>CM077671.1:492957703-493611453 GCA_039707655.1 Elymus sibiricus
GCCCCCCTGGGCGCGCCCTGATGGGTTGTGCACAGCCTGGCCCGCTTCCGGTGCCCATCTTCTGGTATAAATTCCCAAAAAACCTAAAAACATTAAGAGTAGGACTTTCGGTACAAAGCGCCGCCGCCTCGAGGCGGAACTTGGGCAGGAGCACTTTTGCCCTCTGGCGGAGCGATTCCGCCAGGGGAACTTCCCTCCCAGAGGGGGAAATCGAAGCTATCGTCATCATCAAGACCCCTCTCATCTTTGGGAGGCCAATCTTCAGCAACATCTTCAACTACACCATCTCCTCTCAAACCCTAGTTCATCTCTTGTGTTCAATCTTTGTACCGGAACATCAGATTGGTACCTGTGGGTGACTAGTAGTGTTGGTTACCTTGCGTAGTTGATTACTATATGGTTTATTTGGTGGAAGATAATATGTTCAGATCCATTATGCTATTCATTACTCCTCTGATCTTGAGCATGATTATTATTTGTGAGTAGTTACCTTTGTTCTTGAGGTCACGGGAGAAGTCATGTTGCGAGTAATCATGTGAATTTGATATGTGTTCGATATTTTGATGATATGTATGTTGTGATTCCCTTAGTGGTGTCATGTGAACGTCGACTACATGACACTTCACCATTCATGGGCCTAAGGGAATGCATTGTGGAGTAGTTATTAGATGATGGGTTGCTAGAGTGATAGAAGCTTAAACCCTAGTTTATGCGCTACTTCGTAAGGGGTTGATTTGGATCCACATGTTTAATGCTATGGTTAGACTTTGTCTTAATACTTTTCTCGTAGTTGCGGATGCTTGTGAGGGGGTTAATCATAAGTAGGTTGTTAGTTCAAGTAAGAACAGCACCTTAGAACCGGTCCACCCACATATCAAATTATCAAAGTAGCGAACACGAATCAAACCAACATGATAAAAGTGACTAGACGAAATTCCCGTGTACCATCAAGAACACTTTGCCTAATATTACTGACTGTTCTGGCCTATCCTTTGCCTCAAAATGATTGGGCTACCTTGCTGCACCTTATTTATCGTTACCGTTACTTGCTCGTTACAAATTACCTTGCTATCAAACTATCTGTTACCTACAATTTCAGTGCTTGCAGAGATTACCTTGATGAAAACCGCTTGTCATTTCCTTCTGCTCCTCGTTGGGTTCGACACTCTTACTTATCGAAAGGAGTACGATTGATCCCCTATAATTGTGGGTCATCAAGACTCTTTTCTGGCGCCATTGCCGGGGAGTGAAGCGCTCTTGGTAAGTGGAAATCGGTAAGGAAAAACTTATACTACGCGCTGAAATTTATTGCTACTTGCTGTTGGAAATATGCCCTAGAGGCAATAATAAATTGGTTATTATTATATTTCCTTGTTAATGATAATCGTTTATTATCCATGCTATAATTGTATTGATTGGAAACTCAAATACATGTGTGGGTACATAGACAACACTGTGTCCCTAGTAAGCCTCTAGTTGACTAGCTTGTTGATCAAAGATGGTTAAGGTTTCCTAGCCATGGACATGAGATGTCATTTGATAACGGGATCACATCATTAGGAGAATGATGTGATGGACAAGACCCAAACTGTAAACGTAGCATTTGATCGTGTCAGTTTATTGCTATTGTTTTCTGCATGTCAAGTATCTGTTCCTTTGACCATGAGATCATGCAACTCACTGACACCGGAGGAATACCTTGTGTGTATCAAACGTCGCAACGTAACTGGGTGACTATAAAGGTGCTCTACAGGTATCTCCGAGGGTGTCTGTTGGGTTGGCATGGATCAAGACTGGGATTTGTTACTCCGTGTGACGGAGAGGTATCTCAGGGCCCACTCGGTAATACAACATCACATTGAGCCTTGCAAGCAATGTGACTAAAGTGTTAGCCACGAGATCTTGTATTACGGAACGAGTAAAGAGACTTGCCGGTAACGAGATTGAACTAGGTATAGTGATACCGACGATCGAATCTCGGGCAAGTAACATACCGAAGAACAAAGGGAACAGCATACGGGATTAACTGAATCCTTGACATAGAGGTTCGACCGATAAAGATCTTCGTAGAATATGTAGGAGCCAATATGGGCATCCAGGTCCCGCTATTGGTTATTGGCCGTAGAGGTGTCTCGGTCATGTCTACATAGTTCTCGAACCCGCAGGGTCTACACACTTAACGTTTGGTGACGATTAGTATAATTGAGTTATTATGTTGGTGACCGAAAGTTGTTCGGAGTCCCGGATAAGATCCCGGACATGACGAGGATCTCCGGAAGAGTCCGGAGGTAAAGATTGATATATGTGATAATAGTGTTTCGATCTCCGGAAGAGTTCCAGAGTTCACCGGAATGGGTTCCGGATGTTTACCGAAGTGTTCGGGTGCAGCAACACTTTATATGGGCCAAAGGGATAAAGCCCACGAGGTATTGGAAAGCGCAAAAGTAGTTTTGCTGCCGCGTAAGCGTTACTACCGCTTGTGTGAAGCGGTACTACCGCCAGAGCGGTACTACCGCTTGTGTGAAGCGGTACTACCGCCCAAGCGGTACTACCGCTTGTGTGAAGCGGTACTACCGCTTGTGTGCGGCTGTGCACGGTTCGGCAGGGATCCGAGTTGGACTCTTTCCCTGCGGGCCAAACCGACCTTGTGCGGGCAAAACCGACCTAGAGGAGGTTTTTACTCCAAGTTTAGACCCCAAGGCTCAACATATAAATAGAGGGGCAGGGCTAGCACACGGGATACATCAGGATTTCCCAAGCCGTGTGCCGGCAACCCTAGCCCTCTAGTTCCTCCGTCATAATCTCCGTAGTGCTTGGCGAAGCCCTGCAGAGATTGTTCCTCACCACCATCACCACGCCGTCGTGCTGCTGGAACTCAACCACTACTTCACCATCGCTCGCTGGATCGAGGAGGTGAAGGCGTCATCAAGCCGTACGTGTGTTGAACGCGGAGGTGCCGTCCGTTCGGCACTAGATCGGAAGGATCGTGATTGGATCGCGGGACGCTCGGCGATTTGGATCGCGAAGACGTTCGACTACATCAACCGCGTTTATTAACGCTTCCGCTTAGCGATCTACAAGGGTATGTAGATTCACTCTCCCTCTCGTAGATGCTCATCACCATGGATAGATCTTATGTGTGCGTAGGAAAATTTTTGTTTCCCATGCAACGTTCCCCAACAGTGGCATCATGAGCCAGGTCTATGCGTAGATGAGATCTCGAGTAGAACACAAACGAGTTGTGGGCGTGGGTGTATACATATTGCTTGCCGTTACTAGTTGATATTTGATTCGGCGGTACTGTGAGATGAAGCGGCCCGGACCGACATTACGCGTACACTTACGCGAGACAGGTTCCTTCAACTGACATGTAACTTCGTTGCATAAAGATGGCTAGCGGGTGTCTGTCTCTCTCACTTTAGTTGAATCGATTTCAATGAAGAGGGTTCTTTTAGAAGATCAAAAAGCAATCACTACACCACGTTGTGGTTTTGCGTAGGTAAGAACGGTTCTTGCAAACCCGTAGCAGCCACGTAAAATTTGCAACAACAATTAGAGGACGTCTAACTTGTTTTTGCAGGGTATGATGTGATATGATATGGCCAATTACATGATGAGATATATGTGATGTATGAGATGATCATGTTTTGTATAGAATATCACGACTTGCATGTCGATGAGTACGGCAACTGGCAGGAGCCATAGAGTTGTCTTTAATTATTGTATGACCTGCGTGTCAATCATTAAGCGCTATGTAATGCTTTACTTTATTGCTAAACGTTAGCTATAGTCGTGGAAGCAACAGTCGGCGCGACAACCTTATGGCGACACGTTGATGGAGATCAAGATGATGGAGATCATGGTGTCATGCCGGTGACGATGGAGATCATGCCGGTGCTTTGGAGATGGAGATCAAAAGCACAAGTTCATGGCCATATCATGTCACTTATGATTTGCATGTGATGTTAATCCTTTTATGCATCTTATTTTGCTTAGGACGACGGTAGCATTATAAGGTGATCCCTCACTTAAATTTCAAGATAAATTGTGTTCTCCCCAAGTGTGCACCGTTGCGAAAGTTCGTCGTTTCGAGACACGCCGTGATGATCGGGTGTGATAGACTCTACGTTCGCATACAACGGGTGTAAGCCATGTTACACGTGCGGAACACTCGGGTTAAACTTGACGAGCCTAGCATGTACAGACATGGCCTCGGAACACAAGAGACCGAAAGGTCGAACATGAGTCATATAGTAGATATGATCAACATGAAGATGTTCACCATTGAAACCACCTCAACTCACGTGATGATCGGACTTGAGTTGGTGGATTTGGATCATGTTACACTCGAATGATCGGAGGGATGTCAATTTGAGTGGGAGTTTTTTAAAATATGATTAACTAAACTCATTATCTAAGAACAATAGTCTAAGTTGTCTTTGCTATATTTATGTTGTAGATCATGGCTCGCGCAGTAGCACCCCTGAATTTTAATGCGTTCCTAGAGAAAGCTAAGTTGAAAGATGATGGAAGTAACTTTGTGGACTGGGCCCGTAATCTAAGGATTATCCTTACGGCTTCCCAGAAGGCTTATGTCCTTGATGCACCGCTTGGTGATCCACCCGCTCCAGTTGAGTCTCTAGACGTTGTGAACGCCTGGCAGGCTCGTTCTGATGATTACTCAATAGTTCAATGTGCAATGTTGTATGGCTTAGAACCGGGACTTCAAAGACGTTTTGAACGTCATGGAGCATATGAGATGTTCCAGGAGTTGAAGTTTATCTTTCAGAAGAATGCCCGGATCGAGAGATATGAGATCTCCGATAAGTTCTATGCTTGCAAGATGGAGGAGAACGGG
Source organism: Elymus sibiricus (assembly GCA_039707655.1). Taxonomy (NCBI): domain Eukaryota; kingdom Viridiplantae; phylum Streptophyta; class Magnoliopsida; order Poales; family Poaceae; genus Elymus; species Elymus sibiricus. The sequence goes on from CM077671.1 coordinate 492,962,562, forward strand.
TCTATCAGTGATCACGTGCTCAGAATGTCTGGGTACTCCACCCGTCTGGCTGAGTTAGGGATGCCCCTTCCGCCAGAGGCTATCACTGACAGAGTTCTTCAATCATTGCCGCCTAGCTACAAGAGCTTCGTGTTGAACTATAACATGCACGGGATGAACAAGTCAGTCGCCGAGCTGTTTGCGATGCTGTAAGCCGCTGAGTCTGAAATTCAGAAGGAGCATCAAGTGTTGATGGTCAATAAAACCACTAGTTTCAAGAAAAATGGCAAGGGTAAGAAGGGTAACTCCAAGCAGAGTGGCAAAGCAGTTGCTCCTCTCGTGAAGAAACCCAAGGCTGGACCCAAACCAGAAACTGTGTGTTTTCATTGCAAGGGAACTGGACACTGGAAGCGGAATTGCCCCAAGTATTTGGCTGACAAGAAGGCGGCCAACAACAAACAAGGTATATATGATATACATGTTATTGATGTGTACCTTACCAACTCTCGTTGTAGTGCCTGGGTATTTGATACCGGTGCGGTTGCTCATATTTGCAACTCAAAACAGGAACTGCGGAATAGACGGAGGCTGGCAAAGGACGAAGTGACGATGCGCGTGGGAAATGGTTCCAAGGTTGATGTGATCGCCGTTGGCACGCTCGCTCTTCGATTACCGTCGGGATTAGTGATGAACCTAAATAAGTGTTATTTGGTGCCTGCGTTAAGCATGAACATTATATCTGGATCTTGTTTATTGCGAGACGGTTACTCATTTAAATCAGAGAATAATGGTTGTTCTATTTATATGAGTAATATCTTTTATGGTCATGCACCCAATGTGAGGGGTTTATTCTTATTGAATCTCGATAGTAATAATACACATGTTCATAACATTGATGCCAAAAGATGTAGAATTGATAATGATAATACCACTTTCTTGTGGCACTGCCGTTTAGGTCATATTGGCGTAAAACGCATGAGGAAGTTCCATGCTGATGGACTTTTGGAGTCACTTGATTTTGAATCACTTGACACATGTGAGCCATGCCTCATGGGCAAGATGACTAAAACGCCGTTCTCTGGAATAATGGAACGGGCAAGTGACTTATTGGAAATCATACATACTGATGTGTGCGGTCCAATGAGTATTGAAGCGCGCAGTGGTTATCGTTACTTTCTCACCTTCACTGATGACTTAAGTAGATATGGGTATATTTACTTAATGAAACACAAGTCTGAAACATTTGAAAAGTTCAAACAATTTCAGAGTGAAGTTGAGAATCATCGTAACAAGAAGATTAAATTCCTACGATCTGATCGAGGAGGAGAATATCTGAGTTATGAGTTTGGCAGTCACTTAAGACAGTGTGGAATTGTTTCACAATTGACACCGCCTGGAACACCACAGCGTAATGGTGTGTCCGAACGTCGTAATCGAACTTTATTGGATATGGTGCGATCTATGATGTCTCTTGCCGATTTGCCACTATCGTTTTGGGGTTATGCATTAGAGACAGCTGCATTCACTTTAAATAGGGCACCATCGAAATCCGTTGAGACGACGCCATATGAACTTTGGTTTGGCAAGAAGCCAAAGCTGTCGTTTCTTAAAGTTTGGGGATGTGATGCTTATGTCAAAAAGCTTCAGCCTGAAAAGCTGGAACCCAAAGCGGAGAAATGCGTCTTCATAGGATACCCAAAAGAGACAGTTGGGTATACCTTCTACCTCAGATCCGAAGGCAAAGTGTTTGTCGCTAAAAACGGAACATTTCTTGAGAAAGAGTTTCTCTCGAAAGAATTGAGTGGGAGGAAGATAGAACTTGATGAGGTTATTGAACCTTTACTTCAACCTGAGAGTAGCGCAGCGCAGAAAGTTGTTTCTGTGGAGCCTACATTAGCTGAAGAGGAAGTTAATGATGATGATCATGAAGCTTTGGATCAAGTTGCTATCAAACCTCGTAGGTCGACAAGGACGCGTACTACTCCTGAGTGGTACGGCAACCCTGTCTTAGAGGTCATGTTGTTAAACAACGATGAACCTACGAGCTATGGAGAAGCGATGATGGGCCCGGATTCCGAGAAGTGGTTAGAGGCCATGAAATCCGAGATGGGATCCATGTATGAAAACAAAGTATGGACTTTGGAAGTATTACCTGAAGGGCGTAAGGCCATTCAGAACAAATGGATCTTTAAGAGGAAGACGGACGCGGACGGTAATGTCACCGTCTATAAAGCTCGACTTGTGGCAAAGGGTTTTTCACAAGTTCAAGGAGTTGACTACGATGAGACCTTCTCACCCGTAGCGATGCTTAAGTCCGTCAGAATCATGTTAGCAATAGCTGCCTTTTTCGATTATGAAATTTGGCAGATGGATGTCAAAACAGCGTTCCTTAACGGTTACCTTAAGGAAGAGTTGTATATGATGCAACCAGAAGGTTTTGTCGATCCAGAGAATGCTGACAAAGTTTGCAAACTCCAGCGATCCATTTATGGACTGGTGCAAGCATCTCGGAGTTGGAATCTTCGTTTTGATGATGTGATCAAAGCGTTCGAGTTTATACAAGTTTACGGAGAAGCTTGTATTTACAAGAAAGTGAGTGGGAGCTCTATAGCGTTTCTAATATTATATGTGGATGACATATTGCTGATTGGAAACAATATAGAAATGCTGGAAAGCGTAAAGGAATATTTGAACAAGAGTTTTTCAATGAAGGACCTAGGAGAAGCTGCTTTCATATTAGGCATCAAGATCTATAGAGATAGATCAAGACGCTTAATAGGACTTTCACAAAGCACATACCTTGATAAGATTTTGAAGAAGTTCAAAATGGATCAGTCCAAGAAGGGGTTCTTGCCTGTATTGCAAGGTGTGAAGTTGAGTAAGACTCAATGCCCAGTGACTGCAGAAGATAGAGAAAAGATGAGTGTCATCCCCTATGCTTCAGCCATAGGCTCTATCATGTATGCAATGCTGTGCACAAGACCCGATGTCAGCCTTGCCATAAGTATGGTCGGAAGGTTTCAAAGTGATCCAGGAATGGAACACTGGACGGCGGTCAAGAATATCCTGAAGTACCTGAAAAGGACTAAGGACATGTTTCTCGTTTATGGAGGTGATCAAGAGCTCGTCGTAAAGGGTTACGTCGATGCAAGCTTTGACACTGATCCGGATGACTCTAAGTCGCAAACCGGATACGTATTTATTCTTAATGGGGGTGCGGTTAGCTGGTGCAGTTCCAAGCAAAGCGTGGTAGCAGATTCTACATGCGAAGCGGAGTACATCGCTGCCTCGGAGGCGGCGAAGGAAGGTGTCTGGATGAAGGAGTTCATGACAGATCTTGGAGTAGTGCCTAGTGCACTTAACCCAATGACTCTGTTTTGTGATAATACTGGTGCCATTGCTCTAGCCAAGGAACCAAGATTTCACAAGAGGACCAGACACATAAAGCGACGTTTCAATTCCATCCGCGATTACATCAAGGAGGACGACATAAATATTTGCAAAGTACACACGGATCTAAATGTTGCAGATCCGATGACTAAACCTCTTCCAAGGGCTAAACATGAACAACACCAGAACTGCATGGGTGTTCGATTCATTACAATGTAAATCACATAGTGATGTGAACTAGATTATTGACTCTAGTGCAAGTGGGAGACTGTTGGAAATATGCCCTAGAGGCAATAATAAATTGGTTATTATTATATTTCCTTGTTAATGATAATCGTTTATTATCCATGCTATAATTGTATTGATTGGAAACTCAAATACATGTGTGGGTACATAGACAACACTGTGTCCCTAGTAAGCCTCTAGTTGACTAGCTTGTTGATCAAAGATGGTTAAGGTTTCCTAGCCATGGACATGAGATGTCATTTGATAACGGGATCACATCATTAGGAGAATGATGTGATGGACAAGACCCAAACTGTAAACGTAGCATTTGATCGTGTCAGTTTATTGCTATTGTTTTCTGCATGTCAAGTATCTGTTCCTTTGACCATGAGATCATGCAACTCACTGACACCGGAGGAATACCTTGTGTGTATCAAACGTCGCAACGTAACTGGGTGACTATAAAGGTGCTCTACAGGTATCTCCGAGGGTGTCTGTTGGGTTGGCATGGATCAAGACTGGGATTTGTTACTCCGTGTGACGGAGAGGTATCTCAGGGCCCACTCGGTAATACAACATCACATTGAGCCTTGCAAGCAATGTGACTAAAGTGTTAGCCACGAGATCTTGTATTACGGAACGAGTAAAGAGACTTGCCGGTAACGAGATTGAACTAGGTATAGTGATACCGACGATCGAATCTCGGGCAAGTAACATACCGAAGAACAAAGGGAACAGCATACGGGATTAACTGAATCCTTGACATAGAGGTTCGACCGATAAAGATCTTCGTAGAATATGTAGGAGCCAATATGGGCATCCAGGTCCCGCTATTGGTTATTGGCCGTAGAGGTGTCTCGGTCATGTCTACATAGTTCTCGAACCCGCAGGGTCTACACACTTAACGTTTGGTGACGATTAGTATAATTGAGTTATTATGTTGGTGACCGAAAGTTGTTCGGAGTCCCGGATAAGATCCCGGACATGACGAGGATCTCCGGAAGAGTCCGGAGGTAAAGATTGATATATGTGATAATAGTGTTTCGATCTCCGGAAGAGTTCCAGAGTTCACCGGAATGGGTTCCGGATGTTTACCGAAGTGTTCGGGTGCAGCAACACTTTATATGGGCCAAAGGGATAAAGCCCACGAGGTATTGGAAAGCGCAAAAGTAGTTTTGCTGCCGCGTAAGCGGTACTACCGCTTGTGTGAAGCGGTACTACCGCCAGAGCGGTACTACCGCTTGTGTGAAGCGGTACTACCGCCCAAGCGGTACTACCGCTTGTGTGAAGCGGTACTACCGCTTGTGTGCGGCTGTGCACGGTTCGGCAGGGATCCGAGTTGGACTCTTTCCCTGCGGGCCAAACCGACCTTGTGCGGGCAAAACCGACCTAGAGGAGGTTTTTACTCCAAGTTTAGACCCCAAGGCTCAACATATAAATAGAGGGGCAGGGCTAGCACACGGGATACATCAGGATTTCCCAAGCCGTGTGCCGGCAACCCTAGCCCTCTAGTTCCTCCGTCATAATCTCCGTAGTGCTTGGCGAAGCCCTGCAGAGATTGTTCCTCACCACCATCACCACGCCGTCGTGCTGCTGGAACTCAACCACTACTTCACCATCGCTCGCTGGATCGAGGAGGTGAAGGCGTCATCAAGCCGTACGTGTGTTGAACGCGGAGGTGCCGTCCGTTCGGCACTAGATCGGAAGGATCGTGATTGGATCGCGGGACGCTCGGCGATTTGGATCGCGAAGACGTTCGACTACATCAACCGCGTTTATTAACGCTTCCGCTTAGCGATCTACAAGGGTATGTAGATTCACTCTCCCTCTCGTAGATGCTCATCACCATGGATAGATCTTATGTGTGCGTAGGAAAATTTTTGTTTCCCATGCAACGTTCCCCAACACTTGCTACTATGGAGAACAATCCTTTGAGGGGTTTGTTCGGGGTATCTTCACCTCGACCGGAACCACAATTAGTTACCTCTCAACCTACAGCACCTACTGAAAATGTTACTTATGAAATTCCTTCGGGTATGCTAGAAAAACTGCTTGCTAAACCTTATGCAGGAGATGGAACTGAACATCCTGATATGCATCTTTTATATGTGAACAAAATATGTGGATTATTTAAGCTTGCAGGTTTACCCGGAGATGAAGTTAAGAAGAAGGTTTTCCCTTTATCTTTGGAGGGAAAAGCATTGACATGGTATAGGCTATGTGATGATCTTGGATCGTGGAACTGGAATCGTTTGCAATTGGAATTCCATCAAAAGTTTTATTCTATGCATCTAGTTCATCGTGATCGGAATTATATATATAATTTTTGGCCTCGTAAAGGAGAAAGTATTGCTCTAGCTTGGGGGAGGCTTAAGTTAATGTTATATTCATGCCCCAATCATGACATTCCGAGGGAAGTTATCATACATAATTTTTATGCTCGGCTTTCTCATAATGATCAATCCATGCTCGATACTTCTTGTGCTGGTTCTTATATGAAGAAGACTATTGATTTCAAGTGGGATCTCTTAGAAAGATTTAAACGCAACTCTGAAGATTGGGAACTCGATGAAGGTAATGAGTCAGATATAAATCTTGAATTTGATTGTGTTAAATCTTTTATGAATACCGATACTTTTCACAAGTTTAGCACTAAATATGGACTTGACTCTGAGATAGTAGCCTCTTTCTGTGAAGCATTTTCTACTCATGTTGACCTCCCTAAGGAGAAGTGGTTTAAATATCATCCACCTATTAAAGAAGAAATTAAAGAGCCGGTCATAGCTAAAGAAGAAACCATCTTTTACAATGTTGATCCAGTTGTGCCTTCCACTTAAATTGAAAAACCACCTTTCCCTGTTAGGATAAAGGAACATGCTAAGGTATCAACTGTGGTTCGTAAGAGTAATATAAGAGCACCTAACCCCCCTGGGCAAATTAAAGTAGAACCTAGTGTTGCTATGGTTAAAGATCTCTTGGTAGAAAACGTTGATGGACATGTCATCTACCTTTGTGATGAAGCTGCTAGAATTGCTAAACTTGATAAGAAAGATAAACATAGACCTATAGAAGGCTTGCCCGTTGTCTCAGTTAAAATAGGAGATCATTGCTACCATGGTTTATGTGATTTAGGTGCTAGTGTGAGTGCTATCCCTTTTACCTTATACCAAGAAATTATGAATGAAATAGCACCTGCTGAAATGGAAGATATTGATGTTACTATTAAACTTGCTAATAGAGACACTATCACACCACTTGGGATTGTTAGAGATGTTGAAGTCTTGTGTGGGAAAGTAAAATGCCCTACTGATTTTCTAGTCCTTGGTTCCCCACAAGATGACTTTTGTCCCATTATCTTTGGTAGACCTTTCTTGAGCACCGTCAATGCTAAGATAGATTGTGAAAAACAAACTGTCGGTGTCAGTTTTGGTAATGTGTCTCATGAGTTTAATTTTTCCAAGTTTAATAGACAACCTCATGATAAAGCGCTACCTAGTAAGGATGAGATAATTGGTCTTGCTTCTATTTTTGTGCCTCCTACTGATCCATTAGAACAATATTTGCTCGACCATGAAAATGATATGTACTTGTGTGAAAGAAATGAAATAGATCAAATTTTCTTTGAACAACAACCTCTCCTAAAACACAATTTGCCTATTTAAACCCTTGGAGGTCCTCCTCCACCCAAAGGTGATCCTGTGTTTGAATTGAAACAATTGCCTGACACTTTGAAGTATTCTTATCTTGATGAGAAAAAGATATATCCTGTTATTATTAGTGCTAACCTTTCAGAACATGAAGAAGAAAGATTATTGAAAGTTCTGAGGAAGCACCAGGTTGCTATTGGATATACTCTTGATGATCTTAAGGGCATTAGTCCCACTCTATGTCAGCAGAAGATCAATATGGAACCTGATGCTAAACCCGTTGTTGATCATCAACGGCGATTAAATCCCAAGATGAAAGAAGTGGTAAGAACTGAAATATTAAAGCTTCTGGAAGCAGGTATAATCTATCCCATAGCTGATAGTAGATGGGTAAGTCCTATTCACTGTGTCCCTAAGAAAGGAGGTATTACCATTGTTCCTAATGATAAGAATGAACTCATTCCACAAAGAATTGTCACTGGCTATAGAATGGTAATTGATTTTAGAAAATTAAATAAAGCTACTAGGAAAGATCATTACCCTTTGCCTTTCATTGATCAAATGCTAGAGAGACTATCTAAGCACACACACTTTTGTTTCCTAGATGGATATTCTGGTTTCTCTCAAATACCTGTGTCACAATCCGATCAAGAGCAAACCACCTTTACTTGCCCTTTTGGAACCTATGCTTATAGACGTATGCCTTTTGGTTTATGCAATGCACCTGCTACCTTTTAAAGATGTATGACTGCTATATTCTCTGATTTTTGTGAAAAGATTGTGGAGGTTTTCATGGATGATTTTTCCGTTTACGGAACCTCTTTTGATGATTGCTTAAGCAACCTTGATCGAGTTTTGCAGAGATGCGAACAAACTAATCTCGTCTTGAATTGGGAGAAGTGCCAATTTATGGTTAATGAAGGTATTGTCTTGGGGCATAAAATATCTGAACGAGGTATTGAGGTGGATAAAGCTAAAGTTGATGCAATTGAGAAAATGCCATGTCCTAAAGATATTAAAGGTATTTGAAGTTTCCTTGGTCATGCTGGTTTTTATAGGAGGTTCATTAAAGACTTCTCTAAAATTTCTAGGCCTCTTACTAATCTTTTGCACAAGGATATCCCTTTTGTTTTTGATGACGATTGTGTGGAAGCCTTTGAAACACTCAAGAAAGCCTTAACCTCTGCACCTATCGATCAACCACCTGATTGGAACTTTCCTTTTGAAATTATGTGTGAGGCTAGTGATTATGCTGTTGGTGCTGTCCTAGGACAAAGAGTTGATAAGAAATTGAATGTTATCCATTATGCTAGTAAAACACTAGACAGTGCCCAACGAAATTATGCTACTACTGAAAAAGAATTTTTAGCAGTTTTGTTTGCTTGTGATAAATTTAGATCCTATATTGTTGACTCCAAAGTTATTGTTCACACCGATCATGCTGCTATAAAATATCTTATGGAAAATAAAGACGATAAACCTAGACTTATTAGGTGGGTTCTTTTGCTTCAAGAATTTGACTTACATATCGTTGATAGGAAAGGAGCTGAGAACCCCGTAGCTGATAACTTGTCTTGGTTAGAAAATATTCTTGATGACCACTACCTATTGATGATAGTTTCCCTGACGAATAGCTAGCTGCAATAAGTGTCTCACTCAACATACCTTGGTATGCTGATTATGCTAATTACATTGTCGCTAAATATATACCACCTAGCTTTACATATCAACAAAAGAAAAAAATCTTCTATGACTTGAGACATTACTTTTGGGATGACCCATATCTTTATAAGGAAGGAGTATATGGTATTATTAGACGTTGTGTACCTGAGCATGAACACGAACAAATCCTACGGAAATGTCATTCCGAAGCTTATGGAGGACATCATGCGGGAGATAGAACTGCTCACAAGGTATTCCAATCTGGTTTTTATTGGCCTACTCTCTTCAAGGATGCCCGTAAGTTCGTCTTGTCTTGTGATGAATGTCAAAGAATTGGTAATATCGGTAAGCATCAAGAAATGCCTATGAATTATTCAATTGTTGTTGAACCATTTGACGTGTGGGGTTTTGATTATACGGGGCCTTTTCCTTCCTCTATTTTAGTTGCGGTTGATTATGTCACTAAGTGGGTAGAAGCTATTCCAACCTATAGTGCTGATCACCACACCTCCATTAAAATTCTTAAAGAGGTTATCTTTCCGAGGTTTGGAGTCCCTAGATATTTAATGACCGATGGTGGTTCACAGTTTATTCATGGTGCTTTCTGTAAGATGCTTGCTAAATATGATGTTAACCATAGAATTGCATCACCCTATCATCCTCAATATAGTGGTCAAGTAGAACTTAGCAATAGGGAAATAAAATTAATATTACAAAAAATGTCAATAGGTCTCGTAAGAATTGGTCTAAGAAATTAGATGATGCACTTTGGGCCTATAGAACAGCTTATAAAAATACTATGGGTATGTCTCCATATAAAATGGTGTATGGAAAAGCTTGTCATTTGCCTCTAGAATTAGAACACAAAGCATTTTGGGCAATTAAAGAGCTCAACTACGATTTCAAACTTGCCGGTGAGAAGAGGCTATTTGATATTAGCTCACTAGATGAATGGAGAACCCAAGCGTATGAAAATGCCAAGCTATTCAAAGAAAAAGTAAAGAGATGGCATGACAAGAGAATCCAAAAGCGGGAATTCAAAATAGGAGATTATGTTATTTTGTTCAATTCTCATTTAAGATTTTTTGTAGGAAAGCTTCTCTCGAAATGGGAAGGACCATATATTATTGAAGAGGTCTATCGTTCTGGAGCTATCAAGATTAATAACGCCGAAGGTACTAACCCGAAGGTAGTCAATGGACAAAGAATTAAGCATTATATCTCAGGTACGCCAATTAACGTTGAAAGCAATGTTATCCAAACCATGACACCCGAGGAACACATAAAAGAAACCTTCTGGAACTCTCCAGAATACTTAAAAATAGGAGGTATGTGATACGGTAAGTAAACGGACTCCGAAAAATCCGCAATTTTTTTTGTCAGTTTTGTAATATTTTAGAATTTTGGAAAAAAAAAATAAACCGGAAGGTGATCGAGGTGAGCACGATACACCAGGGCGCGCCAGGCACCCCTGGGCGTGCCCTAGTGGGTTGTGCCCACCTCGGATGCCTTCCCGACTCCGTTTTCCTTCCAAATACTTGTTTCCCAAGAATAAAAATTCTCTATATATACCCCCGACTGTTTTGACGACCGCATCGCAGAAAAATCCTTTGTTCTTGTTGCTTGCTGTTTTCCTATCAGATCTGTCAAGTCAGGCATCATTTCTTCTCCATCTCCTAACAATGTGGAAGAAGATGCCTAGCTAATGAAGATAGAGTTGAAGAGGGAGGAGCCAGAAGAAGCCTACAAGGAGGAGAAGGACAATGAAGCTAAGGTGGATTATCTCCCTGAAGGAGATCAATTCAAGTCAGCAAAGGAGGGAGAGGAAGAAGATATCCTTCAACCTTACTACAGTCATCTCACCCCTATTGAAATCGAAGCCTTTAGAACCTTCGAAGCGGTTCGTGTTCAGAATAAATTTCTCATCCGTGAAAATATCTTGTTGCAAGAACACATCGGCAACCTTAGGAGAGTCATCCGCAAATTGGAGCATCTTCTGAAGCTAAAGTGTGACATCACAACACCACCACCTGCATCAACACCTCCACCTTCTTCACCACCACGACCAAAGGAGACTTGAGCACATGGGTATGGGCACTCCCCTTGGCTTGAGCCAAGCTTGGGGGAGGTGCCCCGGTATCGTATCACCATCACTTTTATTCACCTTTACCTATTTTGGTTCTATCTTTAGTTTCCCTTTGCCTTAGTCGAATAAAAGTTTAGCGTGATCTATTTTCGTGTGTTAGTTTCGTGGCCTACCTATCTATGTAATCGAGTGAAAGTTATATAATAAAGTTTAGTTTTAGTTTTTGCTTCTCTACTTTCTGGTTGCAATCAAATAAAAGAAAGACAAATAAATGAAAAGAATCATATGCTAATCTTATGGTGAGTAATGACATCACATAAGGAAAAGTATAAGTAGTAAAATTTATTGGAGATTGACAAACATAGCATTGGTCAATGATGCAATTCATGAAAGAACTAATTAGGGAAGAGAAGACTCACATGCAAATACACTATCTTGGACATCTTTTATGATTGTGAGCCCCCATCAAATATTATATGTCAAAATTGCTGACGTTGGACAAGGAAGACAACGTAATGATTTATGTTTGTTCATATCCACATAGAAGTTATATTGTCATAGATCCTTTAACATGTGGTGCTTGCCCAATATCTTTGCTAGCCAAAAATTCCGCACTAAGTAGAGATACTACTTGTGCATCCAAAAACCCAAACCCAAACTCTTTCCTTGAGTGTCCACCATACCTACCTATGGATCGAGAAAGATCCTTCAAGTAAGTTGTCATCGGTGCAACAAGGCAATAAAAATTGCTTCTAAAAGTGTTTCGATCAATTAGTGTAAGAGAAAATTGAGCGCTATACGAACTTATGATGGCAAAGTAATAAAAGCGACGGTCGGCATAATAAAGGTTGCTACCATAGGGGGCAATATAGCATGACGTTCTTTTACATTAAGGGATTGGGCATACAAATCAATAAGCGCATGACAACCTCTGCTTCCCTCTGCGAAGGGCCTATCTTTTACTTTTATGCACTTACTTTTATGCAAGAGTCAAAGTATTCTTCCCTATTCCTTTTTACTTTTTCCTTTTGCAAGCATCATGTGGTGAGGAAAGATCTAGGCACATATATCCAGATGGATATGGGTGGGCATGAGTTCTTATTGTTGACATCACCCTTGAGGTGAGTGAGTTGGGAGGCAAAACTATAAGACCATATCTTCCTACGTGTCCGGCTGAAACTTTTTGTTCATGGGTATGCCGTGAGCGTTAGCAATCATAGAAGACTAAATGATAGTTGAGTATGTGGACTTGCCAAAAGGATCCGACACGAGACCCTTCCTGAAAATATGATGAATTGTAGTTGCAAAGTTGACTGAGAACATAGTTTGTTGGTTTCCAATAGGGTTTATGCTTCATACTTCTATGTTGGGATGAATTGTTACGTGTTCATGAGAAGCCTTATGATAAAAATGTATTGAAATAAGTTCTTATGTTGGAGTTTGTTGCTGTTATGTTAATAAGCATGATGCTTCTATGTCCGTATTTTGTTTTTATCGACACCTCTCTCTCAAACCACGTGGACAAGCTTTTCAATATCGGCTTTCGCTTGAGGACAAGCGAGGTCTAAGCTTGGGAGAGTTGATATGTCCATTTTGCATCATGATTTCCTACTATTATTTACTTTGTTTTGTTGAATAATAATGCTTTGGGGAGTGATTCTAATGCCTTTTCTCTCATAATATGCAAGGTTTACACAAAGAGGGAGAATACCGGCAGCTGGAATTTTGGACCCAAGAAAAGCACGTCAGAGATACCTATTCTACACAACTCCAATGAAGCTGAAAATTTACGGAGATTATTTTTGTATTTAATAAAAATTACTGGAGCTGAAAATTACCGGAGGATGGCCCCTAGGTGGGCACAACCCACCAGGGCGTGCAAGGCCCCCCTAGGCGCGCCCTGATGGGTTGTGCCCAGCCTGCCCGCTTCCGGTGCCCATCTTCTGGTATAAATTCCCAAAAAACCTAAAACAATTAAGAGGAGGACTTTCGGGACGAAGCGCCGCCGCCTCGAGGCGGAACTTGGGCAGGAGCACTTTTGCCCTCTGGAGGAGCGATTCCGCCGGGGGAACTTCCCTCCCGGAGGGGGAAATCAAAGCTATCGTCATCACCAACACCCCTCTCATCTTTGGGAGGCCAATATTCAGCAACATCTTCAACATCACCATCTCCTCTCAAACCCTAGTTCATCTCTTGTGTTCAATCTTTGTACCGGAACCTCAGATTGGTACCTGTGGGTGACTAGTAGTGTTGATTACCTTGCGTAGTTGATTACTATATGGTTTATTTGGTGGAAGATCATATGTTCAGATCCATTATGCTATTCATTACTCCTCTGATCTTGAGCATGGTTATTATTTGTGAGTAGTTACATTTGTTCTTGAGGTCACGGGAGAAGTCATGTTGCGAGTAATCATGTGAATTTTATATGTGTTCGATATTTTGATGATATGTATATTGTGATTCCCTTAGTGGTGTCATGTGAACGTCGACTACATGACACTTCACCATTCATGGGCCTAAGGGAATGCCTTGTGGAGTAGTTATTAGATGATGGGTTGCTAGAGTGACAGAAGCTTAAACCCTAGTTTATGCGCTACTTCGTAAGGGGCTGATTTGGATCCACATGTTTAATGCTATGGTTAGACTTTGTCTTAGTACTTTTCTCGTAGTTGCGGATGCTTGTGAGGGGGTTAATCATAAGTAGGTTGTTAGTTCAAGTAAGAACAGCACCTTAGCATCGGTCCACCCACATATCAAATTATCAAAGTAGCGAACACGAATCAAACCAACATGATAAAAGTGACTAGACGAAATTCCCGTGTACCATCAAGAACACTTTGCCTAATATTACTAACTGTTCTGGCCTATCCTTTGCCTCAAAAGGATTGGGCTACCTTGCTGCACCTTATTTATCGTTACCGTTACTTGCTCGTTACAAATTACCTTGCTATCAAACTATCTGTTACCTACAATTTCAGTGCTTGCAGAGATTACCTTGCTGAAAACCGCTTGTCATTTCCTTCTGCTCCTCGTTGGGTTCTACACTCTTACTTATCGAAAGGACTACGATTGATCCCCTATACTTGTGGGTCATCACAGGCCACAAATTATCAAGTATGTCACCTTTGAACTTTTTCTTGAAGTTAAGCATTAGATGCATCATGCATTCTCTATGTTCACAATTTGGGTAGACCTTAGAAATGGCGTTCTCCAACCCCTTACATGTATCTGTATGGATTGCAAGCCCTTGTGGCTCACCAACAGCCAATTGCAGCTGCTCCATAAACCATACCCAATTTTCTGTATTTTCTTTCTCAAATATTCCAAATGCTACCGAAACATCCAACTATGTCCATCTACACCAATTGCGGCTGCCAATTGTCCAGTGTATTTCCCACTATGAAAAGTTGCATCAACCCCCACATATGGTCTACACCCTATTAGAAAGCCATCAATGAACGGCTTAAAGGCAATAAACAACCTATTGAAAACATGCACAATTGCACCTTTACTGTTGGTAGTTATTTTTATCTCTATTTCAAATATACTCCCAGGATTGGCTGCCAACAATTCAGCTCTAAAGTTCCACAACAACTGAAAATTCTCCTTATATGTACCTTCTAATTGATCTTTTGCATGAGCTCTCCCTTTCCAAACATCAATGTATTGAAGCTTAATATCATACTCCCTTTGCAAACATTCTTTAAGTTGTTTTGCACTCACCGTGGCATTCTCTTCAAGTGCAGCCTTCCCTTTTTCAGCAAGCCAATCTCTATTTGCCATTACTTTGCTGCATTTTTTGCTCCCACAAGTATGTTCAAAGGGAAGTTTCTTTACCTATATTAACATCAAAGAACATAAATGTCAAATAAATAACAATAGAAAGAAACAAATCAGCAATAACATGTGCCAAAGCAAGAAGGAAACAATGGTATTAATCATACAATGAAAGTGTTAGTGTTCGATAACTTGGAGGCATGTATCCTCCATGGACAATCCTCATCGGTGCAATTAGCCTTGAATCTCTTAGTGTCACTATATTGCGTGTTAAAGGACCAATCTTCTCTAATTGCTAGTTGTCTCAATGCAACTCTAAATGCTTTGGAGTTAGGAAATGTGGCTCCCACTTCGAGACAAGGATTTTTCTTATCATGGATATAAGTAGGAGACACATTGTTCGCAAGTAAAGTTTCGTCATCCCCTCGCACATCATGTGGATCATAGGAGTTGTCAACATCAAGTGTTCCCAATGGTACTCTTGCAACCTTTGGCTGGACATTTTTCAGTGACTCGGCATTCTCCTTTGACTCTGCATTCTCCTCATGCAAATAGGTGTTCTCCTCATCGCATCCCACGGGCTCATCATCCTCGTACTCCCCTTCATAGGCTTGCTTTGGCCAAGCAAAGAATGGAGCATGAACTAGCTGATCATCCATCTCCTCGTCCATGACAAAAGCATGTTCATTGTGTTGTCGATTGCTCTCAATGGTCACACCGAACCTTACTAGTTTTGTCTTAGAACATATATCAATCAACTCAACTATCTCTGATTCGGAGATCAATGGGATAGTGTTATCTCCACTTCCATACCAAATGGTCATCCTCTGATCAATAGACCATTTGAATTTCTGCTCCACAACCTCCTTTATCCGTGCCATAGACAAGCCCCGATCGACCATGAAATCCCATGTTTTGCCCCTTTTGTACACTCATTTGCCGTCTACAATCGTCAAGTAAGACCGGATGATACGTCTCCAACGTATCTATAATTTTTGCTTGTTCCATGCTGTTATATTAACATTCTTGGATGTTTTACAATCATTTTATGACAACTTTATATCATTTTTTGGGACTAACCTATTGACATAGTGCCAAAGTGCCAGTTGCTGTTTTTGCCTGTTTTTTACTTCGCAGAAAATCAGTACCAAACGGAGACAAAACGCTTCGGGGATTTTTGTGGATTTTTTACGGACCAGGAGAAAGAAGATGGGCGAAAGAACACCAGAAGAGGGGGCCCAGGGTGGCCAGCACCCACCAGGGCGCGCCAGGGGCCCCCTGGCGCGGCCTGGTGGGGGCTGGGCACCTCGGGCACCCCCTCAACCGGCTATCATGCCTATAAATTCCCACAAAATCAAAAAACCCTAGAGGAGTCGACGAAACACAATTCTAGCCGCCGCAAGTTCCAGAATCGCGAGATCCAATCTAAACACCATCACAGAGGGGTTCATTTTCCTCATAGGTGCCTCTCCAATGATGCGTGAGTAGTCCACCATAGACCTACGGGTCCGCAGGTAGTATCTAGATGGCTTCTTATCTCTCTCTTATGATTCTCAATACAGTGGTCTCTTGGAGATCTATTTGATGTAAACTTTTGTGGTGTGTTTGTTGGGATCCGATGAATTTTGAGTTCATGATCAGTTTCTATCCATGAATATTATTTGAGTCTTCTTTGATCTCTTATATGCATGATTGCTTATAGCCTCGTATTTCTTCTTCGAATCTTTGGTTTAGTTAGGCTGACTAGATTGAGTTTTCTTGCCATGGGAAGAGGTGCTTTGTGATGGGTTCGATCTTGCGGTGTTCTTTCCCAGTGACAGAAGGGGCAGCAAGACACACATGTATCGTTGCTATTAAGGATAACAAGATGGGGTCTATTCCTACATGAATAGATCTTGTCGACATCATGTCATCATTCTTATTGCATTACTCCATTTTTTCATGAACTTAATACACTAGATGCATGCTGGATAGCGGTCGATGTGTGGAGTAATAGAGGTAGATGCAGGCAGGAGTCGGTGAGAGAGTCCGGGATTAAGGGGTCCTCGGACTACCACCCTATTCCTTATGGGCCGGACTCATGGGCCACTTGTTGGAGGATCGGACTGACCGAATACCCCGTGACCAGGGGGGAAACCTCAGGATCCGTGGCGTACCCTTCAAGCTTAAAGATGATAGAATAGGCACGTTTATTCCTTCGATAAGCAACCGACTATGTGTAACCCTAGGGACCCCTGGTATCTATATAAGCCAGAGGGTTTAGTTCGTAGAGGCAGGTGAACTCATCTAGGGTTTAGCTATTTGATCTCGAGGTAGATCGACTCTGTAATCTTCATACACATCAATACAACCAAGCAGGACGTAGGGTTTTACCTCATAGGAGGGCCTGAACCTGGGTAAACATCGTCTCCTTCGTCCCCTGTTACCCATCGATTCTAGATCCACAGCTCGGGACCCCGTACCCGAGATCTGCCGGTTTTGACATCGACATTGGTGCTTTCATTGAGAGTTCCACTTCGCGATCGCTAGAGGAATCGATGGCTCGCCTTATCATCAGCGATGGAGTCTGCAGCAAGGACATTTTCGTTCCTGGTCAGATTTTCGCGTTCGGCAGCATCGTGTCGCATGTCGATCCGGCCGGCCATCTTGGCCAGGTCGAAAGTTTCATCCCCGATCAGGAAGTCAGATTCAGGAACCTTGAGTTCGTCGCCGACTCCCGGGGAGACCTCGTTTTAACGAAGCTCTCAGCTCTCATGGAGGAGCCCGCAGGCCCCGATGCCTTAACGCCGGAGGCAGCAGGTCCCACCGCTGAGGTGGCCTCTATCCCTGGGTCGTCCATAACGCCCAACCCAGCTGATATGCCCGGATCTGCCGCGGAGGCCGAATACAACCCGGGCACGTCGTCGAGCGACCCTGGGAAAACGGCGCTGTGGATCGACCCCATGCGCTCCAACGACATGGACCCCACCGACATCTCGTCATTAAACGAGTTACTTGGTCGGATTCAAACCATGGGCGTGACCGACGGCCAAACCTCAGTCTACGACCGGATCGGGTCTAAACCCGATGATAGGGAGATTTATACCCCACCGATCACTCACTTAGTCGCCACCGTCGAGTGTCCGGCCGAAGGCTCGTCCTCTCAACTACCAGAATTAAAAACAGTTTACATCCCGGTTTCCGACCGTCAGGATCTCTCCTACAATCCGGAATCCGGAATCCACACCGGAATTAGTTCGGGATCGGCCGCCGATCTAGCGCGCGACCTAGAACCCGCGCAGAGGGGTCCTGTTGATAATATGGACTCCGAAGCCACCACGCCGGATCCCGCGATGACACGGGAGGCAAACGCCGTGATCCCAGACTCACATCCCGGCTAGAAACTAAAATTTTCCCCGCCCACCACCCAAGTCGAGCACTCCTGAAGCAGTGCAGGAGAGCCCAAGTTATCGGGCTTATGGGAAGTTCAACAACAGCCAGGGGAATCAGTCCATCATTTTTGGGCTAGACTCCTCCTTATTAAAGACAGAGTACCAGACTCTAGTGGCCAGGAGATAATAGCAACCTTCAGGCACAATTGCCACAATGAAGGAATCCTCAATGCCCTAGCCCGTTGTCACATTCATAACTTCACCGAGCTATCGGACCTGGTACAAAAATATTGCGCCATGGAAAGCACCTGGCAAGCCGAACATTTGTTTTCGGAGCCGGTCCCTGCCGAACACCCCAGAGGAGCTCAGAAAAAGCGAATACCTCCGAAACGGCCGGCCGAACACGAACCCGCCGAGAAAAAGAATAGACCCCCTACGGGAGTCAGAACTATCCTTGACAGACTATTAGACAAGCCATGCCCTATACACTCTGTATTACTGAACACAAGCCCGACTCACAGCCTTAGAGCTTGCTGGGTCGTCAGGCAGGTCGCAAAAAGCGGAGAGGCCATCCTCGAGGCCCTACCTCCTGGCAGACGTTCAACATCGCCACCAGAATGCAACGCCGAGATCCTGACGATCTACGAAACGTTTTTCTCCAGGAATAAGAGGAAGAGAGCTCTTCGAGAACTAGAAACAAATCTATCAGGTGGCAGCAACGAATTCATGGACAGACACAACGATCACTTTCGGAGAAGCTGATCAACCAATCACCCGCCCCGGCCGAACACCTGCCGCACTGGTCCTCAACCCCATCGTCGATGGTTTCAGGTTACAAAAGGTGCTAATGGATGGCGCCAGTGGTTTAAACCTTATTAACGAGGATACCTTGGAAAAAATGCAGTTCGACCGATCCCGCATCGAACATAGCAACACAACCTTTCGTGGGATCATCCCTGGGAAAGAGGCACGTTGTTCCGGACGCGTTACCCTCGATGTGGTATTCGGCACGTCCGAGAACTACAGATCCGAAGAACTTCTCTTTCATATCGTGCCCTTTCACAGTGGTTACCACGCTCTGTTGGGGCGTGACGCTTTCACAAGATTTCAGGCTATACCACATTACGGGTATATGAAGCTCAAAATGCCGGGCCCAAACGAGGTGATCACAATCACAAGTGAGCCGAATAGAGCCCTTGTAACACACCAAAAATTTAACAATGTTTTAGTAATTAAAATTTTGACAGAAATATTTATTTTCTATTTCTCTGGATTTTCTATTGATTTCAGAGCCACTCCTTTTGTCTGAATTCCAAAAACATTTTTCCTTCTTATCTGAAAACTTTTAAATAATGTTGTCTGACTTGAATGTTTTAATAAATCATCTTATTTCATTTAGTAAAACCAGTGGAAATATTTTATAATAAAATTTGCCAAGTTTTAATTCTTTTAATAGCATTTTCATCCTTTTAAAGGCTCCTGTTGCACTACAACCCCTTCATAAATTCATTTATTAATTCCACAAAAATTTGTAGATGACATGTGATGTCCCAGGATCACTTTTATGCAAAAACCCAACTTAGTATTTTGAAAAATTTGAGCATACCATCCTCATTTTCATTCTGGTCCAGTTTTGTGTTTTGAACTACAACCCTATTGTATTTTGCTCTAGTTGCCTTGGGATTTTTCTTGGTTGTAGTTATCCCTACCAAACCCTTAAGTCCAGGATATCAGCCTCATTAGGGTGTTTTAACCCCATGCAATAATGCCCTACAGTTTCTGTCCAGAAATGATTTTCTCAGAAACTTGCACTAGGGAGTTTTTGATTTTGCCAAACTAACCTTGCCATCATGTTATTCATCTAAAGAGACCATGTTCTGGTAATTTTGGTTGCCAGAAAGGTCCCCTAAGTGGCCCTGGCATTTTGTCAAATGCCAAGGGTACCTGACCAGAATTGGCATAGTGTTGAGATTACTTTGAAAACTTGAGCCCAAGACTCAACCACCATGTCCAATAGTTCTAGTGCTCACCCAGTAACCACCCTGCTAAATTTCAGATCCATCCAAGCCCTCTAGCCTCCCCTGGCATTTCGCCGAACACATGGTGGGCGTGCTCTGGACGCGCCCAGAGCGCCCATATGGCTGCCTTGGCATCCACGGTACTGCCCCCACCTACCCCGCGCACCCCTGGTATTTCCCCTCGTGCAGAGACATGACCCCGTCCCCTCCGAGCAGCTAGAGCCACCCCGACCGCCCCCTGGAGCCGTGCAGCGCCGCCGTCAGAAGACCCTGGCCGGCGCCGCCCGAGCCATAACAGCATGCCAGCTAGCCCCTGGAACATCCCGTCCTCATCCCCTCGCCCTGCTGACCCTGCCAGCCACCGCCACGCGCACCCATTGCAACAGGAACGGCAGTCTGCCAGACTTATCCACGAGCACGGCGAACCGACGTTGCCCGCCTATGAATAGGCCCTCCCCCGACTCCCCTCATCCTCGAGCAGTGCCCCAATTCTATCTTAGAGCCTCCCAAAGCCACCAATTGACCGGAAGTTGCCATCTCCGTCGCCTCCGGCCGAGACGCTCGCCGCCACCCTTCAGTCAATTCCGACGCAAACCAGAGCTCCCCCTCCCCCTCCTCTTCACCATTAGCTCCACCTCGACCCCGCAAGCCCATTCCCATATCCATTTCCACATGAGCAAGCCCGTGGGCGGAAGCCCCGTCATGGCCAAAGCTTCCCTCCGCCATTGTTGTCGTGCTGCTCAACCTTGAGCTCCCCGGAGACCCCCTCAAACTCCGTGAGCTACGGTCCATCCTCCTGAGCACTCCGGTATGCTGGGCACCGAGAACGGCCACTCCTAGCGCCGGTAATCATTGCCGGAAACCGCCTCTGTCCCTGCCCAAATGCGCGCGCGTGAGGAGGGAGACGAACCCGACAGGTGGTCCCCACCTGTCGGTGAGACGGCCGTTGCCCCCAGAGGCGCAGCCCCGCCGAAGCGGTTTCCTCTGAGGAAAGCGTACTTCTGTAAGTATGCTTTTGTTTTCAAAAGACGTATTCATTCTGAAGCGTTTTCTTTTATATGTTTTATTTAAAAACAGAACCTTGACTAAACTTTGACTGGCTATAACTTTTAAATAAAACTCCAAATGTTTTGATTCTTTTTCCTACCTCTCTCAAATTTCACCTAGTTTATTTTAGGATTTATTTGAAAAATATTTAAGATAACTTTTATACTATTTTTGAATTGCGTGTTGATTCGAATATTTTCAAAATAGGAAATGGGAGGAGAAGTAAACTTTCAAAAGTTTTGTGATGCACCCTACCTCTCCACACATTGAAGGCAAGCATTCTGAACCCTTGGTATAGTATTTGTTGTGTGATGTTTGGTGTGACGAATAAAGCTACAACACTAAGTTGACATGAAGTGCGCGTTATTTCATGTGAACGTGTGATCATGCTTGCAAATGCATGATGAGGATTCCTTGCTAATGAACTTGAGATGATTGTGGCAGTAGTTATCACCTTGTGCCACTCATGTCTACCGGAAGGAATCCGGGATAAGCCTCTGTCTCGGGTTGACACGAGCTTGGTGCTGACATCTCGTTGGAGCGAGAATGGTCAGTGAGGCATGATGGAGTGTGATGAGTGGTGATTCTGTAATATATTGGGAAAAATATTTCTTGTGCTAATCATGCAGGGAACACTTAAACCTCCTGAGCCGACCATAGATCGAGTCTTGTTCCAGTAATCCCCATACTTTTTTCGTACTACCACTTGTCCCTATCGCAGGTAGGGTACGGTTCAGTAAGTTGTCAACCCCTTTCTTGGCACACACCGTACAGAGAGGCCACAGTGGAAGATACTGGAGGCATCTGGTAGGCATGCCACTTGGTCCGGGGGCATGGGTGTTTCCGGTTGGGACCGGGAGGGGGGCACCCCTTAGTAGCGCGCGGTATAAATGTGATCCCATGCTAATCAAGATTCTAGCCTCCCCACTTAGAGTTTTTCTTACCAAGTGTCGTGGGTGATTCCAGGCACCGGTAAGTTAAGCTGGTGTGTGCGGGTCAGGTGTGTTTTCAACTCAAAGACCGTAAGTGGAATTAGTCCCGGTGGACTAAAGGAATCATTTACTTGTGGGTAAAGAGTACACCCTCTGTAGAGTTTCCATCTATTCGAATAGCCGTGTCCGCGGTTAAGGACTACAGTCTGGGATGGGTCTAGTGTCGGTCTTAGTGTCGGTCTTCGGAGGAAAACTTCTAAACTAGAATATTGATCATGACGTGTGACGAATGATGATTGTGATTATTATTATTATGGATTAACCATTTATATTGTTGAATTATTGAGTATCCCTTGGATGGTTCTACCTCCTGAATACTCATTGTGATTATTATTATATAAGCCCTTCATGTGGCGTCGCACAGACGCCCGACTGTGGCATGCTGATTATTTATTTTTCCTTATAAGCCCTTTATGTGGTGTCGCTCAGACGCCCGACTGTGGCATGCTGATTATTTATTTTTCCTTATAAGCCCTTTATGTAGCGTCGCTCAGACGCCCGACTGTGGCGTGCTTGTTATTTATTTTACTTATAAGCCCTTTATGTGGCGTCGCACAGACGCCCGACTACGGCACGTATGTTATTATCATTCTTTATAAGCCCTTTTTGTGGCGTCGCTCAGACGCCCGACTGTGGCATGTGTTATAATTTTTCCCTTCGAGGCGTCGCTTCAGACACCCGATCGGATTTTTTTTTGATTTCATTCCCTGATGATTATATTATTTTATTCCCTGTTTGCTTACTCATTTTAACATGAATGACTTGCTTGCTTGCATCATGAATTTTATTTGGTGACTGACTAAGTGATCGTGGATTATTTCAGTGCATGATTATCACCTGCTATATTATACCTGTTTTCATGATGTTTGCGAGTACATTCAAAGTACTCACTGGCTTATCCCTGGCTATTGTCTTGGCCAGATTTCATGCTTGGAGAGCAGTGCAATGACGACAGCCCCGGAACCTAGGCAACGAAGATAGCAGCCACGCGAAGATAGGAGTTATCCAGGTCAGCTGTTCCTGTGGGAGATGGAGTCCCATAGACGCTGATGATCCGCAAACCGCTTCCGCCATCAACCACTAGAAACTTTTGTTGCACTCATAGACCACAATGGTCTTGTACTTCAGATTTTGTATTTTGCTTGGAATTTTTGTATCAAGAATGTGCCTCACCAGCTAATAGTAATCCTGGGGTTGGTGAGCACAAGGACCATTTGCTGGGAAATTAATATCCTGGAAAACCGGTCCTGACAACCTTGGTATCAGAGCCAGGCTGACCATTGGCTAATCCTATGTTAGCCGAGTGAAGAAAACCTTGGTTACCACCCACCCAAACCCTACCATAACCATAGCCAGGCCTATCCTATCAGATAGCCCACGCGGTGACCCCGACACCTTTTCACAGTCGGTGCCCAACCCGTCAGACTAGGCCAGTAAGCCACACACCTGTGACCGACACCTGAGTTGTTCCATTCGCAAGCGTGCGTAGGAAGACTCCGTTTTCTTTCTATAAAGGAAACGTTTGCCCGAACCCAGCACAACACAGCCTCATATCCAAAACCAAGCCAAGATGCCTGGTGCCATTGTGCGCAGTGGAACCACCGCGACCGACCTTGGAGGTTTTGTGACCATCCTAGCCAACCTCACCCGTCGTGCCTTTGCGTTAGAAGAGCCCCCAGAGTATATTGTGTTCTAGGAGCACACGAGTGATGCCATTGATCACTTCGGGGCCACGGTGCACGTACTCGACAGGGGTACCTCGCCAGAACGCCCCTATTGGTTCACCGGAAGGACAGCTTCCCATGAGCCGCAAGCCATCCAACTAGCAGCTCGAGAAGCTATAGTTCAACTCCGGCACCTGTCGCCGAGGGTTAACTGCCGCTCGTTCTGCTACTACCCTAGTCATGATGGGCATAGTGGATCGCCCCAAGTTGCCAACGGAGACCATGAGATGGACCCAGCCTTGTTGCATCTTGTGCGCTACCTAAGGGCACAAGAGGCATTGTTTGATCAGGTCACCCTTGACGTGGTTACAACCCGCGGAGAACTCGCTCGCCGAGCCCCAATAAGAAGAGAAGATGTGCCCGACGCAGACAACCCAGTCGTGTTGTTCGGAAATCCAATAGAGTCGTCGAGACCTGCCCCTGCAACCGAGAGTAACATAATGGTATCCTCGGAGGAGCTTCGTCACCTTTTGGGGACACGCTCCAACGGGATTGTGACTACCAACCCCCGCGATGGTCATCATCGCTACCCGACCCCGCAACACCGCACCCTAACCCAGTCAACCCCAACAGTGAAGCCCGAGGAGAAGCCTCGACGTCCGCAAGGCACGCTCGACTAGATATGAACGAAGAAGACTAAGCCCCTCTAGTAGTGCCGAGTCTTAATATTCCTACGCCGTGTAATAGTATGACTGTGTATGGTCATTAATAAATTGCAGACCGTCCATGTGCCATTATTATTTTTATATAGCATCGCCTATGGCTATGCGTATACCTTTTAACTGTAGAATAAAATTTTGTATGAAACTACCAGGACCCAGCCTAGCCAAACCACCACAGCGATATGACACTCTTTGTGAATTATATAGCTGTGGCATTGACCCCATAAAGCAGTACCAACAACCAAGATTTGCCCCCACACCACCATATGTCACCCAGCCCTGACGCTATACAAGAGGCCACCTCGTGACCTCACCAAGCATCCCTCACCTTGTGCACCGCCTCCACAGCCATTTTTCCATGTCACGCATTGGGATTCATATGAGAACCCCGGATGCAACCCGGGAAATTTTGTTAATATAATTGTGGGATTTTAACCACAGTATCATGTGTTCTCCCCACCCATCTCAGTGTGAGCTGTTCAAATCGAGGGTCACTTTCACTGCCTCGAAATATTGGACAGTTGTGCACATCCCACCAGTAGACCCAAACCAAGACCCCATGGAAGTCTCCTTCATCGGGGAATATTTCCTCATGACCTATAGATTTTTACCTGTACCGTAGACACCATGATTGTATAAATTAGCGTAGCATTTGTTTGCAGGATATGATATCTGGGTGTGTTTTATAATTTACTGTATGAGTATATTGTGTTGGTTGCAGTTGTTTGCTATGATTTAAAATTGGGGTGTTTTCATCGTAGCAAATCCTAGGGTGAGATTTCCTTAAGAGACCACCGCAACGAAAAATGTTTTCCCAACAAATGTTTGATTTGCATTTCCTCGTGTTATACGACTCACAGGCCACGCCCATTAAATGCAAGACCGCGCACGCTTTTATCACCTAATCGATCACCTCGCTAGTAGACCACATTCGCACCTTTGTCAGCGATTTTACTGTGAACCGTCCTATCGTGGGTGTGAATTATTTATTTTTGCATGTTAAGATTGACATGTGGTAGGAATATTATTTTTGCAACGTCCTTAGCAAATCTCGGGGACGAGATTTTTCTTAAGGGAGGTAGTGTTGTAACACCCCAAAAATTTAACAATGTTTTAGTAATTAAAATTTTGAAAGAAATATTTATTTTATATTTCTCTGGATTTTCTATTGATTTCAGAGCCACTCCTTTTGTGTGAATTCCAAAAACATTCTTCCCTCTTATCTGAAAACTTTTAAATAATGTTGTGTGACTTGAATGTTTTAATAAATCATCTTATTTCATTTAGTAAAACCAGTGGAAATATTTTATAATAAAATTTGCCAAGTCTTACTTCTTTTAATAGCATTTTCATCCTTTTAAAGGCTCCTGTTGCACTACAACCCCTTCATAAATTCATTTATTAATTCCACAAAAATTTGTAGATGACATGTGATGTTCCTGGATCACTTTTATGCAAAAACCCAACTTAGTGTTTTGAAAAATTTGAGCATACCATCCTCATTTTCATTCTGGTCCAGTTTTGTGTTTTGAACTACAACCCTATTGTATTTTGCTCTAGTTGCCTTGGGATTTTTCTTGCTTGTAGTTTTACCTACCAAACCCTTAAGTCCAGGATATCAGCCTCATTAGGGTGTTTTAACCCCATGCAATAATGCCCTCCAGTTTCTGCCCAGAAATGATTTTCTCAGAAACTTGCACTAGGGAGTTTTTGATTTTGCCAAACTAACCTTGCCATCATGTTATTCATCTAAAAAGACCATGTTCTGGTAATTTTGGTTGCCAGAAAGGTCCCCTAAGTGGCCCTGGCATTTTTGTCAAACACCTAGAGTACTTGACAAGAATTGGCATAGTGTTGAGATTACTTTGAGAACTTGAGCCCAAGAGTCAACCACCATGTCCAATAGTTCTAGTGCTCACCCACTAACCACCCTGCAAAATTTCAGATCCATCCAAGCCCTCTAGCCTCCCCTGGCATTTCGCCGAACACATGGTGGGCGTGCTCTGGACGCACCCAGAGCGCCCATATGGCTGCCTTGGCGTCCACGGTACTGCCCCAACCTACCCCGCGCACCCCTGGCCTTTCCCCTCGTGCAGAGACATGACCCCGTCCCCTCCGAGTAGCTGGAGCCGCCCCGACCGCCGCCTGGCGCCGTGCAGCGCCGCCGTCAGAAGACCCTGGCGGTTAGCCTGCGGTCGCGTCCTCGCTCTACCATGGCCGGCGCCGCCCGAGCCATACCAGCACGCCAGCTAGCCCCTGGAATAGCCCGTCCTCATCCCCTCGCCCTGCTGACCTTGCCAGCTGTGACGCCCCCATTCTCGTCCGTACGCTAATCAATCACGCAATGCGTATGACCAAGATTAGGGACTCACTGATCGATATCACAACACAACACTAGGCACAAATTAAAGTCATACAGCTTCATATTACAAGCCAGGGGCCTTGAGGGCTCGAATACAAAGCTCGACAAGCACGAGTCAGCGGAAGCAAATATATCTGAGTACAGACATAAGTTAGACAAGTTTTGCCTTAAGAAGGCTAGCACAAACAGAAATAGCGGATCGAAAGAGGCGAGGCCTCCTGCCTGGGAACCTCCTAACTACTCCTGAGCGTCGGGGGCAGCCTCCACGTAGTAGTAGGCTCCAGCGGTGGTGTAGTAGTCGCCTCCGGCGTACTCCATCTCCTGGGCTCCATCGTCTGAACGCGGTAATCGTATCGAGGGGGAAAGAGAAAGCAAAGCAGCGGTGAGTACTCATCCAAAGTACTCGCAAGACTGACATCAGAACTATGCTAGATATGCATCATTATCAAGGGGAGGGGTTATATCTGGACTGACTGCAGAAAGCAAGAATAGGGAGAAGGCCTAGTCCTATCGAAGACTAGCATCTTCAACATCTTGTAGCATTAGAAGAGTGCAGTTTGGTATCTCACATATATAGTCATATTGATGTAGCAATTTTATTAAGTAACCACGCCCAGAGATTCTTCCTCGACTCCCTGCGAGGAAGCAATCTCGGGGCCACAATTCATTTCAAATTTAAATCACAATTATAGTTGTATAAGGTCAAGGTACAATTCCAAGTCGTCCTGTTACCGAGGACACGACTATTCTAATAGATTATTCATCCCTGCAGGGGTGCACCACATATTCCCCAACATGCCTGAGTCACCTCCGGCCGGACACAGTTTCCTGGGTCATGCCTGGCCTCGGGATATCAGCACGTCGTCGCACCACCTAGGCTCAACGAAGAGGCCAGCCCGCCGGTCTAAATCCTAAGCGCACAGGTTCGTGGGCCCACTTGCGCTTGCACTCCTACACGATGCGAACGCGGCCGAAAACAGACCAAGTACACTCCAGTCCAAGAGCTGCACCGTCCAGACCAATCCGTCGCGCGCCGCTCCATTGCTGACGTCCGAAGAGCTTCGGCTGATACAACGACGCTGAGTGCCCATAACTTTCCCACGTGATGGTTAGTGCGTATTAAGGCCAACGACCTAACTCAGATCAAGTACCCAACCCATTAGCATTTTATTAATGCGGGGAAAGCGCGACCCATGAAGTGCGGTCCGTCGCCCCGCCTCGAGGACCGTGGCAAGGGCCTCTCCTGCCCGTCCACGCCTCATCAACATCGAACCATGGGTACCCCTCAGGGCCGACCCATCACCAACATGTTTTAGTAACCCGGTCATAGTAACTGTGTGTATAAATCATCAAGACGGAACCTGAGGAATCACCCTCAAAGGGCCCCGCTCGATGAGACCGTCAAGGTGGACTTAGAGGAATCACCCTCGAGGTTTCCACTCTTGAGGGGTTGCACGACAGAGTCATCATCAGGAGTGGCGAAGGAGGAATCACCCTCGATAACCACGACCGACTAGCTACACTACAGAGCTAGCATCATGAGTACTTCATGAAGTGTCACCCTCGGTACTCAATAGTAGCACTGCAGAGTCGTGCAACTAAGGGGTGTGCGGTGATGTGAGGGGCCTGGCTTGTCGGTCGGTTGACCGAGTCTTCGAGTCTTCGAGTCGTCGAGTCGTCGATGAAGAAGCAGGGGCAACTGGGACTAAGGGGTCACTGGGGATTCATTGATCAACCTATACTAAGCAGTTGATATTGTTGCAGGTATAGTAACAGTTTATCAAAAACAGGCTATGCATCAGAATAGGAGCTAACTAATACAGTAGCAAAATCTAATGCAAGAATGAGAGGGAAGAATGGGCGATATCGGAATGCTCAAGGGTGGGTTGCTTGCCTTGCTGCTCTGCGGCAAAGGACTGATCGTCGGTGGTGTAGTCGTACCCGGCAGCACCGTCAGTCTCGGGGTCTACCGGAGAGAAGAGGGGGAAGAAACAATAAATATAAAGCACAGATGCAACACGATGCATGACATGGCAATATGCAGGGCTAGGCATGCACTAACGCAGTACTATACGTTGCAGACGGAGCGGGAGAATATCTGACGATATTTCCTGGGTCTTTGGATTTATCAGACAGACGATTCGGAGGGGAAAGTTCCATGTTCATCATGCTAGGAGCATGTGACAGATGAATGGATGGCATATTCGGATTCGTGGGATTTTTCTGATCAACTTTCATGTATAAAGTTTTTCCATCTGAGCTACAAATTTTGTTCTATGATTTTTCAAAGTTTTAATCATTTTCTGGAATTAATTCTATTTATTTAATCCAACATTATCCAAAACAGTACAGGGGTGACGTCAGCATGAGGTCAGCATTGCATCAGCAGTCAACAGTGGGGCTGACCAGGTCAAACCTGACCAGTGGGTCCCACATGTCATAGACTCAGGGTTAATTCATTTTAATTTAAACTAAACAGAGACTAAATAGCAAGTGGGGCCCATCTGTCAGTGAGGGATTAGTGCTAATTAATTATTTTCAATTAACCTAATTACTAATTAGCTACCTGACAGGGGTGGCCCACCTGTCATTGGCACAGGGGTGCTGGGCCCCACCAGTCAGTGACTGGTCAAGCCCAGCGAGCGCCTGGACGCGGCCGAGAGCTTCGGTGAGCTCGGAAATGGCGCACGGGGGGGGGGGGGGGGGGCATTTGGCGCGCGGTTGGGCGCGTTCGAACGGGCGTTCAACGCCGCGTCGATCCCGGGCGGTAGCGTCGCCGGACCTGGCCGGAAACGGCACCGGCGATGACGGCAGGCGGCGGCGGCTACGGGATCACGACGGGGATGGCGCTACGGTGGTCGAAACGGGCGGGGCTAACGCGGGATGGACTCCACGCGATGCGGCGAGCACAACGGTGGCACGCCCGTGACCAAATGGTCACCGGGGGCACGCCGGCGTTGAGCTCTTGCGGCGGCGGGTTCGGGCTCCGGCCAATTGTAGCGCTAAAAGCTCCGGCTCGTCGAGAGGGGAGAGGGGGGAAGTAGCAGGAGCTCACAGCGAGGTGTAGCCATGCAAAGCGGGCTTGGAGACGGCTTGACGGCGGCGAAAATGCGGCGGCGATCTTCGGGCGCCCGAGGAAGAAGACGACGGCGTGGAGGTGATGCAGGGGTGCAGGGGCTCGGGCTCATGGTCGAGGAGGACGAGGAGGTCACGGCGGAGCAGATGGACGCGACGGCGAGGCGCGGGCGTGGCTGTGGCCGCGGCTACCCGTCGGCCATGGCGGCAGCGGTGCTCGGGCGTGACGGGGAACTAGCGAGGGATAGGGGGAGAGTGAGCACAGGGCGTCCAGGGGGGGCCTGGGCGCTCGGCCTTATCCTCTCCGCGGGCGAGGGCACGGCGAGCAAGCGGAGGGGGGCCCCGGGCGGGCGCGCACGCGGTGTGCTCGACAGCGCGCCCGTGTGTCGGCGCCGGAGGTGGGAGGAGACAGGTGGTGGGCTGGGCCGCCACTGTAGCCTCTGGGCTTAAGTGCACAGGCGCCTCTCTCCATTTCTTTCTTTTTCCTTTTCTGTTTTCTTTTGCACTTTCCGTTTTATTTTCTTTTGGCACTATCTCTCTATTGCAAAATGTGCAATGTGGCCCAAATATTAAGTTGCAATATCCAGAGTGGCCACAAAAAGTTTGGGCATTTTTGGAACTGGTGTGTATTTTCCAAAGAGTTTTAGAGCACTTTTAAAATGCCAATGTGACTCTGTTTGATGGTGGGGTCCACACCATAAACTTGGTGATGTTGTTTTCCTCAACAATATTTGTTTTAGAATATTCCACAGGTATGCAACATTTTTCCCTTGCTGTTTGAGGATTTAAATTTATCACATAAAATCCTAGGGCATTTGAAATGAAGTTTGAATTGGAAAATGAACTCAAACTTGATCAAGCCCTGTTTAGCAAAAGATTAGCTTAATCACTTGGCCATTACTGTAGCTTAATTACAATCATCACTGTAGCATAAAACCAGGGTGTCACACCAGCCACCGCCACGCGCACCCATTGCAACAGGAACGGTAGTCCGCCGGACTTATCCACGAACACGGGGAACCGACGTCGCCTGCCTATAAATAGGCCCTCCCCCGACTCCCCTCAGCCTCGAGCAGTGCCCCAATTCTCTCTTAGAGCCTCCCCAAGCCACCAATTGACCGGAAGTTGCCATCTCCGTCGCCTCCGACCGAGACGCTCGCCGCCACCCTTCGGTCAATTCCGACGCAAACCAGATCTCCCCCTCCCCCTCCTCTTCACCATTAGCTCCACCTCGACCCCGCAAGCCCATTCCCATATCCATTTCCACCTGAGCAAGCCCGTGGGCGGAAGCCCCGTGATGGCCGAAGCTTCCCTCCGCCATTGTTGTCGTGCTGCTCAACCTCGAGCTCCCCGGAGACCCCCTCGAACTCCGTGAGCTGCGGTCCATCCCCCTGAGCACTCCGGTATGCTGGGCATCGAGAACGGCCACTCCTAGCGCCGGAAATCATCGCCGGAAACCGCCTCTGTCCCTGCCTAGATGCACGCACGTGAGGAGGGAGATGAACCCGACAGGTGGTCCCCACCTGTCGGTGAGACGGCCGTTGCCCCCAGAGGCGCAGCCCTGCCGAAGCGTTTTCCTCTGAGGAAAGCGTACTTCTGTAAGTATGCTTTTGTTTTCAAAAGACGTATTCATTCTGAAGCGTTTTCTTTTATATGTTTTATTTAAAAACAGAACCTTGACTAAACTTTGACTAGCTATAACTTTTAAATAAAACTCCAAATGATTTGATTCTTTTTCCTACCTCTCTCAAATTTCACCTAGTTTATTTTAGGATTTATTGGAAAAATATTTAAGACAACTTTTTGTACTATTTTTGAATTGCGTGTTGATTCGAATATTTTCAAAGGAAATGGGAGGAGAAGTAAACTTTCAAAAGTTTTGTGATGCACCCTACCTCTCCACACATTGAAGGCAAGCATTCTGAACCCTTGGTATAGTATTTGTTGTGTGATGTTTGGTGTGACGAATAAAGCTACAACACTAAGTTGACATGAAGTGCATGTTATTTCATGTGAAGGTGTGATCATGCTTGCAAATGCATGATGAGGATTCCTTGCTAATGAACTTGAGATGGTTGTGGCAGTAGTCATCACCTTGTGCCACTCATGTCTACCGGAAGGAATCCGGGATAAGCCTCTGTCTTGGGTTGACAAGAGCTTGGTGCTGACATCTCGTTGGAGCGAGAATGATCAGTGAGGCATGATGGAGTGTGATGAGTGGTGATTCTGTCATATATTGTGAAAAATATTTGTTGTGCTAATCATGCAGGGAACACTTAAACCTCCTGAGCCGACCATAGATCGAGTCTTGTTCCAGTAATCCCCATACTTGTTTCGTACTACCACTTGTCTCTATCGCAGGTAGGGTACGGTTCAGTAAGTTGTCAACCCCTTTCTTGGCACACACCGTACAGAGAGGCCACAGTGGAAGATACCAGAGGCATCTGGTTGGCATGCCACTTAGTCCGGGGGCATGGGTGTTTCCGGTTGGGACCGAGAGGGGGGCTCCCCTTAGTAGCGCGCGGTATAAATGTGATCCCATGCTAATCGAGGTTGTAGCCTTCCCACTTAGAGTTTTGCTTATAGAGTGTCGTGGGTGATTCCAGGCACCGGTAAGTTAAGCTGGTGTGTGCGGGTCTGGTGTGTTTTCAACTAAAGGAATCCGTTACTTGTGGGTAAAGAGTACACCCTGCTATTTCTTGAGCTTGCGTTGGTTTTCCCTTGAAGAGGAAAGGGTGATGCAGCAAAGTAGATAAGTATTTCCCTTAGTTGTTGAGAACCACGGTATCAATCCAGTAGGATATACAAGCCAGTCCCCAATCTTCGCACCTACACAAACAATCAAACTCTTGCACCCAACGCTAAAAGGGGTTGTCAATCCCTTCAAGGTTATTTGCAAGGATGAGATCTGATAGAGATAGATTTAAAACATTGCTAGAACGTAAAGTAAAACAAAAGTAAAAAGAATGCAGCGAAGTATTTTTGGTATTTTTGGTTTATAGATCTGAAAATGTAATATGGAAAATAGACCCGGGGGCCATAGGTTTCACTAGAGGCTTCTCTCATGAAGGAAAATAATACGGTGGGTGAACAAATTACTGTCGAGCAATTGATAGAAAAGCGCATAGTTATGACGATATCCAAGGCAATGATTATGCATATAGGCATCACGTCCGTGTCAAGTAGACCAAAATGATTCTGCATCTACTACTATTACTCCACACATCGACCGACTCCTGCCTGCATCTAGAGTATTAAGTTCATGAAGAACAGAGTAATGCATTAGGTAAGATGACATGATGTAGAGGGATAAACTCAAGAAATATGATGAAAACCCCATCTTTTTATCCTTGATGGCAACAATACAAATACGTGCCTCGCTACCCCTACTTTGTCATTGGGTGAGGACACTGCAAGATTGAACCCAAAACTAAGCACTTCTCCCATTGCAAGAATTACCAATCTAGTTGGCCAAACCAAACCAATAACTCGAAGAGACTTGCAAAGATATGAAATCATGCATATAAGAATTCAGAGAAGATTCAAATAATATTCATAGATAAGCTGATCATAAACCCACAATTCATCGGATCTCGACAAACACACCGCAAAAGAGTATTACATCGGATAGATCTCCATGAAGATCATGAAGAACATGGTATTGAAGAACAAAGAGAGAGAAGAAGCCATCTAGCTACTAGCTATGGACCTGAAGGTCTATGGTGAACTACTCACGCATCATCGGAGGGGCAATGGAGTTGATGTAGATGCCCTCCGTGATCAAATCCCGCTCCGGCAGATTACCGGAAAAGGCTCCAAGATGGGATCTCACGGGAACAGAGGCTTCCGGCGGCGGAAAAGTATTTGCGTGGCCCTTTCTGGTATTGGGGGAATATTTGGGAATTTATAGGCCGAAGAATAGGGTTAGGAGGCCTGCTGGGGGGCCACAAGCCAGGAGGGCGCGCCCCCCCTAGGGGCGCGCCCTGGTTGCTTGTCGCCTCCTGGCAGGTCTCCTGCCTTCATCTCCAAGTCTGGCAGGTTTCTTCTGGTCCAAGAAAAATCATATCGAAGATTTTATTCCGTTTGGACTCCGTTTAATATTCCTTATCTGCAATACTCAAAAACATGGAAAAAACAGAAACTGGCACTAGGCTCTAGATTAATAGGTTAGTCCCAAAAATAATATAAAATAGCATATTAATGCATATAAAACATCCAAAACAGATAATATAATAGCATGGAACAATCAAAAATTATAGATACGTTGGAGACGTATCAAGCATCCCCAAGCTTAATTCCTGCTCGTCCTCGAGTAGGTAAATGATAAAAACAGAATTTTTGATGTGGAATGCTACCTAAAATATTTATCCATGTAATATTCTTTATTGTGGCATGAATATTCAGATCCGCAAGATTCAAAACAAAAGTCTAATATTGACATAATAACAGTAATACTTCAAGCATACTAACAAGGCAATTGTGTCCTTTCGAAATAACATGGCCTCAGAAAGTTATCCCTACAAAATCATATGGTCTGGCTATGCTCCATCTTCCCCACAAAAAGTATCTAAAACATGCACAACCCCGATGACAAGTCAAGCAATTGTTTCACACTTTTTATGTTCTCAAATCTTTTCAACTCTCACGCAATACATGAGCGTGAACCATGGATATAGCACTATAGGTGGAATAGAATATGGTGGAGGTTGTGAGGAAAAAGGAGAAGATAGTCTCACATCAACTAGGCGTATCAACGGGCTATGGAGATGCCCATCAATAGATATCAATGTCAGTGAGTAGGGATTGCCATGCAACGGATGGACTAGAGCTATAAGTGTATGAAAGCTCAAAAAGAAACTAAGTGGTCATGCATAATGATGAAAAATTCCACTAGCTATATGAAAGTGACAAAATAGGAGACTCTCTATCATGAAGATCATGGTGCTACTTTGAAGCACAAGTGTGGAAAAAAATAGTAGCATTGTCCCTTCTCTCTTTCTCTCATTTTTTTTGGTGGGCATCTTTGGCCTCTTTTTTTAATTTGGGATTCATTGGCCTCTTTTATTATTTGTAAAGTCCGGAGACTCATCCCAACTTGTGAGGGAATCATAGCTTCCAACATCCTTTTCTCTCACGGGACAATGCTCTAATAATGAAGATCATCACACTTTTATTTACTTACAACTTAAGAATTACAACTCGATACCTAGAACAAAATATGACTCTATATGAATGCTTCCGGTGGTGTACCGGGATGTGCAACGATCTAGCCTAGCAAATGATATCAAAAAACGGACAAGCCATGAAAACATCATGCTAGCTATCTTACGATCATGCAAAGCAATATGAAAATGATGGTGCATGTCACGAAAAACGGAACGGTGGAAGTTGCATGGCAATATATCTCGGAATGGCTATGGAAATGCCATAATAGGTAGGTATGGTGGCTGTTTTGAGGAAATTATATGGTGGCTGTTTTGAGGAAAGTGGGTTTAATGCACCGGTGAAAGTTGTGCGGTACTAGAGAGGCTAGCAAAGGTGGAAGGGTGAGAGTGCGTATAATCCATGGACTCAACATTAGTCATAAAGAACTCACATACTTATTGCAAAAGTCTATTAGTTATCAAAGCAAAGTATTAGACGCATGCTCCTAGGTGAGAGGTTGGTAGGAGTTAACCATCGCGCGCTCCCGACCCTCACACAAAGGTTGACAATCATTAAACAAATCATGCTCCGACTTCGTTACATAACGGTTCACCATACGTGCATGCTACGGGAATCACAAACTTTAACACAAGTATTTATACCAATTCACAATTACTCACTAGCATGACTCTCATATCACCATCTTTATATCTCAAAACTATATGCAAGGAATCAAACTTCTCATAGGAGTCAATGCACTTAATATGAAAGTTTTTATTATATCCCTCTTGGATGCCCATTATATTAGGACTAAATTCATAACCTAAACCAATTACCATGCTGTTTACAGACTCTCAAAATAATATAAGTGAGGTATGAGAGTTCAATTATTTCTATAAAAATGAAACACCACCGTGCTCTAAAAAGATATAAGTGAAGCACTAGAGCAACATTGCCTATGTCAAAAGATATAAGTGAAGCACATAGAGTATTATAATAAATTCACGATTAATGCGTGTCCCCCTCAAAAGATGTGTGCAGCAAGGATGATTGCGGAAAACTAAAAAGCAAAGACTCATATCATACAAGACGCTCCAAGCAAAACACATATCATGTGGTGAATAAAAATATAACCTCAAGTAAATTTACCGATGGATTGAAGACGAAAGAGGGGATGCCTTCCGGGGCATCCCCAAACTTAGGCTCTTTGGTATCCTTGATACGGCTTGGGGTGCCTTGGGCATCCCCAAGCTTAGGCTCTTGCCACTCCTTATTCCATAGTCCATCAAATCTTTACCCAAAACTTGAAAACTTCACAACACAAAACTCAACAGAAAACTCGTGAGATCCGTTAGTATAAGAAAAATAAATCACCACTTTAGGTACTGTTGTGAACTCATTCTTTATTTATATTGGTGTAATATCTACTGTATTCCAACTTCTCCATGGTTCATACCCCCCGATACAACCCATAGATACATCAAAATAAGCAAACAACACAAAGAAAACAGAATCTGTCTAAAACAGAACAGTCTGTAGCAATCTATAGACTTCGAATACTTCTGTTACTCCAAAAATTCTGAAAAATTAGGAAAATCAGGGAAATTTGTATATAAATCTTTTTTAAAAATTTCAGATCAAAAGCACGTTCTAGTGAATTTACAAAATTCCTGGACTGAGAGAAAAAGTTTCTGTTTTTCAGCAAAATCAAATCACAATCGCCGTAGACCATCCCAAAGGTCTTACTTGGCTCAAACGCTAATTAAAACAAGAAAACACAATTACTAAAGAGGTAATAATGTGTAAAACACTCAAAAACCGAAGCAAAAACAAAAGCAAAAGAATAAAATTGGGTTGCCTCCCAACAAGCGCTATTGTTTAACGCCCCTAGCTAGGCATAACGCAATAGATCTAGGTATTGTCATCATTGGTATGAAACTCATACTTGATCAAACCATCAAAAGCTTTTCTAAATAGATCTATCCTTTCCTTTATTTCCCTCCTAGTAGGGGAACTTAATTCATGAAAAGAACTTTGACTAGTAATTTTGACATTCATAAACCCGTAATCTGGATCATCACCATAGATATCATCGTATAAAACACGTATCTTATTTCTAACGGGTTCCCTAGCCATCTTTTCCAACAAGTCATCCTTATACCCTAAAAAAATTCCCCTAGTTAACCAATAAAATTCATCATAAGTCTCGAGATACAAGGTTTGAGTGACTTCCGCGTAGGGAACTCTCCTCCTAAGATTTTCACTATAAGATTGATAGTCTCTAGATTCCAGACTACGCAAGGTTTCTTTATCATGGAGAATTTCTTCAATTGGAGGGTGTTCAATGTCTTTATTATAGAAAGCAAAAATCTCCCTAGCTTCTTGTACGATAAAATCAAATTCACGCATAAGGATGATAGTAGCAATCTTTTTAGATTTAGGATGATTAATATTGGAAAGTTCATAAAACACCTTTTGCAAAGCAGGATGAACGTGCACAAATTTTCTTTCCAGTTTTTCAATGAGCATGACAATAGCATCCGCATAACAATTTGTGCTATGAAGAATAGATCTCTTATTCATAGGCATCACTCCTGTACAATCAAAGAACTCTTGGATAATACTCTTCCCAATAATATTTCCGTCTCCCACTTGAAAAGTTTTAGCTTTATAGTTAGGAGGAGGTTCAGTTTCATGATCTAGAGAGCAAGATTCAAATTTTTCCTCAAGATTTGTACTAGCAATACCCTCAAGATTTTCAATGATAACCTTCCGCGGTTCAGACATAGTGGCAACGAATCGATCTAGCACACAAGCAAACAAAAAGCAAACAAAAAGACGAACGGAAGAAGGGTGAATAAAAAGGCAAATCTTTGTGGTTTTTTTCTGAAAATCATTTTAGAAGTGGGGGAGAGGAAAACGAGAGGCAAATGGGAAATAATGTAAATGCAAGAGATGAGTTTGTGATGGGTACTTGGTAGGCTTGATGTAGATCTCCCCGGCAACGGCGCCAGAAATCCTTCTTGCTACTTCTTG
The DNA here is from genome assembly GCA_039707655.1 of Elymus sibiricus. NCBI lineage: Eukaryota > Viridiplantae > Streptophyta > Magnoliopsida > Poales > Poaceae > Elymus > Elymus sibiricus. The sequence continues at coordinate 493,000,763 of CM077671.1, forward strand.
AGCTTGCGTTGGTTTTCCCTTGAAGAGGAAAGGGTGATGCAGCAAAGTAGATAAGTATTTCCCTCAGTTGTTGAAAACCAAGGTATCAATCCAGTAGGAGATACAAGCAAGTCCCCAATCTTCGCACCTACACAAACAATCAAACTCTTGCACCCAACGCTAAAAGGGGTTGTCAATCCCTTCACGGTTATTTGCAAGGATGAGATCTGATAGAGATAGATATAAAAGATTGCTAGAACGTAAAGTAAAACAAAAGTAAAAAGAATGCAGCGAAGTATTTTTGGTATTTTTGGTTTATAGATCTGAAAATATAATATGGAAAATAGACCCGGGGGCCATAGGTTTCACTAGAGGCTTCTCTCATGAAGGAAAATAATACGGTGGGTGAACAAATTACTGTCGAGCAATTGATAGAAAAGCGCATAGTTATGACGATATCCAAGGCAATGATTATGCATATAGGCATCACGTCCGTGTCAAGTAGACCGAAACGATTCTGCATCTACTACTATTACTCCACACATCGACCGACTCCTGCCTGCATCTAGAGTATTAAGTTCATGAAGAACAGAGTAACGCATTAGGTAAGATGACATGATGTAGAGGGATAAACTCAAGCAATATGATGAAAACCCCATCTTTTTATCCTTGATGGCAACAATACAAATACGTGCCTCGCTACCCCTACTTTGTCACTGGGTGAGGACACCGCAAGATTGAACCCAAAACTAAGCACTTCTCCCATTGCAAAAATTACCAATCTAGTTGGCCAAACCAAACCAATAACTCGAAGAGACTTGCAAAGATATGAAATCATGCATATAAGAATTCAGAGAAGATTCAAATAATATTCATAGATAAGCTGATCATAAATCCACAATTCATCGGATCTCGACAAACACACCGCAAAAGAGTATTACATCGGATAGATCTCCATGAAGATCATGAAGAACATGGTATTGAAGAACAAAGAGAGAGAAGAAGCCATCTAGCTACTAGCTATGGACCCGAAGGTCTGTGGTGAACTACTCACGCATCATCGGAGGGGCAATGGAGTTGATGTAGATGCCCTCCGTGATCAAATCCCCCTCCGGCAAATTACCGGAAAAGGCTCCAAGATGGGATCTCACGGGAACAGAGGCTTCCGGCGGTGGAAAAGTATTTGCGTGGCCCTTTTTGGTATTGGGGGAATATTTGGGAATTTATAGGCCAAAGAATAGGGTTAGGAGGCCTGCTAGGGGGCCACAAGCCAGCAGGCGCCCCCCCCTAGGGGCGTGCCCTGGTGGCTTGTCGCCTCCCAGCAGGTCTCCTGCCTTCATCTCCAAGTCTGGCAGGTTTCTTCTGGTCCAAGAAAAATCATATCGAAGATTTTATTCCGTTTGGACTCCGTTTAATATTCCTTATCTGCAATACTCAAAAACAAGGAAAAGACAGAAAGTGGCACTAGGCTCTAGATTAATAGGTTAGTCCCAAAAATAATATAAAATATCATATTAATGCATATAAAACATCCAAAACAGATAATATAATACATGGAACAATCAAAAATTATAGATACGGTGGAGACGTATCACACCCTCTGCAGAGTTTCCATCTATTCGAATAGCCGTGTCCGCGGTTAAGGACTACAGTCTGGGATGGGTCGAGTGTCGGTCTTAGTGTCGGTCTTCGGAGGAAAACTTCTAAACTAGAATATTGATCATGACGTGTGACGAATGATGATTGTGATTATTATTATTATGGATTAACCATTTATATTGTTGAATTGTTGAGTATCCCTAGGATGGTTCTACCTCCTGAATACTCATTGTGATTATTATTATATAAGCCCTTTATGTGGCGTCGCACAGACGCCCGACTGTGGCATGCTGATTATTTATTTTTCCTTATAAGCCCTTTATGTGGCGTCGCTCAGACGCCCGACTGTGGCATGCTTGTTATTTATTTTCCTTATAAGCCCTTTATGTGGCGTCGCACAGACGCCCGACTGCGGCACGTATGTTATTATCATTCTTTATAAGCCCTTTATGTGGCGTCGCTCAGACGCCCGACTGTGGCATGTGTTATAATTTTTCCCTTCGAGGCGTCGCTTCAGACACCCGATCGGATTTTTTTAATTTCATTCCCTGATTTGATTATATTATTTTATTCCCTGTTTGCTTACTCATTTTAACATGAATGACCTGCTTGCTTGCATCATGAATTTTATTTGGTGACTGACTAAGTGATCGTGGATTATTTCAGTGCATGATTATCACCTGCTATATTATACCTGTTTTCATGATGTTTGCAAGTACATTCAAAGTACTCACTGGCTTGTCCCTGGCTATTGTCTTGGCAAGATTTCATGCTTGGAGAGCAGTGCAATGACGACAGCCCCGGAACCTAGGCAACGAAGATAGCAGCCACGCGAAGATAGGAGTTATCCAGGTCAGCTGTTCCTGTGGGAGATGGAGTCCCATAGACGCTGATGATCCGCAAACCGCTTCCGCCATCAACCACTAGAAACTTTTGTTGTACTCATAGACCACAATGGTCTTGTACTTCAGATTTTGTATTTTGCTTGGAATTTCTGTATCAAGAATGTGCCTCACCAGCTAACAGTAATCCTGGGGTTGGTGAGCACAAGGACCACTTGCTGGGAAATTAATGTCCTGGAAAACCGGTCCTGACAGCCCTTCGAGCTGAAAACAGAACATCAGCGCTCGCCCTTGAGGCACTAGCTGAGACCTTTGCAGCAGAGGAACTGACCGCACTCCGGTCAACAGTGGACAAGGATGATGTGGTCCTTAGAAAGAGGCCCAAACCCACGTCCTTTAACCTGCAGACGAAATCGTCAAATTTCAGGTACATCTAACGGACCCCAATAAAACAGCGTCCATCGGAGCTCCGCTGGACCCCATGGTGGACGAAGCAGTGGGAACATTTTTGTGAGAAAACTGGGATATCTTTGGCTGGCATCCTTCAGATATGCCAGGAATCCCACGACGGCTAGCAGAACACAGTTTGAACATAATCGCAGGCTTCAAGCCCGTCAAACAGGCTCTACGCCGATTTTCCGAACCCAAGCGACAAGCTATGGGCGAAGAACTAGCAAAATTGCTGGAGGCCAGATTCATAAGAGAAATCAAACACCCCGAGTGGTTGGCAAACCTGGTAATGGTACCGAAGAAAGATAAATCCTGGTGGCTGTGTGTCGATTTCAAAGACCTTAATAAAGCTTGCCCTAAGGACCCTTTCCCCTTACCACGCATAGACCAGATTATTGATGCCACAGCCGGACACCACTCATTGTGCTTCCTCGACGCTTATTCCGGATACCATCAGATCAAAATGAAGGAATCCGATCAAGCTGCAACTGCATTCATCACCCCCTACGGGCTATTCTGATTAAACACAATGCCTTTCGGGCTAAAAAATGCAGGTGCTACATACCAGCGTATGATTCAGACATGTCTCGAAAAACAAGTTGGTAAAACAGTCGAGGCATACGTGGACGACGTGGTCATTAAGACCAAACACGTCAGCCAGCTGATAGATGATACGTCTCCAACGTATCTATAATTTATGAAGTATTCATGCCATGTTTGCAATAATTTTATATGATTTTGGTATGATTTGATTAGAACTAACACGGACTGACGCTGTTTTCAGCAAAGCTCCCGTGGTGTTGTTTTTTGTGCAGAAATAAAAGTTCTCGGAATGGGCTGAAAATTTACGGAGAATATTTTTGGAAAATATAAAAAATACTGGAGCAAAAAGCTGGGCCAGGAAGTGACCGAGGAGGCCACAAGCCTAGGCCCCCCCTTAGGGCGCGCCCCCTGGCTTGTGGGCCCCTCCAGCACTCCCCTGACGTGATTCCAACGCCAAGACCTCCTATAAATCGAGAAACCTCCAGAAATAAACCTAGATCGGAAGTTCCGCCGCCGCATGTCTCCAGAGCCACGAAAGATCAATCTTGGCCCTCTCCGGCACCCTGCCGGAGGGGGTCACGTTCACCGGAGACCATGGAGGAGGTGGACGGAGGGGCCATCATCGCCATGGAGGCCAAGGACCAGAGGGAGAACCTCTCCCCAACCAGGGGGAGGACATGGAGGAGGAAGCACAAGGGGGAGACCCTCTCCCCCTCTCTCTCGGTGGCACCAGAGTGCCATCGGGAGAACCATCGCCGCGGTGATCGTCTTCATCAACATCACCTTCTTCATCACCATCCTCATCTCCTTTCAGTGGTCCACTCTCCCGCACCCCGCTGTAATCCCCTACTTGAACATGGTGCTTTATGCCACATATTATGATCCAATGATGTGTTGCCATCCTAAGATGTTTTGAGTAGATTACTTTTGTCCTTTGGGTTGATTGATGATCTAGATTGGTTTGAGTTGTATGTTTTACTTTGGTGCTGTCCTATGGTGCCTTCCGTGCCGCGCACACGTGAAGGATCCCCGCTGTAGGGTGTTGCAATACGTTCATGATTTTCTTTTAGTGGGTAGCTTGAGTGACAGAAGCATAAACCCGAGTAGGTGGGTTGTTGCGTATGGGATAAAGGGGACTTGATGCTTTAATGCTATGGTTGGGTTTTACCTTAATGATCTTTAGTAGTTGCGGATGCTTGCTAGAGTTCCAAATATAAGTGCATATGATCCAAGTAGAGAAAGTATGTTAGCTTATGCCTCTCCCTCATATAAAATTACAATAATGATTACCGATCTTGTTAACAATTGCCTAGGACAATTCCGCACACTGACCCATCATTATTCCATCCTTGCTGTTTGTAATACATTGTAATACATTCTAACTTTATGATAACAGCACCTATTTTTTTATTTTAGCTCTCCGATATCATGCAAAGCTATCCTCCTCATACCCACAACGTAGTTTTATTTCTCGTTTCTAGTTGGAAGCAAACGTTCGGCGTACGTAGAGTCGTATCAGTGGCAAATAGGACTTGAGAGAATATTGATCTTACCTTTAGCTCCTTGTGGGTTTGACACTCCATACTTATCACTTCCACCTTTGGAAATTGCTACGATGATTCCTTGCACTTGGGGATTATCAATAGACGACCTCAGGCAAACTTTTGCTAGTCTACGGGAATATGATATACAGCTCAATCCGGACAAATGTGTCTTCGGAGTTCCCACTGTTAAACTACTCGGATTCATTGTTTCCCATAGAGGAATAGAAGCGAATCCTGCTAAGATCCGCGCCCTATCTCAACTTGTGATTCCTACAGAGCTAAAACATGTCCAAAGGCTGGCGGTCTGCGTGGCGGCTTTGAGCCGCTTTATCTCCCGCCTTGGTGAAAAGGATTTACCGCTCTACCAGCTGCTGAAACGGACCAAAAACTTCGAGTGGACCAATGAAGCAGCGACTGCACTAGAGGAAATTAAAACACTGCTGGCCAGCAACCCCATACTCACGGCGCCAGGCGCCGGTGAACCAATGTTACTGTACATCTCGGCCACCAATCAAGTGGTTTGTGCGGTGCTCGTCGTCAAACAAGAGGACGCGGGTAACAAATTCTGGGTGCAAAAGCCAGTCTACTATGTGTCAGAAGTGCTAACGCCATGCAAGTCCAGATATCCGGACTACCAAAAGATAGCCTATAGAGTGTTTATGGCATCACAAAAGCTCAGACACTACTTTCAAGAATGTTCGGTCACGGTGGCATCCGAAGTACCCCTGAACGATATAATCAAGAACAGGGACGCCACCGGCCACATAGCCAAATGGGCCATCGAACTCCTTCCTTTCGAAATCGCCTATAGGCCATGACGAGCTATTAAATCTCAGGTGTTGGCCGATTTCCTTGCCGAATGGATAGAGGCCGAGCTCTCTAGAGAATATAGTACATACTCCCATTGGACGATGTACTTTGACGGATCCAAGACACTAGCCGGACTGGGGGCTGGAGTTATCCTCTCATCTCCCACGGGAGACAACGTCTGGTACGTGTTGCAGATCATGTACGCCGATTCCAACAATGCGGCCGAATACGAAGCACTATTGCACGGGCTTCGGATGGCAGCATCGATGTGTATACAACGGCTTGAACTACGGGGAGATTCTAATCTCGCCATCTCTCAAATCAACAGCGAATTCAATGCTAAAAACCCACAGATGGCAGCATACAGAAACCCCGTTCTTAAAATATCCGCACGGTTCGAGGGGCTAGAATTCCACCATGTCCCTAGAGACAGCAATCAGGCTGCTGACATACTCGCCCGTATGGGGGCCAAGCGCGACCCCGTCCCGAAAAACACCTTCCTTGAACGGCTTTTCAAGCCATCGGTGGTATGGCAGGACGAGAATAAGGGCGCTGGAGCCATCAGTACGGAAGAGATTGCCCCTCCTATAAATGAACCAGATGACCAAACCATTGGCGGTTCCATAATTGAAGAAACGCCTTCGGCTCATGAGTTCATGGCAGTAACCGCACCATGGACCGAGACCTTCCTTGCCTACCTTCTTCGCCAAGAACTCCCCGACGACCAGACGGAGGCGAGACGCATAATTCGGCGATCCAAGGCCTATCAGGTCCACGAGGGTGAGTTATATAAGAAAAGCGCTACCGGGATACTCCAATGGTGCATATCTGAGGAAGAAGGAAGGCAACTTTTGGCCGAATTCCACGCTGGCATGGGCGGCCACCACGCCGTAGCACGGGCCTTAGTAAGCAAAGCCTTTCGAGCTGGATTCTTTTGGCCCACCGCTCGAGCGGACGCCCAAGTACTTGTCCAACATTGTGTTGGATGTCAACTATATGCAAATCAAAGCCACATGCCCCCGACAGCTCTTCGGACTATTCCGATCACCTGGCCTTTCGCGGTCTGGGGGCTGGATATGGTCGGACCACTTAAAGGGGTGACCAAGAAAAATAAATATCTACTGGTCATGGTCGACAAGTTCACCAAATGGATCGAAGCAAAACCAGTAAGATCAGCTAAGTCCGGACCGGTAGTTGACTTTATATCCGGCGTGGTACACCCTTATGGTGTCCCGCACAGCATAATAATGGACAATGGATCCAATTTCACCGCCCAGGAGGTGAAGGACTGGTGCGCACACATGGGCATCAAGCTCGATTACGCCTCGGTGTATCACCCGCAGACCAATGGACAAGTCGAACGGGCCAACGGCCTAATCATGAGTGGCATCAAACCACGTCTAGTCCGATCTCTTCATGAATCTGACTGCAATTGGGTAGAAGAGCTTGACTCCGTTCTGTGGGTTCTGTGTACCACCCCGAATCGATCAACGGGATTCACACCGTTTTTTATGGTCTACGGTGCAGAAGCAGTCCTTCCCAGCGATATCATTCACGACGCACCTAGGGTGCGCATGTACGAAGAAAAGGAGGCCGAGTTAGATCGGCAGGACGACTTAGACACCTTGGAAGGAGAGCGCGATATAGCTCGGGCCCGCTCTACTTTCTATCAATAGCAGGCTCGGCGCTACCAAAGCAGGGAGGTTAGAGCGAATGCATATAATGTGGGTGAACTCGTCTTACGACTCCCAGAGAAGCAGAGGCATAAACTCAATCCCAAGTGGAAGAGCCCTTTCATAATTGACGAAGTACTTACAGGAGGGGCTTATCGCCTCCGCAACCCGCCGGACAACCGCCTCGAACCAAACCCATGGAACGCAGCTCGTCTTCGGCGCTTCTACGACTAGACCGGTGTCGTCGTATTTCTTACCTTTCTTTTTATTTTTATTTTTTTTCTTTCTTTCATATTATTTCCCTTCCATTTTAGCTTTACAGGATTGGATATCATTTCCCAGCATGTGTTCGGCTAAACCGAGCTTGTGTTAAGTTTTTCGGCATACATCTTCAAATGTCCTATCCGAAAAAACACCTGGGGGCTTCTTCTCGAAGCCGATTATTATATATTCTGTGCATCGATTCACATGTATTATGCATGCACACTTCCCTTATCGTTTTTAAGCCAGTATATGCATCAATTGGACCTAAGATTTTGGCCAAGCTGGGTTGCCTCGCTCCTGTGCTTACCCTCTATGTTCCCGATTGTTCGGCTAGAGGGTAAAGGGAGCACCTCTGCGATTGTTACGACCGGATCATCCGGATACGTACCTCATACGGGTGAAGCCGAAAGCTAGCTATCTTAAGAAGAAAATTGGTTGGCTACGACGAAAGTAAAAAACTTGTGGTGATTATCACCATTGCCTGGGATTATTTTCCCAAAGAAGCCATTATCCGCATACTAGTAGTATACGACCATGATATCTATGATCTACGTAGAAACCTGAAGGAAGGTACCGATAGAAGAACTATTTTCTTCGGAAGATGTTTCTTACGTTAAGCAGTAATATAACATATCTCCCTATGCACGTTTTGTCTGTTCGCACCGAATGGCCGGATTGCCTGGTTCCCCGAAATAAGTTCCTTTTATCGGAGGACATTCAATATGGAACACTCCCAAGCTCTTAGCGAGGGAGGTCGAAGCCGATGGCCGGATAAGACAATGTTTACAGCATAGACGGAGCTGTTTTTGATTTAAAGTACATAGTTACATAGAATCAAACACCTGGCTGCTGGTCAAGATTATCTATTATGGTATCCAGGGTGCAGTCTTCTTGCGAAATACGAGCGGTGGGCATCACTTGGTCATAAACCAAATGAAGTGGCACTTCTTTCTCATCCGGCCCTACCGGCCCAACCCGATCCATATGCTCTGGGTTAAGTTTGGAAAAGCGGGTCTTGACCATTGCCCACGCCTCCCGCTCTCCCTCTCGACAAGCCGATGTCTTCCATAACTCAAAACGACATCGGGCTCCTTTAGCGTCTCGGCAGTTCAGACATCCCTTCTGGAGGCGTCTCGGCAGGCCAGAGCGCTTTGGTCATGCTCCTCATGGCTCTCCGAGCCCGCTCATGTACGACGGACAGTTCCTTCAGCAGGTTCCCTCGAAATGATCCGATTTCTTCCTCGGGCCGCCCGGTCAGGAGACCTAGACACGAGACGAAGCATGTCCCTTACACTTGATATAATAAAGGTACTTTTCGGAATTACGAAGATATAAGTGCACTTACATAACATGCCCCTCTGTAATCTCTGGTTTTCTTCTTGGGCTTGAGCCAATTGAGTTTTCAAACTCTCAAGTTCTTCGGCTTGCCGCGTGTTTTCCGCCTTAAGCTGGTTCTTTCCCTCAAGACTTCGGTTCAACACACGGCGGCCAGCTTCATGCTGAGATTCGGCATACCTCTGAGATTCTTGGGCTGTATCCAAATCTTTCTGCAACTGCCCTATGGACTCAGCTGCTATAAAGTACTCTCTCATCAGTACGGGAATGTTGAATAATTCGGCAAATTGACATACTCACCGTGCGCCTCTCGGGTGAAATTCTTCACTTCCTCAAGCTCGGCCTTCACGGTTTGTACCTGTGTTCGGGTCACCTCGAGTTCCTTGGCCAACTTCTCATTTTGCTGCCTTGTAACCTACATTATAAATAAAACAATATTCAGATCCTTAACTCGGCCATTCTGACCAAATCAAGGCTCGGGGGCTACCGGATTAATATTTGTGTTCGATTGTTAAAACCGATTACTCACCTCTAGGCTGGACGATATCAGTTTGGCGGCTCCCTCAAGCTCAGCTCGGGAAGGTCCGATGTATGCGTCAATCAAACCTAGGGCATTAAACTCTTGTTTGGAAAACGGTTGGTGGCGCAGGGCTTCCTTTCGCCGCCGGTGATTCATCGCACTCTCTACCTCGGAGTTAGTGACCAAGACTTCCTCGGAATCTTCAGGGGGCTGATCCGTCACAGGGGCCTCCGCGTCAAGTTTGGCCTGAGCAGAAGACCTTGATTCATGATGGTGGCCTGGCGCCTCGGCGACGTTCCCGGAAGAAGGTGGCTGTACTCGTCTCCTGAGTATTTCGACACGAGATTTTGTGAGTACTTATTGCAATCATGACAATGGCCGAACTAAACGGTTAAATAAAGAACCTCTTGGTTGAGTGCACGGTCGAGGTGGTCCCTGCGGTTGGCTCACGAGGAGGATTCCTGCTGTTGCTCAGTACGGACCCTGCTGCCGTAGACGACGTTCGACGCGTGGACCGACGACCCTTGGGAGTAGAGATCGACACTCTCGGGTTGGCAGGGGTCGCTCGCCCTTTACGGCAAGAGACCTTCTTTTTACCAGTGGTGGAAGAAGGAAGTGGTCCGGGGTGATCGACTAGAAGAGCCACCTTGGAGCCGTCAAGGCTCTCCTGGTAAAAGACCCCGTCCTCGTATTCAATTGATAGCTCCGGATCGTCATGGAATCCGGGATCGTCGTCATGAGAATAACTCTCTGGTTGAGGCGTCAGACAGCTGACTGTCTCGACCTAGCGCCTCCAACTCTGTTCGGACATATTGAAAATTTTGATCAGAAGGATTATACATAAATATCCGAACTCAGAAAACAAAGCCAAAGGCTTACCCATTCGATGGGGTTATGACTCGAGTAGCCATCCTTGGCTGACAGTCGAGCAAAATCTTCTTTTTCTCCTTTGAAAAGATCGGCCAAGTATGGCCGCCATTGCTGCCTGATTGGCAGGACCCTGGCATTGGGAACGGGTGGTGTCATTTGTTCTGTTGTAACGCCAAAGGGGGTGTGTTCTTTGCTGGAGGGGTTGAACACATCGAGCAATGACGGCTGCCATCACGTCGATGATGGTTAACTTACTGTGAACTAGTAGCCTCACTTGGGTGGCTAGGCTTTTTACTTCGGCACTTTCCTCTTGGGATGGACTCTTCGGTCGCCAGTTGAACCTTTTCTTCAAAGGAGCGTCGGAGTATTCGGGCAGACCCCTCCGAGCTGGGTCGAACAGGGGAACTTCCTCAATATAGAACCATTCCGAGGTTCATTCTTCGGACTCTTTCTTCGGAGTCCCCATGGGATACCCCGTCCCGGCTATACACCATATTTCGGCTCCACCCACTTCCCGAATTGTCCCACCCCGAGTACGGGGGACAAGGCACAAGTACTTCCTCCATAAACCAAAATGGGCCTCGCAGCCCAAGAACATCTCGCAGAGGGCAACAAAGCCCGAAATATGCAGGATGGATCCAGGGGTGAGATGATGGAGTTGGATCCCATAAAATTCCAATAGTCCCCTCAAGAAGGGATGAATGGGGAATCCCAGGCCCCGTAAGAGGAAGGACACGAAACATACCCGCTCTCCCTTGCGTGGAACAGGGAAATTCTCTGCGAAGGCCTCGCCATTCGAAGAAGTCAATCTGGTGCGGGTAAACGCCAGATCCGAGGCGGGAAGATAACCCTGGGTCTCAAGGTTGCGCAGCCGGAGGAGAGATACTGAACAACTTGCCTAATCTCCGGGAAGGGGGCCATGAGGACGCGTGGACGAGCCAGGGATGCTCGCCATATTCTCAAGTTATCTCGCTTGGGGCTTTTCGATGGTGAGGAAGAGGAAGGGGTTGTCTAAGCCATGATTCAGCCTGCTTAAATGGGCGGTTCCTCCCCTTCGCTTGCAGGAAGGGCAGTCCTGTAAAAGGCTGTTGGGCCGCCCATCTCCCATTGGCGCACAGGGATCGAGGGGCGTCGTTAATTCTGGACGGCGAAGTTAATGCTGTGGGCCCCGTGACGTCTCGACGATCGAGAGCTCACTAATGACTGGATTGTTTACCGAATAGATTGGAGGAGAAGAACACGCCTCGCAAGCCGAAGACTTTGGGAGAGCAGGACCGTCCTTACTACATACCTCGGCATTGGAGGCTAGTTCAGAGGCTACTGAGGGAGTCCGGGATTAAGGGGTCCTCGGACTACCGGCCTATTCCTTATGGGCCGGACTCGTGGGCCACTCGTTGGAGGATCGGACTGACCCAATACCCCGTGACCAGGGGGGAAACCTCAGGAGCCGTGGCGTACCCTTCAAGCTTAAAGATGATAGAATAGGCACGTTTATTCCTTCGATAAGCAACCGACTATGTGTAACCCTAGGGACCTCTGGTATCTATATAAGCCAGAGGGTTTAGTTCGTAGAGGCAGGTGAACTCATCTAGGGTTTAGCTATTTGATCTCGAGGTATATCGACTCTGTAATCTTCATACACATCAATACAACCAAGCAGGACATAGGGTTTTACCTCCATAGGAGGGCCTGAACCTGGGTAAACATAGTCTCCTTCGTCCCCTGTTACCCATCGATTCTAGATCCACAGCTCGGGACCCCCTACCCGAGATCCGCCGGTTTTGACACCGACAGTCGGTCTATCTATCTTGGACATGATGCCTATATAATGATCATCGCCTTGGATATCGTCATGACTATTTGATTTTTTATCAATTGCCCAACAGTAATTTGTTCACCCACCATGCACTATACTCATGAGAGAAGCCACTAGTGAACCCTACGGCCCCCGGGTCTACTTTTCCTATCATATTGCTTTCCGATCTACGTTTTTTGCAATCTTTGTTTTCAGATCTACAAAACCAAAACCCAAAAATATATTGCTGCATATTTACTCTTTTTATTTGTGTTCTTGAGAGATTTATCTCTCCTATCTATCACTACCTAATCTATCTTATTACCGTAGAGAGATTGACAACCTCTCTTTCGCGTCGGGTTGCATGTATTTGTTGTTTGTGTGTAGGTACTGCTTATTGGGTGGTGGTGATCCTCCTACTGGTTCGATAACCTTGGTTTCATAACTGAGGGAAATACTTACCATCGTCGCTATGCTGCATCATCCCTTCCTCTTTGGGGAAATACCGACGCAGTCCAAGCCACGTCAATGGAATTTCTGGCGCCGTCGCCGGTGAGGAAGCGGTCTCTTCTACGTGCCTATCGTAGGCGCCGAGGAGACTGCATCATCTTCTACCAGGTCCCTAATCACAAATCTCATCTCCTTGCAATTACATTATTTTCCATTTGCCTCTCGTTTTCCTCTCCCCCACTTCACCAATTTGCCGTTTTATTCGCCCTCTTTTTCTTTTGCCCTTTTTCTTGCCAGATCTCTTTTTGTTTGCTTGTGTTGCCATGTGCCTTCAATTTGCTTGCATCTTAGCTTGCTAAAAATCTATTGATATGGATCCTCATCCACTTGGTAATCTTTTCAAAACACCAAATTGTGATGAACGAATTGCTAGTGAGTTGAGTGCACTTGATTATCTCTATGAAGTTTTGCTTGAAAATCATGAATCTGAAATTTTTGATGAAGTGTTGAAAGAAGACATTTATAAGGTGATTCATGATAGCTCCTTGATTGAAAAGTATGATTGCAATGTTGCTAGTATGAATTCTCTAAATATCCATGATGCCAATGATATGCAAAGCCACAAGCTTGGGGGTGCTATGTTTGATGAAGATGATATTTCTAGTCCCCCAAGTTTTGATGAGCAAATTTATTATGATGATTGCATGCCTCCTATTTATGATGATGGTGATGAAACATATGCTATAATGAGTAATGATAACCATGAAACTTATCATCATGGTTTTAATTTGCAATATGGTTATGTCAATCAAGTGTCTCATGATAGTTATTTTGTTAAGTTTGCTCCCACTACCATGGATGATAAGGAATTTGCTTATGTGGAGAGTGATGGAAATTTTATGCTTGTGCATCATGAAAAGAATGATTTATGTGATAGTTATATTGTTGAATTCCTTCATGATTCTACTGAAATTTATTATGATGGAGGAACATATGCATGTAGGAATTGCAATAATATCAAGTTTCCTCTCTATGTGTTCAAAGTTTTGAAGTTATGCTTGTTTTGCCTTCCTATGCTAGTTGATTCTTGTTCCCATAAATTGTTTGCTCACAAAATCCCTATGCATAGGAAGTGACTTAGACTTAAATATGTTTTTCATGAGATTCGTGATGCTCTCTTGCATATTTCAATTACTAGTTTTTATGTGAGCATCATTGAAATCATCATGCCTAGCTAGGGGCGTAAAACGATAGCGCTTGTTGGGAGGCAACCCAACGAATAAATAAATTTTTGCTTTTTCCTCTCTGTATTTGAGTGTTGACACAATTATGCCTCTGTTATGATTGTGTTTTTATGGTTTATTTAGTGTTTGTGCCAAGTAGAACCTTTAGGATGATTCATAGGATGAGTAGAAGTGATGCTAAATGTGAAACAGAAACTTTGCGTCCAGTATATGAATTTTCATTTTTTTCTGGAACGAGATCTTGAGCTGAATTTTAACACAGTGTTGCTATACACATTCCTTACGTTGTCCTAATTTTTCAGAATTTTTAGAGTTACAGAAGTATGGTTAGAGTACATATTACTACATACTGTTCTGTTTGAGACAGATTCTGTTTTTGTTGCATTGTGTGCTTGTTTTGATGAATCTATGGTTTGTATTTGGGGGTATAAGACATGGTAAAGTTAAAATACAGTAGGTATAATGCAATTATAAAATTTGAATGGGTTTACGACAGTACCTAAAGTAGTGATTTGCTTTCTTATACTAACGGATCTCACGAAGATTTGAATGAGTTTTGTGTGATTGAAGTTTTCAAGTTTTGCGTGAGATCACGATGGATGAAGGAATAAGGAGTAGCAAAAGCCTAAGCTTGGGTATGCTACCGCACCCCCAAGATATATCCAAGGAGTAACAAGCAACTAAGCTTGGGGATGCCCCCCGAGTGGCATCCCCTCTTTCTTCTAACAACCATCGGTATTTTACTTGGAGCTATATTTTTATTCGTCACATATCATGTGATTTGCTTGGAGCGTCTTGTATCTTTGCTTGCTTTGTTTTTTAGTTTTTCCTTTGTATCCTTGCTGTACACACCTATTTGAGAAAGCCAAAATCATGCTATGATTTGTTAGAATTGCTCTATGTGCTTCACTTAAACTTTTTGAGCTATAGAATTGCTCTAGTGCTTCACTTATATCTTTTTGAGCACTGTGTGCTTGGAAACTTTTGTAGAAATACTCTCATGCTTCACTTAAATTAATTTGAGAGTTAGTAAAATTTTGAAGAAATCCTCTCATGCTTCACTTATACCTTTTTGAGAGATGAAATCTTTATGCTCATGTGCTTCACTTAAATTTGTTTGAGCTTGCCTAAAAGCAATGGCAATATATGAAACTAGTCCCAAAGTGATAGATATCCAAGGAGGATATAATAAAAACTTTCATGAAGATCATTGGACAAATTAAACTTGATTCCTTGTAATAGTTTTGAAACATTATGATAGTAATATGTGAGTCATGTTAATGAGTAATTATGCTTAGTAGGAATATTGGTGTTAAGGTTTGTGATTCCCTATGCATGCACGAAAGTCAATAGTTATGCAATGAAGTTACATCCTACTTGTGGTGCATTATTCGGTGTTAGTTATGTTCAATGCTCACTTATGTGATTTTTCGTTTCTTGGTTTGGTTGCTTCCCAATCTATTTGCTAGCCTTCATTTGTACTAAGTAGAAATACTACTTGTGCATCCAAAATTCTTAAACCAAGTTTTGCCTTATGAGTCCACCATACCTTCCTATATGCGGTATTTCCATGCCGTTCCAAGCAAATTTGTATGTGCCATCTCTAAATTTTCAAAATAAATTTTCTCTTTTGTGTGCCCGTACCGCTCATGAAACGGTGGGGAGTGTCCAATATTTTTCCATGCTAGATGTGTTATTCTCAAGATGAGTGTTTATTCACTTGTCATTGCACGAGAGTGCGGCGGTAATAGGGATGCCCATTCCTGAAATGAAAAACAAAAAATATTTACTTTATGTTGTCCAATAATAAATTCCTTGGAAAGTGTTGGTATGGAAGGCAACCGTGGATACGGCCCGCCATGGAAAGTGAAAGTTTGGTGGAAAAAGGAATAAACTTTATTTTCTGTTTGGGAACCGCCTATGATATATCTAGCGTGGAAAGTATTGTGAGCTACTTTGTCGTTTTCGTTGACAGGAAAAGCATGCCACCCAAAATATTTTTTCTCTCTCGATTTAAAACTTTGAGCTCTGGCACCTCTACAAATCCCTACTTCCCTCTGCGAAGGGCCTATCTATTTACTTTATGCAATTTTTATTTTTGCTTTGAGTCTCCATCTTCTCTTATAAGCACCAACTAGGGGGCACTATGATCGTACTTGAGCATTGGGCATAGCTAATATTTGAGTGTGTTTCATGAATGGATCAATGATTGAGCATGATGGGCTAGGGATAACTTTCTTTAGTGTTGATATTTTGAAAGACATGGTTGCTTGTTGACATGCTTGAGTATTGAAGTCATTATGTTAAAACTAGACTATTGCTTTGAATCATTTACATGTCCAAATGTCCATGCTATACAAAGAAGAAAAGAATATGATGAACATGTTAGGCAGCATTCCACATCAAAATTTTTGTTTTTATCATTTACCTACTCGAGGACGAGTAGGAATTAAGCTTGGGGATGCTGATACGTCTCCAACATATCTATAATTTTTACTTGTTCCATGCTGTTATATTATCATTCTTGGATGTTTTACAATCATTTTATTACAACTTTATATCATTTTTTGGGACTAACCTATTGACATAGTGCCAAAGTGCCAGTTGCTGTTTTTGCCAGTTTTTTACTTCGCAGAAAATCAGTACCAAACGGAGACAAAACGCTGCGGGGATTTTTGTGGATTTTTTACGGACCAGAAGAAAGAAGATGGGCCAAAGAACACCAGAAGAGAGGCCCCCTGGCGCGGCCTGGTGGGGGCTGGGCACCTTGGGCACCCCCTCAACCGACTATCGTGCCTATAAATTCCCAGAAAATCCAAAAACCCTAGAGGAGTCGACGAAACACAATTCCAGCCGTCGCAAGTTCCAGAATCGCGAGATACAATCTAAACACCATCACGGAGGGGTTCATCTTCCTCATAGGTGCCTCTCCGATGATGCGTGAGTAGTCCACCATAGACCTATGGGTGCGTAGGCAGTAGCTAGATGGCTTCTTCTCTCTCTCTCTTATGATTCTCAATACAATGGTCTCTTGGAGATCTATTTGATGTAAACTTTTGCGGTGTGTTTGTTGGGATCCGATGAATTTTGAGTTCATGATCAGTTTCTATCCATGAATATTATTTGAGTCTTTTTCGATCTCTTATATGCATGATTACTTATAGCCTCATATTTCTTCTTCGAATCTTTGGTTTAGTTAGGCCGACTAGATCGATTTTTCTTGCCATAGGAAGAGGTGCTTTGTGATGGGTTCGATCTTGCGGTGTTCTTTCCCAGTGACAGAAGGGGCAGCAAGACACGCATGTATTGTTGCTATTAAGGATAACAAGATGGGGTATATTCCTACATGAATAGATCTTGTCTACATCATGTCATCGTTCTTATTGCATTACTCCGTTTTTCCATGAACTTAATACACTAGATGCATGCTGGATAGAGGTCGATGTGTGGAGTAATAGAGGTAGATGCAGGCAGGAGTCGGTCTATCTATCTTGGACGTGATGCCTATATAATGATCATCGCCTTAGATATCGTCATGACTATTCGATTTTCTATCAATTGCCCAACAGTAATTTGTTCACCCACCGTGCGCTATACTCATGAGAGAAGCCACTAGTGAACCCTACGGCCCCCGGGTCTACTTTTCCTATCATATTGCTTTCCGATCTACGTTTTTTGCAATCTTTGTTTTCAGATCTACAAAACCAAAAATCCAAAAATATATTGCTGCATATTTACTCTTTTTATTTGTGTTCTTGAGAGATCTATCTCTCCTATCTATCACTACCTAATCTATCTTATTACCGTAGAGAGATTGATAACCTCTCTTTCGCGTCCGGTTGCAAGTATTTGTTGTTTGTGTGCAGGTGTTGCTTATTGGGAGGTGGTGATGCTCCTACTGGTTCGATAACCTTGGTTTCATAACTGAGGGAAATACTTACCGTCGTTGTGCTGCATCATCCCTTCCTCTTTGGGGAAATACCGACGCAGTCCAAGCCACATCACTGGACATCTATTTCTACCTTGTAATCACCCATCGAATCGTCTCTGAAGCACACAAATACAGCAAATTCTAAATTTGCTGCACTTGTAATGAAAAAAAATCATGGAAACAGGGGGAGGGCCGTACCTTCTGCTGTTGTGGGAGTCCCGGGGCAGGCGAGCAGGACAGGAGGGCGAGGCAGAGTAGGGAGGCAGAGCTGCGGCAAAGAAGGGAGGAAGGACGAGGCGAGCTACTGTCCGGTTGGCGCCGGAGCCAAGCTAGGCATCGCCCTCGGCGAGCTGCAACTGCGGTTGCCGCTGGAGCCCAGTCAGTCGCCGTCCCTCGGCGAGCTGCGGCTGCAGGCCGCCCAGCCAGGCGCCGCCTCAGCGTGCTGCGGCTGCGGCGCGGATGGCCGAGCGTCGGGCTGCAGGAGAAGGCCGGGCGGCAGAGGAGGCAAGGGGATGGATGGCGGAGGAGAGGGTTAGAGGGAGGGGGAGCTGCGATCAGTCGGCCGCCGGCTAGGGTTGCTCGCGCCGCCATGGCTATCGGGTGCGGGAGGCTGGATATGATAAGAGCTGGAGAGGGCTCGATGGGGATAGGGTTAGCCTCCTGGGGGTAATTTTGGAATATGTAAAAATCTGAGAGGCTCCCAACGGTTTGACTAACGGAAAGGCATTGACAATTAACATAAGTGCTATTTTGCCTATGAAAACAAAGAAGACAGTGCTATATTGGCAAGTTCGTTTTTCATAGTGGTATTTTGGCAAGTTTGGTTTCTCATAGTGGTATTTTGGCTATTCTCTCTTAGTTAAAAGGTCGATCCGGTCAAAGGCCAGCTTAAGGCCCAGTTACTTAGTCGAAATTTAGCCGGCTAGCACATGGTAGGCCTCCTAACAAATTTCTTGCATATAGCCCCATTTACGACCCGTGTATGCACGCCCGTTAGGACCTTTATGAATTCAGCCCATTACGGATGTGTGGGCCATCCAATATGGTTCTAACCCATTAAGACTTTGGGGCTTTGGACCCATGTGTGGCCCGTGTTTGTCATTCGACCCATATGTGGTCAGTTGTGCCTCTTGGCCCATTAAGTCTCGTGGTGCTTCAGTCCCATCTAGAACACGTAGAGGATTTTCGGCGCATTAATGACCTGTGCTCTCTTTGGTTCATTTTTGGCCCGTGGTATCTTTTGACTCGTTAAGATCCCGTGTCATCCTGGGACCATTTCCGGCCCTTGACTACTTCTGTCCCACTAACAATCTGTTCTACCATTAGGCATTTTCGGTCCGTGGTTTCTTTCGGCTCGTTTAGAGCCCGTGTCGTCTTGGGGCCATTTTCCAACCCTTGATGACTTTTGGCTTGCTTACACTTGTTCTTACATTGGGTCATTTTTGTCCTGTGGTATTTTTTGGCTTGTTAAAGGCCCATGAAGCCTTTGGGACATTTTAAGCCGGTGACAAATTTTGGCCCATTAACGAGCTGTTGTGACTGTGGAACATTTTAAACTCGTGATGAGTTTCGTCCCATAACGGTCCGTTATGTTTGTGGGTCATTGTAAATCATGATTCCTTTCGGCCCATTAACGACTCGTTAAATGTGTGGGCCATTGGCCCCTTATACTCTCAGCCCGTTTGTGGTCCATCGTGTGTTTTGGACCTTCGTTTTAAGACGTTATTCGTCCCACAAGCCATCGGTGTTAGGATATTGATGTGCTTGGTAGCCGATCTGCCAGTGCACAAGGAGGCGGACAATGCGGAGGAGCCGGTGACAGAGTGAGCGAGGAGGCACAAACAACTGGTCCGAGAGGGCAAAAATGTATTTTTTGCACCGAATGCCACACCCGAACTTTTGTGCTCGCATGCATTTAAAAACTAAGAACACCCGCTTTATTTTAATTGTGGTTGGCCGCTATAAATTATGAACACTTTTAATTTGCTCTCATATTATTATGCATTTGAAATGAACAATTGGATAACTGGCTCCTGTATCCATGCCGCCCGGACACGGTTGTAAACGAATACCGTGTCAATTTTAAGGGCTCCGCGCTGGAGATGCCCTAAGGAAGGAACGGGGGAGGGGACGGAGACCCACATGTGTAGTCTTCTTTATTTCCTTTTCATTTCAAGAAAAGTTGCATTGAAAATTGTAAACATTTTAAAGAAGGGTTTACTTGAAGCCCACATCCTAATCCAGTTTGGGCCGGTAGAAAAAGGAAGGTCAACTCTGGCCGCCTGTGTCGTCACTGCATCTCTCGGGGACGAAGTAGATCTTACGGGATGTGAGGTCATAGACGAAGCGCGTGTCCACCTGCTGCATCGCGCCAATTATGGTGATGTGCTCGCTCGGCACGACGGCGAGGCAGATTTCGTGCTGAAGGAAGACGAAGAGCTGTTGCGGCCTGATCACGAGGTCCCCGCCTTCCTGCCCGCCCTCCCTGAAGTGCAGCGTCACCGTCGGCAGGTGCTCGAAGGCGGCCTGAGTCGCGCCGCTGAAGCAGAGGCGGTACCCGTGGCGCTTCACGAGCGGCAGCCCCAGTCTCTTGACGTGCTCCTCCACGGCGTGCTCTAGGACGTCGTACGCGAGCTGCGTCAACGTCGTCGTGCCCGTCCCGGGATCGATCAGGCACCCGCCGTACCACCGACCGCGTGACACGTGGCGCCGGAACAGTTCCCTCATTTCGCCGTGTCCGGGTGGCGCGACCAGGCGCTTCCCGGCGACGCTGACGCCGAGGAGGCTGACGAAGTAGCCGCTGAACTCCGGGTCGGTCGTGTGGCGCATGTAGAGGATGTTGGTGCTCTTCATGTGGCCCGTGGCCGGGACACCGCTCGCGTGCGCGCCGTCCAGGCGGGTGGCCCCGAACTCGCACGCTGGGCGCGTCGATGGCTTATGAGTTATGACAGAGGGAGCTCCTGCGCGAGACGCGGCTGAACGACGGTGAGATCTCCGGGTTGAAGGGCGGCGGCATTTGTTGGAACGGATGCGCAACCTGTTGGATAAACCCCAAGTCTGAAGGTTTAGGCTAGTGTCGATTTGCTTTCTTCAGTTTCGACAGTTTCGTCAGTTTCGTCAGGTAGTTTCAGGCAGCGAGATTAGCTCGTTTCTGTTAGCGTTTTGATCGAGTCCTGCGCCCCCTCCTGATCGCTCGTGGGATGGCACGAGCACCACGATCGGTGGTGGCGCAATGCAAGGGGCCACGACCCCGTTTTCCTTGTTGGTTCAGAAATAAAAGGAGGAGAAGAAGACCAGAAAAGCTGCAAGTTTGACGCAGCAACAAACCTCCCTGTTCTTCCTGTTCTCGTTGTTCTTCAGAGAAAGAGAGAGAGATCGAGTCAAGGTGAGGGAAATAGGCTAGAGCTTGCCAACAATTGGCATCAGAGCCAGGTTTCGATCCTAGGGATGGCTGGACCAGGCGACGACACCGGTGGTACAACGACGCCGCCGCCGACTCCGCGGGCAAGGATCTCCGGCGACACAGAGCTTGTCGTGGCAGAGCGATCCACGGCGCGGATGGCGCGCGACACCGGCAGCGCGGCGTGGCCGCAGCTGACGAGGACCAACTACACCGACTGGGCCGTGCTGATGCAGGTCATGATGGAGGGGCGACACCTCTGGGACGCCGTCCAGACGGGCACGGCCGAGCGGAGCGAAGATCGCCTGGCGCTCGAGGCAATCCTTCGGGGGGTGCCACCGGAGATGGGGCCTACCCTGGCAGCCAAGGCCACGGCAAAGGAGGCCTGGGACTCCCTGAAGACGATGCGGCTCGGAGTGGCACGGGTGCGGGAGGCAAAGCTCGCGACCCTGGCCAGGCAGTACGGCGACATCAAGTTCGCCGACGGCGAATCCGTGGACGAGTTCGCCATGCGCCTCACGACGATGGCGGCACAAATGGCGCAACTAGGTGAGATAATTCCTGAGAAAAGAATTTTTGCGTAAATTCCTGTCGGTAGTGCCCAAGCAGTTCTCGCAGATCGCTCTGTCGATCGAGACTCTGGTGGATCTCGACACACTCTCCGTCGAGGAACTCACCGGAAGGCTCAAGGTGGCGGAGGAGCGCCATGAGCTGCAGCAGGCCACAGATGGGATGGGGCGGCTTCTCATGACAGAGGAGCAGTGGAACGCCCGCCTCAAGACCGGCGATCAGAACGCCGGCGGCTCTGGGTCCGGCTCATCGCAGGGCCGACGCCAGAGAGGTCGTGGCCGCGGTCGCGGCGGCGCTGGCGGACGCGGCCGGGGCGCCAGCTCTGGCAAGGGCAATGCAGGCAACGACGACGATCGCGACCGGTGCCACTACTGCAACATCCCGGGGCACTGGAAGCGCGACTGTCGCAAGAAGAAGAGCGATGAGGACGCCAAGGCTCTCCTCGCGCAAGGGAATGGCGGTGACGACGCCGACCCGACACACCTCCTCATGGCGCAGATGTGCGAGCTGTCCGTGGACGTCGGCGACAACGGCGATCGTGTCGAGCTGCATGAAGAGCGCGTCGAAGCTCACCTCGGCCTGGCCACGGACGAGCACACCGGCGTGTGGTTCCTGGACACGGGCGCCAGCAATCACATGTCCGGCGAGGAGGGCTCCTTCAGCGAGCTGGACCGCCGCGTTTCCGGCACGGTCAAGTTTGGCGATGGATCAGTTGTCGACATCAAGGGGCGCGGGAGCGTGCTCTTCACCGACCACTCCGGCGGGCACCGCGTGCTGAGCGGGGTGTACTACATCCCGCGTCTCCGGAGCAGCATCATCTGTGTGGGGCAGCTGGATCAGGTCGGGTGCAGATCGGAGATCGAGCATGGCGTCTTCACCCTCTTCGACCCGCAGCGGCGCATCATCGCAAGGGTACGGCGGGCAGGCAATCGCTTGTACCCGTACACGCTCAAGCTCGCGTGCCCTGTCTGTCTGGCTGCACGATGCGCCACATACGAGGCGTGGAAGTGGCATGCCAGGTTCGGGCACCTCAACTTCCAGGCTCTCCGCAAGCTAGCTCAGCAAGGGCTGGTCCGAGGCATGCCCGCCATCGACCACGTCGACCAGGTGTGCGACGGGTGCCTCGCTGGCAAGCAGAGGCGAAACTCTTTTCCCGCGGAGGCAAACTTCAGGGCTCAGGACACTCTGGAGCTGGTTCATGGCGATCTGTGCGGACCAATCACGCCCGCAACCGCTGGAGGGCGCCGCTACTTCCTCCTCCTCGTCGACGACATGTCCAGGTACATGTGGGTAACTGTGCTCAGGTCCAAGGACGAGGCGGCCGGCGCGATCGCGCGCTTTCAGGCGCGGGTGGAGACGGAGACAGGGCGCAAGCTGCGTGCCCTGCGGACGGACCGCGGCGGCGAGTTCACGTCCGTCGACTTCACCGACTACTGCGCGGAGCGCGGCGTACAGCGGCAGCTCACAGCGCCGTACTCGCCGCAGCAGAACGGCGTTGTGGAGCGGCGCAACCAAACCGTGGTGGCCATGGCTAGGAGCATGATGAAGGCCACGGCTATGCCCGGAGAGTTCTGGGGGGAGGCCGTCACCACCGCCGTGTTCGTTCTGAACAGATCGCCGACGCGCTCAGTGATCGGCATGACGCCGTATGAGGCGTGGCACGGCGAGCGGCCAGCAGTGCACTTCCTTCGCACGTTCGGCTGTGTGGTGCACGTGAAGACGGTGAAGCCGCACCAGAGCAAGCTCGACGATCGGTCCACACCGATGGTGTTCGTCGGGTACGAGGAAGGAGGCAAAGCTTATCGAGCGTACAACCCATCATCCAAGCGTGTCCGTGTCACCAGGGATGCAGTCTTCGACGAGGCCGCTCGCTGGAACTGGGCGGACACCGCCCATGGAGCTCAGACGGAGCAGAGTGAGTTTTTCACCATTCAGTACCCTGTCTACAAGGTGCAGATTACTCACAACGGCGGCGAGGAGAGACCGGAGCCGCACACGCCGTCGACGCCGCAGGCCCCAACTGACACCAATGCCCAGTCAGCGGCCGGGTCCGCGGCCACGGCAGCGCGCACGCCCTCGACGGCCGACAGCAGTCAGGCGGCCTCCTCTGCAGAGAGCACTCCTTCAGCGATCACCACTCCGGTGGGCGTGGAGTTCGTCTCTCCGCCCTCAGGGACCCCTGTGCTCGATGCGCACGACCTCGCCCGCGCTACACACCGCTTCCGCCGCGTCGCCGATCTCTTCGACGAGCCTGGAAGCCCAGAGCAGCACTCTGAGAAGCTGCTGATCGCCTCTGCTGAAGAACCGAACACCTTCAGAGAAGCGGAGCGTGATCCTAGCTGGCGGCGGGCGATGCTTGAGGAGATGGGGTCCATCGAGGAGAACGGAACGTGGGAGCTGGCGGATCTTCCCGCCGGCCACCACGCCATCGGCGTCAAATGGGTTTTTCGCGTGAAGAGGGACGCCGCCGGGAACATCATCAGGCACAAGGCCCGGCTCGTCGCGAAAGGTTTCGCACAGCGGCAGGGGATCGACTTCGACGAGGTCTTCGCTCCAGTGGCTCGACTGGAGTCAGTGCGCGTTCTGCTCGCACTCGCCGCGCACGAGGGGTGGGCGATCCATCACATGGACGTAAAGTCGGCGTTCCTCAACGGTGACCTGGCGGAAGAGGTGTACGTCCAGCAACCGCCGGGGTTCGTCGCCGCTGGCCAGGAGCACAAGGTGCTTCGACTGCGGAAGGCGCTGTACGGCCTGCATCAGGCCCCGAGAGCTTGGAACGCCAAGCTCGACGCGACTCTTGTCGCCATGGGCTTCCGCCGTTGCAACTCCGAGCACGCCGTCTACGCACGTGGGTCAGGCCACGAGCTCCTTCTTCTGGGGGTGTACGTGGACGACCTGGTGATCACCGGAGCAGACACGCGGGAGATTGACAACTTCAAGACGGAGATGAAGGGCACGTTCAAGATGAGCGATCTCGGGCTGCTCTCCTACTACCTGGGCATCGAGGTGCGCCAAGAAGCTGGCGGAGTGATCATCGCTCAGAGCGCGTATGTCGACAAGATCGTGGAGAGGGCTGGACTGACGGGCTGCAACCCAAGTCCAACTCCCATGGAAGCGCGCCTGAAGTTGAGCAAGGGCAGCACGGCGGCTCCGACCGACGCAACAGAGTACAGGAGCTTGGTGGGGACGCTGCGCTACCTCACGCACACAAGGCCGGACATCACCTATGCTGTCGGGTATGTGAGCAGATTCATGGAGGCACCCACTGTCGAACACCTGACGGCGGTGAAGCACATCATCAGATATGTCGCGGGAACACGCAGCCTAGGCTGCCACTTCCCTCGGCGAGGAGCTGGAGGAGCTAGTCTCTTCGGTTACAGCGATAGCGACATGGCCGGCGACATCGACGATCGCAAGAGCACGACCGGGGCGCTGTTCTTCATCGGAGAAAGCCCCGTCATCTGGCTGTCGCAGAAGCAGAAAGTGGTGGCCCTTTCATCTTGCGAGGCGGAGTTCATAGCGGCCACCACTGCCGCCTGTCAGGGGGTGTGGGCGTCCAGGTTGCTTGAGGAGATCACCGGCGACAAGGCGCAGGTACCCACACTCCTGGTGGACAACAAGTCCGCCATTGCACTCTGCAAAAACCCCGTCCTGCACGACAGGAGCAAGCACATCGACTTGCGCTACCACTTCATCAGAGAGTGCGTGGAGGAAGGGAAAATGGCGGTTGATTACATCAGAACTGAAGATCAGCTGGCTGACATTCTGACGAAGCCTTTGGGACGGATCAGATTCATTCAGCTGCGGGACAAGATTGGGATGAAGAAAATAATGTAGGCAGACTAGGGTTTAGGGGGTGATTGTTGGATAAACCCCAAGTCTGAAGGTTTAGGCTAGTGTCGATTTGCTTTCTTCAGTTTCGACAGTTTCGTCAGTTTCGTCAGGTAGTTTCAGGCAGCGAGATTAGCTCGTTTCTGTTAGCGTTTTGATCGAGTCCTGCGCCCCCTCCTGATCGCTCGTGGGATGGCACGAGCACCACGATCGGTGGTGGCGCAATGCAAGGGGCCACGACCCCGTTTTCCTTGTTGGTTCAGAAATAAAAGGAGGAGAAGAAGACCAGAAAAGCTGCAAGTTTGACGCAGCAACAAACCTCCCTGTTCTTCCTGTTCTCGTTGTTCTTCAGAGAAAGAGAGAGAGATCGAGTCAAGGTGAGGGAAATAGGCTAGAGCTTGCCAACACAACCGGCACGCACTGCATCCACGTCAGGCTGCTGACCGTGTCCAGCACCAGGTCGTACGTGCGGCGGCCGCGGCTCGTCCCGACGGTGGTGGCTACGCTGTAAGTCAGCCCTCTTGGCCCGTGGATGTACGGCCGAAGCGCAGTGGTGGCTGCCTTCTCGTTTAGGTGCAGGAAGCCGCCGCCGTCGACGTGCATCGTGTCGTTCCAGCCGGCGCTGGGGGCCAGGCGCAGGCTGAAGCCTCCGCTGGGGCGTGGCGTGCCATCGTTTGCAGCGGCAGGCTGGAGGAACGTCGCGAGCGAGGCGAGCACCAGCGGGAGGAGGGCGAGAGCGCGTGTGTCAAGCTCCATGGTTGCAGCAACACAGTCACACACTAGCTAGAGAACCAAACTTTGGTGGTTTGCATGAAGCAAAGTCTTCGATACTACCTTTTGTACATGGAGAGCTAAATGTTGAGCGAGGGTTTGGCTGCACTAACTAATTGTGGTGCCAAAATCCATATCTTCATTTAATAATTAATATGCATATCTCCTATATGCATATCTTCTTTTAATTTGCATCGATTCAAGTGGAGTGAATTGCAAAAAAACACCACATTTTAAGTTCACATCCAGATTTGCCACCACATTCCTTGAGCGCCCCAAAAATCTACCAGTTTCCTTGCAAATTTTCGCAATAAACACTAATGATCAATTTGGGGCGATTTAATCCAATTTATGACAGAAAAGGCCCACTTGTAAGCGCTGACGTGGCACTAAAAGTCAAAGAAAACAGTGGGGACTGTTAAAATAGACAGTGTGTCCACTCACCAGGAACCTCACCCTCCCTACGATCCCACGAGCTCCACCTCTATGGAGCCGCTCGTGCGTCCTCGACCAGATGGCCATCGCCGCCCAACCACCTCTCCTCCCATGCTCCGTCCCTCCACCATCCGCCACATCTTTTCCCTCCCGACGCCGGCTAGATCCACCGCAACGCGTCCCATCCCGTACAACTCATACCGGATCCCGCGATGCAGCCCCTCCCCTAGCCCGACGAGGTCTGTCCTCCTCCTCTCCGGCGTGCACGATCCGGTCCCCAGCTCCGAGCTCTT
Source organism: Elymus sibiricus (assembly GCA_039707655.1). Taxonomy (NCBI): domain Eukaryota; kingdom Viridiplantae; phylum Streptophyta; class Magnoliopsida; order Poales; family Poaceae; genus Elymus; species Elymus sibiricus. Next base: position 493,027,912 of record CM077671.1, read on the forward strand.
CGGTGTGTGGCGGCGCTGCGGTTCCTGATCGAGGTTTGGGTGCCCACCGAGGAGCAACCACCCGTGCTGCGGCCGCCGAGCTCCTGCCTAGGCCGCCACGACCAGGGAAGCCTTCCCGTGTCTGCCCTCCTCGCCCGAGGCCACCGGCGTGGCCACCGGAGTTAGCTTTCTGAGCCCCTTTGTCCACGCCTATCTCTCCTCCGGCGGTGACAGTGCTCACGGGCACAACAACCTCCTGCAAGGGGTCCATTGTAATCTAATTTTATTTCTAGGGTGATTTTTGCAGTTTTTCAGGGACCCTTTTGTTAGTTCAGCTGATGACTAGTGGGACCCATGTCAAACTTAACGGTCAACAAACGGTGTTGACCATTTTATGCCACATCAGTGCTTACAGGTGGGCCCTTTATGTCAGAAATTGTATTAAATCGTCCCAAATTGATCACTAATGTTTATTGAGAAAATTTGCAAGGAAACTGGTAGATTTTTAGGGCGCTCAAGGAATGTGGTGGCAAATCTGGATGTGAACTTAAAATGTGGTGCTTTTTTGCAATTCACTCATTCAAGTGAGTATACTGCAATACTCATGTACTCGACTAGAATCGCCATTGTGGCCGAGCTTCGGGCTGCATTAAATGTGTAGAGAAAATTTCGTTTTTAGATCTGCATATCCCTTCACTCTCACTCATGCACACTACTGGAATCTCCATTTTGGCCGAGTTTCAAAGAAATTCGGAAGAGCCCATATTAAACTCATTACGCCGAGTGCCAAACTCGATACAAATATAGTTTTAAAAATCGAACCGGCGAGGCCACCGGTTCAGGTTTTTACCGGTCGGACTGCCAGTTCACCGGTTCGATGTCTGGTTTTTTATACGATAAACAATACATTTTGTGTACTAGTGTCGTACTAAATATATGTGAAATACAACCATTTACTTAAATTTGACAAGTAAGTCGGCTAGCCAAGATGGTTATTGGGCCGAAGGTGCAAATTACACACCTATATCTAGCATCCTGGGTTTGAATTTCCTTTGACGCAGATTATTTGTCTATATTTTTTTGTGGCACTGGTTGAACGGCCGGTTTTTGCCTCCGGTTTATGCAAAAACCGACTGGTTTACATGGTTGTTTTCGGTCCAATTGCAGGTCAGCCTTTTTAACTTAAAAGACTAAAAGGGGCGCCGGTTCCGTTTTTTTCCAGTCCGACCGCTAGTCCTGTCCGGTTTTATAAACTATGGATACAATGCACTCGGCTCGACAGGCCCCGGTAACCATTAACATTGCCGAGTTTTTCCTATCACGAGCTCAATGAATATTATAATAAAGGTTGAAAATACACAATGATTGCATATTAACAATTATTGTATTTTTATATGTCAAAATAGACACAAACCTGGAGGTTAAAAAGCACAAAGTTTGTATATTAATAATTATTGTATTTTCATTTCGAATGAAATAAATAATTATTTAATTTTAATATGGGAAAATAGACACAAACCTGGCAATTTTTTTTAAATGAGTTTGGCATAAAACGCATCAGTAAATACTGCTCTGTAGAGCGTCCTAGCTAGTTGTTGGCAGGAAGGGCATATTGGCCCGGTGGCTAGCTAGGTTGTGTATACGATTTTTCAGGAGGTAACGTGTGTTGGGAAACGTTGCATGGGAAACAAAAACTTTCCTACGCACGCGCAAGATCTATCCATGGGGATGCATAGCTACGAGAAGGGAGTGTATCTACATACCCTTGTAGATCGCTAAGCGGAAACGTTTAGAAACGCGGTTGATGTAGTCGTACATCTTCACGATCCAATCGCGATCCGTCCCGACCAAGCGCCGAACGGACGACACCTCCGCGTTCTGCACACAAGCAGCTCGATGACGTCTCCACCTCCTCGATCCAGCGAGCGAGGGCGGAGTAGTAGATGAGATCTCGAACAACACGACGGCATGGTGAAGATGGTGGTGTCGCAGTGCCGGCAGGGCTTCACCAAGCGCCTCCGGAATGACGTACGAGGAAGAAACGAGAGAGACGGGAGGAGGGCAATGACCGTGGGAGGGTGTGCTGCCCCCTTGCGCCTCCCCACCTTTATATAGGTGTGGGAGGGGCTGGTGGCTTGCCCTCCAAACCCCTAGGGTCGTTGGTCAAGGGGGGAGGAAGGAAATCCCTCCTTCCCTTCCCCATCGATCACTATCCCCCTTTTTTAGGGATCTTGATCTTATCCTTTCGGTATATGATCCTATTCCTTTTAAGGGGGGATCTTGTTGTGCCTAGACCAAGGGTGTGGGGACTTTTCCCACTACCCACGTCCATGTGGGTCACCATGCAGGTGGGCCCCACTCTGGAACCTTCTAGAACCTTCCTGATACAATACCGAAAAATCCCAAACATTTTTCGAAACAATGAATATGACTTCCCATATATAAATCTTTACCTCCGGACATTCTAGATCTCCTCCTGACGTGCGGGATCTCATCCGGGACTCCTAACAACATTCGGTCACCAACATACATAACTCAATAATACTATAGCGTCATCGAACCTTAAGTGTGCGGACCCTACGGGTTCGAGTATGATGGGTACATGACCGAGACACTCTCCGGTCAATAACCAATAGCGGGACCTAGACGTCCATATTGGTTCCCGCATATTCTACAAAGATATTTATAGGTCGAACCACGATGTCAAGGATTCAGTCAATCCCATATGCAGTTCGCTTTGTCCATCGGTGTGTTACTTGCTCGAGATTCGATCGTCGGTATCTCATACCTAGCTCAATCTCGTTACCGGCGAGTCTCTTTACTCGTTCCGTATTACAAGATCCCATGACAAACTTCTTAGTCACATTTCTTGCAAGCTTCTTGTGATGTTGTATTACCGAGAGGGCCCAGAGATACCTCTCCGTCAAACGGAGCGACAAATCCCAGTCTCGATCCATGCCAACCCAACAGACACCTTTGGAGATACCTGTAGAGCACCTTTATGATCATCCAGTTACAAAGCGACGTTTGGTACAGACAAGGCATTCCTCCGGTGTCAACAAGTTGCATGATCTCATGGTCTTAGGAATAGATACTTGACATGAAGAAATCACTAGCAAGAAACTAAGTGATACGATCAAATGCTATGCTTATGGTTGGGTCTTGTCCATCACATCATTCTCCTAATGATTTGATCCCTTTATCAAATGACAACTCATGTCTATGGTTAGGAAACATTAACCATCTGCGATCAATGAGCTAGTCTAGTAGAGGCTCAATAGGGACAAAGTGTTGTTTATATGTCCACACATGTATTTCAGTTTCCGGTCAATACAATTCTAGCATGGATAATAAACGATTATCATGAACATGGAAATATAATAATAACCAATTTATTATTTCCTCTAGGGCATATTTCCAAGAGTCTCCCACTTGCACTAGAGCTAATAATCTAGCTTTACATTGTAATGAATCTAACACCCATAGAGTTCTGGTGCTGATCATGTTTTGCTCGTGAGAGAGGTTTAGTCAAAGGGTCTGCAACATTCAGATCCGTATGTACTTTGCAAATGTTTATGTCCTCCTCCTTGATGTAATCATGGATGGAATTGAAGCGGCGCTTTATATGTATGGTCCTCTTGTGAAACCTGGGCTCTTTGGCTAGAGAAATTGCACCGGTGTTGTCACACAAGAGAGTCATCGGATCCATTGCACTGGGCACAACTCCGAGATCTGTCATGAACTGCTTCATCCAGACTCCTTCGTTCGTTGCTTCTGAAGCAGCTATGTACTCCGCTTCACATGTAGAATTAGCTACCACGCTTTGCTCGGAAATACACTAGCTTACCGCTCCACCATTCAGAATACATACATATCCGTTTAGAGACTTAGAGTCATCCGGATTTGTGTCAAAGCTAGCATCGACGTAACCCTTTACGACGAGCTCTTGATCACCTCCATATACGGGAAACATTTCCTTAGTTTCAATTTTGTACTCAAGGCGGAACCAACCTTGTATATGAACCATACCTTTGGCTGAAAATATATTGTTGGTCTTGTACAACTCCTCTTCGTGCTGGTTCAATTATTACTGTGGTGAGGATTGCACCCTGATGTGGACTAGATGCTGATAATGTAACCAGGATATAATTTGTATTCAAACGAGATATTCCCAATACAATGAAGTCCTAAGAACTCCATAATGTTTAGTTGAGCTTTCAAATATTTGAAATCCTCATTGACTCTTCAAGTCCGGTGTCGGTTGATGATCAACTTTCATAAGGGAAAATAAGGTGACACTGAAGGCCCAAAGAAATAAGCAAAAGAATCGACTCAAACAAAAGCACATGAGGCATCAAGATTACATACAAGCAACATCACGTTTACTGCTATATGATACGTCTCCAACGTATCTACTTTTCCTAACAATTTTGGTCTTGTTTTGGACTCTAATTTGCATGATTTGAATGAAACTAACCCAGACTGACGCATTTTTCAGCAGAACTACCATGGTGTTGTTTTTGTGCAGAAATAAAAGTTCTCGGAACGGAGCGAAACTTTTTGGAGATTTATTTTGGAATATTTGAGGAATTATGGAGCCAGAAGCCACTTGAGAGGGGCCCCGAGGTGCCCACGCTCCACCAGGGCGCGCCAGGCCCCCTTGGCGCGGCCTGGGGGAGGGTGGCCACCTCGTGGGCCCCCTGAACCTAATTCCAATGCTATAAATTCACAAATCTCCAAAAAAAAATCAAGGAGAAAGAATTATCGCGTTTCACGATACGGAGCCGCCGCCACCTCCCGTTCTTCATCGGGAGGCCAAATCTGGAGCCCATTTGGGGCTCCGGAGAGGGGAATATTTGGTCTTCGTCATCATCAACCCTTCTCCATCGCCAATTCCATGACGCTCCCCACCGGGAGTGAGTAATTCCTTCATAGGCTTGCTGGTCGGTGAGGAGTTGGATGAGATTCATCATGTAATCGAGTTAGTTTTGTTAGGGCTTGAACCCTAGTATCTACTATGTTCTAAGATTGATGTTGCTATGACTTTGCCATGCTTAATGCTTGTCACTAGGGACCGAGTGCCATGATTTCAGATCTGAACCGTTTATGTTATCATCATTTTATCGATGTTCTTGATCCGATCTTGCCTAGTCATATGCACCTATTACGTGTTATGATCCGTCAACCCCATAGTGACAATATTTGGGATACTTCACGGTGATGACCGAAGTTTGAGGAGTTATGTATTCACTAAGTGTTAATGCTTTGTTCCGGTTCTCTATTAAAAGGAGACCTTAATATCCCTTAGTTTTCTTATGGACCCCGCTGCCATGGGTGGTTAGGACAAAACTTGTCATGTAGGTTCTTTTCCATAAGCACGTATGACTATATACAGAATACATGCCTACATTACATTGACGAACTAGAGCTAGTTCTGTGTCGCCCTAGGTTATGGCTGTTATATTATGAATATCATCCAACGAATACACCGATCCAGTGCCTACGAGTTTTCCACATATTGTTCTTGCTAAGTTACTATTGTTACTGTTACTACTGCTATCAACCTATCATATTACTGTGCTACTAATCACTTTGCTGCATATATTTATCTCCAGGTGTGGTTGAATTGACAACTCAACTGCTAATACTCTAAAATATTCTTTGGCTCCCCTTGTGTCGAATCTATAAATTTGGGTTGAATACTCTACCCTCGAAAACTGTTGCGATCCCCTATACTTGTGGGTTATCAAGACCTTTTTCTGGTGCCATTGCCGGGGAGCATAGCTATATTTGCTGAGTCACTTGGGATTTATATCAATTGATCACTATGAAGAATCTGAAGGATACTAGAACCAAGATTTTTCCCTCTACTACGAGGGGAGGTAAGGAACTACCATCACACTCTGCACTTGATTCACCGTCTGTTATGAGTAAGATTGCAACACCACCACATGCTATTAATGATGATATTGATGATGCTACTTCTGCTATGAATGATGCTTATGATGATGCTAGTACCATGTTTGATGATAGTGTGCCATTAGGTGAATTTTTCGATGAACAAATTGCTAGAGCTAAAGAGAATGAAATTATTGAAACTGCTGAAACTGATGAGATCTTTGAAACTGATGATTATGAAACACCTAATAGGCCTAGCTCTCCTAGATTTGAAATGCCTAAGATACCTGCAGGTTATGCTTTAGATGGAGAAATAGCTAGAGAGATTCTTGCTTGTAAGGACAGAAATGATGTTAAGAAACTACTATGCAAGTATAAAGAAAAGACTTTGAATGCTAAAATGAAATGTGATCCTAAGGTTGCTACTTCACCTATCTTTGTTACCGATAAGGATGATGAATTCTCTGTCGACCCAGAGTTAATTACTTTGGTTGAATCCCATCCTTTTCATGGCTATGAAATTGAAAATGTGGTAGCACATCTTACTAAGCTGAATGATATAGCCACCCTATTTGCTCATGATGAGAAGATACGCTACTACTATATTCTCAAGTTATTTCCGTTCTCATTAAAGGGTGATGCTAAGATATGGTACAATACTCTTACTCCTGGTTGTGTGCGTAGTCCCCAGGATATGATTTACTACTTCTAAAAAATATTTTCTGCTCATAAGAAACAAGCTGCCTTACAGGAAATATTTAACTCTGTGCAAATTGAAGAAGAGAGTCTCCCACAAGCTTGGGGGAGGCTTCTCCAATTGCTTAATGCTTTGCCTGATCATCCTCTTAAGAAAAATAAAATACTTGATATCTTCTATAATGGACTAACTGATGCTTCTAGGGACTTCCTAGATAGTTGTGCTGGTTGTGTTTTCAGGGAACGAACTGTTGAACAAGCTGAGGAACTATTGAATAATATATTGAAGCATTATGATGATTGGATTCTCCCTGAACCACCAATTGAACCCACTCCAAAGAAGAGGGGTATCTTATTTCTCAGTCCTGAAGATATGCAAGAGGCAAAGAAATGTATGAAGGAAAAAGGTATTAAAGTTGAGGATGTTAAGAATTTACCACCTATTGAAGAAATACATGGACTCAACACACCACCACCTCCAGAGGTGGTGGAGGTAAATTCTTTATTAAAGTTTGATGAAGGTGATATCCCTTACAATAAACATCCTAGTCAATGCTTATATGAATTTGATAACTATATTATGAAACAAAAGCACTTCAATGCAAATGTTCTGAAACACTTGAAATACAATTCTGATATGATTGCTCGCTTGAGTGACTTGTTATTTAGAATCAGTAATGATGTTAGAGGTGTAGGAAAACATGCCTCTATGGTTCAAACTCAGTTAGAACAAGTTGCTAAATCTCAAAGAGAATTGCTTGATGAAATGAATAATAATATGAATGATCATGCTATTAGAGTAGTAACTAGAGGAGGTAGAATGACCCAAGAACCTCTTTATCCTGAAGGTCATCCTAAAAGAATTGAACAAGACTCTCAAGGAATTGATGCTAATACACCTAGACCTTCTAAGAATAAAATAAAATGCCATGTTTATCCTGTTTTTTGTTTTTCCCGTGCAATGAAAAATAACCCAAAAATAAAAGTTCTCAGAATGTCCTGAAAATTTAACATGAATTTTTTCTGATTATTTGTGAATTTCTGGAACAAATAATACCAGAGGGGGGTGCACCAGGTGGCCACGCTCCACCAGGGTGCGCCACACCCCCCTGGCGCGCCCTGGTAGAGGGTGGGCCCCTGGTGGGTCCCCCCACTTATCCCTTTAGCCCATGTCACCTCTAACCTCCAGAAAAAAATTCACCATTGCTCTCTCCCTCCTGTTCTTGCTCAAGAACCCGTGGATTTCGATCTCTTTGCTCAAAGCTCTATTTCCGAAACTGTTTTAGGGGATTGCTCCTCGGTATGTAACTCCCCCATTGCTCCAATTAGTTTTTGATTTAGTGGTTTATTTTCAGAATAATTAGCTACTCTTGGTGCTACTGTAGATGAGCTTGCATGTTGAATTCTTAGAGTTCTAAGTAGTTTGAATGCTTGATATGGCCTCTATGCATCCCTAGGAGTAGTTGCTATCAATCTTATTTCGTTTTGTCAACAAAATTTTTGTGTCACAAATTTTTTCAGAAATTGTTCGCAAATAAAATGCAATTCTTCAGGAGTTCTCCGAGGAGGAGATCCTCGGGGGCATCATCAAGTGAAAGTTCCATACGACAATCTTATGTTGAGCCTAGTGCAAGCTCGATATGGGACGCTAAAACCAAATCATGCCTTTGGCCGTGCAATACGTTCATGGAAGGTGCAGGTATTAAGGAAGAATTTGAGCAGTATGTTCGCAACGCCAACCTGGTTCCCTTCATCGAAGATAAATGCACTCAACACCTCACTCTCACTGAGACATTTACTAAGAAATTCAAATATTTCCCTCGTGAGTCTAGAGTTTTATTTAGTCTGTATGATAATGCTTTCACCATGCCTTTAGACGTATTTTGTGACGCGTGTAAAATTCCATATTGGGGTTCGCTAGATGAACCAACAAAACCTGAGTATGAATCATTTTTGAGAAACCTTTGTTGTGGTGAAATTAGAGGGGTGACACAAGGTAGAATAAAAAGCATCCATTTTCCGTCTATTCAATACCTTACATTCTTTAACGGTAAATACATTGTAGGAAAGCAGGATTGTAGTACGCTTTGTGCTCATGATTTGAGTCTTATACACACTGCTTTAACTGGAATTAAGGACTACAACTTAGGAACAATTGTTGCACGGAGACTGACTCTTAATGCTTCTAATGGTAATTTCTATGGAGGGATTTATGCCTCTCGCCTCGCTACGAGGTTGGGAGTGTCCCCTTGGCCTAATGATCCTATCTTACCGAACCAATACTTAGACTTTGATGCCATGAAACGCCATAAATTTCTTACAGGCACAGTTAATAACTATACTTACAACTTGAGGTTTGATAACGGTCCCATTGTGCCTATTGTATTGCCTGCTCCTGCTCTCTTTGATTTTAACAGCAAGGGAAGATACTACGTTCTTGAGGGCGAGGCCCATGCGTACAATGCAGAGGTGGAAGCTGCCAGGAGGGCTGAGGTGGTTGCACCAAGAGCCTCGGTAGGCTATCACTCAGGGCATTATCCAGACTACGAATGGTGATTACCAAGCTAGGCCAAAAGCCTAAGCTTGGGGAGTACGTATTCCCACCGACATTACATTCATGTTCACGCATTTCATTCCAGTTGTCGGTGTTCACACTTTTTCATTGTAATATCCATGCTAGATTTATTTTTCTCGCTTTCCTCTTGTGTCTTTGCAAAACTTTGAGAAAATTCAAAAATATTTCCTACGTCTTTTCAGTTTTTCTTTTTAGCTTAGTTTAATTGTAGTATTAAAAGAAAACCCAAAAATATTTCTCGTTTCTTCTTTTACTTGTTGGGAGTTTTCCCGTGTAAATAGTTTTTCTCGTTTTTGTTTTTCCTCCTCTTATTTGCTTCGTCACGAAAAACTAAAAACTCCAAAAATATTTTAGTGTGTTTCTCGGAAATTCTCTTTCCTTTTTTTCCGAGTCATACCAAGGAGAAGACCACAATGAAAATGTTGAGTGGCTCTCATATGCATTGATCTAACACAGAGCCCATGTTACCTTGTCTTCTCCTCTTGAATAAAATGTTTGCGGATTCCAGCTTAGTCCACGGCACTCTTGCACTGTTATTATTTTCATATCATTCGAGTTTGAAAGTGAAAGGCAATAATGACGATATTTGATGAATTGGCTGTGGCAGAAAAAAGCGGGTATGAACTCAACTTGTTCTTGTTTTTGTAAATATGTTTAACCTAGCATCCATGATACAGCTTGTTATGATTGAACATGTTTGCAATGACAATTGGAGATTATAGTGATTCATGTCATGCTCAAGTAGCTAGGAGTGGATAATGATTTATCTTGAATGTCAACATGCGTTAAAATGGTTGTGATGTAGTATGATGATATGGTATCCTCCTCTGAATGTTTCAAGCGGCTTGACTTGTCACGTGGCTTGAGACGGCGTCGGTATTTCCCCAAAGAGGACGGGATGATGCAGAATAACGACGGTAAGTATTTCCCTCAGTTATGAAACCAAGGTATGAATCCGTAGAGGAAGATCACGCACCTACGTAGACAACACCTGCACACAAACAACAAATACTTGCAACCCGACGTGAAAGAGAGGTTGTCACGCTCTCTACGGTAATAAGATAGATTAGGTAATGATAGTTTTGGCAAATAGATCTCGCAAGAACACAAAATAAAATTAGTAAACAAAAATTGCAGCAAGGTATTTTTGGGTTTTTTGGATTAATAGATCTGAAAACAAAAGATGCAAATAGTAGATCGGAAAGCAATATGATGGAAAAGGAGACCCGGGGGCCGTAGGTTTCACAAGTGGCTTCTCTCATGAGTATAGCACACGGTGGGTGAACAAATTACTGTTGGGCAATTGATAGAAGATCAAATAATCATGACGATATCCAGGCAATGATCATTATATAGGCATCACGTCCAAGATAAGTAGACCGACTCCTGCCTGCATCTACCACTATTACTCCACACATCGACCGCTATCCAGCATGCATCTAGTGTATTAAGTTCATGAAGAACCGGAGTAATGCAATAAGAACGATGACATGATGTCACTGGGAACGAACACCGCAAGATCAAACCCATCACAAAGCACCTCTTCCCATGGCAAGAAAAATCGATCTAGTTGGCCTAACTAAACCAAAGATTCGAAGAAGAAATACGAGGCTATAAGTAATCATGCAAATAAGCGATCAAAGAAGACTCAAATCATATTCATGGATAGAAACTGATCATGAACTCAAAATTCATCGGATCCCCACGAACACACCGCAAAAGTCATTACATCAAATAGATCTCCAAGAGACCATTGTATTGAGAAACATAGAGAGAGAGGAAGCCATCTACCTACTGCCTACGGACCCGTAGGTCTATGGTGGACTACTCACGCATCATCGGAGAGGCACCTATGAGGAAGATGAACCCCTCTGTGATGGTGTTAGATTGGATCTCGAGGTTCTGGAACTTGCGGCGGCTGGAATTCTGTTTCATCGACTCTCCTAGGGTTTTTGGATTTTCTGGTAGTTTATAGACTCGATAGTCGGTTGAGGGGGTGCCCGAGGTGCCCACCCTCCACCAGGCCGCGCTAGGGGCCTCTGGCGTGCCCTGGTGGAGCGTGGCCGCCCAGGGCCCCCTCTTCTGGTGATCTTTGGCCCATCTCCTTTCTTCTGGTCCATAAGAAATCCACAAAAATCCCTGCAGCGTTTCGGCTCCGTTTGGTACTGATTTTCTACGAAGTAAGAAAACGGGAAAAACAGAAACTGGCACTTTGGCACTATGTCAATAGGTTAGTCGCAAAAAATGATATAAAGTTGTTATAAAATGATTGTAAAACATCCAAGATTGATAATATAACAGCATGGAACAACCAAAAATTATAGATACGTTGGAGACGTATCAGCATCCCCAAGCTTAATTCCTACTCGTCCTCGAGTAGGTAAATGATAAAAAACAGAATTTTTGATTTGGAATGCTGCCTATCATGTTCATCATATATTCTTTTCTTTATAGCATGGACAATTGGACTTTTCATATGGTTCAAAGCAATAGTCTAGTTTTGACATAAAAACTTTAATACTCAAGCATATCAAAAAGCAACCATGTCTTTTAAAATATCAACGCTAAAGCATGTTATCCCTAGCCCATCATGCTCAATCATTGATCCATTCACAATGCACACTCAAATATTAGCTACACCTAATGCTCAAGTACGATCATAGTGCCCCCTAGTTGGTGCTTTTATGAGAGAAGATGGAGACTCAAATTGAAAAATAAAAATTGCATAAGGTAAATAGATATACCCTTTGTAGAGGGAAGTAGGGGTTTGTAGAGGTGCCAGAGCTCAAGTGTTTAAATTGATAGTGAAAAATATTTTGAGTGGCATGCCTTTCCTGTCAACGAAAACGACCGAGAGATTTCGATATCTTTCCACACTAGATGCATCATAGGCGGTTCCCAAACAGAAAATAAAGTTTATTCCTTTTTCCACCATACTTTCACTTTCCATGGCTAGCCGAATCCACGGTTGCCTTCCATACCAACAGTTTCCAAGGAATTTATTATTTGACAACATAAAGTAAATTTTTTCTTTTTCATTTCATTTCGGGAATGGGCATCCCTATTACCGCCATACTCTCGTGAAATGACAAGTGTATAAACACTCATCTTGAGAATAACACATCTAGCATGGAAAAATATCGGTCACCCCCTACCGTTTCATGAGCAGTACGGGCACACAAAAAGGAAAATTTATTTTGAAATTTAGAGATGGCACATACAAATTTGCTTGGAACGGCATGAAAATACCGTATATAGGTAGGTATAGTGGATTCATGTGGCAAAACTTTGTTTAAGGATTTTGGATGCACAAGTAGTATTTCTACTTAGTACAAGTGAAGGCTAGCAAAAGATTGTGAAGCATCCAACTAAGAAACGAAAAATCACATAAGCGAGCATTAAGCATAACTAACACTGAATAATGCACCATAAGTAGGATGTAATTTCGTAGCACAACTATTGACTTTTGTAATTGCATAGGCAATCACAAACCTTAACATCAATATTCTTACTAAGCATAATTACTCATCAACATAACGGACATATTACTATTGTGATGTCTCAAAACTATTACAAGGAATCAAGTTTAATTTGTCCACTGATATTCATGAAAGTTTTTATTATATCCCTCTTGAATATCTATCACTTTGGGACTAGTTTCATATGTTGCAATTGCTTTTGGCAAGCTCACATGGATATAATTGAAGAACATGAGCATACAAGTTTCATCTCTCAAAATAGTATAAGTGAAGCATGAGAGGATTTCTTCAAAATAACTAACTCTCAAATTAATATAAGTGAAGCATGAGAGCATTTCTTCAAAATTACTAACTCTCAAATTAATATAAGTGAATCATGAGAGCATTTCTTCAAACATGTAAAAGCACGCCGTGCTCAAAAAGATATAAGTGAAGCACTAGAGCAATTCCTTTGCTCAAAAGTTTTAAGTGAAGCATAAAGAGCAATTCTAACAAATCATAGCATATTTTTGGCTCTCTCAAATAGGTGTGCGCTGCAAGGATAAAAGCAAACAAGGCAAAGATACAAGACGCTCCAAGCAAAACTCATGATATGTGACGAATAAAAATATAGTTCCAAGTAAAATACCGATGGTTGTTAAAAGAAAGAGGGGATGCCACCCGGGGCATCCCCAAGCTTAGTTGCTTGTTACGATTTGGATATTACCTTGGGTTTCTGTAGCATCCCCAAGCTTTGGCTCTTCTTACTCCTTATTCCTTCCTCCATCGTGATCTCACTCAAAACTTGAAAACTTCAATCACACAAAACTTGACAAAATTCTCGTGAGATCCGTTAGTATAATATAGCAAATTACCACTTTTAGGTACTGTTGTAAACCCATTCATATTTTATTATTGAATTATACCTACTGTATTTTAACTCTACCATGACTCATACCCCCAATATAAGCCATAGATTCATCAAAACAAGCACACAATGCAACGAAAACAGAATCTGTTTCAGACAGAACAGTCTGTAGTAATCTGACTCTACCCATACTTCTTGAACTCTAAAAATTCTGAAAAATTAGGAAAACTTAAGGAATTTGTATATAAACACTTTGTTAAAATTTCAGCTCAATATCACGTTCCAGTAAAAAAATGAAATTTCAGATACTGGACGCAAAGTTTCTGTTTCAGATTCAGCATCACTTCTACTCATGCTATGAATCGTCCTAAAGGCTTTACTTGGCACAAACACTAAATAAAACATAAAAACACAATTATAACAGAATCATAATTGTGCAAAACACTCAAAAATAGAAAGCAAAAGATGAAAATTATTTATTCATTGGGTTGCCTCCCAACAAGCGCTATCGTTTTACACCCCTAGGTAGGCATAACGCATAGATTCAAGTGTTGTCATCCTTCTTCTTTTTACTCATAGATGAGTTTTCATCAAAGGGCTTCATAAATACAACTTGGAACATATTATCCATAGAAATTTTGGGAATATCAAGTTGTCCATCTATATATCCCCTTTGATTACCGGCTACAATCCAAGAATAATGTTGATTAACATCATTAAAAGTTTGCTGGATCATATCTAAAACGGGAACTTCCTTACTACGATTTTCATCAAAAAATTGATTATTTCCAAGCAAATATCTCAACATATAATCGCTTTCATATAGGATTTCATCTATAACCATTTTTTCAAGACTCTTACCAAAATGATCAAAAATTTCCCTAGCTTCTCGTACTATGTGATCAAATTCATTCATGAGAACGAGGGTAGCCAACTTTTGAGCTTTAGTACCCTTTAAAATAGGTAGCTCATAAAACAATCTTTGCAAAGTAGGATGCGTGTGGATAAATCTATTTTCAAGTTTCAAGACTAGTGCTGAGATAGTTTTCGCATAAGTTTTAGTTCTTTTTAATATAGGAGCATCGTCAAGAGTCAAATTCCCAACGCAATTGAAAAACTCTTGGATAATTCCTTTTACTATAACGTTCCCTTGCCCCAAAACAAAAGTTTTAGAATCCAGATTACCAGAACATCCAATTTTAGGAGTCCTACCATCATCTGTTTCTGCCAAACAAAACTCACTCATGATGAAAAGCAAATAAGAGATCTGACGAGAAAAAGGCAAACGAAAAAGCGAGGGCGAATAAAACGGCAAATTTGTGAAGTGTGGGAGAGGAAAATGAGAGGCAAATGGCAAATAATGTGAATTACAAGGAGATGAGATTTGTGATTAGGAACCTGGTAGATGAGATTGCTTCCTCCCCGGCAACGGCGCCAGAAATTCCTTTGACGTGGCTTGTGACTGCGTCGGTATTTCTCCAAAGAGGAAGGGATGATGCAGCACAGCGACGGTAAGTATTTCACTCAGTTATGAAACCAAGGTATCAATCCGTAGAGGAAGATCACGCACCTACGTAGACAGCACCTTCACACAAACAACAAATACTAGCAACCCGACAAGAAAGAGAGGTTGTCACGCTCTCTACGGTAATAAGATAGATTAGGTAATGATAGTTTTGGCAAATAGATCTCGCAAGAACACAAAATAAAATTAGTAAACAAAAATTGCATCAAGGTATTTTTGGGTTTTTTGGATTAATAGATCTGAAAACAAAAGATTCAAATAGTAGATCGGAAAGCAATATGATGGAAAAGTAGACCCAGGGGCCGTAGGTTTCACTAGTGGCTTCTCTCATGAGTATAGCCACTGTTCAAAAAATCTTCCGAATCAGCGATTTATCGTCCAATTTATCACTACTCTTGGGGTGACCGATAAAATTATGTCTTATCTTTACCGTTTATCTTTTGGGCCGATTTATCGCTCTGACAAGTGATTTATAGGGAATCTGCCGATAAATCAGGCCTATTCCTAGCACTATGTTTGCAAAAACTATGTTTATTTGTTTTTTTGGTGACCATGTTATGCAATATGTACTATTGCCCTATTCTTTTCGTCATTATACGAGGATTCAAAGGCTAGGAATCAAGATAACACTCCCATCTAATATTTTTTTGGTGTTGAATATAGCATATTTCAGTGTTGGGAACCTCGGATTTGCAAAAAATGTCCGATTAATAGTCGACCGATAAAATCGATTAATCGTCCAATTTCCGATTAATATCTAATCCCCAGCTAACCGAGACGCTAATGGTAAGCGATATCCTCAACATTGAGTATAGCACACGGTGGGTGAACAAATTACTGTTGAGCAATTGATAGAAGATCAAATAATCATGACGATATCCAGGCAATGATCATTATATAGGCATCATATCCAAGATAAGTACACCGACTCCTGCCTGCATCTACCACTATTACTCCACACATCGACCGCTATCCAGCATGCATCTAGTGTATTAAGTTCATGAAGAAACGGAGTAATGCAATAAGAACGATCACATGATGTAGACAAGATCTATTCATGTAGGAATAGACCCCATCTTGTTATCCTTAATAGCAACGATACATGCGTGTCTTGCTGCCCCTTCTGTCACTGGGAAATAACACCGCAAGATCGAACCCATCACAAAGCACCTCTTCTATGGCAAGAAAAATCGATCTAGTTGGCCTAACTAAACCAAAGATTCGAAGAAGAAATACGAGGCTATAAGTAATCATGCAAATAAGAGATCAAAGAAGACTCAAATCATATTCATGGATAGAAACTGATCATGAACTCAAAATTCATCGGATCCCAACAAACACACCACAAAAGTCATTACATCAAATAGATCTCCAAGAGACCATTCTATTGAGAAACATAGAGAGAGAGGAAGCCATCTAGCTACTGCCTACGGACCCGTAGGTCTATGGTGGACTACTCACGCATCATCGGAGAGGCAGCTATGAGGAAGATGAACCCCTTCGTGATGGTGTTAGATTGGATCTCGAGGTTCTGTAACTTGCGGCGGCTGGAATTGTGTTTCGTCGACTCTCCTAGGGTTTTTGGATTTTCTGGGAATTTATAGGCTCGATAGTCGGTTGAGGGGGTGCCCGAGGTGCCCACCCTCCACCAGGCCGCGCTAGGGGCCTCTGGCGCGCACTTGTGGAGCGTGGCTGCCCAGGGCCCCATCTTCTGGTGATCTTTGGCCCATCTTCTTTCTTCTGGTCCATTAAAAATCCACAAAAATCCCCGCAGTGTTTGGGCTCCGTTTGGTACTGATTTTCTACGAAGTAAAAAAACAAGCAAAAATAGCAACTGACACTTTGGCACTATGTCAATAGGTTAGTCCCAAAAAATGATATAAAGTTGTTATAAAATGATTGTAAAACATCCAAGATTGATAATATAATAGCATGGAACAACCAAAAATTATAGATACGTTGGAGGCGTACCAACTTGGCACATGTTCACGCATGTAGTTGAATCAAAACTAACATAGCCTTCATGATATTTATGTTCATGGTGTCCATATCCTACTCATGATAGCCTTCAATGTTTATTATTCATAATGCATGTTTGTGACCGTATTCGCTCTCTAGCTGGCCGCTTCTCAATCTATTTGCTAGCCTTCACCCGTACTAAGTGGGAACTCTGCTTGTGCATCAAAACCCCTAAACCAAATATTCCAGATGAGTCCACTATGTCTACCTATATGCGGTATTACCCTGCCGTTCCAAGTAAATTTGCATGTGTCACCTCTAAAAATTTCAAATGAACATCTGTTTTGTGTGCCTGGACCGCTCATGGAGCGACAGGGGGTGGTCAGTATCTTCCATATTAAGCGGGTTACTCTCATGATGAGTGTTTATTCACTCGTCCTTGCACGAGAAGGGCGGTAATAGGGATTCCCAGTCCCGAAATCAAAATAAATGCAAATAATTAAACAAAACTCCCCCAGGAATGTTGTTGGTTTGGACGGTACCCGTTGATTCGGCTAGCCGTGGAGTGTGTTTGTTGGTGGAGGGGGAGTAAACATTTACTTTTACCGCTTGGGAACCGCCGCTAATTTGTTTAACTTGGAAGATATTAATAGCTCTTGGTCGTAACGTTGACAGGAAGGGTGTACCTCCCAAAATCATACTTATCTCTTATTTAATCCTTGAGCTCTGGCACATCTGCAAATCCCTGCTTCCCTATGCGAAGGGACTATCTATTTACTTTAATGTTGAGTCATCACCTTCTAAAATAATCGCCAGACCTGAGAGCACTATTGCCATCCCCATGCATTGTGTATAGTGAATGTTGGATGCATCATGCCTGGATCTTTTCTACCATGAATTACAATGTTTAGTCACTGCTTGAACTTGGGAGGTGCTCTGCATTTATGTTTTGCGGTCTCAGAAAGGGCTAGCGAGATACCACTATTGTCATATTATATCATGATTGTTTTGATAAATGTTTACACTTGAGATATCTTATTATTGCTTGCTTGTTGCTTGCGTCATTGATATGAGTTAATATAATCTTTAAGAGTTATTGTTGACATGGTTAGTCATGATCTTTGCTGAAAACCTGGGTGCTACTCAAGCATATGTATGTAAACAAGAACAAAAGAGTTCGTAAAAGTTTTTCTTTCTCACTTTCAGTTTGTCAACTGAGTTGCTTGAGGACAAGCAAGGGTTTAAGCTTGGGGGAGTTGATACATCTCCAACGTATCTACTTTTCCTAACACTTTTACTCTTGTTTGGGACTCTAATTTGCATGATTTGAATGAAACTAACCCGGACTGACGCTGTTTTCAGCAGAACTACCTTGGTGTTGTTTTTGTGCAGAAATAAAAGTTCTCGGAACGGAGCGAAACTGTTTGGAGATTCATTTTGGAATATTTGAGGAATTATGGAGTCAGAAGCCACCTGAGAGGGGGCCCGAGGTGCCCACACTCCACCAGGGCGCGCCAGGCCCTCCGACCCTAATTCCAACGCTATAAATTCACAAATCTCTGGAAAAAAAATCAAGGAGAAAGAATTATCGCGTTTCACGATACGGAGCCGCCGCCACCTCCTGTTCTTCATCGGGAGGCCAGATCTGGAGCCCGTTTGGGGCTCCGAAGAGGGGAATCTTCGGTCTTCGTCATCATCAACCCTTCTCCATCGCCAATTCCATGATGCTCCCCACCGGGAGTGAGTAATTCCTTCGTAGGCTTGTTGGTCGGTGAGGAGTTGGATGAGATTCATCATTTAATCGAGTTAGTTTTGTTAGGGCTTGATCCCTAGTATCCACTATGTTCTAAGATTGATGTTGCTATGACTTTGCCATGCTTAATGCTTGTCACTAGGGCCCGAGTGCCATGATTTCAGATCTGAACCGTTTATGTTATCATCATTATATCTATGTTCTTGATCCGATCTTGCCTAGTCATATGCACCTATTACGTGTTATGATCCGTCAACCCCATAGTGACAATATTTGGGATACTTGACGGTGATGACCGTAGTTTGAGGAGTTCATGTATTCACTAAGTGTTAATGCTTTGTTCTGGTTCTCTATTAAAAGGAGGCCTTAATATCCCTTAGTTTCCTTATGGACGCCGCTGCCACGGGAGGGTAGGACAAAAGATGTCATGCAAGTTTTTTTCCATAAGCACGTATGACTATATACGGAATACATGCCTACATTACATTGACGAACTGGAGCTAGTTCTGTGTCACCCTAGGTTATGACTGTTATATGATGAATATCATCCAACGAATACACCGATCCAGTGCCTACGAGTTTTCCACATATTGTTCTTGCTAAGTTACTACTGTTACTGTTACTACTGCTATCAACCTATCATATTACTGTGCTACTGATCACTTTGCTGCAGATATTTATGTCCAGGTGTGGTTGAATTGACAACTCAACTACTAATACTCTCCAATATTCTTTAGCTCCCCTTGTGTCGAATCTATAAATTTTGGTTAAATACTCTACCCTCGAAAACTGTCGCGATCCCCTATACTTGTGGGTTATCACTATACACAAACATATGCATGTCTATTTAAGCACACACATCTCGCGGGAACTCCGGTACTAGGATCTAGTATGCTGTGGCGGTGTGCACGAAGGTGAATCCACTTGTGGAGGAGTCGGCGTAAACAGAGCTACACCAAGCACTGGCTTAACATCGATTGCGTCCAGACGGGCTTAGGGGTGAGGACTGACTTGGTGACCATGTAGCGAGACACGGATGTCACGACCACGTCATCATCAAGTGGATGGAAGGGAACCGCACTCATCCAGGGAGTGGGTGATAGGGTAGGATAGCGGTGGCAAGCAGGGTCTGCTGGCATTGCTCTTTCCTGGTAACAAAGACCAGTAAGAGTTGCCAAAGTGGTAAGTCGGACAACAAGATTCGGGGTGGAAACATGTCTACCACCAAAGCGATAGGTGTGGCTGAAGAAAATACATTGGCATGATACCTGTGCATCCATCCTGCAAGTGATCGACACCACTAGGTTCCTCGGCATCACTCCGCTGGGACATAGATAACACCAAACACCAAAGAGCGGGTATATGCAAAACTGGAGGGTGCAGGTAGTGGATCAAAACCGATGCCACCTACACTCACAAGATCAACTGTTAGCGACAAGATAATATGTATACATGCATGCTATGTGACAAACAAATGCAACAATCAATTGCAGGAGAATGACTAGACTCTATACTACCGGTTTCTAACGCTCACGCTGAATAGGGCGTCCTACAGCCAGACCTGATCTGTTACCCAGCGTTGTGGCACCCTGGCCCAGAGGAACCGGAACACCCCGTATTCTAGCCCAAAGATCAAGTCTTCTGGAATACGGCACTGCTTGGCATCGAACAAATCAGCTCTTTATTACAAATAATCGAGGTACAAGGGTTCGGGTATTACAAAGGATTACAGTGGCACGACGACCCTACGCGTGCTAAGGTAGCCCTATGCTAGCAGTGGAACAACTCATAACAATGGAATAACTTCTACCAGCGGAACAACGATGATGGTGATGGACTCCACTCTGCAAGGACTTTGGCTGGGACACGTCCTAGAGCGCAAACTCGGGATCCTTGGAAAGCAAACAATCACGACATCACCTGCAATCTGGCATGACACGCTAGGTGAGTACTTTGAATGCACTCGCAAACTAACGACAACCGAAGCAATCAAGACAAACAATAACATGGAATTTGCAGGTTAATTGATGATGAGAATGATACTACTAGAATAACATGAGAGTGAGCATGGCATGGTACATGTTACTCAAGGTATGAACATGATGATACTAGCACAAGCATGAGAGGGAGGGTCGATGTTTAAGGTCCCTTGGACTAACTTACTCTTCTCTGAGGTTATATCATAACCACCATATGTATCAAGCTTACCGTCGTGAACATCACACAATCACCTCAGGATCAACCAAGCTCGGTATTGACAATACCATCGTGATCATCACATGACCACTAGGATCTTGATCTTTAATTATGATCACCGCATGACCACATAAAGATGAACCAACTCTTTCCTCTTGGAACCGGGGTTGTTTATTATCCAGATTATTATTACTGTTGACCCATAGTGTGACCTACTACGAACTGTGTCCATGACCGAGGACGTGGCTATCGATAGATTATACACTCTATAGAGGTTAGTACACTGTACCCACACCACAGAACTCATGGCCTCATGCTCCCATTCGGGTGGACCAACGACATTCCTACAAAACCAATCTATTGCATGATACTCTCTCGGCCACTCTGATAAATTCCCCTTTGGGCTATGTCATGGGTGGCCTCGATGTCAACTCGTGAGATATGCAACCTTTGTGGCAGCCACCGTCGTGGCCAAAACAAAAATTGTCCCGAACGGGGACACCCGGGTACAACACAACTTGGACACACAAGGATATGGCCGCCTACCTGATCAGGGTAGCGCGCACACATAGCCGTCCCTAGTTGGAGCTACCGGCGAGAAGCATGACAATAGACCAACTTAGGGCCTTCCTTCCAGGCACATGTGGTTGCACTTGTGAGCTCGATTCGGTGGCACCATGACTCAGCCAACAGATTTGTTCAAGTCCAATTAATGTTAGGTTAAACTTGAATAGTGATGACCTGAGTCATAACAAAATAACATAATGAAATAACAATACATTATAAAATCAACATCAGCATGGATGGGCAACAGAACCATTTGACATATGAATCATAACAATAATTTAGTCTATGGAATGCAAATGAGCATGGCATGGCGATGATCATGAATATCATAAGTATTTACATGCAAACAATTACTATTCATGTGAGCATATTGTTACCACTAGCATCAGGGACAAGTACAAGAATAGAACATAACACCAATAATAACAATAATAATACTGGAAAATAATCATGGATGCATGAGAACATGGCATAAGCATGGATTCACAAGCATATTCAAAGTATTAACAAAATCATTGAATGAACAAATAACTGTTTAAATATTTAGGTGGAAACCATGGCTATTGCAAGGCCATCATGCAAGTGGTTGTTGTGGCTTGCTTGGGGTTGATGGATTCATCGGGAAGAAGTGCGATGAACTCGCGGAAAGATTCGCTGAAAAAGTTTCTCTCTCGAAGGGGGCTGAATAAGGGTAGGCGCAAAATGGTCATTTTCAGACTGTGACAACATCATGATAATGATACGAACAGAATGAGCTCGACGAATAGAGAACGTGGGATTTTGAATCACCTGAATCGGAATTACGGTTGGAAAGATACGGGCGTTCGTTCGTTAGATAGAAAAACAAATAAAAATTATGCTTTTCTGCGGTTAACACACGAACGTCCATAATATAAGGATTTTGGTGTCGGCGGCTGAAACAGAAGGCGTATTTTGTTGGAACACGCTATCACCATGTGAAAACGTGTTTTCAACCGAAGCCGCAACGTAATATGCCTTCGGGCAGCCGAAGACGCAATCCACGGAAGTGCGCTTCCACTTTAGCTTGCGGGCCAGACCGAATGGGACACTGGCGCGTGGGGACCGCTGGCAGGTCGCCTTCGTCTTCAACCTCGCGCGTGCGCCCATGGGACAGAGGAGGCTGTGCGCTCCGACGATCGTCCAGGGCGACTCCACCCGTCTCTAACGAAGCTCGGACTACCGGCGTGACCGGGGCGTCGAGGCGCACCCGCTTGCGGCATCACTCTCGCCGGGGAGAGATGGAGCGAGCGAGATTTCGGCCGCGGCGGACGTCGGCTTCAGGCGAGCTCGGGCTTGGGCTATCGTCATGAAGACGAGGGGATGGGGGTATGGGGCGGCTCCCTGGTGGTGTTGAGGTCTCTAGTGAAGGCTAGGTGGAGAGGGAGAGGCCGTGGAGCTGGAATTTTAGCGGTGGCCGACGACGAGGCTTCGGCCATGGGAAGGTTAGGGGAGCTTTTCGAGCTTGATTAAGAGGTCGGGAGGGGTTCTAGGAGGGAGGAGAGGAGGCTAGTGAGCTCGGGGGGGGGGGGGGGGCTCGGGTGACTATATATAGCCGGGGCGACAATGGGAGGGTGAGCGCGGCGACGGCGATTCCTACGCCGCACGCCGGAGCTTGGGGACACACGTAGGAGAGGAAAGAGGTGCGCCAGGGGTTGCGAGTGACTTGGAGAGGCTTGTGGACACGTGGAGAGAGCTCGAAGACGGCGTGGCCGACCGGCCATGGTGGAGGGGGCATGTACATTAAGCGGAACCGACTATCACGACGTGCGGAGGAAGAAAGGGAACGGGCCCGGGGGCGCGTGGATGAAGGGGAGTTTGGGCGATGTTGTAGACATGCTGTGGTGTCGAGGGCACGCCGAATGGACAGTGGCCAAATGACATGCCAGCCGCGTGGACACCGCATGACCGTGGCTTTGCCACGCGTTCTGGGAAGCCCAGGTATGTCTGGTGGGTTGGGCACTTCCCCAGTAGATGCTAGGAAGAAGAAGACTGTGACATCCCCAGATTACTAACAGTAGCTATGCCAATTAATCATGCCAAGTCATCATCATTAAGCCTTATAAAAAAACAATTAGAGAATAATCCAAATTCAAATTCAAATTTAAAACAAAGTCAAAATTAAAAGTTATCCAAACAGTAGAACTAAATAGTTCATAATTTTGCAAATAATCCATAAGCAATTATAAAAATAAGATCAACATTTATTGGAATATTTAAGTGACTCTAGCGACCTAAAACAGTAGCTAAAACAATTAATTAAATGCCTTTCTAATTATATAAAATTCAAATGAAATTCTTTTAACCCCAAACCAATTTCTGGTGGTAGATGATATTGCTTAGTAAATATTGTACTAGGTCTCTTATTTTACAAAACTAAAATTGTGCCTAAACATTTTATAAAATAGAAATAAGAAAACAGAAAAGCAAAAGATAATAGAAAAGAATAAAAAGATAAAAAAGGAAAAGCCCCCCTTCCCCCACTGGGCCGGCAGTCTGGCCCACCTCGCCCGCTCGCTCGCTGGCCTATATGGCCCTCCTCGCCAAACCCTAACCCTACCCGATCCCCATTCCCCCCCTCGCTCACCTCTCTCCTCGTCCCCGCCGTCTCCAGTCGCCCGGTCGTCGCCGTCGCCTCCCGGCCACGTCGTCGGCGCTCGTCCCCGTCTCCCCCTCATCGGACTACTCCGAGCCTCGCCGCCCCGTTCATCTACACGGGGGTGAGAACCCCGCCTCTCCTTCTCCCTCTCGGCCGCCGCCGTCCACCGCACCGCCTTGCCCGCGCTTGTCGTCGGCCTCGCCCGAGCCTGCTCGCCCGCGCCGCCCCGCGGCCGCTCTCTGCCCCACCCGCGCGCTCACAAGCGCGCCCGCGCGCCGCCTCACCCGCTCGCCGCGTTCGCCCGCCCCTGTCCTCCTCCTCCCACCGTGCGCGTTGCCGCGCCTCGCCGCTGCCTGAGCTCGCCGGCTCCGCCCGCCGCAGCCGCGCCCCCCTGCGCCTCCCCTCGTCGCACGCGCCCTCACCGCTCGCCCGCTCGCCGCCTCGCCCGCCGCTGCCCGGCTCTGCCCGCGCGTGCGTGCGCCGCGACCGGACGTGTCCGGTCCGCCCCAGTGTGCCCGCGCGCACGCAAAACCCGGACGTGTCCGGCCCCCGAACGGGCACGGCCGGACATGTCCGCCCGGTGACGCTAACCATAGGGGCCCATCCCCTGTTTACCGTTTAAACGTAAAAAAAAATGAAATTGTAAAAATATAAAGAAATTAAAAGTAAATAAATAAAATATTAACAATTAATTAATTAATTAATTAACTTAATTGATCCTGTTTATTTAAACTAATTATTTGATTAACCTAATTAATCTGTAATTAGTCTAATTAAACCCTAATTAATTTAATTAGACGCTGACAGGTGGGACCCACTGGTACTGTTCACTGCTGACGTCACAGTGACGTCATGCTGATGTCAGCATGCACTGTTTCGGATAATGTTAATTTAAATAATTCCAGAAATTAATAAAAACTTCAGAAAATCATATCTTTTAAACCGTAACTCGGATTAAAATAATTTATATGTGAAAAATGATCAGAAAAATATGACGATTCCAAATATGCCCTCCGTTCATCTGTCACGTGTCCCTAACTACCTCAACATGGAACCATCCCCTCCGGTTCATCTGTCTGACAGATGTCCGAAACCGAGAAAACGTTCCAGTTAATTCCCCGCTTCATCTGCCAGTGTAGCACTGCGTTAGGGCACCCTAGCACAGCCTATTGTCATGCCAAGCATCTGTGTGCATTTGTTTGCTTTATATTTACTGTTTCTTCCCCCTCTTCTCTTTCGTTAGACATCGAGACCGACACCGCCCCGCAGGACTACTACAGACGTCGAAGACCCCTCTTTTGCCGCAGAGCAACCAGGCAAGCAAAACCCCCTTGACACATGCCTATATCACCTATTCTTTCTCCCTCCTGCGTGCATTAGAATTTGCTGCTGCTATTGTTTTATCCTATTCTGATGCATAGCCTGTTTATTGTAACTTCTGTAGATACTTTACCTGATATCCTAAATGCTTAGTATAGGTTGGATGAAATCCATCTGTGGCCCCATCCTTGTCCTAGTTGCTCCGCTCAGCTACTAGTGCCCCGATCGAAGTGATCGTCGGGCTGAGACCAGCACAGCACCGCACACCCCCTAAGTTGTTCGACTCTTCAGAGTTGTCCTCGAGTGACGAGGGTGATACCTCTTAACTCACTCCCGGTGAAGCTTCTGTCGAGCAACCCCGCTAGTGTGAATGCCATCGTGGGTGATTCCTCTAGGTTCACCTTGTCAGATACATCGAGTAGGAATCCATCGAGGGTGATTCCTCGGATTCCCCTCTGGTGTGATGAACACACGGATACTTTACTTTTACTACATTCCCCGTGTAAAGTCGGGTCGACCCCGAGGGGTACCCGCGAGAGTTGTGAAGTCGGGTTGACCTGGAGGGTGCCCGCGAGATAAATACGAGGCGCGGCCGGGCAGGCAGAGACCGCCCTAGAGAGGGATGGGCCTGGCCCTTGTTGCACTTTCCTCGAGACGGGATGACAGGAGTACTGGTCGTCACCGCGAGCTCCTAATAATGCGCTAACGGATTTGGGTATTGATCTGAGTGGGTCGTCGTGCCCTATACGCACTACCACCACGTGGGATAATGGTTTAATGGGGCCCTCTGCACCGTATGTATCAGCCGAAAGCTATGTCAGACGTCCAGTTCAGCCTTGTGGGCCTGTCGGTCCAGTGCCATCCAGGATGAGGTGGTGCTCATCCCGGCTCGTCGCATAACGACCCGGAGTGCAAAGGGGGATGGGCCCAAGAACCCTGCGCGCTTAGGATGTAGACCGGCGGGGACCTCTCTGCTTAGCTCTAGGTAGGGCTGCGGTGTGTCGATCAGCCGAGGCCGGGCATGACCCAGGAAAGTGTGTCCGGCCAGAGTTAATCGAGCGTGTTGGGTAACAGTAGTGCACCCCTGCAGGGAAGATTATTTATTCGAATAGCCGTGTCCACGGTAACAGGACGCTCAGTGTTGTATCCCGATCTATTACTACTTGAACTGGATACATGTTAATTAATTGTAAGCTCCGGGATTGCTTTCTCGCAGGGAGTCGAGGAAGGATCTCTGGGCTTTGCTTCAACATGCTTGTTAATTAATAATATGCTAATCAACACTCTTCTTATGCTGCAAGACCCTGAAGATGCTAGTCTTCGATAGGCTAGGCTCCTTCCCCCTTATTCTGGCATTTCTGCAGTTCAGTCCACATATACAACCTTCCTTTGATACCGATGCATATGTAGTTTAGATCTGATGTCAGTCTTGCGAGTACTTTGGACAAGTACTCACGGTTGCTTTGCTATTCTTTTTCTCCCATACCCGATTGCGGCGACCAGACGATAGAGTCTAGGAGCAGGAGATTCCTGGAGGAGTCTACTACGACGTGGAGATCCCCGACGACCAGGAGTAGTTTAGGAGGCTCCCAGGCAGGAGGCCTTGCCTCTTTCGATCAGAGTCGTTGTTTGTTTTCGCCTTCTTAAGGCACCTTGTTTAACTTTTATATCTGTACTCAGATATCTGATGCTTTCGCTGACGCTTGTGTGCGCAAGCTTATGTATTCGAGCCCTCGAGGCCCCTGTCTTGTAATAATAAGCTTATATTATTTTACTTTGTGTTTAAAGTTGTGTTGTGATATCTTCAAGTGAGTCCCTAGGCTTGATCGTGTGCATTTGCGTGTATGATTAGTACACGATTAAGTCGGGGGCGTCACAAAGACAGCCCCAGTGGCTCAAGGGCTGACTGGACTAGGCTCATGCACTAATCAACAACAAGGTGTTTGATCAATGGTGTGGGCAATGCACCAGTACAATGGGCCCGAGTTTTGGATGAGAGTGATAATCCACTAGGAAGACCAACTTTGCAAATGTTTAGCTCAAATGGATGGGTCTAGCTAGCACTTACTTTGCAATGTGCCAACCTGGACATAAATGTAAAAGTTGATGTTGTGCTCACATAGACCCATCCATTTTGGCCTATGAAGACACTTTAAAAATTTCATACCATTTAGATAAATAAAAATGGTACTTCCTTCACAATGCTTTCCTTTGGACCAAAACTTGGGGGAATTGTTTAGAGAAATTGGCTAAATGAAATGAGCCCAAATTTTGTGGAGTTAAGTTATATTTGTAGGAGAATATCCTGTTAAAATTTCAGAAATTATGGAGCAATATAAAATATAGTTGCTTTACAATATGAAATTATGACCAGAAACAAAGATTGGAGGGTGTGCTCACCATGAGCATGGAATCTTGAATATTTCTACATATGAAAGGTACATAGGAGTCAAATGATTTTTTTTTGTGGAATTAATGGCAAGACGGAAATATAGGTTGCTTCACAACCTAGGGCAAACAGGGTTATTCCTTTAATAGAAAGAGAAACATTGCCAAGAAATAAACAATGGGGTTGGAGCTAGGATGGAAATGACATAATCTTGGGAAGTATTTGAGGGTGAGAATCCCCTCGGGAGAGGAAGAAGATATAATCTTCCCAAGTTTCAAGACCGAAGAGCCACAGAAAAGGAACTTGAAATAAAAATTCAAAGAAATCCAAAAGAAAAAGAAAGGGCCAAAAATCGAGGTGTCACACGCGCCTCCCATGGGTGCCAGACAGTTGACCAGAACTAGCTTTATAAAACAAAGAAATGCTGCAATAAACGCTGGTACTTCCTATAAGTTAGGGGTAAAATTTGTCGCTTTTACATATGATTAGTGACTTAAACTTGTAAAGAGAAAAAAAGAAAGAGAGGAGCGAATGAGGGAACAGTTGTTTCATTGATTAAATATTAGGATATTTATACCATCATTACAAGGTGGTTACAAAGGAGGGAGTTGCCAAAACATGGCCATAGTCATAGCATGTATTTACACTTAATTAACCTAATTAATTAATTCCTAACAAAAATGTCGATATGTGACATTTCCATACAGTTATAATAAAATAGGCTAAAAGGAAGCGTTGGCGGCGTTCCGATGATGGTCTGCTCGGACTCCATGATCAGCAGCACCCTTACGGCCGTTAATTACGAGTATCCGGACCCGCGGCCACGGTACCCGTCTCCGCCTGCGCAGCTACTGGCACTGGGAGGCTGTTGGGGCTACTGGGCCTCATCCAGTAGAGCTTGACACTGTGCAATCGCGCGAATGACACACCCGCATAACTTCTCCATCTCCATGTCTTTCCACTAGTAGCGAATTCCACCCATGACCTCCACAAGATTTCACGTTGGTGTACCTCTACTTCGCCGGGGACGTTATCTCCGCAGACGATGCACTCGAGCCTGGCCACATAAATGTCAGGATTGATGATGACACCGCCGCCGCCGGCAATGAAGAAGCGGCACATAAACCCATCATCATTGAATAGTACAAGGCTTTTGTCCATTCTTGGCGGGGCATCAGGCTCTCGATGGGCATCGGTCACGACGGCTCTTTGGGTGGGTCGTCGTTCATGCCGCCAAGTAGCTCTGGATATTTTGCATGGTTGATACGTCCATTTTGCATCATGATTTATTATTGATATTTATATTATTCTTGTCCATAATTCCCTGTTATCACATAATTCTTATGCCTTTCTCTCTGAATATGCAAGGTACACCACAAAGAGGAAATATCTGGAAATGGGAATTCTGGATCGTAAAACGGAGAAAAAGGCAGAAAAATCACAAGACTCCAAATTCTCCATAGGGGGGCCACCTGCTGGCCACAAGCCAACAGGGCGCCCCCCTGGGCCGCTCCCTAATGGCTTGTGGGGCCCATGCAGGCCTCCCGACCCCCTCTTCCTTATATGTTGTGTTTTACCCTAGAAAAAATCATAAGCAATCTATCGTGACGAAGCACTGCCATATCGAGGTGGAAACCTGGGCATAGGCCCTTTTGCCCTCCGGCAGTCAGATTCTGCTGGTGGAATTCCTCTCCGGGAGTGGGAGATCGAAGCCATCGTCATCACCAATGCTTCCTCCCTCGTGGGAGGACTAGTCTTCATCAACATCTTCACCAGCACCATCTCATCTCCAACCCTAGTTCATCTCTTGTATTCAATCTTTGTCTCAAAACCTCAGATTTGTACCTGTGGGTTACTAGTAGTGTTGATTACATCTTGTAGTTGATGCTCGTTGGATTACTTGGTGAAAGATATTATGTAAAGATCCTTAATCATTATTATTATACCTCTGATCTTGAACATGTTGATGAGGTGTGAGTAGTTACTATTGTTCCAGAGGACATGGGAGAAGTCTTGTTATAAGTAATCATGTAAAGCTGGTATTCGTTCGATATTTTGATGATACGTATGCTGTTACTTCTCTTAGTGGTGTTATGTGAACGTCGACTACATGACACTTCAACATGTTATGGGCCTAAGCGAAGTCATTGTGGAGTAACAAGTAGATGATGGGTTGCGAGACTTACAGAAGCTTAAACCCCAGTATATGCATTGCTTCATAAGGGGTAGATTCGGATCCACACGTTTCATGCTATGGTTAGATTTATCTTAATTCTTCTTTCGTAGTTGTGGATGCTTGCGAGAGGGGGTAATCATAAGTAGGTTGTTAGTTCAAATAAGAACAGCACCTTAGCACCGGTCCACCCACATATCAAATTATCAAACTAGCGAACGCGAATCAACTCAGCATGATGATTATGACTAGACAGAAATTTCCATGTGTCCTCGGGAGCGCTTGCTTAATATAAGAATACTTTTAGGCCTGTCCTTTGCTATACAAAGGATTGGTCTATCTTGCTGCATATTTGCTATTACTATTACTTGTCACTTGTTACGAATTAGCTTGTGATGCAGCTGAGATGCGTCGGTATTTCCCCAAAGAGGAAGGGATGATGCAGCACAGCTACGGTAGGTATTTCCCTCAGTGATGAGACCAAGGTTATCGAACCAGTAGGAGAACCATGCAACACTATGTAAACGGCACCTGCACACAAAGAACAAATACTTGCAACCCGACGCGTAAGAGAGGTTGTCAATCTCTCCACGGTAAAAAGATAGGTTAGGTAATGATAGATTGGATTGATAGATCGCTCACAAACGCAAAATAAACGAGGCAAATAAAAAGTGCAGCAAGGTATTTTTAGGTTTTTGGATTCATAGGACTGAAAACAAAAGTGACAAAAAGATAGATCGGAAAGCAATATGTTGGAAAAGTAGACCCGGGGGCCGTAGGTTTCACTAGTGGCTTCTCTCATGAGTATAGCAAACGGTGGGTAAACAAATTACTGTTGGGCAACTGATAGAAGATCAAATAGTCATGACGATATCCAAGGCAATGATCATTATATAGGCATCACGTCCAAGATTAGTAGACCAACTCCTGCCTGCATCTACTACTATTACTCCACACATCGACCGCTATCGAGCATGCATCTAGTGTATTAAGTTCCATGAAGAAACGGAGTAATGCAATGATACGTCCATTTTGCATCATGATTTCCTACTGTTATTTACTTTGTTTTGTTGAATAATAATGCTTTGGGGAGTGATTCTAATGCCTTTTCTCTCATAATATGCAAGGTTTACACAAGGAGGGAGAATACCGGCAGCTGGAATTCTGGACCCAAGAAAAGCACGTCAGAGATACCTATTCTGCACAACTCCAATGAAGCTGAAAGTTTACGGAGATTATTTTTACATTTAATAAAAAATACTGGAGCTGGAAACTACCGGAGGAGGCCCCCCAGGTGGGCACAACCCACCAGGGCACGCCAGGGACCCCTGGCCGCGCCCTGATGGGTTGTGCCCAGCCTGGCCCACCTCCGATTCCCATCTTCTGGTATAAGGTCTCTCTTGCGCTAGAAAAAATCAGGGAAGGACTTTCGGGACGAAGCGCCGCCATCTCGAGGCGGAACTTGGGCAGGAGCACCTTTGTCTTCCGGCGGAGCGATTCCGCCGGGGGAACTTCCCTCCCGGAGGGGGAAATCGAAGCCATCGTCATCACCAACATCCCTCTCATCTTTGGCAGGCCAATCTTCATCAACATCTTCAACAGTACCATCTCCTCTCAAACCCTAGTTCATCTCTTGTGTTGAATCTTTGTACCGGAACCTCAGATTGGTACCTGTGGGTGACTAGTAGTGTTGATTACCTTGTGTAGTTGATTACTATATGGTTTATTTGGTGGAAGATTATACGTTCAGATCCAATATGCTATTCAGTACCTCTCTGATCTTGAGCATGTTTATTATTTGTGAGTAGTTACCTTTGTTCTTGATATCACGGGAGAAGTCACGTTGCGAGTAATCATGTGATTTTGATATGTGTTCGATATTTTGATGATATGTATGTTGTGATTCCCTTAGTGGTGTCATGTGAACGTTGACTACATGACACTTCACCATTCATGGGCCTAAGGGAAGGCATTGTGGAGTAGTTAATAGATGATGGGTTGCTAGAGTGACAGAAGCTTAAACCCTAGTTTATGCGTTACTTCGTAAGGGGCTGATTTGGATCCACATGTTCAATGCTATGGTTAGACTTTGTCTTAATACTTTTCTCGTAGTTGCGGATGCTTGCGAGGGGGTTAATCATAAGTAGGTTGTTAGTTCAAGTAAGAACAGCCCCTTAGCACCGGTCCACCCACATATCAAATTATCAAAGTAGCGAACACGAATCAAACCAACATGATAAAAGTGACTAGACGAAATTCCCGTGTACCCTCAAGAACACTTTGCCTATTACTAGTGATTGTTCTAGCCTGTCCTTTGCCACAAAAGGATTGGGCTACCTTGCTGAACCTTGTTTACCGTTACCGTTACTTGCTTGCTAACAATTATCTTGCTATCAAACTATCCGCTACCTACAATTTGAGTGCTTGCAGAAATTACCTTGCTGAAAACAGCTTGTCATTTCCTTCTGCTCCTTGTTGGGTTCGACACTCTTACTTATGGAAAGGACTACGATTGATCCCCTATACTTGTGGGTCATCAAGACACTTATCTGGCGCCGTTACCGGGGAGTGAAGCGCTCTTGGTAAGTGGAAATCGGTAAGGAAAAACTTATACTACGTGCTGAAATATATTGCTACTCGCTATTATGGAGAACAATCCTTTGAGGGGTTTGTTCGGGGTATCTTCACCTCGACCGGAACCACAATTAGTTACCCCTCAACCTACAATATCTACTAAAAATGTTACTTATGAAATTCCTTCGGGTATGCTAGAACAACTGCTTGCTAAACCTTATGCAGGAGATGGAAGTGAACATCCTGATATGCACCTTTTATATGTGAACGAGATTTGTGGATTATTTAAGCTTGTAGGTTTACCCGGAGATGAAGTTGAGAAGAAGGTTTTCCCTTTATCTTTGGAGGGAAAAGCATTGACATGGTATAGGCTATGTGATGATCTTGGATCGTGGAACTGGAATCGTTTGCAATTGGAATTTCACCAAAAGTTTTATCCCATGCATCTAGTTCATCGTGATCGGAATTATATATATAATTTTTGGCATCGTGAAGGAGAAAGTATCGCTCTAGCTTGGGGGAGGCTTAAGTCAATGTTATATTCATGCCCCAATCATGACATTCAGAGGGAAGTTATCATTCAGAATTTTTATGCTCGGTTTCCTCATAATGATCAATCCATGCTCGATACTTCTTGTGCTGGTTCTTATATGATGAAGACTATTGAATTCAAGTGGGATCTCCTAGAAAGAATTAAACGCAACTCTGAAGATTGGGAACTCGATGAAGGTAATGAGTCAGGTATAAAGCTTGAATTTGATTGTGTTAAATCTTTTATGAATACCGATACTTTTCACAAGTTTAGCACTAAATATGGACTTGACTCTGAGATAGTAGCCTCTTTCTGTGCAGCATTTGCTACTCACGTTGATCTCCCTAAGGAGAAGTGGTTTAAATATCATCCCCCTATTAAAGAAGAAATTAAAGAACCGATCATAGCTAAAGAAGAAACTATCTTTTACAATGTTGATTCAGGTGTGCCTACTGCTTATATTGAAAAACCACCTTTCCCTGTTAGGATAAAGGAACATGCTAAGGTATCAACTGTGGTTCGTAAGAGTAATATAAGAGCACCTAAACCCCCTGAGCAAATTAAAATAGAACCATATGAAAATATTGATGGGCATGTTATCTACTTTTGTGATGAAGCTGCTAGAATTGCTAAACCTGATGAAAAAGATAAACATAGACCCATAGATGGCTTGCCTGTTGTCTCAGTCAAAATAGGAGATTATTGCTATCATGGTTTATGTGATTTAGGTGCTAGTGTGAGTGCTATCCCTTTTACCTTATACCAAGAATTTATGGATGAGATAGCACCTACTGAAATAGAAGACACTGATGTTACTATTAAACTTGCTAATAGAGACACTATCACACCACTTGGGATTGTTAGAGATGTTGAAGTCTTGTGTGGGAAAGTAAAATACCCTACTAATTTTCTAGTCCTTGGTTCCCCACAAGATGAATTTTGTCCCATTATCTTTGGTAGACCTTTCTTGAGCACCGTCAATGCTAAGATAGATTGTGAAAAACAAACCGTCGGTGTCAGTTTTGGTAATATGTCTCATGAGTTTAATTTTTCCAGGTTTAGTAGACAACCCCTTGATAAAAAGTTATCTAATAAGAATGAAATAATTTGTCTTGCTTCTATTGCTGTGCCTCCTACTGATCCCTTAGAACAATATTTGCTCGACCATGAAAATGATATCCATTTGCGTGAAAGAAATGAAATAGATCAAATTTTCTTCGAACAACAACCTCTCTTGAAACACAATTTGCCTATTGAAACTCTTGGAGGTCCTCCTCCACCTAAAGGTGATCCCGTGTTTGAATTGAAACAATTGCCTGACACCTTGAAGTATGCTTATCTTGATGAGAAAAAGATATATCCTGTTATTATTAGTGCTAACCTTTCAGAACACGAAGAAGAAAGATTATTGAAAGTTCTATGGAAGCACCGGGCTGCCATTGGATATACTCTTGATGATCTTAAGGGTATTAGTCTCACTCTATGTTAGCACAAGATCAATATGGAACCTGATGCTAAACCTGTTGTTGATCACCAACGGCGATTGAATCCTAAGATGAAGGAAGTGGTAAGAACAGAAATACTAAAACTTCTGGAAGCAGGTATAATCTTGCAGATAGTAGATGGGTAAGTCCCGTTCATTGTGTCCCTAAGAAAGGAGGTATTACTGTTGTTCCCAATGATAAGGATGAACTCATTCCACAAAGAATTGTTACTGGCTATAGAATGGTAATTGATTTTAGAAAATTGAATAAAGCTACTAGAAAAGATCATTACCCTCTACCGTTCATTGATCAAATGTTAGAGAGACTATCTAAGCATACATAATTTTGCTTCTTAGATGGATATTCTGGTTTCTCTCAAATACCTGTGTCACAATCTGATCAAGAGAAAACTACCTTTACTTGCCCTTTTGGAACCTATGCTTATAGACGTATGCCTTTTGGTTTATGCAATGCACCTGCTAACTTTCAAAGATGTATGACTGCTATATTCTCTGATTTTTGTGAAAAGATTGTGGAGGTTTTCATGGATGATTTTTTCCGTTTACGGAACTTCTTTTGATGATTGCTTAAGCAACCTTGATCGATTTTTGCAGAGATGTGAACAGACTAATCTTGTCTTGAATTGGGAGAAGTACCACTTTATGGTTAATGAAGGCATTGTCTTGGGGCATAAAATATCTGAACGAGGTTTGAGGTGGATAAAGCTAAAGTTGATGCAATTGAGAAAATGCCATGTCCTAAAGATATCACAGGTATTCGAAGTTTCCTTGGTCATGCAGGTTTTTATAGGAGGTTCATTAAAGACTTCTCTAAAATTTCTAGGCCTCTTACTAATCTTTTGCAAAGGGATATTCCTTTTGTTTTTGATGATGATTGCGTGGAAGCCTTTGAAACACTCAAGAAAGCCTTAACCTCTGCACCTATCGTTCAACCACCTGATTGGAACTTGCCTTTTGAAATTATGTGTGATGCTAGTGACTATGCTGTTGGTGCTGTCCTAGGACAAAGAGTTGATAAGAAATTAAATGTTATCCATTATGCTAGTAAAACTCTAGACGGTGCCCAACGAAACTATGCTACTACTGAAAAAGAATTTTTAGCAGTTGTGTTTGCTTGTGATAAATTTAGGTCTTATATTGTTGATTCCAAAGTCATTGTTCACACCGATCATGCTGCTATAAAATACCTTATGGAAAAGCTAAACCTAGACTCGTTAGGTGGGTTCTCTTGCTCCAAGAATTTGACTTACACATTGTTGATAGGAAAGGAGCCGAGAACCCCGTAGCTGACAACTTGTCTAGGTTAGAAAATATTCTTGATGACCCACTACCCATTGATGATAGTTTCCCTGATGAACAGCTAGCTGCGATAAGTGTCTCACAATGCACACCTTGGTATGCCGATTATGCTAACTACATTGTTGCTAAATATATACCACCTAGCTTTACTTATCAACAAAAGAGAAAAAAATTCTATGACTTAAGACATTACTTTTGGGATGACCCACATCTTTATATAGAAGGAGTAGATGGTATTATTAGACGTTGTGTACCTGAGCATGAACAGGAACAAATCCTACGGAAATGTCATTCCGAAGCTTATGGAGGACATCATGCGGGAGATAGAACTGCTCATAAGGTATTGCAATCTGGTTTTTATTGGCCTACTCTCTTCAAGGATGCCCGTAAGTTTGTCTTGTCTTGTGATGAATGTCAAGGAATTGGTAATATCGGTAAGCGTCAGGAAATACCTATGAATTATTCACTTGTTGTTGAACCATTTGACGTTTGGGGTTTTGATTATATGGGGCCTTTTCCTTCCTCCAATGGGTATACTCATATTATGGTTGCGGTTGATTATGTTACTAAGTGGGTCGAAGCTATTCCAACTAGTAGTGCCAATCACCACACCTCCATTAAAATGCTTAAAGAGGTTATCTTCCCGAGGTTTGGAGTCCCTAGATATTTAATGACCGATGGTGGTTCACACTTTATCCATGGTTCTTTCCGTAAGATGCTTGCTAAATATGATGTTAACCATAGAATTGCATCACCCTATCATCCTCAATCTAGTGGTCAAGTTGAACTTAGCAATAGAGAAATAAAATTAATATTACAAAAAACTATCAATAGGTCTCGTAAGAATTGGTCTAACAAATTAGATGATGTACTTTAGGCCTATAGAACAGCCTATAAAAATCACATGGGTAGGTCTCATACAAAATGGTGTATGCGAAAGCTTGTCATTTGCCTCTAGAACTAGAACACAAAGCATTTTGGTCAATGATACGTCTCCAACGTATCTATAATTTATGAAGTATTCATGCCATGTTTACAATAATTTTATATGATTTTGGTATGATTTGATTAGAACTAACCCGGACTGACGCTGTTTTCAGCAGAGCTACCGTGGTGTTGTTTTTGTGCAGAAATAAAAGTTCTCGGATTGGGCTGAAAATTTACGGAGAATATTTTACGAAAATATAAAAAATACTGGAGCAAAAAGATACCGGAGAGGAGTCCCGAGGTGGCCACAAGCCTAGGGGCGCCCCGTAGGGCGCGCCCCCTGGCTTGTGGGCCCCTCGAGCACCCCCCTGACTTGATTCCAACGCCAAGTACTCCTATAAATCGAGAAACCTCCAGAAAGAAACCTAGATCAGAAGTTCCGCCGCCGCAAGTCTCTGTAGCCACGAAAGATCAATCTTGGCCCTCTCCGGCACTCTGCCGGAGGGGGTCACCATCACCGGAGACCATGGAGGAGGAAGACGGATGGCCCATCGTCACCATGGAGGCCAAGGACTAGAGGGAGAACCTCTCCCCACCCAGGGGGGAGGCCGTGGAGGAGGAAGCACAAGGGGGAGACCCTCCCCCCCTCTCTCTCGGTGGCGCCGGAGTGCCATCGGGGGAACCATCGCCACGGTGATCGTCTTCATCAACATCACCTTCTTCATCACCGTCCTCCTATCTTTTCAGCGGTCCACTCTCCCGCACCCGCTGTAATCCCCTACTTGAACATGGTGCTTTGTGCCACATATTATGATCCAATGATGTGTTGCCATCCTATGATGTTTTGAGTAGATTTCTTTTGTCTTATGGGTTGATTGATGATCTAGATTGGTTTGAGTTGTTTGTTTATTTTGGTGCTGTCCTATGGTGCCTTCCGTGCCGCGCACACGTGAAGGATTCCCGCTGTAGGGTGTTGCAATACATTCATGATTCGCTTATAGTGGGTTGCTAGAGTGACAGAAGCTTAAACCCGAGTAAGGGGGTTGTTGCATATGGGATAAAGGGGACTTGATGCTTTAATGATATGGTTGGGTTTTACCTTAATGATCTTTAGTAGTTGCGGATGCTTGCTAGAGTTCCAATCATAAGTGCCTATGATCCAAGTACAGAAAGTATGTTAGCTTATGCCTCTCCCTCATATAAAATTGCAATAATGATTACCGATCTTGTTAACAATTGCCTAGGACAATTCCGCACACCGACCCATCATTATTCCACATTCGCTGTTTGTAATATATTGTAATATATTCTAACTTTACGATAACAGCACCTATTTTGATATTTTAGTTCTCCGATTTCATGCAAAGCTATCCTCTTCATACCCACAACGTAGTTTTATTTCTCGTTTCTAGTTGGAAGCAAACGTTCGGCATACGTAGAGTCGTATCAGTGGTAGATAGGACTTGAGAGAATATTGATCTTACCTTTAGCTCCTTGTGGGTTCGACACTCCATACTTATCACTCCCATCTTTGGAAATTGCTACGATGATTCCTTGCACTTGGGGATTATCAAGCTCTTTTCTGGCGCCGTTGCCGGGGAGCAATAGCGTGGGGTTGATATTCTTGTGTGTGCTTGTTTGCTTTCTTCACTAAGTAGATTTTGTTTTCCCTTTTTGCTTTCTTTAGTTGTGGGTGAAACAAACAAAAAAATTAAATAATGAAAAATACAAAAATAATTACTTGCCTCTTGCCTAAGAAGTTTTTCAAAAAGAGAAGTGATTGGAAGGTTGTGCATTGGAGAAGTGAGGGTCGACCTTGAACACTTGTGTTCATGCTCATGGAAACAATGTAGAATTTTTCATGGAAGCTTATCAAAAATAATTATCCCCTTGTATATATCCATTGTATTATAAAAATAATGTACCAAGATTTGGTTTTAGGATGATTAGATTGCTTGTTTGCTTTGTGCGGTGCAAAAACAGAAACTTTGACTGTAGTGCATGAATTTACATTTCTTACTGGAATATCAAAAGTTTCTGAAATTTTTACACAGTACATATATACAAATTGTTTAATTTTTCATAAATTTTCAGGATTTTTTTAGCTACAGAAGTATACGAAGTTTTCAGATTGCTACAGACTGTCTTGTTTTTGACAGATTCTGTTTTCTATGCATTGTTCTCTTATTTTGATGAATCTATGGGTAGTATCGGAAAGTATGAACCATGGTGAAGTTGGACTACAGTAGATATAATGCTAATATGAATTTGGAATGAGTTGACAACAGTACTTAAAGTAGTATTTTGCTTTATTATACTAACGGATCTCACGAGAGTTTTGTTAAGTTTTGTGTGAATGAAGTGTTCGAAGATCGAGGAGGTATCGATATAAGAAGAATACGGAGAGACAAGAGTTCAAGCTTGGGGATGCCCAACGCACCCCAAGTAAATATTTCAAGGAGACTCAAGCATCTAAGCTTGGGGATGCCCCGGAAGGCATCCCATCTTTATTCTTCAACAATTATCGGTATACCTCGGGTTTTGTTTTGTTCACATGATATGCTTCTTTAGTGTTTTTCTTTTCCTTTTATGCACCCTTCTAGTATGATATAGTCCTTCATTGATTTGTAGAATGCATCATGCGCTTCACTTAAATCTTTTGAGTATGGCTTTGTAGAATGCTTCATGCGCTTCACCTAAATCTTTTGAGTATGGCTTTATAGAATGCTTCGTGTGCTTCACTTATATACTTTGAGCTTGGGTATTGGTTAATCTTCATTAATTGTAGAATGTTCTATGAACTTCACTTATATCTTTTAGAGTATGAATAAAATTTCCATCGGAATTGGGCTTGGAAGTGTATCAATGTCATGCCTAGCTAGAAAGGCATTAAAGAAAAGCGCTTGTTGGGAGACAACCCAATATTTACCCCTACTGTTTTTGTGTGTTATCCTGATTATGGTACTGTAGCAATCATGTTTTATATGTTTTCTTTCAATAAAGTGCCATGTAATGCCTTTGGGATAGTGTGGTTGATAGTTGACTTGATTCTGTGCAAAAACAGAAACTTTGGTACCCAGTCCAGAAATTTTATAAATTCACCAGAGAGTCAAAAGATTCTGAATTTTTTACACATGATTTATATACAAATTTCCCAGGTTTTCCTAATTTTTCAGAATTTTTGGGGCTGCATAAGTATGGTCATTGTTCAGATCATTACAGACTGTTCTGTTTTTGACAGAATCTGCCTTGTTTACATAGTTTGCTTGTATTAGCATTTCCATGGCTTATATTAAGTGATATAAGTTGTGGAAATGATAAGCTACAGTATACATTATGCGAAAACAATTATGGATCTTATATTTGACAGTACCTAAGTGGATGGTTTGCTCTTTATCATACTAACCCATCTCACGAAGTTCCGTTAAGTTTTGTGTGATTGAAGTTTTCAAGTTTTGGGTGAGAAATCGATATGAGGAGAATAAGGAGTGGAAAGACCCTAATATTGGGGATGCCCAAGGCACCCCAAGGTAATATTCATGGAATATCCAAGCAACTAAACTTGGGGATGCCCCGTAAGGCATCCCCTTTTTCGTCTTCAACATTATCGGTAACCTCACTTGGAGCTATATTTTTATTCGTCACATAATATGTGCTTTGCTTGGATCGTCATTATATTTTGTTATTTTCAGTTAGGTGTTATTCATAATCTTGTTTTTAAATAAAAGGTTCCAAGAATTGCCTTAGGATGCTTGCATTGCATGTTTGATGTGTGCTGTGTAAAAAACAGAAACTTTTGCTGTAGTGTTTGAATTTTCATATTTTACTGGAACGTGGAAAATTTCTGAAAATTTTACACAGTATTTTCATATAAATTATTTTGCATTTCCAAAATTTTCACAATTTTTGGAGTTACGGAAGTACACTGTTTTCAGAAATTGCTACAGACTGTTCTGTTTGGACAGATTGCTGTCATAGTTTTGTTATCTACTTATCCTCTAGTTTCCATAGCCTATATTGGTAGATATAAATTGTGGAAACGATATTAAACAGTAGATGATGTTTGAAAATTATTGTGCAACTTGTCTTGGCAGTACATGAAGTGTTGATTTATTCTTATGTGTACTAACCTATCTCACGAGTTCTTTTCGAGTTTTGTGTGGATGAAGTTTTTGAGAATAGGTGAAACCATGATATGAGAGGATTGAACGAGATACAAAAGCTCAAGCTTGGGGATGCCCAAGGCACCCCAAGTAAATATTTCAAGAAGTCTCAAGCATCTAAGCTTGGGGATGCTATGCATCCCATCTCTCTTCATCAACAATTATCGGTTAGCCTATGTTGAGCCTAAATTTTTATTCATTCACATGATGCGTGCTATTCTTGGAGTGCTATTTCTATTTTGTTTTTCTGTTTGAATAAAAGCATTGGATCTGAAATTTTGAATAAGAGAGAGAGTCCTCACATGGCTATTTAACTAATTGACTACGCATTGATCTTCACTTATATCTTTTTGGAGTAGTTTGTCATTCGCTCTCGTGCTTCACTTATATCCTATGAGTAAATGGTTGAATGAATTGAATATCATAAATCTGAAATTAAATATGCTTCATATAATTATCCCATGGGGAGTAATGACTTCACACATAATAAGTCTAGGTGGTAAAATTTATTGAAAGTTAGCAAACACCGCATTGGTCACTTGAACAATTCATGAAAGAATATTGAAGGAAGAGAGATTCCACATATAAATATACTATCTTGGACATCTTCTATGATTGTGAGCTCATTAATTATTTTCAAACTCGAGCAAATTAGTTGAAATTGGACAAGGAAGACAACTTAATGAGTTATGTTTGGGTATATCTGCATTGAAGTTATATTGTTATGGATCCTCTATCATGTGGTGCTTGTTTAGAACCTTTTGCTAGCCAAAACTTCGTACTAAGTAGAGATACTACGTGTGCATACAAACCCTTGAGCCAAGTTTCTTCCATGAGAGTCCACCATACCTACCTCTATGCGGTATTTACCTGCCGTTCCAAGTAAATTTGCATGTGCCAAACTCTAAACCGTCAAATAATATTCTGTTTTGTATGCCCGAATCGCTCATGTAGCGACTGGGGGCGGTCAGTATCTTCCATGCTAGGTGGGTTATTCTCACGATATGTGTTGATTCACTATCATTCACGAGAAAGTGCCTGGTATTCGGGATGCCCAGTTCCATGCTCAAAATTCAAATCAAAATATAATGAAACAAAACTCCCCCAGGATTGTTGTTTGTATGGACGGTACCCGTGGATTCGGCTCTTCGTGGAGTGTGTTTGATTGGTGGAGGGGGAGTAAAAACTTTATCATTCTGTTTGGGAACCGCCTATAATGTATCTAGCATGGAAGATGGTGAAATCTCTTGGTTGTTATGTTGACAATGAAAGCATACCTCCCAAAATTATATTCATCTCTGTTTTAAAACAATGAGCTCTGGCACATATGCAAATCCCTGCTTCCCTCTGCGAAGGGCCAATCTATTTACTTTCATGTTATTTACTATTCATGTTGAGTCAACTTCTTATTCCAACCTCAATCTATTAGTTGGCAAAACATCATGTGGTGGGGAAAGATCCAAACATATATATCCAGTCAAATATATTTGATCATGAATGATTATTGTTGACAATTATCTATATGATAAATAAGTTGGGAGGCGAAACATTAAGCCCCTATCTTTCTCTATGTTCGATGGCTGCTATTTGTTCTAAAAATATGCTTTGAGTGTCAATAATCATGGAAGACTATATGATAGTTGAGTATGTGGAATTTGCTAAATCAAAGCTCTTACATAGACCCTTCCTGAAAATAAAATGAATTGCAATTGTTCAATGACTAGAAATATGGTTTGTTAGTTTTTAAGAAACTTTCTGGTCTATACTTTAACATGTGAATAGCTTGTTACTTGATCATGAGAAGTTTTATGAGATGAGCTACTGTTTATGGTTTATATTGATGCTAGAAAAAGTGATTGGAATTATCATTGATCAAACTTGTGCACTTGCTAGCATTCACTCTTCATAAATTATTTCTTTTATCATTTACCTACTCGAGGACGAGCAGGAATTAAGCTTGGGGATGCTGATACGTCTCCAACGTATCTATAATTTATGAAGTATTCATGCCATGTTTACAATAATTTTATACGATTTTGGTATGATTTGATTAGAACTAACCCGGACTGACGTTGTTTTTAGCAGAGCCTAGGACAATAATAATTGCAATAATGATTACCGATCTTGTTAACAATTGCCTAGGACAATTCCGCACACTGACCCATCATTATTCCACACTCGCTGTTTGTAATGTATTGTAATATATTCTAACTTTATGATAACATCACCTATTTTGATATTTTAGTTCTCCGATTTCATGCAAAGCTATCCACTTCATACACACAACGTAGTT
The DNA here is from genome assembly GCA_039707655.1 of Elymus sibiricus. Classification (NCBI taxonomy): domain Eukaryota; kingdom Viridiplantae; phylum Streptophyta; class Magnoliopsida; order Poales; family Poaceae; genus Elymus; species Elymus sibiricus. The sequence continues at coordinate 493,071,177 of CM077671.1, forward strand.
TTATTTCTCGTTTCTAGTTGGAAGCAAACGTTCGCCGTACGTAGAGTCGTATCAGTGGCAGATAGGACTTGAGAGAATATTGTTCTTACCTTTAGCTCCTTGTGGGTTCGACACTCCATACTTATCACTCCCATCTTTGGAAATTGCTACGATGATTCCTTGCACTTGGGGATTATTAGGCAATTAAAGAACTCAACTATGATTTCAAACTTGCCGGTGAAAAGAGGTTATTTGATATTAGCTCACTAGATGAATGGAGAACCCAAGCCTATGAAAATGCCAAGCTATTCAAAGAAAAAGTAAAAAGATGGCATGACAAAAGAATCCAAAAGCGGGAATTCAAAATAGGAGATTATGTTCTTTTGTTCAACTCTCCTTTGAGATTTTTTGCAGGAAAGCTTCTCTCAAAATGGGAAGGATCATTCTAGAGCTATCAAGATTTAATAACGCCGAAGGTACTAACCCGAAGGTGGTCAATGGACAAAGAATTAAACATTATATCTCAGGTACGCCTATTAACGTTGAAAGCAATGTTATCCAAACCATGACACCGGAGGAACACATAAAGGCAACCTTCCGGAACACTCCAGAATATTTAAAATTAGGAGGTATGTGATACGGTAAGTAAACGGACTCATAAAAATCCGCAAAAATAATTTTTGTCAGTTTTGGAATATTTTAGAATTTTGGAAATAAAAAAATAAACCGAAAGGTGATCGAGGTGATAACAAGACACCAGGGCGCGCCAGGCACCCCTGGCCGCACCCTGGTGGGTCGTGCCCACCTCGGATGCCTTCCCGACTCTGTTTTCCTTCCAAATACGTGTTTCCCAAGAATAAAAATTCTCTATATATACCCCAGACTGTCTTGACGACCGCATCGCAGAAAAATCCTTTGTTCTTGTTTCGTGCTGTTTCCCTAGAAGATCTAGAAATATGTCGTCTCAGGATTCGGTGGCAGATCTAGAAATATGCCATGTTGATCCCTATGTTCCAGACCCGGAGATCTTTAGGGAAATTTACCTCTACCTATGGACCTCGGAGGAGGAAGAAGATGCTACCATACAGGAAACAAAAGATGACAGCTCTGAGGAAGAGGATGATCCATTGCCTCAACCTGGAGATATGCATATGGAATTCAAGAAATCAAGCCTCCCTAGAAGATACAAACCTAAGGTCCAATTTATCCCGTCTCGTTTTCTACAGGAGAGCAAGAATGCCCTATGCCAAAGGATATTAAAGCTTGAGTTGGAGAATGATGACCTAAGGGAGGAAATATAAGTTGAAAAAGAAAGCTTCATCAACACCTACATCAACACCTCCACATTCTTCATCACCACCACCAAAGGAGACTTGAGCACACGGGTGTGGGCACTCCCCTTGGTTTAAGCCAAGCTTGGGGGAGGTGCCCCGGTATTGTATCACCACCACTTTTATTCACCTTTACCTATTTTAGTTTGATCTTTAGTTTCCCTTTGCTCTAGTTGAATAAAAGTTTTAGTATGATCTATTTTCGTGTGTTAGATCCGTGGCCTATCTATCTATGTAATCGAGTGAAAGTTATATAATAAAGTTAGTTTGAGTTTTTGCCTCTCTACTTTCTTGATTGCAATGAAATAAAGGAAAAGGAACAAATGAAAAATAAATCATATGCTAATCTTATGGTGAGTAATGACATCACATAAGGAATAGTATAAGTAGTAAAATTTGTTGGAGATTGACAAACATAGCATTGGTCAATGATGCAATTCATGAAAGAATTAATAAGGGAAGAGAAGATTCACATGCAAATACACTATCTTGGACATCTTTTATGATTGTGAGCCCCATCAAATATTATATGTCAAAATTGTTGACGTTGGACGAGGAAGACAACATAATGATTTATGTTTGTTCATATCCACATAGAAGTTATATTGTCATAGATCCTTTAACATGTGGTGCTTGCCCAATATCTTTGCTAGCCAAAAATTCCGAACTAAGTAGAGATACTACTTGTGCATCCAAAAACCCAAACCAAACTCTTTCTTTGAGTGTCCACCATACCTACCTATGGATCGAGAAAGATTCTTCAAGTCAGTTGTCATCGGTGCAATAAAGAAATAAAAGTTGCTTCTAAAAGTATTTTGATGAATTAGTGTAAGAGAAAATTGAGCGTTATATGAACTTATGATGGCAAAGTAATAAAAGCGATGGACTGCATAATAAAGGTTGCTATCATAGGGGGCAATATAGCATGACGTTCTTTTACATTAAGGGATTGGGCATACAAACCAATAAGCGCATGACAACCTCTGCTTCCCTCTGCGAAGGGCCTATCTTTTACTTTTATGCACTTACTTTTACGCAAGTGTCAAAGTATTCTTCCCTATTCCTTTTTACTTTTTCTTTTGCAAGCATCATGTGGTGAGGAAAGATCTAGGCACATATATCCAGTTGGATATGGGTGAGCATGAGTTATTATTGTTGACATCACCCTTGAGGTGAGTGAGTTGGGAGGCAGAACTATAAGCCCCTATCTTCCTACGTGTCCGGTTGAAACTTTTTTTTCATGAGTATATCGTGAGCATTAGCAATCATAGAAGACTAAATGATGGTTGAGTATGTGGACTTGCCAAAAGGCTCCTACATGAGATCCTTCCTGAAAATATGATGAATTGTAGTTGCAAAGTTGACTGAGAACATAGTTTGTTGGTTCCCAATAAGGTTTATGCTTCATACTTCTATGTTGTGATGAATTGTTACTTGCTCATGAGAAGCTATATGATGAAAATGTATTGAAATAAGTTCCAATTTTAGAGTTTATTGTTGTTATGATAATAAGCATGATGCTTCTATGTCCGTATTTTGTTTTTATCGACACCTCTCTCTCAAACCATGTGGTCATGCTTTTCAATATTGGCTTTCGCTTGAGGACAAGCGAGGTCTAAGATTGGGGGAGTTGATACGTCCATTTTGCATCATGATTTCCTACTGTTATTTACTTTTTTTTGTTGAATAATAATGCTTTGGGGAGTGATTCTAATGCCTTTTCTCTCATAATATGCAAGGTTTACATAAGGAGGGAGAATACCGGCAGCTGGAATTCTGGATCCAAGAAAAGCATGTCAGAGATACCTATTCTGCACATCTCCAATGAAGCTGAAATTTTACGGAGATTATTTTTACATTTAATAAAAAATACTGGAGCTGGAAACTACCGGAGGCGGCCCCCCAGGTGGGCACAACCCACCAGGGCGCGCCAGGCACCCCTGGCCGCGCCCTGATGGGTTGTGCCCAGCCTGGCTCACCTCCGGTGCCCATCTTCGGGTATAAGGTCTCTCTTGACCTAGAAAAAATCAGGGAAAGACTTTCGGGATGAAGCGCCGCCGTCTCGAGGCGGAACTTGGGCAGGAGCACTTTTGCCCTCCGGCGGAGCGATTCTGCCGGGGGAACTTCCCTCCCGGAGGGGGAAATCGAAGCCATCATCATCACCAACACGCCTCTCATCTTTGGTAGGCCAATCTTCATCAACATCTTCAACATCACCATCTCCTCTCAAACCCTAGTTCATCTCTTGTGTTCAATCTTTGTACCGGAACCTCAAATTGGTACCTGTGGGTGACTAGTAGTGTTGATTACCTTGTGTAGTTGATTACTATATGGTTTATTTGGTGGAAGATTATATGTTCAGATCCAATATGCTATGCAATACCTTTCTGATCTTGAGCATGTTTATTATTTGTGAGTAGTTACCTTTGTTCTTGAGGTCACGGGAGAAGTCACGTTGCGAGTAATCATGTGAATTTGATATGTGTTCAATATTTTGATGATATGTATGTTGTGATTCCCTTAGTGGTGTCATGTGAACGTCGACTACATGACACTTCACCATTCATGGACCTAAGGAAAGGCATTGTGGAGTAGTTATTAGATGATGGGTTGCTAGAGTGACAAAAGCTTAAACCCTAGTTTATGTGTTACTTCGTAAGGGGCTGATTTGGATCCACATGTTTAATGCTATGGTTAGACTTTGTCTTAATACTTTTCTCGTAGTTGCGGATGCTTGCGAGGGGGTTAATCATAAGTAGGTTGTTAGTTCAAGTAAGAACAACACCTTAGCACCGGTCCACCCACATATCAAATTATCAAAGTAGCGAACACGAATCAAACCAACATGATAAAAGTGACTAGACAAAATTCCCGTGTACCCTCAAGAACACTTTGCCTATTACTAGTGATTGTTCTGGCCTGTCCTTTGCCTCAAAAGGATTGGGCTACCTTGCTGCACCTTGTTTACCGTTACCGTTACTTACTTGCTACCAATTATCTTGCTGTCAAACTATCCGTTACCTAAAATTTCAGTGCTTGCAGAAATTACCTTGCTGAAAACCGCTTGTCATTTCCTTCTGCTCGTCGTTGGGTTTGACACTCTTACTTATCCAAAGGACTACGATTGATCCCCTATACTTGTGTGGGTCATCATGCAATAAGAACGATGACATGATGTAGACAAGATCTATTCATGTAGGAATAGACCCCATCTTTTTATCCTTAATAGCAACGATACATGCGTGCCTCGCAGCCCCTTCTCTCACCGGGGGAGGACACCGCAAAATCGAACCCATCACAAAGCACCTCTTCCCATGGCAAGAAAAATCGATCTAGTTGTCCTAACTAAACCTAATATTCGAAGAAGAAATACGAGGCTATAAGTAATCATGCATATAAGAGATCAAAGAAGACTCAAATAATATTCATGGATAGAAACTGATCATGAACTCAAAATTCATCGAATCCCAACAAACACACCGCAAAAGTCATTACATCAAATAGATCTCCAAGAGACCATTGTATTGAGAATCAAAAAGAGAGAGAGGAAGCCATCTAGCTACTGCCTACGGACCCGTAGGTCTATGGTGGACTGCTCACGCATCATCGGAGAGGCACCAATGAGGATGATGAACCCCTCCGTGATGGTGTTAGATTGGATCTCGAGGTTCTGGAACTTGCAGCGGCTGGATGTGTTTTTCGTCGACTCCCTTAGGGTTTTGGGAATATTGGGGTATTTATAGAGCTGAGAGGCGGTGGAGAGGTGTCCTGAGGAGGGCATGACCCACCAGGCCGCGCCAGGGGCCTCTGGCGCGCCCTGGTGTATCGTTGCCTCCTCGGCCCTCCTTCTTGATGCTTCTCTGGTCCCCCGGGTGTCTTCTGGCCCAAAAAATATCTCCAAAAAGTTTCGCGATGTTTGGGCTTTATTTGGTACTGAAATTCTGCGAAGTAAAAAACAAGCAAAAAACAACAACTGACACTTGGCACTATGTCAATAGGTTAGTCCCAAAAAATGATATAAAGTTGCTATAAAATGATTGTAAAACATCCAAGATTGATAATATAACAGCATGGAACAAGCAAAAAATTATAGATACGTTGGATACGTATCATCATCCCCAAGCTTAATTCCTACTTGTCCTCGAGTAGGTAAATGATAAAAATAGAATTTTTGATGTGGAATGCTGCCTAACATGTTATTCACATATTCTTTTCTTTGTAGCATGGACATTTGGACTTATAGATGGTTCAAAGCAATAGTCTAGTTTTGACATGAAGACTTCAGTACTCAAGCATACTAACAAGCAACCATGTCTTTCAAAATATCAACACTAAAGAAAGTTATCCCTAACCCATCATGCTCAATCATTGATCCATTCATGAAACACACTAAAATATTAACTACACACAATGCTCAAGTACGATCATAGTACCCCCTAGTTGGTGCTTTCTAAGAGAAGATGGAGACTCAAATTGAAAATAAAAATTGCATAAAGTAAATAGACAAGCCCTTCGCAGAGGGAAGTAGGGATTTGCAGAGGTGCCAGAGCTCAAAGTTTAAATTGAGAGAGAAAAATATTTTGGGTGGCATGCCTTTCATGTCAATGAAAACGACAAAGAATTTCGCAATACTTTCCATGCTAGATACATCATAGGCGGTTCCCAAACAGAAAATAAAGTTTATAACTTTTTCCACCATTCTTTCACAATCCATGACTAGCCGTATCCACGGGTGCCTTCCATACCAACACTTTCCAACATATTTGTTATTTGACAACATAAAGTAATTTTTATTTATTTCGGGACTAGGATTCCCTATTACCTCCGTACTCTCGTGCAATAACAAATCTAGCATGGAAAAATATTGGATACCCCCTATCGTTTCATGAGCGGTACGAGCACACAAAAGGGAAATTTATTTTGAAAACTAGAGATGGCACATACAAATTTTCTTAGAATGGCAAGGAAATACTGCATATAGATAGGTATGATGGACTCATATGGCAAAACTGGGTTTAACGATTTTGGATGCACAAGTAGTATTTCTACTTAGTACAAGTGGAGGCTAGCAAATAGATTGAGAAGCAACCAACCAAGAAATGAAAATTCACATAAGCGAGTATTGAGCATAACTAACAATAAATAATGCACCATAAGTAGGATGTAATTTCATTGCATAACTATTGACTTTCGTACTTGCATAGGGAATCACAAACCTTAACACCAATATTCTTAGTAAAACACAATTACTCACTAACATGACTCACATATTACTATCAACATGTCTCAAAACAATTACAAATAATCAAGTTTAATTTGTCCAATGATCTTCTTGAAAGTTTTTATTATATCCCACTTGAATATCTATCACTTCGGGACTAGTTTCATATATTGCCATTGCTTTTGACAAGCTCAAATAAATTTAAGTGAAGAACATGAGCATAAAGATTTCATCTCTTAAAATAGTATAAGTGAAGCATGAGAGAATTTCTTCAAAATTTACTAACTCTCAAATTAATCTAAGTGAAGCATGAGAGTATTTATTCAAAACTTTATAGCACACCGTGCTCAAAAAGATATAAGTAAAGTACTAGAGCAATTCCATGGCTCAAAAATTTTAAGTGAAGCACATAGAGCAATCCTAACAAATCATAGCATAATTTGGCTCTCTCAAAATAGGTGTGTTCAGCAAGGATACTTGTTACAAACTAAAAAGCAAAACAAGCAAAGGCTCAAATGATACAAGACGCTCCAAGCAAAACTCATGATATGCGACGAATAAAAATATAGTTAAAAGTAAAATACCGATGGTTGTTAGAAGAAAGAGGGGATGCCACTCGGGGCATCCCCAAGCTTAGTTGCTTGTTTCTCTTTGGATAATATCTTGGGGTGCCATGGGCATCCCCAAGCTTAGGCTCTTTTCACTCCTTATTCTTTCATCCATCGTGATCTCACCCAAAACTTGAAAACTTCAATCACGCAAAACTCAACAAAACCTTCGTGAGATCCGTTAGTAAAATAAAGCAAATCACTACTCTAAGTACTATTGCAAACCCATTCATATTTATTGTTGCGTTATACCTACTATATTCTAACTTTACCAAGGCTTATACCCCCAATATAAGCCATAGATTCATCAAAACGAGCACACAATGCAACGAAAACAGAATCTGTAAAGAACAGAATAGTCTGTAGTAATACGTACGCTAACCGTACTTCCGGAACTCTAAAAATTCTGAAAAATTAGGACAACGTAAAGAATTTTCATATCAATACTTTGTTAAAATTTTAGCTCATTATCACGCTCCAGTAAAACATGAAAATTCATGCGCTGGAGTCAAAGTTTCTGTTTCAGATTCAGTATTGTTTCTACTCATCTTATGAATCATCCTAAAGACTTTACTTGGCACAAACACTAATTAAAACATAAAAAACACAATCATAACAGAGGCATAATTGTGTCAACACTCAAAAACAGAAATGAAAAGATAAAATTAATTGTATTCAATGGGTTGCCTCCCAACAAGCGCTATCATTTTACGCCCCTAGCTAGGCATAAAGCATAGATTCAAGTCTTGTCATCTTTAGTTTCGAACTCCTTAATCACACAACTAGATTTCTTCAAGAATTTATCATGCACACTTTGAATGACAATACTTCTAGGAATATGACCGAAAATTTCATTCTTGTAAGTGGGGTCTTTTGTTATCTCAACAAAACTGGGATAGACACTAATCATCTTAAGATCTTCCTTGTGGCTATTAGCTGTGGCACCTTTGTTCTTAGTGACTTGTGTAGGCTTGCAAATTTTTACGGGAGTCTTTTCAATAGTTTTAACGGAAGAAAAGGCTGAGCTCAAGTTACTAAAAAATTCTTCCAACTTATTAATCTGGTAAGGTCTTTCTTCTATTCTTTTGTTAACTATGGCTTCCTTTTCTTTTAGCAACTTAAAGACATCCCCCGCTTTTGACCCAAATTTATTAGCACAATCCTGCATTTTCTTGTCCAAATTTTCAAGATGTTCTTTGGTAACCATCTTCTTTTCAATAGCATCTAGCCTTTCCATGACATGTTTGAGAGTTAAAGTTGTTTCATTAATCATGATAGAAGGTGAACCCACAAGACTTCCCATAGCATTAAAAGCGTCCAAAGATGGACACATCAAGAAATTCCCACCGGTAATCATATCTAGGACGAATCAATACCAAGTGGTGATGCCCACATAAAAACTGCGAAGAAGAACAACGGTAGATTGCTTATGAATAGATCTATTGTGAGCACTGCAAATCCTATACCAAGCATATTTTAGATTCTCTCCTCCCCTTTGCTTAAAATTTAGAACCTCATTATCGGGAGTGCACGCGATAAAGAAAGAACTAGCCATAGCAACAAGATAGGCAAACAAGAGATCTAGCGAGAAAAAGACAAAAGAAAAAGAGGGCGAATAAAACGGCAAATTTGTGAAGTGGGGGAGAGGAAACCGAGAGGCAAATGGCAAATAATGTAATTGCAAGGAGATGATATTTGTGATTAGAAACCTGATAGATGTTGATGATGTCTCCCCGGCAATGGCGTCAGAAATTCCTTTTGATGCGGCTGAGATGCGTCGGTATTTCCCCAAAGAGGAAGGGATGATGCAGCACAACTACTGTAGGTATTTCCCTCAATGATGAGACCAAGGTTATCGAACCAGTAGGAGAACCACGCAACACTATGTAAACGGTACCTGCACACAAAGAAAAAATACTTGCAACCAGACGCGTAAGAGAGGTTTTCAATCTCTCCATGGTAAAAAGATAGGTTAGGTAATGTTAGATTGGATTGATAGATCGCTCGTGAACGCAAAATAAAAGAGGCAATTAAAAAGTTCAGCAAGGTATTTTTGGGTTTTTGGATTAATAGGACTGAAAACAAAAGCGACAAAATAATAGATCGGAAAGCAATATGTTGGAAAAGTAGATCCGGGGGCCGTAGGTTTCACTAGTGGCTTCTCTCATGAGTATAGCACACAGTGGTTAAACAAATTACTGTTGGGCAATTGATAGAAGATCAAATAGTCATGACGATATCCAAGGCAATGATCATTATATAGGCATCACGTCCAAGATCAGTAGACCGACTCCTGCCTGCATCTACTACTATTACTCCACACACTGACCGCTATCCAGCATGCATCTAGTGTATTAAGTTCCATGAAGAAACGGAGTAATGCAATAAGAACGATGACATGATGTAGACATGATCTATTCATGTAGTAATAGACCTCATCTTGTTATCCTTAATAGCAACGCTACATGTGGGCCTCGCTGCCCCTTCTGTCACTAGGAGAGGACACCTCAAGATCGAACCCATCACAAAGCACCTCTTCACATGGCAAGAAAAATTGATCTAGTAGGCCTAACTAAACCAAAAATTCGAAGAATAAATATGAGGCTATAAGTAATCATGCATATAAGAGATCAAAGAGGACTCAAATAATATTCATGGATAGAAACTGATCATGAACTCAAAATTCATCGGATCCCAACAAACACACCGCAAAAGTCATTACATCAAATAGATCTCCAAGAGACCATTGTATTGAGAATCAAAAAGAGATAGAGGAAGCCATCTAGCTACTGCCTACGGACCTTTAGGTCTATGGTGGACTACTCACGAATCATCGGAGAGGCACCAATGAGGATGATTAACCCCTCCGTGATGGTGTTAGATTGGGTCTCGAGGTTATGGAACTTGCGGCAGCTGGATGTGTTTTTTGTCGAATCCTTTAGGGTTTTGGGAATATCAGGGTATTTATAGAGCTGAGAGGCGGTGGAGAGGTGTCCCGAGGAGGGCACAACCCTCCAGGCCGCCCTGGTGTATCGTGGCCTCCTAGGCCCTCCTTCCAAATGCTTCTTTGGTCCCCCGGGTGTCTTCTGGCCCAAACAAAATCTCCAAAAAAATCGCGATGTTTGGGCTTTGTTTGGTACTAAAATTCTGCGAAGTAAAAACCAAGCAAAAAACAGCAACTAGCACTTGGCACTATGTCAATAGGTTAGTCACAAAAAATGATATAAAGTTTCTATAAAATGATTGTAAAACATCCAAGATTGATAATATTACAGCATGGAACAAGCAAAAATTATAGATACGTTGGAGACGTATCAGCTTGCTACAAAACTACCTACTATTGTTACTCACAGCACTTGCAGAGAATAACTTGCTGAAAACTGCTTATCATTTCCTTCTGCTCCTCGTTGGGTTTGACACTCTTACTTATCAAAAGGACTACGATTGAGCCCCTATACTTGTGTGTCATCAAGACTTTTCTGGCACCGTTGCCGGGGAGTGAAGCGCCTCTCGTAAGTGGGGATTGGTAAGGAAACATTTTCTATACGTGCTGAAATTTACTGCTGCTAGTCACTATGAACGGTCACCCTTTGAGTAGCTCATTCGGGGCATCTTTGCCCCGAACTGAAGATGAGGAAGTTATCCCTCAACCTACTAAACCTACTGAAAATATTCATTATGACATTCCTTCGGGTATGCTTGAAAAACTGCTAGCTAATCCATATGATGGTACGACTCATCCTGAACACCATTTGATATTCGTCGATGAGGTTTGTGGATTATTTAAGCTTGCAGGTTTGTCTGGAGACAAAGTTAAGAACAAAGTCTTCCCTTTATCTTTGGAGGGAAAAGCATTGGTGTGGTACATGCTATTGGATGATATTGGATCATGGGACTGGAATCGCTTGAAGCTAGAATTTCATCAGAAGTTTTATCCTATGTATCTTGTCCATCGTGATCAGAACTTTATTTATAATTGCTGGCCTCGTGAAGGAGAAAGTATCGCTCAAGCTTGGGGAAGGCTTAAATCTATGATGCACACTTGCCCCAACCATCAGATCTAGAAAAAAAATGATTATACAAAAATTTTATGCTCGGCTTTCTCATGATGATCAAGTGTTACTCGATTCTTGTGCTACTGGTTCCTACATGAAGGAAACTATTGAATTCAAGTGGGATCTTCTTGAAAGAATTATACGCAACTCTTAAGATTGGGAACTCGACGAAGGTAAAGATTCAGGTATAAAGCTTAATTTTGATTGCGTTAAGTCTTTTATGGAAACAACTGCTTTCTATGAGTTTAGCAATAAACATGGTCTCGATTATGAGATAGTAGCTAAATTCTTTGAATCCTTTGCTACTCATGTTGATCTTCCCAAAGAGAAGTGGTTTAAGTATCATCCTCCCGTTGGAAAGCCATTAGAGGAACCTATTAAAATTAAGAAGGAAGAAATAATTGTTAACCATGTTGATCCAATTATTCCTACTGCTTACATTGAGAAACCTCCTTCTCCTGTTAGAATTACGGAACATGCTAGGGCTACAACTATGGTTAATAAAAGTCATGTTAGGACACCTACACCTTCTGAACAAATAAATGTTGAGCCTAGAGTTGCTATGGTTAATGATCTTCTAGTTAATAATATTGAGGGTCAGGTTATCTACTTTTGTGGTGAAGCTGCTAGAATTGCAAAACCTGCTAGAAACAAACATGATGAGCTAGATAAAAATAAACCAGTTGTTGGTATGCCTATTGTCTCGGTTAAAATTGGAGACCACCATTATCATGGCTTGTGTGACCTTGGTGCTAGTGTTAATGCTATACCTTTTACCTTATATAAAGAAATTATGCATGACATAGCACCCTCTAAGATTGAAGATATTGATGTCACTATTAAACTTGCAAACCATGATACTATTTCACCACATGGTATTGTTAGAGATGTTGAAGTCTTGTGTGCAAAAATTAAGTACCCAACTGATTTCTTAGTACTTGGTTCAAAACAATATAACTTTTGTCCCATTTTATTTGGTAGACCTTTCTTGAATACCATTAATGCTGAAATTAATTATGTTACTCAGAAGGTCAAGGTAAGCTTTGGTGATGTGTCTCATGAATTTAATTTCTCTAAGTTTGGTAGACAACCAGATGAGAAAGAACTGTCAAAGAGAGATGGATTAGTTGGCCTTGCTACTATTGTCGTACCTCATGCTGATCCGTTAGAACAATATTTGCTAGACCATGAAAATGATATGCATATGAATGAAAGAAATGAAATAGATGATATATTTCTTAAAAAAACACCGATTCTTAAACACATCCTACCAGTTGACATTTTAGGGTATCCTCCTCCACCCAAGGGAGATCCCGTGTTTGAGCTAAAGACTTTACCTGATACTTTGAAATATGCTTATCTTGATGGAAAGAAGATATATCCTATTATTATCAGTGCATGAAGAAAGAAGATTACTTAAAACTCTAAAGAAGCATAGAGCTGCTATCGGATATACTCTCGATGATCTTAAGGGCATAAACCCTACTCTATGTCAACACAAGATTAATATGGAACTAGATGCTAAACCAGTCGTTGACCACCAACGTCGTCTCAATCCTAAGATGAAGGAGGTGGTAAGAACTGTGATATTAAAACTTCTGGAAGCAGGTATAATTTATCCTATTGCGGATAGTAGATGGGTAACTCTAGTTCATTTGTGTTCCTAAGAAAGGTGGTATAACTGTCGTCCCTAATGATAAAAATGAGCTTATTCCACAAAGAATTGTAACTGGTTATAGGATGGTGATTGATTTCAGGAAATTAAATAAAGCTACTAGGAAAGATCACTACGCTTTACCTTTTATTGATTAAATGCTTGAAAGATTACCTAAGCACACACATTTTGGTTTTCTTGATGGATACTCTGGTTTTTCTCAAATACCTGTGTCAAAAGAGGACCAAGAGAAAACAACCTTTACTTGCCCTTTTGGAACCTATGCTTATAGGCGTATGCCTTTTGTTTTATGCAATGCACCCTCTACCTTTCAAAGATGTATGACTGCTATATTCTCTGACTTTTTGTGAAAAGATTGTTGAGGTATTCATGGAGGATTTTGCCGTTTATGGGACTTCTTTTGATGATTGCTTGAGCAACCTTGATCGAGTTTTGCAGAGATGTGAAGAAACAAATATTGTCTAGAATTGGGAGAAGTGCCACATGTTGGAAATATGCCCTAGAGGCAATAATAAAGTGGTTATTATTATATTTCCTTGTTCATGATAATCATTTATTATCCATGCTATAATTTTATTGATTGGAAACTCAAATACATGTGTGGATACATAGACAACAAAGTGTCCCAAGTAAGCCTCTACTAGACTAGCTCATTGATCAAAGATGGTTAAGGTTTCCTAGCCATAGACATGACATGTCATTTGATAATGGGATCACATCATTAGGAGAATGGTGTGATGGACAAGACCCAAACTATGAACGTAGCATATGATCATGTCAGTTTATTGCTATAGTTTTCTGCATGTCAAGTATCTGTTCCTATGACCATGAGATCATGCGACTCACTGATACCGGAGGAGTACCTTGTGTGTATCAAACGTCGCAACGTAACTGGGTGACTATAAAGATGCTCTACAGGTATCTCCGAGGGTGTCTGTTGAGTGGGCATGGATCAAGACTATGATATGTTACTCCGTGTGACGGGGAGGTATCTCAGGGCCCACTCGGTAATACAACATCACAATAAGCCTTGCAAGCAAAGTGACTAAAGAGTTAGCCACGGGATCTTGTGTTACGGAACGAGTAAAGAGACTTGCCAGTAACGAGATTGAACTAGGTATAGAGATACCGACGATCGAATCTCGGGCAAGTAACATACCGAAGAACAAAGGGAACAGCATATGGGATTAACTGAATCCTTGACATAGAAGTTCAACCGATAAAGATCTTCGTAGAATATGTAGGAACCAATATGGGCATCTAGGTCCCGCTATTGGTTATTGACCGTAGAGGTGTCTCGGTCATGTCTACATAGTTCTCGAACTCGCAGGGTCTGCACACTTAACGTTCGGTGACGTTTCGGTAGTATTGAGTTATGTATGGTGGTGACCGAAGGTTGTTTGGAGACCCGGATGAGATCCCGAATGTCACGAGGAGCTCCGGAATGGTCCGGAGGTAAAGATTTATATATGGGAAGTCATATTTTGGCGACCAGAAAAGTTTCGGGTTTTTCCGGTATTGTACCGGGAAGCTTCTAGAAGGTTCCGGAAACTTCCGGATGAGTCCGAAAGTTCACCAAGGGTTCCACCACGTCCCAACGGTTTTCATGGGCTGAGGGGAGTCGCCCTGGCCTTATTGGGCCAGGCGCACAAGTCCCTCAAGGCCCATGTGGCTTGGGAGAGGTGGAAAGTCCACCTGTTTATGGAAAGAGAGGGAATTGGACTAGGAGTCCAACTCCTCCCGCTTGGCTGCGCCCTAAGGCTTGGAGGGGCTGATCTCCACACCCCTCCACCTATATATAGAGGGGAGGGGGCGCCCCAAGAGGACACACGAAGCCCTTGGCGCCCCTCTCTCTCCCTAGATCGTTTTCTCCTCCGTTCGCGGTTTCGGTAGCCCTGCCAGGATAGCACCACCACCGCCGCCACCACGCTATCGTGTTGCCGGAGAACTCATCTACCTATGCACCCTCGCTTGCTGGATGAAGGAGGTGGAGATCGTCATCGAGCTATATGTGTGCTAAACGCAGAGGCGCCGTCCGTTCGGCGCTAGATCGAAAGGACCGTGATTGGATCGTGGGACGGTTCGTGATTGGATCACGGGACGGATCACGATCGGATCGCGGGATGGCTAGCGATTTGGATTGCGAAGACGTTCGACTACATCAACCGCGTTTTTCAACGCTTCCTACTTAGCGATCTATAAGGGTATGTAGATCCACTCTCCCCCTCGTAGATGCTCATCACCATGGTTAGATCTTGCGTGTGCGTAGGAAAAATTTTGTTTCCCATGCAATGTTCCCCAACAGTGGTATCAGAGCTAGTTCTATGCGTAGATGAGATCACGAGTAGAACACAAAGGAGTTTGTGGGCGTTGATGCTCAGATTGCTTCCTCCCTTGGTGTTTTCTTGATTCAGCGGTATTGTGGGATGAAGCGGCCCAGACCAACCTTACTCGTACTCTTACGAGAGACCGGTTCCATCAACTGACATGTGACTTTGTTGCATAAAGATGGCTGGCGGGTGTCTGTCTCTCCCACTTTAGTTGGATCGGATTCGATAAAGGCGCTCCTTGAGAAGGTTGAATAGCAATTTGTGTATCACCGTTGTGGTTTTACGTAGGTAAGAATCGTTCTTGCTAGATACCCGTAGCAGCCACGTAAAACATGCAACAACAATTAGAGGACGTCTAACTTGTTTTTGCAGGGTATGTTGTGATGTGATATGGCCAATTACATGATGAGATATATGTGATGTATGAGATGATCATGTTTTGTATAGAATATCACGACTTGCATGTCGATGAGTACGGCAACCGGCAGGAGCCATAGGGTTGTCTTTAATTTATTTTCGCCGTTTTGCTTTACTTTATCGCTATGAGTTAGCAATAGTCGTAGAAGCAACAGTTGGCGCGACAACCTCATGGCGACATGTTGATGGAGATCAAGATGATGGAGATCATGGTGTCATGCCGGTGACGATGGAGATCATGCCGGTGCTTTGGAGATGGAGATCAAAAGCACAAGTTCATGGCCATATCATGTCACTTATGATTTGCATGTGATGTTAATCGTTTTATGCATCTTATTTTGCTTAGGACGACGGTAGCATTATAAGGTGATCTCTCACTAAAATTTCAAGATAAAATTGTGTTCTCCCCGAGTGTGCACCATTGTGAAAGTTCGTCGTTTCGAGACACCACGTGATGATCGGGTGTGATAGACTCTACGTTCACATACAACGGGTGCAAGCCAGTGTTGCACGTGCGGAACACTCGAGTTAAACTTGACGAGCTTAGCATGTACATATATGGCCTCGGAACACAAGAGACCGAAAGGTCGAACATGAGTCATATAGTAGATATGATCAACATGAAGATGTTCACCATTGAAACCACCTCATCTCACGTGATGGTCAGACTTGGGTTGGTGAATTTGGATCATGTGACACTCGAATGACCAGAGGGATGTCAATTTGAGTGGGAGTTCTTAAGTAATATGATTAATTGAACTCATTATCATGAACATAGTCAAAGTGACTTTGCAAATTATGTTGTAGATCAATAGCTCGCGTTGTTGCTCCCCTGTTTTTATACGTTCCTAGAGAAAATAGAATTGAAAGATGATGGTAGCAATAATGCGGACTGGGTCCGTGATCTGAGGATTGTCCTCATTGCTGCACAGAAGGCTTATGTCCTTAATGCACCGCTCGGTGCGCCACCCCCTCTAGCGTCGTCTGTAGATGTTGTGAACATCTGACAGGCACGTTCTGATGACTACTTGATAGTTCAGTGCGTCATGCATTACGGCTTAGAATTGAGGCTCCAAAACGTTTTGAACATCACGGAACATATGAGATGTTCTAAGAGCTGAAATTGGGATCTCAGGCTCGTGCCTGTGTTGAGAGGTATGAGACCTCCAACAAGATTCTTTGTCTACAAGATGAAGGAGAATAGCTCAATCAGTGAGCATGTGCTCAGATTGTCAGGGTGCTACAATCGCTTGAATCGAGTGGGAGTTGATCTTCCAGATAAGATAGTGGTTGATATAGTTCTCCAAGTCACTCCCACAAAGCTAATAGAGCTTCATGATGAACTATGAAATGCCAGGGATGGAAATAATGATCCCCGAGCTATTCGCAATGTTTGACACCGCGAAGGTAGAAATCAAGAACGAGCATCAAGTGTTGATGGTTAGTAAAACCACTAGTTTCGAGAAGGGCAAGGGCAAGGAGGGAAACTTCATGGATAGCAAGCCAGTTGCTGCTCCAGTAAAGAAACCCAAGGTTGAACCCAAACCCGAGACTGAGTGCTTCTATTATGAGGAGAGCGGTCGCTGAAGCGGAACTGCCCTAGATACTCGGTAGATAAGAAGGCTGGCAACGTCAACAGAAGTATATTTTGATATACGTTTTATTCATGTGTACCTTACGAGTACTCCTAGTAGCACCTAGGTATTAGATACCGGTTCAGTTGCTAAATGTTGTTAACTCGAAATAAAAGCTACGGCATAAACGGAGACTAGCTAAGTGCGAGGTGACGATGTGTGTTGGAAGTGTTTCCAAGGTTGATGTGATCACCATCGCACACTCTCTCTACCTTCGGGATTAGTGATGAACCTAAATAAATGTTATTTGGTGTTTGCGTTGAGCATGAACGTGATTAGATCGAGTTTATTGCAATACGGTTATTCATTTAAGTTAGAGAATAATGGCTATTCTGTTTACATGAATAATACCTTCAATGGTCATGCACCCAATGTGAATGGTTTATTGAATCTCGATCATGGTAATACACATGTTCATAATATTGATGCCAAAAGATGCAAAGTTAATAATGATAGTACCACATACTTGTGGCACTGCCGCCAAGGTCATATTGGTGTAAAGCGCATGTAGAAACTCCATGCTGATGGATCTTTTGACTCACTCGATTTCGAATCGGTTGAGACATGCGGACCATGCCTCATGGGCAAGATGACTAAAACCCCGTTATCCGGCTTGATGGAGCGAGCAAGTGACTTATTGGAAATGATACATGTTGATGTATGCGGTCCAATGAGTGTTGAAGCGTGCAGTGGATATTGTTATTTTCTTACCTTCATTGATGATTTGAGTATATATGTGTATATTTACTTAATGAAACACAAGTCTGAAACGTTTGAAAAGTTCAAGCAAATTCAGAGTGAAGTTTGAGATCATCGTGACAAGAAGATAAAATGTCTACGATATGATCGTGGAGGTAAATATCTGAGTTACGAGTTTGGTATTAACTTAAGACAATGTGAAAATTGTTTCACAACTCACGCCACGTGGAACACCATAGTGTGATGGTGTGTCCGAACGTCGTAGTCGTGCTCTATTGGATATAGTGCGTACTATGATGTCTCTTATTGTTTTGCCACTATCGTTTTGGGGTTATGCATTAGTGACAAATACATTCACTTTAAAATAAGGGCACCATCTAAAGTCCGTTGAGATGAAACCGTATGAAATTTGGTTTGGCAGAAACCTAAGCTGTCATTTCTCAGAGTTTGGGGATGCGACGCTTATGACTGATAAGCTCGAACCCAAAGCGGAAAAGTACATCTTCATAAGATACCCTAAGGAAACAGTTGGCTATACCTTATATCTCAGATCCAAGGGCAAAGTGTTTGTTGCTTAAAACGGGACCTTTCTCGAGAAAGAGTGTCTCTCGAAAGAATTGAGTGGGAGGAAGGTAGAACTTGATGAAGTTATTGAACTGTCACTTCAGTTGGATGGTAGCACGACGCAGAAAGTTGTTTCTGTGACACCTACACCAAATGAAGAGGAAGTTGATGATGATGATCATGACACTTCGGATCAAGTTACTACCGAACCTCGTAGGCCGACAAGCACTCGTACCGCCTCGGAGTGGTACGTCAATCCTGTCTTGGAGGTCATGTTGTTAGACAACAGTGAACCTACGAGCTATGAAGAAGCGATGGTGGGCCCGGATTCCAAGAAATGGCTAGGAGCCATGAAATCCGAGAAAGGATCCATGTATGAAAACCAAGTATGGACTATGGTAGACTTGCCCGTTAAACAGCAGGCCGTTGAGTACAAATGGACCTTTAAGAAGAATACACACGTTGATAAAGCTCGACTTGTCGCAAAGAAGTTTCCGACAAGTTCAAGGAGTTGACTACGATGAGACTTTCTCACCCGTAGCGATGCTAAAGGTCTATTGGAATTATGTTAGCAGTTGCTGCATTTTTCGATTATGAAATCTAGCAGATGGATGTCAAAACATAATTTCCTTAACGGTATCCGTGAGGAAAGGTTGTATGTGATACAACCGGAAGGTTTTGTCAGTCCTAAGAATGCTAAAATGTATGCAAGCTCCAGCAGTCCTTCTATGGATAGGAGCAACATCTCGGAGTTGGAATATCTGCTTTGATGAGGTGATCAAAGTTTTTGGGTCTATACAAAGTTTATGAGAAACTTGTATTTGCAATAAAGTGAGTGGGAGCACTATAGAATTTCTGATAAGTATATGTGGATGACATATTGTTGATCGGAAATGATGTAGAATTTCTGGAAAGCATAAAGGGTTGTTTGAAAAGGAGTTTTTCAAAGGAAAACCTGGAATGAAGCTACTTACATATTGGGCATCAAGATCTATAGAGATAGATCAAGGCGTCTAATAAAACTTTCAATGAGTACATACCTTGACAAGATTATGAAAGAGTTCAAAATGGATCAGTCAAAGAAAGAGTTCTTGCCTGATTTGTAAGGTGTGGAGTTGAGTGAGACTCAAAGCTCGACCACGGCAGAAGAAAGAGAAAGGACGAAGGTCATCCCCTATGCCTTATCCATAGGCTCCATATAGTATGCCATGATGTGTACCGCACCTAGTGTGTGCCTTGCCATGAGTCTGTCAAGGGGTACAAGAGTGGTCTGGGAGTGGATCACTGGATAGCGGTCAAGATTATCCTTAGTAACTATAGGACTAAGGAAATGTTTCTCGATTATGGAGGTGATAAAGAGTTCGTCATAAAGGGTTACGTCGATGCAAGCTTTGACACCTATCCGGACGACTCTGAGTAGCAGTCCGGATACATATAGTGGAGCAGTCATTTGGAATAGCTCCAAGTGGAGCGTGGTAGCATCTGCAGTATGACATATAGATTTGCAAAGAACACACGGATATGAATGTTGCAGACCGTTGATAAGAACCTCTCTCACATGCAAAACATGATCGAACCCCAGAACTCATTGGGTGTTAGATTCATAACAACGTAAATCACATAGCGATGTGAGCTAGATTATTGACTCTAGTGCAAGTGGGAGACTGTTGGAAATATGTCCTAGAGGCAATAATAAAGTGATTATTATTATATTTCCATGTTCATGATAATTGTTTATTATCCATGCTATAATTGTATTGATTGGAAACTCAAATACATGTGTGGATACATAGATAACAAAGTGTCCCTAGTAAGCCTCTACTAGACTAGCTCATTGATCAAAGATGGTTAAGGTTTCCTAGCCATAGACATGAGATATCATTTGATAACGGGAGCACATCATTAGGAGAATGGTGTGATGGACAAGACCCAAACTATGAACGTAGCATATGATCGTGTCAGTTTATTGCTATAGTTTTCTGCATGTCAAGTATCTGTTCCTATGACCATGAGATCATGCGACTCACTGACACCGGAGGAGTACCTTGTGTGTATCAAACGTCGCAACGTAACTGGGTGACTATAAAGATGCTCTACAGGTATCTCCGAGGGTGTCTGTTGAGTGGGCATGGATCAAGACTGGGATTTGTTACTCCGTGTGACGGAGAGGTATCTCAGGGCCCACTCGATAAGACAACATCACAATAAGCCTTGCAAGCAAAGTGACTAAAGAGTTAGCCACGGGATCTTGTATTAAGGAACGAGTAAAGAGACTTGCCAGTAACGAGATTGAACTAGGTATAGAGATACCAACGATCGAATCTCGGGCAAGTAACATACTGAAGAACAAAGGGAACATCATACGGGATTAACTGAATCCTTGACATAGAGGTTCAACCGATAAAGATCTCCGTAGAATATGGAGGAACCAATATGGGCATCCAGGTCCCGCTATTGGTTATTGACCGTAGAGGTGTCTCGGTCATGTCTACATAGTTCTCGAACCCGCAGGGTCTGCACACTTAACGTTCGGTGACGTTTCGGTAGTATTAAGTTATGTATGGTGGTGACCGAAGGTTGTTCGGAGTCCCGGATGAGATCCCGGACGTCACGAGGAGCTCCGGAATGGTCCGGAGGTAAAGATTTATATATGGGAAGTCATATTTTGGTGACCGGAAAAGTTTTGGGTTTTTCCGGTATTGTATCGGGAAGCTTCTAGAAGGTTCCGGAAACTTCCGGAGGAGTCCGAAAGTCCACCAAGGCTTCCACCACGTCCCAAGGGTTTTCATGGGATGAGGGGAGTCTCCCTGGCCTTATTGGGCCAGGCGCACAAGTCCCTCAAGGCCCATGTGGCTTGGGAGAGGTGGAAAGTCCACCTGTTTATGGAAAGGGAGGGAATTGCACTAGGAGTCAAACTCCTCCCCCTTGGCTGCGCCCTAGGGCTTGGAGGGGCTGATCTCCACGCCCCTCCACCTATATATAGAGGGGAGGGGGCGCCCCAAGAGGACACACGAAGCCCTTGGCGCCCCTCTCTCTCCCTAGATCGTTTTCTCCTCCGTTCTCGGTTTCGGTAGCGCTAGGCGTAGCTCTGCCGGGATAGCACCACCACCGCCGCCACCATGCTGTCGTGTTGCCGAAGAACTCATCTACCTCTCCACCCTCGCTTGCTGGATCAAGGAGGTGGAGATCGTCATCGAGCTGTATGTGTGCTGAACGCGGAGGTGCCGTCAGTTCGGCGCTAGATCGGAAGGACCGTGATTGGATCACGGGACGGTTCGTGATTGGATCGCGGGACGGATCGCGATCGGATCGCGGGACGGCTAGCGATTTGGATCGCGAAGACGTTCAACTACATCAACCACGTTTCTCAACGCTTCCCGCTTAGCGATCTACAAGGGTATGTAGATCCACTCTCCCCCTCGTAGATGCTCATCACCATGGATAGATCTTGCGTGTGCGTAGGAAATTTTTTGTTTCCCATGCAATGTTCCCCAACACCACATTATGGTGAATGAAGGCATACTGCTTGGGCGTAAATATTTTGAACGAGGTATTGAGGTGGACAAAGCTAAAGTTGATGCAATTGAGAAAATGCCATGCCCAAAAGATGTTAAAGGAATAAGAAGTTCTCTTGGTCATGCTGGTTTCTATAGGCGTTTCATCATAGATTTTCACAGATTTCAAGGTTGTTAACTAATCTTCTTCAAAAATATATTCCTTTTGTTTGTGATGATGATTGTGTAGAAGCTTTTGAAATACTTAAGAAAGGTTTGGTTACTGCACCCATTGTTCAATCACCTGATTGGAACCTACCATTGAAATTATGTGTGATGCTAGTGATTATGCTGTTGGTGTTGTTCTAGGGCAAAGAATAGACAAGAAATTGAATGTTATTCATTATGCTAGAAAAACTCTAGACTCTGCTCAAAGAAATTATGCTACTACTCAGAAGGAATTTTTAGTAGTTGTTTTTGCATGTGATAAGTTTAGACCATACATTGTTGATTCCAAAGTAACTATTCACACTGATCATGCTGCTATTAAATACCTTATTGAAAAGAAAGATGCTAAACCTAGACTTATTAGGTGGGTGCTTTTACTTCAAGAGTTTGATATGCATATCATTGATTGGAAGGGAGCTGAAAACCCTATACCAGATAACTTGTCTAGGATGGAAAATGTTCTTGATGACCCACTTCCTATTGATGATAATTTTCCTGATGAGCAACTAGCTGCTATAAATATTTCACGTAACACTCCTTGGTATGTGATGTCTACTACGCAACCTTCTTCTTGTAGACTCGTGTTGGGCCTCCAAGCGCAGAGTTTTGAAGGACAGTAGCAAATTTCCCTCAAGTTGATGACCTAAGGTTTATCAATCTGTGGGAGGTGTAGGATGAAGATGGTCTCTCTCAAACAACCCTGCAACCAAATAACAAAGAGTCCCTTGTGTCCCCAACACACCCAATACAATGGCAAATTGTATAGGTGCACTAGTTCGGCGAAGAGATGATGATACAAGTGCAATATGGATGGTAGATATAGGTTTTTGTAATCTGAAAATATAAAAGCAGTAAGGTAACTAATGATAAAAGTGAGCACAAACGGTATTGCAATGCTTAGAAACAAGGCCTAGGGTTCATACTTTCACTAGTGCAAGTTCTCTCAACAATACTAACATAGTTGAATCATATGTAAATCCCTCACGTGCGACAAAGAGTTCACTCCAAAGTCACAAATAGCAGAGAACAAATGAAGAAATTATTGTAGGGTACTAAACCACCTCAAATTTATCTTTTCCGATCAATCGTATGAGCTATCCCTATAAGTGTCACGAACAGCCCTAGAGTTCGTACTAAAATAACACCTTAAGATACACATCAACCAAAACCCTAATGTCACCTAGATACTCCAATGTTACCACAAGTACCCATGGGCTTGATTATACGATATGCATCACACAATTTCAGATTCTTCATGTTCAATCCAACACAAAGAACTTCAAAGAGTGCCCCAAAGTTTCTACTGAAGAGTCAAGACGAAAACATGTGCCAACCCCTATGCATAGATTCCTAAGGTCACGGAACCCGCAAGTTGATCACCAAAACATACATCAAGTGGATCAATAGAACATCCCATTGTCACCACGGATATCCCATCGCAAGACATACATCAAGTGTTCTCAAATCCGTAAAGACTCAATCCGATAAGTAAACTTCAAAGGGAAAACTCAATTCATCACAAGAAGATAGAGAGGGGAAAACTCCATATGATTCATCTATATTAATGAAGCTCCCGGTACATCAAGATCGTGTCATCTCAAGAACACGAGAGAGAGAGAGATCAAACACATAGCTACTGGTACATACCCTCAGCCCCGAGGGTGAACTACTCCCTCCTCGTCATGGAGACCGCCGGGATGATGAAGATGGCCTCCGGTGATGGTTTCCCCCTCCGGCAGGGTGCCGGAACGGGTTCCCGATTGGTTTTTCGTGGGTCTGGAGGCTTGCGGCGGCGGAACTCCTGATCTAGGTTTCTTTTCTGGGGTTTCTGTATTTATAAGAATATTTGGCGTTGGAATCACGTCAGGGGGGATCTCGAGGAGTCCACAAGCTAGGGGGCACGCCCTAGGGGGGGCAGGCTTGTGACCTCCTCGGTCACTTCCTGGCCCAGCTCCGGTGCTTCGGGGGTCTCTTTTGGTCCATAAAAAATCACCGTAAATTTTCAGCCCATTCCGAGAACTTTTATCCGCATAAAAAACGACACCATGGTAGTTCTGCTGAAAACAACGTCAGTCCGGGTTAGTTCTAATAAAATCATACCAAAATCATATAGAATTATTGTAAACATCGCATGAATACTTCATAAATTATAGATATGTTGGAGACGTATCAGCATCCCCAAGCTTAATTCCTGCTCGTCCTCGAGTAGGTAAATGATAAAGAAATAATTTATGAAGTGTGAATGCTACCTAACATGTTCATCATATTCTTTTCTTCTTTGTATAGCATGGATATTTGGACATGTAAATGATTCAAAGCAATAGTCTAGTTTTAACATAATGACTTCAATACTCAAGCATGTCAACAAGCAACCATGTCTTTCAAAATATCAATACTAAAGAAAGTTATCCCTAGCCCATCATGCTCAATCATTGATCCATTCATGAAACACACTCAAATATTAGCTATGCCCAATGCTCAAGTACGATCATAGTGCCCCCTAGTTGGTGCTTATAAGAGAAGATGGAGACTCAAAGAAAAAATAAAAATTGCATAAAGTAAATAGATAGGCCCTTCGCAGAGGGAAGTAGGGATTTGTAGAGGTGCCAGAGCTCAAGGTTTAAATTGAGAGAGAAAAATATTTTGAGTGGCATGCTTTTCCTGTCAACGAAAACGACAAAGTAGCGCACAATACTTTCCATGCTAGATACATTATAGGCGGTTCCCAAACAGAATGGTAAAGTTTTTACTCCCCCTCCACCAATCAACCACACTCCACGGCGAGCCGAGTCCACGGGTACCGTCCATACAAACAACAATCCTGGGGGAGTTTTGTTTCATTATATTTTGATTTGATTTTTGAGCATGGAACTGGGCATCCCGAATACCAGCCACTTTCTCGTGAATGATAGTGAATCAACACATATCGTGAGAATAACCCACCTAGCATGGAAAAATATTGGATACTCCCCACCGTTTCATGAGCGGTACGGGCACACAAAAGAGAAAATTTATTTTGAAAATTTAGAGATGGCACATACAAATTTGCTTGGAACGGCATGGAAATACCGCATATAGGTAGGTATGGTGGACTCATAAGGCAAAACTTGGTTTAAGGATTTTGGATGCACAAGTAGTATTTCTACTTAGTACAAATGGAGGCTAGCAAATAGATTGGGAAGCAACCAAACCAGGAAACGAAAATTCACATAAGTGAGCATTGAACATAACTAGCACCGAATAATGCACCACAAGTAGGATGTAACTTCATTGCATAACTTTTGACTTTCGTACTTGCATAGGGTATCACAAACCTTAAAACCAATATTCCTACTAAAGCATAATTACTCACTAACATGACTCACATATTACTATCATCATGTTTCAAAACTATTACAAAGAATTAAGTTTTATTTGTCCCATGATCTTCATGAAAGTTTTTATTATATCCTCCTTGGATATCTATCACTTTGGGACTAGTTTCATATATTGCCATTGTTTTTTGACAAGCTCAAACAATTTTAAATGAAGCACATGAGCATAAAGATTTCATCCCTCAAAAAGGTATAAGTGAAGCATGAGAGGAAATGACAAGCTACTCTCAAAAGATATAAGTGAAGATCAATGAGTAGTCAAACAATTAAGTAGCTATGTGAGGACTCTCTCTCTCTCTCTCAATAAATATTTTCGGATCTGAATATTTTATTAAACATCAAGCAAAATAAAAATAACACTCCAAGAATAGCACGCATCATGTGAACGAATAAAACTTTAGCCTCAACATAGGCTAACCGATAATTGTCGATGAAGAGAGGTGGGATGCGTAGCATCCCCAAGCTTAGATGCTTGAGACTTCTTGAAATATTTACTTGGGGTGCCTTGGGAATCCCCAAGCTTGAGCTTTTGTATCTCATTCAATCCTCTCATATCCCGGTTTCACCTATTCTCAAAAACTTCATCCACACAAAACTCGAAAAGAACTCGTGAGATAGGTTAGTACACATAAGAATAAATCAATACTGTATGTACTGCCAAGACAAGTTGCATAATAATTTTCAAACATCATCTACTGTTTACTATCGTTTTCACAATTTATATCTACCAATATAGCTATGGAAACTAGAGGATAAGTAGATAACAAAACTATGACAGCAATCTGTCCAAACAGAGCAGTCTGTAGCAATTTATGAAAACAGTGTACTTCTGTAACTCAAAAAATTATGAACATTTAGGAAATGCTAGATAATTTATATGACATCACTGTGTAAAAATTTCAGGAACTTTCCACGTTCCAGTAAAATATGAAAATTCAAACACTACAGCAAAAGTTTCTGTTTTTACACAGCACATATCAAAACATGCAATGCAAGCGTCCTAATGCAATTCTTGGAACTTTTTTATTGAAAAACAAGATTATAAATAACACCTAACAGAAAACAAGAAAATAAAATGACGCTCCAAGCAAAACTCATATTATGTGACAAATAAAAATATAGCTCCAAGTAAGATATACCGATAGTGTTGAAGACGAAAGAGGGGATGCCTTCCGGGGCATCCCCAAGCTTAGGCGCTTGAGTATTCCTTGGATATTACCTTGGGGGTGCCTTGGGAATCCCAAATATTAGGTTCTTTTCACTCCTTATTCTCCTCATATCGGTGTCTCACCGCAAACTTGAAAACTTCAATCACACAAAACTTAACGGAACTTCGTGAGATGGGTTAGTATAATAAAGGTAGATCATTCACTTAGGTTCTGTCAAGACAAGATTCATAATTGTTCCCACATGATACCTACTGTATTCTATCATTCCCATAATTTATACCACTAAATATAAGCTATGGGAACACTAAAACAAGTAAACTATGCATGCAAAACAGAATCTGTCAAAAACAGAACAGTCTGTGAAGATCTGTAGTGTAGCCATACTTACCTGTCTCTAACAATTCTGAAAAATTAGGAAAATCTAGGAAATTTGTATATCAATCATGTGTAAAACATTCAGATCAAAAGAACGTTCCAGTGAATTTACAAAATTCCTGGAATGAGAGCAAAAGTTTCTGTTTTTGCACAGAATCAAGTCAACTATCATCCACACTATCCCAAAGGCTTTACTTGGCACATTATTGAAACAAAAGCTATTAAAAATGATTATACAGTAGCTTAATCATGTGGAAACACAAAAACAGAAAGGAAAAGTGTTGGGTTGTCTCCCAACAAGCGCTTTTCTTTAAAGCCTTTTAGCTAGGCATGACGATTTCAATGATGCTTACATAGGAATAATAATTATAACATGCAAAAGACCATCATGAATCTCATGACAAGCACATTTAAGTCTAACCCACTTCCTATGCATAGGGATTTTGTGATCAAACAATTTATGAGAGCAAGAATCAACTAGCATAGGAAGGCAAAACAAGCATAACTTCAAAACTTTGAACACATAGAGATGAAACTTGATATTATTGCAATTCCTACAAGCATATGTTCCTCCCTCATAATAATTTTCAATAGCATCATGAAGGAATTCAACAATATAACCAGCACATAAACCATTCTTTTCATGATCTACAAGCATAGAAAATTTGTCACTCTCCACATAAGCATATTTCTTCTCATCAATAGTAGTGGGAGCAAACTCAACAAAATAACTATCATGTGAAGCATATTCCAATTGAAAATTAAAATCATGATGACAAGTTTCATGGTTATCATTATTCTTTATAGAATACGTGTCATCATAATAATCATCATAAATAGGAGGCATGCTTTCATCATAATAAATTTGCTCATCAAAACTTGGGGGACTAAACATATCATCTTCATCAAACATAGCTTTGCATATCATTAGCATCATGAATATTCAAGGAATTCATACCAACAACATTGCAATCATGCTCATCATACAAAGATTTAGTGCCAAACAGTTTAATAACTTCTTCTTCTAACACTTGAGCACAATTTTCCTTTCCATCATTTTCACGAAAGACATTATAAAGATGAAGTATATGAGGCAACCTCAATTCCATTTTTTTTTAGTTTTCTTTTACAAAACCAAACTAGTGAAAAACAAGAAACTAAAAGATTTAATTGCAAGATCTAAAGATATACCTTCAAGCACTCACCTCCCCGGCAACGGCGCCAGAAAAGAGCTTGATGTCTACTACGCAACCTTCTTCTTGTAGACTCGTGTTGGGCCTCCAAGCGCAGAGTTTTGTAGGACAATAGAAAATTTCCCTCAAGTGGATGACCTATGGTTTATCAATCCGTGGGAGGTGTAGGATGAAGATGGTCTCTCTCAAACAACCCTGCAACCAAATAACAAAGAGTCTCTTGTGTCCCCAACACACCCAATACAATGGCAAATTGTATAGGTGCACTAGTTCGGCGAAGAGATGGTGATACAAGTGCAATATGGATGGTAGATATAGGTTTTTGTAATCTGAAAATATAAAAACAGCAAGGTAACTAATGATAAAAGTGAGCACAAACATTATTGCAATGCTTAGAAACAAGGCCTAGGGTTCATACTTTCACTAGTGCAAGTTCTCTCAACAATACTAACATAGTTGAATCATATATAAATTCCTCACGTGCGGCAAAGAGTTCACTCCAAAGTCACAAATAGCGGAGAACAAATGAATAAATTATTGTAGGGTACGAAATCACCTCAAATTTATCTTTTCCGATCAATCGTATGAGCTATCCCTATAAGTGTCACGAACAGCCCTAGAGTTCGTACTAAAATAACACCTTAAGATACACATCAACCAAAATCCTAATGTCACCTAGATACTCCAATGTCACCACAAGTACCCATGGGCTTGATTATACGATATGCATCACACAATTTCAGATACATCATGTTCAATCCAACACAAAGAACTTCAAAGTGTGCCCCAAAGTTCTACCGGAGAGTCAAGACAAAAACATGTGCCGACCCCTATGCATAGATTCCCAAGGTCACGGAACCCGCAAGTTGATCACCAAAACATACATCAAGTGGATCAATAGAACATCCCATTGTCACCACGGATATCCCATCGCAAGACATACATCAAGTGTTCTCAAATCCTTAAAGACTCAATCCGATAAGTAAACTTCAAAGGGAAAACTCAATTCATCACAAGAAGATAGAGAGGGGAAAACTCCATATGATTCATCTATATTAATAAAGCTCGCGGTACATCAAGATCGTGTCATCTCAAGAACACGAGAAAGAGAGATCAAACACATAGCTACGGGTACATACTCTCAGCCCGGAGGGTGGACTACTCCCTCCTCATCATGGAGACCGCCGGGATGATGAAGATGGCCTCCGGTGATGGTTTCCCCCTCCGACAGGGTGCCGGAACGGGCTCCCGATTGGTTTTTCGTGGCTCTGGAGGATTGCGGCGGCGGAACTCCCGATCTAGGTTTCTTTTCGGGGGTTTCTGTATTTATAAGAATATTTGGCATTGGAATCACGTCAGGGGGTCTCGAGGAGTCCACAAGCTAGGGGGGCGCGCCCTAGGGGGGGGCGCCCCCCAGGCTTGTGACCTCCTCGGTCACTTCCTGGCCCAGCTCCGGTGCTTCGGGGGTCTCTTTTGGTCCAAAAAAAATCACCATAAATTTTCAGCCCATTCCGAGAACTTTTATTTCTGCACAAAAAACGACACCATGGTAGTTCTGCTGAAAACAGCATTAGTCCGAGTTAGTTCTAATAAAATCATACCAAAATCATATAGAATTATTGTAAACTTGGCATGAATACATCATAAATTATAGATACGTTGGAGACGTATCAGTATGCTGATTATGCTAACTACATTGTTGTTAAATATATCCCACCTAGTTTCACCTATCCGAAAGAACACATAAAGGGGGTCTTCCGGAACGCTCCAGAACCTGAAAAAGGGGAAGGTACGTGGTACCGTAAGTAAACCAACTCCAAAAATTCCAAAATAATATTTTCTGTTGGTTTTGGTATTCTAGAAAAATTACAAAAATAAAAAGGAGTCGGGGAGATCCACGAGGGAGGCACAAGCCAACATGGCGCGCCCCCTGGCCGCGCCCTGATGGCTTGTGGGGCCCTCGTGTGCCTCCCGGACTCCTATTTCCTCCCGAGCTTGTATTCTGACCTAGCAAAAATCATTATATATACTCCCGTATGTTTTGACCACCGCATCGTAAGTTTCTCCTCACTTCTTGTTTCGAGCTGTTTTTCTGGCAGATCTGAAAATATGTCATCCCAAGATTCAGATGGAGAGAGCTATGTTTCTCATTATATTGCGGATCCAAAGATCTTTGGGGCTATTTACCTATACCTATGGTACACGGATGAGGAGAAAGACATTGATTTGGAGGAAACGAAGGAGGCAGACCCATATGACAATTCAGATGAAGATGACGTTCTACTATCTCAACCTGGAGAATTTGACATGGAACTCAAGAAGTCAAGCCTTCCAAACAGGAAAAACAAATCTAAGACCCAATTTATCCCATTTCCTTTTCTGGAGGAAAGCAAGGAAGCATTGTGCAAAAGGATATTGAAGCTTGAACAAGAGAACGATGACTTAAGAGAGGAAAATTTCATCCTCGGACGTAAGTTGGAAAAGAAGAAGACCATTACACCACCACTATCACCGAAGAACACATGAGTACATGGGTATGGGCACCACCCTTAGCTTGTTCCAAGCTTGGGGGAGGTGCCCCGGTATCATATCACCATCACTTTTACCACCATTATCTATCTTAGTTCTATCTTTGGTTTTTCGTGATATAGAGAAATAGAATTTCAGATTTACTTTGCTTAGGATTTTGCTTCGAGATATATCTATCCTTGTAACCGCGTATGAGAATTATATAATAAAGATCAGTTGGGTTCATATGCTTTATTTTCATGCACCCTTCATCGCTTGGCAATAAAAAGAATAGAAAAGATCATGTGCTTATCTCATGAGGAGTAATGACTTCACATATAAAAGAGGTATAAGTAGTCAAAGATGTTGAAAACTAATAAACATAGCATTAGTAATTGGTATAATCTATGCAAAAGTACGATAGAGAAGAGGATATTCACATATAAATATACTATTTTGAACACCTTTCATGTTTGTGAGCCCCCATCAAATATTATATAATGATCAAGTGTTGATGTTGGACATGGAAGACAACATAATGATCATGATTTTTTACATTTGCATAGAAGTTATATTGTCATAGATCCTTCAACATGTGCTGCTTGCTTTAGATCTTTTGCCAGCCAAAAAATTCTGCACCAAGTAGAGATACTACTTGTGCATCCATATCCCTTGAGCCCAGTTTCTTTTTATGAGAGTCCACCATACCTACCTATGGATTGAATAAGATCCTTCAAGTAAGTTTTCATCGGTGCACAAAGCAATAAAAATTGCTTCTAGATATTTATGATCTTTTATTGTAAGAGAAAATAAGCTTTGTACGATCTTGTGATAGCCAAGAAATAAAAGCGACATAGTGCATAATAAAGTTCACTATCACAAGGGGCAATATAAAGTGACGTTCCTTTGCATTAAGAGTTTGCACATCAAAACAAACAAAAGCGCATGACAACCTCTGCTTCCCTCTGCAAAGGGCCTATCTTTTATATTCTTACAAAAGTTTACTTTTGTGCCAGAGTCAATAATATTTATCCCTTTTCCACCTACACCAACTCTCTAGTCTGTAAGCATTACATGTAGAGGAAAGATCCAAACAAATATATCCAGTCGGATGTAAATGATCATGATCCATTATTGTTGACATTATCCCTGAGGTAAATAAGTTGGGTGGCAAAAATAATAAAGCCCCTATCTTCCTATGTGTCCTACGAAAATATTAGCTATAAAAATATTCAATGAGTGTCAACAATCACAGAAGGCTACATGATAGTTGAGTATGTGAACTTGTTAGAAATAAAAGCTCTTACATAGACTCTTCTCTTGAATATGATGGATATGAGAGCACTTGTTGGGTTTAAGATTCGTTTTTTGCTAAATGTTACGGCCTAAATGTTGAACTATTGACCCTACTTGTTCGGATGGGTGTTCACCCCAAAGTGTTCCCGGACTGCATGCATACATCCGTAAGTAACTTAGTGCAACATGGCAAATTTCATTGAGAGGAATCAGCAAAGAAAAGAAATCTTCTCCGGGTGATCAAGTTCCTTTTTCGGTCTGGGCCACGTCTTTGCTTTCTTCAGAGGCCCATTTTCCTGGGCATCAGTGAGTGGAATACTTAACAGTGATTACATTCTTATGTAGATTCCATTGCTCGAATGGGACTTGTTTGTTGGCACCGACCTCGATAAGAAGCAAGGGAGTGGTGCCGAAGCGAACGGAGCTGCAGAGCCATTTGTTTACCAATACGCCAACTTAAGCTAGGAAAAGTGTAAGAGACCTTAATGGACTAATGTCATCGTTTGTCGGTTTCCAATAAATTTGATGCTTCATACTACTTCATTTGTGAATAGATTGTTACTTGTTTATGAGAAGCCATATAATGAAAAACTTGCTGCTATGATAGAATTCATGATGCCTTCATGCCCGTATTCTATTTTTATCGACTTCTCTCTCTCTCGAACCATGTGGTCATTATTCTCGAGCTCAGCTTTCGCTTGAGGACAAGCGAGGTCTAAGCTTGGGGGAGCTGATACGTCCATTTTGCATCATGATTTATTATTGGTATTTATGTTATTCTTGTCCATTATTCCATGTTATCACATAATTCTTATGCCTTTGTCTATGAATATGCAAGGTACACCACAAAGAGGGAAATATCTGGAAACGGAAATTCTAAATCGGAAAAAGGAGAAAAAGGCAGAAAAATCACCTGACTCCAAATGACCTGAAATTTCACGGAGAATTTTGATAGAATATTTAAGAATTTCTGGAGCAAAAATATACCAGAGGGGGGCCACCTGTTGGCCACAAGCCAACAGGGCACGCCCCCCTGGGCTGCACCCTGATGGCTTGTGGGGCCCCGACAGGCCTCCCGAAACCCTTGTTCTCCTATATGTTGTGTTTTACCCTAGAAAAAATCATAAGCAATCTATGAGGTCGAAGCGCCACCATCTCGAGGCGAAAACATGGGCAGAGGCCCTTTTGCCCTCCGGTAATCAGATTCTGTCGGGAGAATTCCTCTTCGGGAGGGGAAGATCAAAGCCATCGTCATCACCAATGCTTCCTACTTCGTGGGAGGACCAATCTTCATCAACATCTTCACCAGCACCATCTCATCTCCAACCCTAGTTCTTCTCTTGTATTCAATCTTTGTCTCAAAACTTCAGATTGGTACCTGTGGGTTACAAGTAGTGTTGATTACATCTTGTAGTTGATGCTTGTTGGATTACTTGTGAAAGATATTATGTTCAGATCCTTAATCATTATTATTATATCTTTGATCTTGAACATGTTGATGAGGTTTGAGTAGTTACTATTGTTCCTGAGGACATGGGAGAAGTCTTGTTACAAGTAATCATGTGAAGTTGGTATTTGTTTGATATTTTGATGATATGTATGTTGTTACTTCTCTTAGTGGTGTTATGTGAAGGTCGACTACATGACACTTCACCATGTTATGGACCTAAGGGAAATTATTGTGGAGTAACAAGTCGATGATGGGTTGCGAGAGTGATAGAAGCTTAAACCCCAGTTTATGCGTTGCTTCATAAGGGGCTGATTTGGATCCACACATTTCATGCTATGGTTAGATTTATCTTAATTCTTCTTTCGTAGTTGTGGATGTGATGTCTACTATGCAACTTTATTCTTGTAGACTCGTGTTGGGCCTCCAAGCGCAGAGTTTTGTAGGACAGTAGCAATTTTCCCTCAAGTGGATGACCTAAGGTTTATCAATCCATGGGAGGTTTAGGATGAAGATGGTCTCTCTCAAACAATCCTGCAATCAAATACAAGAAATCTCTTGTGTCCCCAAAACACCCAATACAATGGCAAATTGTATAGGTGCACTAGTTCAGCGAAGAGATGGTGATACAAGTGTAGTAATGATAGTAGATATTGATTTTTGTAATAGTAACAATAAAAGACAGCAAGGTAGCAAGTAACAAAAGTGAGCATAAACGGTATTGCAATGCTTGAAAACAAGGCCTAGGGTCCGTACTTTCGCTAGTGCAATCTATCAACAATGCTACGATAATTGGATCATATAACCATCCCTCAACGTGCAACGAAGAATCACTCCAAAGTTCTTGTCTAGCGAAGAACATAAGAAGAAATTGTTTGTAGGGTACGAAACCACCTTAAAGTTATCCTTTCCGATCGATCTATCCAAGAGTTCGTACTAAGATAACACCAAGTTATCCTTTCCGATCCATCTATCTAAGAGTTCGTACTAGAATAACACCATATGATACGCATCAACCAACTCTAAAGTCACCTAGATACTCCAATGTCACCACAAGTATCCATGAGTTAATTATACGATACGCATCAGACAATTTCAGATTCATAATACTCAATCCAACACAAAGATCTTCAAGGAGCACCCCAAGATTTCTATCGGAGAACATAGGACAAGAACGTGTATCAACCCATATGCATAGATTACCCCAATGTCACCTCGGGAATCCGCAAGTTGAGTACCAAAACATACATCAAGTGAATCAATAGAACACCCCATTGTCACCACGAGTATCCACATGCAAGACATGTATCAAGTGTTCTCAAATCCAATATTCAATCCAACATAACGAGATCTCAAAGGAAAAGATTCAATTCATCAAAACAAGATAGCAAGGGAATACTATCATATGATCCGACTATATTAACAAAGCCCGTGATACATCAAGATCGTGACATCTCGAGAACACGAGAGAGAGAGATTAAACACATAGCTACTGGTACATACCCTTAGCAACCAAGGGTGGACTACTCCCTCCTCGTCACGACCTCCGCCGGGATGATGAAGATGGACACCAGAGATGGATTCCCCTCTTCGGCAGGTTACTGGAACGTCTCCAGATTGGTTTTTTGTCGATACAGAGAGTTGTGGCGGCGAAACTTCTCATCTAGGGTTATTTCTGGGGGTTTCTGAATATATTGGATTTTTGGGCGTCGGTTTCACGGGAAGATGGGCCATGATGTCTACTACGCAAATTCATTCTTGTAGACTATGTTGGGCCTCCAAGCGCAGAGTTTTGTAGGACAGTAGGAATTTTCCCTCAAGTGGATGACCTAAGGTTTATCAATCCGTGGGAGGTGTAGGCTGAAGATGGTCTCTCTCAAACAACCCTGCAATCAAATACAAGAAATCTCTTGTGTCCCCAACACACCCAATACAATGGCAAATTGTATAGGTGCACTAGTTCGGCGAAGAGATGGTGATACAAGTGCAATATGGATGATAGATATAGGTTTTTGTAATCTGAAAATATAAAAACAGCAAGGTAGCAAGTGACAAAAGTGAGCACACACGGTTTTGCAATGCTTGAAAACAAGGCCTAGTCCCCGTACTTTCACTAGTGCAATCTCTCAACAATGCTAATATAATTGGATCACATAACTATC
Source organism: Elymus sibiricus (assembly GCA_039707655.1). Taxonomy (NCBI): domain Eukaryota; kingdom Viridiplantae; phylum Streptophyta; class Magnoliopsida; order Poales; family Poaceae; genus Elymus; species Elymus sibiricus. Next base: position 493,106,936 of record CM077671.1, read on the forward strand.
CCTCAATGTGCAACGAAGAATCACTCCAAAGTTCTTATCTAGCGGAGAACATAAGAAGAAATTGTTTGTAGGGTACGAAACCACCTTAAAGTTATTCTTTCCGATCGATCTATCCAAGAGTTCATACTAAGATAACACCAAGTTATCCTTTCCGATCCATCTATCTAAGAGTTCGTACTAGAATAACACCATATGATACGCATCAACCAACTCTAAAGTCACCTAGATACTCCAATGTCACCACAAGTATCCATGAGTTAATTATACGATACGCATCAGACAATTTCAGATTCATAATACTCAATCCAACACAAAGATCTTCAAGGAGCACCCCAAGATTTCTATCGGAGAACATAGGACAAGAACGTGTATCAACCCATATGCATAGATTACCCCAATGTCACCTCGGGAATCCGCAAGTTGAGTACCAAAACATATATCAAGTGAATCAATAGAACACTCCATTGTCACCACGGGTATCCACATGCAAGACATATATCAAGTGTTCTCAAATCAAATATTCAATCCAACATAATGAGATCTCAAAGGGAAAGATTCAATTCATCACAACATGATAGTAAGGGAAACACACCATATGATTCGACTATATTAACAAAGCCCGTGATACATCAAGATCGTGACATCTCAAGAACACGAGAGGGAGAGAGAGATTTAACACATAGCTACTGGTACATACCCTTAGCCCCGAGGGTGGACTACTCTCTCCTCGTCATGGCCTCCACCGGGATGATGAAGATGGCCACCGGAGATGATCTACCATCTCCGGCAGGGTAATGCAACGCCTCCAGATTGGTTTTTCGTCGATACAGAGAGTTGCGGTGGCGGAGCGGAGAGTCTAGGGTTATTTCTGATGGTTTCTATATATATATATATATATATATATATATATATATATATAGGATTTTTGGGTGTCGGTTGCACGCCAAGATGGGCCACGAGTGTGGCACGATACACCTGGGCGCGCCAGAGGGGCCTGGCACGCCCAGGTGGCTTGTGCCCACCTCGTGGCTCCTCTCCAGTGGTTCTTCGCTCCAATATTGCTTATTTGGTCCAGAAAAAATCACCAAAAAGTTTCGGGCGATTCCGAGAACTTTCATTTTTTGCACAAAAACAACACCACGGTAATTCTGCTGAAAACAGCATCAGTCCGGGTTAGTTCTAAATAAATCATGCAAAGTCCATCAAAACCATATCAAAGTATTGTAAACATAGGTGAATATGGCATGAACACTTCATAAATTATCAATACGTTGGAGACGTATCAGGCCACGAGGGGCCCACAAGACACCAGGGCGCGCCGGAGGGGGCTGGCGTGCCCTGGTGGGTTGTGCCTACCTCGTGGCTCTTCTGGCCCTCCCACGAAGCTTCTAGTGCCTCTCTTATTCCAAAAAAATCGTCAAAAAGTTTCGTTGCATTTGGAGAACTTTTATTTCTGCACAAAAAACAACACCACAGTAGTTCTGCTGGAAACAACGTCATTCCGGGTTAGTTCTAAATAAATCATATAAAGTGCATTAAAACCATATAAAATTATTGTAAACATAGGTGAATATGGCATGAATACTTCATAAATTATCGATACGTTGGAGATGTATCAGGATGCTTGCGAGAGGGGGCAATCATAAGTAGGTTGTTAGTTCAAGTAAGAACAACACCTTAGCACCTGTCCACCCACATACCCAATTATCAAAGTAGCGAACGCGAATCAACTCAGCATGATGATTATGACTAGACTGAAATTCACATGTGTCCTCGGGAGCGCTTGCTTAATATAAGAATAATTTCAGGCCTGTCCTTTGCTATAAAAAGGATTGGGCTATCTTGCCGCATACTTGCTATTACTATTACTTGTCACTTGTTACGAATTATCTTGCTACAAAACTACCTACTATTGTTACTCACAACACTTGCAGATAATACCTTGCAAAAAACTGCTTATCATTTCCTTCTGCTACTCGTTGGGTTCGACACTCTTACTTATCGAAAGAACTACGATTGATCCCCTATACTTGGGGGTCATCAGTGGTGGATGGAAAGTAGCTCTTCATACTTCCTCTGCATTATGATCATTGTGTGTCCAAGGAACGACACGGCGATATCGGTGCCGATGGGCCATGAGTCCTGCACCGGATCGTTTTGCTCGTCGAAGATGTAATCCATGAAGGGGCCGACGTCGACCTCCGAGCTTTGGTTGCATGGGAAGGGGCCGACGTCGACCTCCGAGCTTTGGTTGCCTCGCATGCTTGGAATAATTAATAGAAGATAGGTGTGGACTAGATCTGCGCACAGAGTCACTATGGTGCATTGCCGCAACGGTCATATAAAGCTAGACAATCGCTGGTGGCGGAAACCGACGGAGGAAGTGGCGGGAAATGTTGGCGTGGATTGCGAGATATGCGTATAACACCATTAATTTCTGCACTTGAACGTCTGCGTTCGTAGGTACGATATGGTGCACAACACTAATTCTTGTACCGGGGACGGTTTCGGAGTTTCTCCTAGTTTATTATGCATGTAAATTGTTTATTGAGGTGTAGAAATGTTATGCGTAGTCTGTTATTTAATTGCATGTTAAATTTGGTTACGCGTCTTGTAATTATAAGCATATATTTATGTTTTGTAGACAGAGTATAGATGTTGTGCAGACAGAGCAAAAGACATCACGAACGATTAAACCAACAAACACGACGGTGAGGATTTGAACAATCACACACAATTGTTCATCAGCAAGCGTTTGCCCACACCATGCACAGCTTATTAGCAGGAATTGTCTATGTTATTATCGGTCTTCCCACACAATTTAGATTACAGACCTGTTTGACGAGTATCACACATCTTATTACACCGAATCGTTGCGTTATTTTGGCTCATCACACATAGTTCATCCCAGTGAAATGCATGCCGTCTATCACACACATCTTGATCTGTGTAACCAAATTTTTATATTTTGGCTCATCACAAACAGTTCATCCGGGCGACGTGTTTGCCGTCTATCGTACACATCTTCACCTGGGTGCATTTGTGTTATTTTAGTTCATCACAAACAGTTAATCTGAGTGACTTGTATGCCGTCTATCACACACATAATGACCAGGGTAATTGTTTATATTATTTTGGCTCATCACAAACACTTCATCCGAGACCTGTATACCGTCTATCGCACACATAATGCTCTGGATAATCGCTTGTGTTATTTTGGCTCATCACAAACTATTTGTCTCGATCAACTGTGTGTCACATATAGCACACGCAACACTTTTCTAAATCGTATTTGATGGATCCGGCATCACACATAGTTAGTGTTATTGGTGACGGTTCTATAACTATACCGTTTGCGATTCATGCATCACACACAGTTTGGTCGAATGGTCTCCGATCCATGTGTCTTGTTCGGACCTTCCTGTAGTAGTGATAAGGTGGGACTAACATTACATAATTGGAGTTGACTTAATAACACGCAAAATCATGTCATCTGATTCAAACACAAAAATTAAGGTTCTCCAATAACCAGGAGCATGAACAAACATCATCAATAAGATGAAGAATTAAGCTATCTCTAAACTCTAAATGGAATAATTCAAATACTTTTAACTTTCACCTCCTTTGCATTAGTAATGTGCATGATGGCACATGCAACATATGAGGCCTCTCCCAATGTGTGTATATTAACATCAATATTAAATCCTTCAACATGGGTGGAAAAACATTGGGAGTTTTCTTACACTGAGACAAGAATCTCTACTCTTCACGTGGGAAAATTATTTACATAAGGTTCGTCTATGTCAAAGCAAAAGTTTGGCCTCATTATTAATGTTCATCAAGCATCAAATAGATGAGATGAATTAACATTATAATAAAACATCAAGCATGAATTAACCATGCAATGAGATTAATTAAATACATGCTTAATTGTTATTCTGATATGTATCACCGATGCATAGAAAACAAAAACGAATCTTATTTATTCATACATGACACATGGAAATAATCAACGTTAGTCAGAATATCATCATACGTCATTAGGACATTTTCTCAATAAATCAATAATCAAAACTTCTCGTTTGTTCCATTTTGGTTAGAGAGACATAAAATCACGTAATGACCAGTAAGAACATTAGCAAAATTAATGTACATAATTAACTTAAAGTAACAAAGTATTGTAATCACAAATAGTTCATCCCAGTGAAATGCATGCCGTCTTGTAACCATTTTTATTATTTTGGCTCATCGCTAACAGTTCATCCGGGCGACGTGTTTGCCGTCTATCGCACACATTTTGATCTGGGTGCATTTGTGTTATTTTAATTCATCGCAAACAGTTAATCCGAGTGACCTGTATGCCGTCCATCGCACACATAATGATCAGGGTAATCGTTTATATTATTTTGGCTCATCGCAAACAGTTCATCCGTGACCTGTATGCCCTCTATCGCACACATAATGCTCTGGGTAATCGCTTGTGTTATTTTGGCTCATCGCAAACTGTTTGTCTGGATCAACTGTATGTCACATATAGCACACGCATCACTTTTCTAAATTGTATTTGATGGATCTACAATCGCACAAAGTTAGCATTATTGGTGATGGTTCTATAACTATACCGTTTGCGATTCATGCATCACACACAGTTTGGTCGAATGGTCGCCGATCCATGTGTCGTCTTCTGACCTTCCTGTAGTAGTGATAAGGTGGGATTAACATTACATAATTGGAGTTGACTTAATAACACACAAAATCATGTCATCTGTTCGAGACACAAAAATTAAGGTTCTCCAATAACCAGGAGCATGGACAAACATCATCAATAAGATGAAGAATTAAGCCATCTCTAAACTCTAAATGGTATAATTCAAATACTTTTAACTTTCACCCCCTTTGCATTAGTAATGTGCAAGATGGCGCATGCAACATATGAGGCCTCTCCCAATGTGTGTACATTAACACCAATATTAAATCCTTCAACATGGGTGGCAGAAACAGTGGGTGTTTGCTTACACAGCTGAGACAAGAATCTCTACTCTCCACGTGGGAAAATTATTTACATATGGTTCGTCTATGTCAAAGAAAAAGTTTGGCCTCATTATTAATGTTCATCAAGCATTCGATGAGATGAGATGAATTAACATTATAATAAAACATCAAGCATTAATTAACCATGCAATGGGATGAATTAAATACATGCTTAACTATTATTCTGAAATGCATCATCGATGCATAGAAAACAAAAACTAATCTTATTTATTTATACATGACACATGGAAATAATAAACGTTAGTCAGAATATCGTTATATGTCATTAGGACATTTTCTCATTAAATCAATAATCAAAACTTCTTGTTTGTTTCGTTTTGGTTAGAGAGACATATAATCACATAATTACCAGTAAGAACATTAGCAAAATTAATGTACATCATTAACATAAAGTAACAAAGTATTGTAATCACATATAGTTCATCCCAGTGACATGTATGCCGTCTATCACACAGATCTTGATCTGTATAACCATATTTTTTTTATTTTGGCTCATCGCAAAAAGTTAATCCGGGTGACGCGTTTGACTTCTATCGCACACATCTTGATATGGTCGCATTTGTGTTATTTTAGTTCATCGCAAACAGTAAATATGAGTGACCTGTGATCAGGGTAATCGTTTATATTATTTTTGCTCATCGCAAACAGTTCATCCGAGACCTGTATGCGCCTATCGCACAAATAATGCTCTGGGTAATCGCTTGTGTTATTTTGGCTCATCGCAAACTGTTTGTCTGGATCAACTGTATGTCACATATAACACACGCATCACATTTCTAAATCGTATTTGATGGATCCACCATCGCACACAGTTAGTGTTATTGGTGATGGTTCTATAACTATACTGTTTGTGATTCATGCATCACACACAGTTTGGTCGAATGGTCTCCGATCCATGTGTCGTATTCGGACCTTCCTGTAGTAGTGATAAGGTGGGACTAACATTACATAATTGGAGTTGACTTAATAACACACAAAATCATGTCATCTGTTCGAGACACAAAAATTAAGGTTCTCCAATAACCAGGAGCATGGACAAACATCATCAATAAGATGAAGAATTAAGCCATCTCTAAACTCTAAATGGCATAATTGAAATACTTTTAACTTTCACCTCCTTTGCATTAGTAATGTGCATGATGGCACATGCAACATATAAGGCCTCTCCCAATGTGTATACATTAACATCAATATTAAATCCTTCAACATGGGTGGCAGAAACATTGGGAGTTTTCTTACACTGAGACAAGAATGTATACTCTCCACGTGGAAAAATTATTTACATAAGGTTCATCTATATGAAAGCAAAAGTTTGGCCTCATTATTAATGGTCATGAAGCATTCAATGAGATGAGATGAATTAACATTATGATAAAACATCAAGCATGATTTAACCATGCAATGAGATTAATTAAATACATGTTTAATTGTTATCTTGATATGTATCACCGATGCGTAGAAAACAGAAACGAATCTTATTTATTCATACATGAGACATGGAAATAATCAACGTTAGTTAGAATATCATCATATGTCATTAGGACATTTGCTCACTAAATCAATAATCAAAACTTCTCGTTTGTTCCGTTTTGGTTAGAGAGACATAAAGTAACATAATGACCAATACGAACATTAGCTAAATTAATGTACATCATTAACATAAAGTAACTAACTATTGTAACCTAGTGTGTCATCGAATACAAGAACTCATAACATATTGTAGACATCTTGAAATTAAATTTTGACACTTAACTGACCTTGAATATACCATTAAACATAAATGTCAAACTTATCATTAAAATTCTCAGTGACACAAAATAAAAATGACACTGGAATTAACATCAATAATAAAAATGTCAGTCCCACTTGACATTTTTAGTGAAAATGCCATTAATAATAATCATCATAAATTCCTCAAAATTATAAAATTTGGACATCAGAAGTATATCATCATTCACCAAATAATAATATTTAGAAAAAATAATAACTGGAAGGTGAAAATAATATCAGAAACCTAAGGAGATACCACCACTAATGTTTGAGGCATCAGTGCATAAAAACTGGAAGGTTAAAGACGCGATAAAAACTGATGCTTGGTTCCATCCTTGTGTTTAGTTTGGGTCAAAAAGAGGAATGGGTTGATTCCGTTACTATGTCTGGTTGGAGAGATGGAAAACATGCATAATGTCCAAAAATCAACATTGATAGCTCATTTACATTTTCACTGACCAAATTTGACAGTATAAAAACATTGCTAAAATACATATAAAATGACATTGCTAAAATTTGTTTGTACTTACAAATACAAAGTATGCCTATTTAGTAGATGATACAAAGCAACACACGGCAATGCACGGCAAACTGGCTCAAGCATTAGCACAAACACTTCGTGCTCACTTGCAACGCAGTCGGATCACTAGCATTAGCACGAAAAGCAGCTCATCGACGCAGCTCCCTGTCACCGCCGCGGACCCGAGGTAGGCACGGGACTGGGGAGGGAGTGGACGCGTGGAGCTCCTCTGCTACTCCGACAAGGCTAGGGAGCTCGTTCTTCTCCGGTGGTCACCAGGCGCGGTAGTCGTGGCAGGATCGGCCCGAGTCTGACAGGTCCGACGGGAAGGGAAGAGGACGGCCGTGGGTGAGGACGGGGTGTGAGGGAGCACATGAAGAACGGGAGGGTGGGAGGAGCGGTGGCGGGCGCGCATCTCACCGGATTCGGCGAGGCGGCAACCCCAAGGTTGAGAGAGAGAGGAGCGAGCGGCCTTCGGAGCGGGTGAATGAGAGTAAGGAGCGACCGGTGGCGCGATTGAAGGAGGGGAGCGGCCGCGCCGCGGATGAAGGAGAGGAGTGGCAGACGGAGCGGATCCAGGGAGGAGAAACCAGCGGCGCTGATTCTGGGAGGGAGCCAAGGCTCGTGCGAGAAACGGAGAAGCAGGAGGCTTCGTGCGAGAGAGAGAGGTGGGTGAGCGGTCCCGCGTGGTCCGCTCGATTTGGAGGAACCGCGCGGGACGGCATAAACAGGGAATATTCCGTTCCTGGAATCAGGTGGTTCTCGTTCCTTTGACTATCCAAACGCATGAATGCATGGGCCTTGGGGACGGAACCGACCCGTGCCGTTCCACTTGATGACAGGAACCAAACACACCCTAAAGTACCCGCTTACTTCACTTTCGAGCACACCCGCCAATTTGTGGCCCTATGGATGACTATTAAATGCTTTCACCTTGATGAGCACGCCGAAGATGACATTGTAAGGAAACACATGACTAGTGGGCACTACTTGATGCCCTTCGCTTATGCGACCCAATTGTTGGGAACTTTCTACTCTCCAATGGAGCACATGGTGTGGAAGACTCCCCACCCCCACCAAATTAAGGTCAAGTTCTTCACTTTGTTGGTTACCCAAGATTGAATATGAACCTTCTACAGACAGGCCAAACGTGGATGACCTAATTGCGATCTTTGTCCTCTTTGCAAGCAAGTTCGAGAATCTGAGCCACACCTCTTCTGTAAATAGCGCTTCACCTTGTGCCTTTGGAACATTGTAAATGATTACTTGCACTTGCTTCACTTCAATACTTTGGATTGGCACATCGAGGATTCCATTAAATATTGATGGACCAAGGGACCTGATGCCAACACACCCAATAGAAAGGTTATGACATCTGTTCCAAAGCTAGTGGACTGGACCATATGAAATGAGAGGAACATCTGAATCTTGGACCAAACTAGGACTTGCGCTAGAGCAAAAAATTGGGAGCTACTATACCGGGAGAGTGATGCTCATCTAACTTGGGGCATGTAATAGAAATTCTATCCTCTTCTTAATTAATGTATGAGGCAAATCTTTTTTCTCTATTTCAAAAAATATATATTATTCCGACAAATAATAGAAAGGTGAGTGCCATATTAATATTATCTGGTGATAAAGGCAGTTCGCCACTAACCGGCAACATCTCAGGGTATGTGACCAGAAGGTAGATCAGGTAGTTTGGGAAATTTTTGGTAAGCACTCACCACAGTTTTATCTCAATCATGGAACAAACGACTTCTTAGGTGTGCCTCTGTGAATATATGGAAGCACACAATCTCATAACCATAACATGCACCGAAGTCTGGTAGCAACTTAGCCAGCAATAGACCAAGTACACATATTTGCATAACTTAATCAAATTCAAAGTTTATGCACCTCATATAGGCCACCGATAGACCTTTTGCTATGTAATTATCTTCATTGTAAATACAACGAGTGTGATTGTTTTCATGGTCACAAGTGTTTTTGTGCTTCTCCTCAATATTCAACGAATCATCATTTGTCTCCCGAAAGGGCAGTATGAAACTCAAACCAAATTCACCTCAAATGAACAAAATTTCAATAAAAATAGATGTTCTACCACGACATTCCCATGAAATCGACCACGGATGCCACCACATGAGTCGTTCTCAATCGGTCCCATCGACTTTACTGGATGGGAACAGGATGCGCTCACGAGAACGTCTCTGGCAATGGAGAGTGAGTAGGCCGCGATGTTGGGGAAGGCGTCGATGGAGATGGCCAACTTCAAAGAGGGTCGGGATCAGAGAATCCTAGTAAAGCATAATTGGTCATGCCAATAAAAAGAAACTTTAATAGTTCATCAGGGATTATTATATTCATATTTAACTTTTAATCACAAGCATCTGAAAGATTATAATGCTTCATGAAATAATAAAAACATAAAAATAAAACATACCGGTGGGCTTGGGATGCGGTGTCTTGTGTCGTAGGGATCCGGGAAGGGAGGTCATCAACATCAGGGAGTAGAGAGCTGGGTCCGTAATTGTAGACATCATGATAGGAGCGCCCGGGGAAGGTAGGTTGCCTGTCCCGTACATGGGATTGGTTGGCGTGGTGGAGAGGATGTTGACGGGAGCAAACCGACATGGGTATCACTGGGCATTTAATCACCGTTGTCTCACCAAAGGGCCCAGTGAAGGGCTAGCTCCGAGGACTACTACTAGCTGGGGGTGGGCTTGCAAGATTGAAATTGAAGGCCCGACCGACATCCCCTAGTTCTTTATGGGCCATCAGCAACCAAGCAAATGTGAGAAGCTCACCTCCTCTACTCAGCTGCGCTGCATGCATCTCTGCACGAGACTTGCCAGCGCAATAGATGAGAAGCCTTGTCCACAGGTCTCTCATCTCCTTCAATGTTTCCGTGCATGTTAACTCGACTTCAACTAATTACATCTCTACCAACAGCTCGTGGACCATAGGAAAAATGTTAGCAGTAGTACCATGGTGGGAAACATGTCGAATGGCTTTCTGAAGAAAGAATAGCAAGGTTGGTTCTGTGGTACCACTCACTGGCAACATCTCAGGGTATGTGACCAGAAGGTAGAGCATGTAGTTGGACAACTTTCGGCAAGCACTGGCCAAAGTTCTATCTTGATCATGGAAGGAACGACTTCTTAGGTGTGCCTCTGTGAATATATGGAAGCACACAATAGCATAACCAAAACTTGCACCGAAGTCCGGTAGTAACTTATTCAGCAACAAACCAAGCTTTGGCCAATCCCTAGCATCCATGGACGATTCATCTGGACTGTATTGGCAGATCATCCTTATAATAGAGTCCATGATCTCCTTGTCCACGTCAACGTACTTTGTGTCCAATAACTTGCTCATCCACAATAGTGGCTTTATTTCTTTCTTACGGCTGACTACTAGCCTTGTTGTCTTTCTTGTCACTTTCTTCACTAGCTTGGATAGCCAGCTTGACTTCTGATCACAACCCAAGTAGCTTAGAAAGTTGTACTGCCCCATGGAATTTGACCACAATGGCCTCCCCTTTGGTCGTCCAATGTTGCTGGATAGAAGAAAGGACGAGATGTGAGCGAGCCTATGGCAATTTCGATGCTCCAACCATGCCCAAGTCCATGGCGACATCAACAAAATAAACATTGCAGAAACTTCTAGATAGAGACCTCCTGTGAATAGCACATATGTGATTGTAAGGTCTACTCTATTGTATTTGTGCTTATTGATCACTACTCCTACACTGAAGAGGGCAAATGCAACCCCCATAGATATTTGAGATACACACCGGAGTATAATGCCACTCCTTGTGCGAAGTACCATGGCCTTGGTGTAGATTTCATCATACATCAAGTCGAGCTCAACCTCAAGCAACTTGGGCAAATCTTCCATCTCTATAGGGGATGTCATTACATTTCGGTGGTGAGCTTCCATCTGGTGCAAAGTGCGTCCAGCAAAGAGCCATCGGATACCGGGTGCTGACTTTATAACAGAAACAAAAATGCGAAGATATCCACCATGATGTGTGAGCCTATTCAAGTCCGTATTGTTTTCATTTCCAATGGTATTGTGGCTAGTGTTTCGATTCAAGTTCTCTTGGATTTCATTTCCAATGGTATTCTGGCTAGTATTCTTTAGGTCTCCGTACATGAGTGCCAATGTTCTCTCCCCGTACTTGATAATTCCGGCAATAAAAACAAGTATACCTGGAATAAGCACACTATGATGGCGGTGACCTGTCGTGGACTCCCAGAAGACATACAAGGCCACAACAACCTGAACCACCAAATTCAACAGATGCCTTAACCACAAGTTGTTGTCCTCAATGGAAAAAGCAGTGACTGTGTCCTGCCCAAGGTTTTGGTTACCGAATGGCACATTTTTACCGAGGGGGGCCGGTAAACATGGTTACCACGGTTACCGAGAAATACCGAGCATATTTCGAACGAAATTTATAGTTGAATTTTGAATTCAAATTCCTTGAGAATAGTATAGATAAGACATGAACTTGAATTTGTCATAAAAGAGCTACTAGCCTAGTGGGACGTTGTCTACGCCCGATCTGTGAGGTAGTTTTCTCAGTTTCCTAATTTTTCACGTTTTGCACTTATATACGTATTCTGAAAAAGATACAAAAAAAATGGTGCAAGAAGAGAAACTCGAACCAGCGACCTCTCGAAAAGTGAAACGTGATCCTACCAACGCGCGAGAGCAAATTGTGGTACTAATGCTTAGACACTACGTACTTTAGTATACATTGAGCGTTTAAATTCAAAAAATTCAAAATTTTCGGTATTTTTTGGTCGGTATGGGGGTTTACCGAGGGGCAACGAAATACTCGGTAACCACGGTAAATCTCGAAATTTCGTTCGGTAACCAAAACCTTGGTCCTGCCCACCAAGATGCATGAGGAGAAAAGGTGCCCAGAGAAAAGCAAGTGGATGTGCTTCAGTTAATGTATTGTTTCCACAAATATCATCCTTGTGCCTTGACAGGAACCCCAAGGCATAAATTGCTACCAAATCTGCCCCTAGATATGCAACCCACATTGAAAACCTAAGGAGTGCATTGGTGCTACGTCGCCGAAGTCCGCCAGTATAGAAGTGGAACACCTGTAGTGTAAAACTGAGGAGTACTAGCAACTGTATTTCCCACTCATTAAGTACTTGTACCGAGTTCTCCATGGCTCCATGATTGGATTAATTTTGTAGCTCTGAAACCCTGTGAATATCAACAATCCATATATAAACAAGCAAAGTTGTTTTTCCAATAACAACAAAATAAAGTCATGCTCACATGTTTATAGAATGTTTGTCATCTTTTATTTCAACGAGGAATGTTTACCGTACAACTTCCCACATATTTTCAGCAACTTATTATGCATCCTAACAAACAAAATATGCTTCGAGAAATTACCCCCTCTACATTCGAGAAATTATCCTAACAAACAAAACTTTGCATGTGAATTAAACAGGAAATAAAGATCGACTAAAAGCAACATATCATGTGGATCAAACCAGGATCCAACCACTAAGCAATTTGTGCAAATTTGTATTCCAATGTGCTAAGAACTTTATTAAATTCCCATAAAAAAGAGCTTTATTAAAATATTTGGAGTCTTGCTTCTGTACATTCCGTTTTGAAAATTAGAAGGATAATTTTGTCCGGAGTTCTAATGGTAATGTGCCACCTAGTCCAGCCCTCCTGCGGTACCCCGAAGAATTTAGCTGGCTTCGCCCCTGTACCTGCGCATGCCCCGTGCTCAACAGGCCTGCTCCACTACCGCTGCATGTTGTGTCGCCCGCCTTGCCCTCGCTCCTTGCTAGGGCTAAGCTTACCAAGTAATTGTGCTGCAAGGACGTGATGAAAGGACGAGTTTGGCACCAGTGGCGGACACAATTTTGACGGTTGCAGATCCGCAACGTTTCTTGGAGTCCGTGTTGATGGCTCATTGGCAACTATTGTTTGCTAAGAAGAGATGACAAACTAGCGTACAAATCAATGTATCAGATGGAAGGGTTTATAATTCATGTCTATATTATTGAGTGGGTAGGTCCAATCACCCGCTCATTCAGGGGCGGATCCAGCCCAGCAAGGCGCCCCGGGACCTCTTAGTATATTGTAGCAATTGCTACAGTATAGAAAGGATTTGGGCATCATGCCCCGGGCATTGGGCCTATATCCGCCATTGTGCTTATGAATACATGTTTCGACAATAATTGGCATGATGTATGTTTTTGTCAGACCTTTGTTGAATAATTAATAAAGATGGATGTATGCATCGATTGATGCAAATGCTGGGGATTTTAACCTCCTTTTGCATAAAGAAGGGAGTGCCCAAAAATTCATATGTATATAAACGCAACGGTGATTTTATAAGATGGTGTAGTGTGGTTTTAGCTTCCGGTAAAACATATTGTGTTTTCTTCACAATATTGATTTTCCAAAAGTAGCTACATGTGAGATGAGTGTTTCCAAAAAGGACAAAATATTATTTAATTTTCCCCAGATAGAACCTAGTGCACCGAGTGTTGGAAGCATTACGAAAAGGAATGGCAGAGACTTATTTAACTTATACCTAGCAGAGAGGCACGAGGCTACGAGTCCAACTACCTAAGTAACCGAGATTACATAAACATTAACAGTGAAGCAACCACATGACATATGTGGTAAGCAATCTACATTATTTAAAAAAAACAGTTAAGCATACCTTAATTTGAACGGAATAGCTGTCCACTTAAAATTTTCCAGCCAATCAAGCAAAGTTAGGAAAACACGAGGACGTACGTGCTTTTCAACTTTGCTGGAAGCCAAACTGCTTATGCTTATACACGGAAATGGGAATAGGCCTGGCTCTCATTCCTATCTTCTTGTTGCAGCTGAAAGAAGACAAGAAGATCTCGAGATACTATATTTTAGTTTGTACAAGAGAGTAAGTACGTTCCTTACAAGGAGAGCAAGGCCAGACAGCAGATTCTTTTCTTGTAGGAGCTAGCTGAAGGACCGAATCGATCACCTCCATATTTTGAGATACCGTTGCACTGCTTTACACATTGCTTGGAAGAAGAGCAAGAGCACGTAAAAGAATTCCTTCCTTGTAGGAACTGAAAGGATCGACTAGAGGATGATCTATCGGTGACCTGAGCACAGCAACGTGCTTTGAGAAAGGAAAGAAAAAGGTGTGCCGCCATGCAGCACCAACCTTAAGCATTGTACCCATCAACCCTGTGTTGCTAGTTTGCTACGCACCAGAAGAAATCAACTGAACCGTACTCGTCACCCTCGTCCATATACATCTGCGCCATCATGGCCGGCGACACAGTCGGCATATAGCACCCATTCAGCGAGGACTTCGCGAACGTGATCGTATATTCTCCGTCGACTTTGGACAGTCCACAACGTGATGGATTTTTTTCTTTCAACCCTGATAAATAACACACATGTGAAAAAACTAAGTCCCCGCTCCCCCGCGCCGCCCCCCTATGGGCGACTCGAGGGCGACTGCCCCTCCCGCCGGCGTAGCCCATCTCCCTCCCTTCTCCCCCTCACCTCTGCACGAGGCTGCCGCCGGGCAAGGCCCGTGGCGCGGCTGAGGACTGCAGCGGCGGGGACAACGTTGCTCCGGTTCGCATCGAAATATCTTGGATCTGGACGGCGGCCCTGGTGAAGCTCCCTGTCTCCGGCGGTGTGCAGTGGGGTGGGCATGCTGTCGGCGATCTGGTCGGGTGGCCGACGGATCTACGATGGACTGGGGACTCGCGTGGCTGCCCTGGCGGCTGGCGGTGTTGGGAATAAGTCGTGACGGAGCACGGTGCGATCGGCGTTGGTGCGTCAGGTCGGGTCCGTGGCGGTGCGACCGGCGTCGGTGCGCAAGGTCGGGTCCGCGGGCTAGGTCATGACAGTGTGGCGTGCGTGTGTGCGTGCGTGGCGTGCGTGTGTGTGCATGTACGTGTGGCGTGGTGTGCAGCCGTATTTGCTAGCTAGCTAGCTTGGTCAGGGTCTGTTGTAACGGCCGCGCGGTGTGCGCGTTGTGGGAGCGCGCGGCCGGCCGGGCATGCAGATCGTGGGATCGTAGCAGGACGAGGTGGGCTGAGTCGTACGTGCGCCAGCTGGGTATAAATCTTGTAGCTGCTCGATGGTTGTAACACGGGGTGAATCAGTTTGAGCTGAGTAAAAAGGCTGTACGCGCAGCCGGGCGTTCGTCGCCGGAAACTCCCTGTGTTCAGCTCGTTCTTCTTCCTCTACCTCCGTCCAGCACCTACAGAAAGAGAGAGAGCTGCGCCAACAGGCGGCGCCAGATCTGGCTGCTGGCCTTCTTCCTTGTTTGGTGTGCTTCGCCCTTGCGGTTCCTAGCTGTGTCGGCGTGGACGGACGGCCCCTGGGACGCGGGCGACTCTGGTGGTTGGGATCCAGATTGGGGGAAACCCCTGGTGGCTCCGGCCGGCCGCGACGACGACGGCGATGTCCGCAGGCGTCGATTTCTTCATGGAGATATTGGTCAAGGTCTGCCCTTCCACTTATCACAACCTTGCTCCTCAGGTGAAAACCTAACTCCGATGGGCGGCGGCGGCGGCGTTGGCGCCGCGACCTTGTTGAAGGCGTCGCCTTGAGGGCTGTGTGGTGGCGGGCACTCTAAGGGGGTGGTGACAACAACCGATGGTGTGTCCTTCTTCGGTCAAGCTTCCTCTTTTTCTCCGGTGCGTTTTGGCCGTGGGCTATGTAGCTATCTCTACTTCGGACGAGCCTCGTTGGCACATTTGGGTGCTCTGTTCCGCTATTGGGGTTATCCGGCGGCTTCCATCCATGTTCAGGGGACTTTTCATTCTTCGACGGTTCGGCGCCTTGCGATCCAGGCGAGGAGGTTGTGGCCTCCTTCGAAGACAGAGTTGGATGGGTGCGTCGTGCCGAGGCCCTCTGTGTCTGGTGATAGCCGGCCATGTAGATGCTTCTTCACTCCCTCTCCGGAGCCGGCTTTGCTTTGGTCCAGGCATAGTCGTGGTGGAGGACCTCATCTTCTTCGGTTGTGTGCTTCATTGTATATCCTTCCTGCGTGAAGAGTTTGAAGCTCAGTAACCTCCTTTCCAACGTCTTTGTATGCTACTGCTTTCTGTTGTTCTTGTTCTTTTATGTACTCTGTAGTTTTAATCTGGCCGGTTGATGGCTTTGTTAATTCAAAGTCGGACTAGGCTAGCGCCCTACTCGCGCTCGGCTGCGTCTTTTCTCTATAAAACGTATCACACATATGGCACGAACACATGGCAACTTCGAATTTTGTTATGACAAGTTTAGTGACGCGTGGATGACAATTTTTAGTTCTCAAGCATGGCAACTTTCTTTTCGGATGGCAGGTTTCAGTTTTTTTGGGTTTGTTTTTTTCTTTCCGAATGACAACTTTAATTGTAAAAAGCATTAGAACCTGAGTGCTTCGTGTCACACATGTGACACTTATTATTTGGATTTTCTTTTGAGGGGTCACAACGTGATGTTGTTGATATCCTTTTATTGGACGCCGGTAACGCGCTGACGTTCGGGCTGAGGAGGGCTCGCCCCAAACGAATCGTTCCCTGAGCAGGGGGAACGACCGAACTATTTCGTTCTGCCTGGGAGATCTCTCAGACCGAACACTTCAAGATACTTATCACTAATCAAATGCAACAAAAAGCCTAAAACAAATGACAAAAGAAAAACAAGCCAATTTAGATACTAAAGATGGAAAAAATAGAAAACACAGCTAAAATAAAAAACTTTGCAAATAAAAATGCCACAAAATCTAGAAAATAAAAAAATATGATGGAAAAAATATAAAAAATTGCATGGTCTAACAAAAAAAACTTGCCATGTAGAAAAATAAATTTAACATGGTCTTAATTAAAGTATGAAAGTGGTCCAAAAATAATTTATCATGGTCACAAAAAAATGCCACCAGTGCTACAAAAAAATTGAATTTGCCATGACCATAACCTTGAATTTGCCATGGTGACATGAATAGTAATTTATCCACGTGCAAAAACAAAAAATAAAATTTTGCCATGGTCCTAAAAATATGCATTGATGGAAAAAATGTACAAGTTACCCATGGTGGCCAAAACAGAGGTGCAAATTTGTGATAATGGCAAAAAATGCATGTAAAATCATCAATTCAAAAATTATGAGACTGACCATTATCTAAAAATTACATTTGCCATGGTCAATTAATTAAATTTGCCATCGTTAATTATTAAAGATTTACCGTGCTCAAGTACTAAATTAAAAATTACCATGGTAATTTAATTAAATTTTCAATGTTTTAAGTGATTGTTTTTCATGGCCATTTTAGAGATGATAATTTGGCAAATGATAAGGAAAAAGAAATTTTCCAAGGTACTTGAATTGAATTTGCCATGGTTCATAAACTAATTTTGCCATGTTAGCAAAAATTAAAAAAGATAATATACATTTGAAAAACATGGTGACAACTAATTGAAGGATGGCAATTTTGCTATATTTTAGAGAAACTATCATAATTTGCCATGTTTTAGTGATCGTTTTTCATGGCAATTTTTAGAGATGTATGAAAACTTGGAAATTTAGACATAGGACTTGAGTTAAACTTGCCATGTTAAATATTCAAAGAAAAAAATGTCATTTACGTAAAAATTGATTTGGCAAATGATAAGACAAAAAGAATTTTGTCATAATACTTGAAATAAACTTGCCATGGTACAAAAACTAATTTTGGCATGTTCCATAAACTAATTTTTACATGTTAGAGAATATAAAAAATACATTTGAAGAAAATGGTGGCAACTATTTGAAGGAGGGCAAGTTTGCCGTGTTTTAGAAAAACTTTCAGAATTTGCCATGTTTTAGTGATCGTTTTTCATGTCAGTATTTAGAAATGTCTAAAAACATCTCTAACTTAAATTGCCATCTACATATAAAGTAAAATTTTCATGTATTTAAATGTAAATTTCCATGGCAATGAAAGGTAAAAAAAATTACATGAGAAAGTAGAGTAAATTATTGACGGTAGTGGTTGTACCAAACCGGCGCTACTACTAATTTCGTAGCAGTAGCGCCCTTTTCTGACCCGCGCACGCCCCTCACTCTCTCCCTCTCCCCCTCCTCACTCCCTCCCTCTCCACTTTGCGCCGCCGCCGCCGCCGGTGCCCTCAATGCGACCCCACTCCGCACACGCCCCTCACTCCCTCCCTCTCCACTCCCTTGCGCCGCCGCAGGTCCTCCCAACGCAACCCCGACGACCTCGACCCCGGCCCCGACCCCGGCCTCTGCTTCTCCTCCGGCCGTCTCCTCCGCACGCCGGCCGTCTCCTTCTCTGGTGAGACAACCCCACGCCTCCTCCGCCCGTTTGCTTTCTAGTGTTTGGGTGGATTGCTAGGGTTCTTGCTAGGACATTGCTAGGGTTCTTGCTAGGACATTGTTTCTGAAATGGTTTGTGAAATTAGATAGTTAATAAGAAAACCGAGTCAAAAATGAGTCTAAAATGAGTTTAAGAAATTAAGCATTTCTGAAATAGCAAAACTGAGTGAAAAGTGAGTCAGAAAAATGGTTTTTATGCCCAAATTCAAATGAGATGCTTGCTGTACAAATGGTAACTAGAAAGTAAAACATTAAACGATAAGAAAATGTTCTCGTAGGAATTTGTCTCAACGTCGACAATGCCTGGTCCGCATCCTCGTCGTCGAGTCGGCGACGACTTCCTTCAGAGGCGCCATGTCCGGGACTGGGCTCCGCCCGGGTGGCATTGGGAGGTGCTACCTTCCGCGGCGCGCAGCTTGGTGAGGAGTCCGGGCCTCGTCGTCGACCCGAAGCTTCTTTGGTGGCGGTTGCGTGGGCCACTATCTGTAATACCACAGAATTAGGGTGCTCAAATTGGGAAGCTCTAGCCAAGGCATATGGACTTCAGGAGGATATGAAAATAACCTTCGATCTTCGTCCTGAAGATCATATTGAAGGTAATATCGACATTTGGATGGATGTCGATAGGCTTCTAGTTTTACCTCCATGTGAGTTTGTCAACCATATTTGTCAAGTAATTTGCATTCTATATTTAAAAATAGTTGGTGTTAATCCATACTAAATTTGTTAATTTATAATTTACAGCTTATTTTGTTTCTTCGCGTGAAACACAGAAAATAATTGACAACACATACTACACTTATGGATCACATCTAACTTGGGAGGAGAAGGATGCTCTTATCAACTTTGTTATTGGTGTCTTGGTTGGTAGGGACAACTTCCCGTATAATTTGGGAACTGGCCCAAATTATACATTTTACATGCCACTAGTGAATAGGTTGAGGGCGGATGACATTCGCCGAAATATCTTGGTAAGAGTTGCTAATTAAGTACACTACTATTGCGTAAATGGTGTTGATTACATTGCTAACTAGGCTACTATTATGTTCTTCAACAGAAAATGCCAAATGAAGTTGTGCCTCTGTTGATGCAACGCGAAGGTTATATGACAATTAAAAGCCCTATGAGGCCCGAGTTCTCTTTTCAATACACGACTGAGCGCAAACCACCAAGACGGCTCCAAATTGAAGCATGGGGAGAAATAAAGAAGGATCGCAAACCACGAGTTGGAGACCATTGGATCTCTTTGCTTCGTCATGGAGACATAGGTGTTATTCTGTTTTATGTCATTTTACCTAGGAGGGAGGACTAGGTCCTATGAGAGAGAAGTTTTTTTGATTTATATTAACTTACATGATCGATTAGGATGATTATTATTATGATGTTTTTTTGTTTTATGAGATTTTAACTTGGTATGATTAAGATGATGATGAGTCGTTAGATGAGTAAGATGATGATGAGTTATATGACATATATTTGATTAAAGTGGATGGATGCAAGTGATCATGTTGAATTAGAGCGAAATATGCAAGTGATCATATTTCCCTCTAATTCAACATGATCACTTGCATCCATCCACTTTAATCTAAATGTTGTTGCTGACACAATAATTATTGAAGTTGTATATTAATATGTATAACCGTGTGTAAATACAACATAAATATAAAAAAAAAATATGTGCGTTTACTAGTGGCGCGGGTTAGGAAAGAACGCTACTGCTAAATAAGTTAGCAGTAGCGATGGTTAACAGTCGCTACTGCTAAACTTTAGCTGTAGCGCTGGGCAAACAACGCTACTGCTAAAGGTTAGCTGTAGCGCTGTACTAGTAGCGCTGGCACCCGCGCTACTGATATAGCTATTTTCAGCGCTACTACTAGAATTTCTCCTAGTAGTGTTTCCATGGCAAAAAAAAGTAAAAGTGGACATGAGAAAGCAGATAGTTAAATTTGGCATGACGTGCCATGGCAAGAAATAATGTAATTTGGCACGACAAATAAAATATGCGTTGCCATGGAAAAAATAATTTTGAGTGTCCAAATGGCAAAAACATAATTTGAGTTTGCCATAAATTAGAATTTCTAAAATGTCATCGCGAAAAAAATACTAATGGTCGACGTGAGGAAAAACATCTACACTTGCCATGGCAAGACATGTTCAGTTACCATGGCAAGTGTTAATTGGTATGTGAATAGAACTACAAATTGCCATGGCAAAACATCTTAATTAACCATGCAAGCAACACATCTTAAGCTGCCATGGCAAAAAGTATATTTTACTTTCCATGGCAAAAAACATAGCAAAAATGCAAATGATCACCTCATTGCCATATGACCATTAGAAAATAATCAGTACGAGATGGTATCATGTTAGGACAAAAACTATCAACAAAAGTGTCATGTGAATGAATTGTAAAAGTGCCATGGTGTGAGAATTTGTAATAATCTAAGAAATCGCCATGTTTTGCTAAAACATCATGATAAGAAATTGAAAAATTGTAAATATGTTAGCTGCTAGTTGAAACCTATGCATCAAGAACAAAAGATGTGCCAATCTTCGATCTAGTGACATGAAGTAAGTTGCACAAATAAGAACAGGCTCCATAGAGAAACAAATATCAACTACTCCTATGAGAGTGGTTTTTTCTAGCGGTCCGAGTTTCTACAAGGTAGGCTAACACCGGACAATCCTATTCCGAGATTCGTGCAGTACATACCCGGTCAACCAAAGGAACTGTGTGTATTTCTTTGGACAGTACACAACCTCAATCCATGTGTACGGCTGTACATGTCCGAAATAGTAGCAATACATTGCCTGGACCCACGTTGGAGGCATGCGTCATCCATATGAACCCTCTATTTCGTGTCCCGTGAAGCTTGTAACCTAGATCAAAATGTACGGAGGCTCTGCAAGATTGCATTCAGATTTATCTTCCTGCTTCGATTCATTGGTTACGAAACCGGCGGCCTACTACCATTTTCCAGCTGCTAGTTCCAATTCTGCAATAAGCAGCGAAATGTTGCTCTTAAAAAAAGTAAAGAAAAAACTGATCAAATTCACCGGCTGGGTGGCAATGGCGGCCACGCTCGTGTCCGTGGGGCAGATTCGAAGGGAGCGGAGGGCGGGACGGTGAGGATCACTCGCGTCCATGGGGCAGGAGAGGAGATCGGTCGGCAGCGACGGCGATCCGCGCTTGCTTCGTTGGGCAGCAGAGGTGGAGTGGCGGGCTGGATGTCAGCCCTGCGCTCGCGTAGGCAGTAGAGGAGGAGTGGTGGGCGGCGACGGTGGTCCCGCGTATGCTTTTGTGGGGAAGAAAAGAGGAACGGCGGGAGGCGACGGCGATAGCACCAGCGATGTGCACTCACACTGTGGGGCGGCGGGGGCACAGAGTGTGGTGCGTTGTGCGGATATTTTTTTAGGGCCATCGTGCGGGCAGTTTGACATCGACGAGGGGTACGGAGGATCAGTTGTCCATGGTTCGATTAGTGTCTTGTTGCGTTAAACACAGAAGGATTAGGGACCTTTAGATCTGTAGATGGATGTGCCTGATTGTTTGGATTTGCCCACTTTCGTGCTTTTATAGAGGTAGTAGATGATGTCTGAGAGTGGGACGTAGATGACAACTATGATTGGGTTGTCTTGGAAGTAGCGTCAGAATTAATTTTCGGGTTGCCGAGCACCCACTATGTGATCTTCTGGTAATATGGATACCGCGTCTTGCATGGTCACCTGGCTGACGTAGTGTACTGGGTCTTGGACCCTAGAACTTTCGGGCCTCTCCCTTTCGACAGCCATTACCACGCTGACCACTTGGGTGGTCACGTATATGTACAACAACATGGGTTGAGTTTGTGTTGGAGAGGCGAGCAGTGGGTTGGACTGTGGTACTGTTTTGAGGTTGCCGAATGCTTCTTTGCCCCCATCGCTCCAGTAGAACTTGCCTCCCTTCATCGGGAGCGTGTAGAGTGGGAGGGCTTTCTCGCCCAACCTAGAGATGAATGAAACTTACTAATAGAAAAAGGTTTATAGATGAACTTCCATTAGTGACGGACGCAGTCTAACACCCGCCACCGCTAATCTGAAAAATTAACACTCGCGGGTGTAAAATCATGCCCGCCACTGCTATTGGCTTAATAGTGGCGGGCGCCAGTTCACGTCCGTCATTGTTAAGAGGCGTTCAGACTTGTTATGGGACAAATGTTAGCCGTTGCGGGCGGAAATACGTTCCCGCCACTATTATTTTTGGTCTCGCGGCAAATGTTTCCAAAAATAACAATGGCGGGCAGCAATACGTGCCCGCCACCGGCAATTAAGTAGCTGTGGCGGGCGTTGTTTTGTGCCCGCCACACGTATTCTTTCTGCCCGTCACTGGCCAGTAAGTAGCAAAGCCGAGCCAACACACCGGGCCCCACATCATGGCCTATCCACCTCCACCCCAACATCACTCTCTCCCGAAACCCTACCTCGTCTCCCTTCCCACGCCGCCGCCGCCCTCCCACCTCGCCGCCCTCCTCTCCCCTCACGACTCGCCGGCGACCAGATCCTCCCTACCTTGCGCCGCCACGTCCACCCATCCGGTTGGATTCACCGCTCCCAGTCACCAGTAGCCCTCCTAGGTGGCTAGGGTTTCGATCACCTCCAACTTCGGAGTTGCTCCGGCGACTCCGGCTGCTCCTCCCCAACCCAACCCTCTCCCCTACACGCCGCTCCATCTCCTTGACGTCCTTGTCCTACTCGAGGACGGCCGCCACTCCGACGACCTTGGATGGTCCTCTTTGTCACCTACCATGTCCTCTCACGCATAGTGGGTAGCCATCGGATCCGGAGGGAGGCGGCAGCGGAGGGACCAACACCATGAGGGGCGGCGGCCGGTGAGGTGGAGGAGGGGACGGGATGCCGCCGTAGCAGTAGACCCGCGGCGCGGCGGCTGCGGGGGACATGGTGGAGATTTTGCCGACCTAACGAAAGCGCATGCAGGGCCTCAAGGGGGTCCTGTCCGACCGCACCGAGGCTGAGATCTACGCCACGCTTTGCTACAGCGCCATGGAAACCGACGTCGCCGTTGAGCACCTCATCTCCCAAGGTACCATCGACTTCCCCGCCCCGCTATGACCCCAGGCTGGAATTCGAGTATGCTAGTCCGTCCAGCTGTTAATTATTTCATCACGGTCCCTTTGATGTTGTCGTACTAGTGGTCTAGTACTCGCTTGGCAATCCCGTCTAGATTTCTACATGATTTAGTGTAAAGCGTGTGATTTGTAGTGTATATGATGTTAGTTTGATCCACTGTGGATTTGCAGTGGTCAATAATGAGCAAAGCTATTTTGGTTTTGTGAGCAAGCAGCAAGCGGTGCCAGCAAGTTCTGTTTTATTTATTTATGAAATATATAGAGGCTTGATAGATAAATTGTACAGAGTATACACCAGGATCAGGAGGGTGAAACGAGCTTGGCTGGGGCCTCCTTGGCGACGTCTACGACCGCCATGGAACGCCATCTCTTCACCGATCTTGCAGTAAGAAGCTCACCTCACGATCATTGCCTATTATTTCTAGTATAGTGCCTCGTAGCTTGTTCTTTTGTTTATTGCTCGTAAACGCTTCATGATGATTGAATCTGAATATATGCAAGATCAGGAATGAAATGCTAGAAGAAACTATTGCTCCTGCTACTTTTTAAACTCTGCGTTTTAGGCAAGGACAACGAGGTGTATGAGGATGATCTCGTGGACTATGATGAGGAGGTGGAGAAAGCTGTCGACGGTGCAGCCGCCAACCCTTCTGTCAACGTTGTCAAGAAGTGTGTGCCCTCGATGCTTCTAATTTCTACTTTTCTTGCTAGGGTTCGTGGTAGAGGGACCTCATCTCACCTGGTATGGTTTGTGGTGTTGTGAAAAATCCACATCTCAGGGTTTAGGGGCTGCCTGCTCAAGCCAGAGCTGCTCTGTGCGATCTAGGACTGTGGGTTTGATCATCCTTCTGAAGGCAAGTTCTTTAATATTTCAGAGCCATCAGAATTGGATCTACATGCATAATACGTTATGGATTCTTGAGCTGAAATTCTTTCTTTGTCTCTTTCAGTTCTTCATGATCATGGACTAATCCATGTACACACCTGTGCTTGGGAGTAATAAAATGATCCCCAAAAAGAATACAAAAGCCAGCGTCACTTGACCACATACCGATGTATTTATCATGCATACATTGATTAAATTTTATATATTTGTGTCCCTTGACCACATATAGATCTTAGGAGTTATTAGATCGAGTGTCGAAATTATTTGTCTTCTGTTCCTCTAAGAACAGACATGATCCGTCGTATCCTGACATATAGATGCTTGGTAGATAAATTCTATATGTCAATGTCACTTACAAAATATCATTTATAATTTTGACATATCAGTGTCAATTAAAAAAAATCTCTTTTGCGTGGGTACTGTCGTAATAATACGCATGATGTTATAGCATGGTGAGTTCTTAAACTAACATCCTAGCTTCATATATCTTACATATAGCAGCATGATTTCTGCATCATATATCTTACATATAGCAGCATGATTTCTGACCACACCAATTCTCACCTGTTGATGCTCATTTTTTATATGGTTCATGGATTCGTAGCTTCATCGCTTCATATTCGTTTTCTTTTGCATGTGAGATCCAACCAACAAAGAACTAGTGAGCAGAATGCTACTAGGAGGAGCAGAGCCTAACTTGTTCACAGCCCTTCCGTTCTTCCTATTTTATTTCTTGTCGAGTAGAACATTGAGGATATGTTTGTGCCCTCCATGCTAGCCTATGTAAATTTGTATATCATTGATGATGAAAGTAAATTTATATACTCCATGCAGCCAATATGTTATGTGTATATACATCTGATAATACTACTGTATGTATTATAGAATTGTACTCTATACATATTTGTACAAGTATATTTTTAAAATCCTAAAACAACTAGTAGTGGCGGGTAGGACTAGGTGCACGCCACTGGTATATAGTAAAACTACTAGTGGTACTCGAGTTGCTAGTGGCGGGCAAGTTTTTGCGCCGGCTACTGATAACTGATTAACAGTGGCGGGCGGCCCGCCCGCCACTGATGGCATTACAGCAGTGGCAGGAAGTCAGTGGCGGACACCCCTGGGAGCCTGGCCCGCCATTGCTGGCCATTTGTCGCCCGCTACTACTAGGCATTCCTGCAGTAGTGACTACTGAGGGCTACCATGCAGCCCACGAGCTTCTGGACCTCTCGTATTGTCACTGGCGGTATCAAGTTGATTATTGCTTGGATTTTTTTCCAGATTGTCCTTGATTCCTCTTTGGGAGCCTAAACCCGACAGTTGTCCTATGGGGACCCCAAAAACGCACTTTTCGAGGTTCGGCTTCATACCGATTCCTCTTTCGGGGTTGTCGAATGTCAGCTGTAGGTCGGATAAGAGACTGGAGCTCCGACGTGACTTGACCAAAATGTCTTCAACGTTGGGCTCTGGATTGATTCCGATTTCATAGTGGAAGCACTGCATGGTCCATTGATACGTTGCTCCGATGTTCCTAAGTCCGAAGGGCATTGTGATGTAGCAGAAGGGACTGCAATGCATGATGAAGGAGGTCTTTTCCTGGTCAGATTCTTTCATGTGTATCTTATGATACCCTAAGTAGGCTTCCAGGAAGCACAAATGGCAGCCCGCTATGGAGTCGATCATCTCGTCTATGATGGGACATGCCTTGTTCAGGTCGGTGTAGTCAATGCACATGCTCCAAAAGATGTTCTTCTTGTGCACCATGACTGGGTTGACCAGCCACTCTGAAAGTGTGACCTCCATGATGAACCCGGTAGCTAGGACCCTGGCGATCTCTTCTCCAATCGTCTGCCGCTTTTCAATGGCGAAACAACGGAGAGATTGTTTGATCGGTCTTGCATCTTTGTGGATGTTGAGGCTGTGTTCCGATTTCTTCGGTTCCCCTAGCATGTTTGCTGGCTTCCATGTGTTATATTCCAGTTAGCTCGGGGGAATGCAAGGAACTCCGCCTCTTGTTCCTCTGACATGTTTCATTTATTTCAAAAACCTAATTTCATTCGATTAAAAGAATATTAATACAAAAACATTTTGCTAAGTCTTAGTCTACAGAGACTTCGTTATGTCTCTATCGATGCTAGTATATCCCTTAGATCTTGCATGAAGATTCGTAGAAAAAAATTATTTTCAGTTTTTTCTTTTTCTTTCTTATATACTATATCACTTGACTAAGACTTGGTTAAGTCTCAATCGATTGAGACCTATTCACACCCATTTTAAAAACAATTTCCCTCGTTTCATAAAAGAATCACTCATTTTTAAACGGTTTGAAATAATCAGTTTCACATGTTTATATGATCCATCAGGCTACATGATGTATTTGTCAGAGAAACTCGACTCCTTCGTACTTTTAGTTCATATATGATCAACGAATTGGCACCCGTGCATTGAGTATCTCAATTTGCATACTCATCATAAGTAGATGTTCTTTTTGTTAAAATAGGATAGTTTATTTTTCTTTCAAAATTTATTGTTCTTTTGCAAATTCAATCCCACGACTGTACATATCGTGCATCACATTGGGGCATAAGATAATCATAAAATCTAAACAGAAAATCATTAAAAATAATATTTGAGTAACTATGTTAACCATGCTGCAAATTTATATTATCCATGAATTTTTACTAAATGTCTATGGTACAACAGGAATAATGACGAGGCATCATGTGCCAAGAATAGAGATGACAGACGCCGGGCAGCAAAATAATACTATATAATACTATATGTATCAGTAATACTTCGTGCAATATGAATCCTAGTACAGTTGCAGACATGGATAGCAAAGCATCCTTCTGAAGTCACAGAACGCATTGCCAACTGTAAACATGTCCAGTAAATTAGATGGTGATCCAGCTAAATGCAGGCGTTGGAAAAAAAGGAAAGTATGAGAAACTGAATTCATGTAACAGCATACAGATATAAATCTGTAAGATGGTAAGGAGGAAAACAACTATAAACTGAAAGGGCAGTACTGGGCGTCGGCACGCCGGCCGAAAGTTTCAGTCGGTCGGGCCCAGCCGCCCGATACAGGTGCGTATAGCCGTCTGATTGAACCCAGCGTCATCTTCTTCCTCCCCCTCATCTTCAATCTAAGTCAACACGTTCATCGCCAGATGCAATTTCCTGCAGCCCCTCGTCGCCTCCTCCTCCCGCCGCCTCCTGCTTGCAGCTCCGCGTGCCCGGCTCACCGTCATCCTCGCCGCTCTCCGGCGTAGCTCGTCGGTTTGGAAATTGCCGTGCTGGTGCCCCCGTGCGGTTCTACCCCCTATGCAGCTCGCCATGGCTGGTTGTAGCATCGGCGCCTGCCGTTTGCAGCTCACCAAGGCTGGTTGTAGCTTCCAGCGACGCCGGTTGTAGCTTTCACAAATGCCGAATGCAGCAAAAATACACATCGTCGTCGCTGTCAGGGCCGCATCATCGTCACGGACGGTTGTAGCATTAGTCGGCGACGCTTCACCGGTTGCAGCTCCAGTGTACGTGGTTGTAGCGTCTCCATGAATTGGTTGTAGCTCCTGCGATGCACAGTTGTAGCATTTTCGCTGATGACGGTGTCGTCTGGCTACAACTCCGGCGAACTCAGATAGCAACTCTAGATAATGTGGTTGTAGCTTTTTAGGTGAATGGTTGTAGCATTTGTCGACACACCTCGCTGGTTGAAGCTCCGGTGTGCACGCGTTGTAGCATCATTGCAGGGTGGTTGTAGCTTTTCGATACGTGGTTGTAGCATTGATGCCGTTGTCAGCCAGGTCGTGCGGCAAGCATCGAACACCGGCAGCTTGAAGCAACCTCCCCTCGAGCGGCAGCAGCTCGCGTCCTCAGGCCTTAGCAGGTCCTTCATGCTGCCGGGTCCCAAGCAGCAGGTCCCTTGAGGTGGCTTGTCCCTCCCAAGCAGCAGGGAGAAGGAAGATGGCAGCGGGGATTGCTGCCAGGTTGCCGGCGTGAAGTGGTGGCAGCTCATCTCGGGCGAGATTGCTGCTGTGTTTGGGAGAGGAGGTTGCAGCGGAGAAGAAGCTGGGCTGGGCGCGAGCTCGAAAATAAAGGAGAAGGATGGCGCTGAGGTGGGCTCTCACATCTGATGTGTCGCGATTTGTATCGCTAAGAGCTGCGCGTGGGCGGAACCTGCCGAAGCGTTCGGCCGGCGCGCCGAACGCAAGCGTTTACCAAACTGAAAGCATTGTGCAACCATTGGGATTAAACATTAGCGGACATGACATAAGCAGAAACTAATCATCAAAGATAAATGAGGCTGCATGAAGTTTCGACTCAATGGAAGGAAAGAACCACAGTAGAATACGTAACACCAAATCTGAATAGAACAAACAGGAAAAAAATTGTATGAGACCGGGTCTCATTTTACAGCCGGTGAGACCTGCTCCGATGGATGCCACGTTGCCTCCACAATCTTAAAGCAGGAATCCCACCAGCCATCAGTTTCTATTCCCAGCTATCTATTCCTGCTGTGTACGTATGCTAAGCTCTTGTCCACACGGCACCACGCTACCAAGACATCTCGTCCATGGTCGCCGTCGAACGACATCGTCGTCGGCGGCTAGTCGGACTGCTCGACCACGGCGGCCGCTGGTCATGTTGCTGGACGGGCGGACTCCTCTTCGACTGCGGCCGTGCGCCAAAACGTCTTCGCGGGCAGCGAGGCCAACTCCTCGTCGAATGTACATGGAGCAGTAAGAAATTCATCCTGAACTAACTCACGTATGCATATGAATTGCATACACACGAATCACCAGGAAAATATTCATTCCCAGTAACCAAATGTACATGCAAAATATCCATAGTAGTTCAGAAAAGAACTCATAGCAGTACATGAATTTCATACACACAATCATTCGGCTACATCCCAGCAAAGTCACGTATGCACGCAAGCAAGCAGTACTCATGCAAGATGCACAAGATAAAGGACTCAAATCAAGCCAAAGCCTAGGAGGCTCAGATTCGGTCAGCTATCCGGTGCCCGCAGCAGTTGCAGCAGGGACACGAACAGGTTCATGATGCTTCGAAGAGGACGACGTCTTGGCGCATGGCCGCCGTCGAAGAGGAGTCCGCCCGGCCAGCAACATGGAGAGCGGCTGCCGTGGTCAAGCAGTCCGACTGGCCGCCGGCGACGATGTCGTTCGACGCGACGATGGATGAGATGTCTTGGTAGCGTGGTGCCGTGTGGGTGCAGGCGACGAGGTCATTTGGCGCTGTCATGACACTAACTTTTTTTTTTTGAGGGGTATCATGACCCTAACTTGGTAGTGCGAGTTACGTACGTACTCCCTCCATCCCAAAATAAGTGTCTTAAGCTTAATACAACTTTGTACTAGAGCTAGTACAAAGTTGAGACAGTTATTTTGGGACAGATAGAGTATGTAACAACAACTTAGGAATTAGGATACGTACACGGCAGGGATTGATAGGTGGGAATAGAAACGGATGGCAGGTGGGATTCCTGCGTTGAGATTGTGGAGGCAACGTGGCATCCATCGGTGTGGGTCTCACCGGCTGCAAAATGATACCCGGTCTCATACAATTTTTTTCCGGACAAATGAGAGACATGCAAGCTTGAAATAATTTGAACTAGGAGAGTTGATTTTTAGCACGGCACCCCCGTATCTACACTGCTGGTACAGATTCCACGGCATAGGGATGTATGCCACGTACTGTAGCGACACTTTTTTTTTTTGAACACAGTACAGACGCAAGCGCTCATATACACGCGTATACACTCACCCCTATGAACGCACACACGCACACCCTACCCCTATGAGCACCTCCGAGAGACTGAGCCGGCATATCATCTTGAAATTTACGAAGTCACCGTAGGCACCTCGTCGTCGACGGGAACGTCTCCTCCCACTGAATGTGCATCGCCGGAAATCCTGAAATAAATCCAGGAATAAATGCGAGCACCAGGATTTGAACCCTGGTGGGCTGGGGATACCACAGTCCCTCTAACCATCCAACCACAGGTTGGTTCGCATAGCGACACTTTTGTTAGCAGACGTTTCGGTTGCTAACTACTTTAGGCTGGGCACATTCCAATCAATCCTGGGCCTAGTCTGTTTCTGGCCTCGTAGGTGGATTCCTTCCAACCCTAGAGTTATGTAACATGTCGGTCCGCGGTAGTAAAAAATGTGAAACGTGTCGGGCCGCGGTCGAAACAGCTGCAAAGGCCATCTTCCACTTCTTTGTTCCTCTCCTTCCTTCCGCCTCGCGAACAAACAATCCGCCCTACACACGCCAATTTGGTTGCCGGAGTGGTGGGAGAACCCGCATCTGGTGCCTGGCGGTGTACATAGTCCTAGGATTTCTCGGTGTAGTTTCCTTGGCGCCGGCGTCGTGGCGGAGAGTGTTGCGTGGGTAGGCGGTGGCGGGGCACCCCACAACCTCCTCTTCTCCCCATCTCACACGCCATGCAACCTGCATAGCTCGCCGCCGGTGGAACTCCCTGCTTCGTCCTCGTGGTGTTGACGCCCCGAACTGGTCATCGATGCATGAAGGGCTGGTGGCCCGTTCTGGCCCAGATTCGGATCAGGACGGGGACTTAAACCGGTGGTGGTGGTTGTAGCTAGGGGATCGACGACCAATTCACCCAACCGTGGGTTTCGGGTTGGTTGCCTGCGGTACTCCGTTTCTGTCTAGATCTAGGCAGGATGGAGGTCGTGGATCCGGATGGGTCGTCGTGGCTGCCATATGTCGCACATAAGGTTCCTCATGTTCCAAGATGGTGTTCTGCCAGATGCCGATCCTCTTTGATTTTTGCCGTTGACGAGTTACGGAATGCTCTGTCGGAGATCTTTATTGGGTGCTTGACGCCTGTAGATTGCTAGATCGGATGGGATTTGGTCGTGTGTGCACCTACTTCAGCCCGAGTGGCTTCAGAAGGGTGTGATCCGAAGCTTCATTGCCTATTGACATTATGGAACATGTCGGCATTTTGATTTTCGTGGTGAAAACAGTGGCGGAGAATGTCATGTGGATGAGATCTGAGGCCTAGTAATGGCGGATCGAGACTTTGAGGGGATGATGATTTCGCTTGGTGATTCGTGACGTGTTGTAGTGCCATCGGATGGTGGGGGCGACAATACAGGCGGAGTACAGAGTCTTAGCTTTCAAGACGAAAACCCAAGGTCTGGCCTTAATTGATTGTGCGTGGCAGTGTCCTTGTTGAAGGCATTGTTGTGAGAGCTCGGATTTTCTCCAGGGTGAAAACCTAAGATCTATGACCGGACGATGACGATGCTTCTGTGCCGTTTCCTTCTTGGAGGCGTCGCTTTTGGAGAATTTACACTTTGGGTGTTGTCTTGGTGGTGGTTGGTGCTGCAGCTACAAGGAATTGATCACCGTAGCGGGATCTTTTATTTTTATTTTTATTTTTTATTTAATTTTATTTTTTATTTTTGCCTTTTGGCTATGTGCATCCGCAATGTCTTTTTGACATTTCGTTGTTGCAGAGTCTGGGTGTAATTGATATCTTTGCGATATTAATATATTTCCTTTATCAAGAAATCGATCTGTGGAATAAAATGGCCCAGGCTCCTTCGTCCGTCCGCCGCTTGGCATCGACGAGGAGCTGTGGTTTTTCGTGGTTGCGCGGATCTGGGTTTCTGGTTCCTGCGAGTGGGTCATCGTCGTCGGTCACTGCCGTGCTCCGGCTCTGGTCCTGAGTCCTGACCCATGGCAGTTGCGGCTTTGGTCCTGTACCGCGGTGGCTGCGGCTTGTCCGCCGCTTCGGCTTTATGGGGATAAGGCTGGCGGCGCTTCTTTTGGTGCGGATGCGGGAGGTGGTAGGGCTGGAGGTTCTGGAGGTGGTGCATCGGCGTTTGCTCCTTGGATCTTCCTCAGCGAGGCTGGCCGATGTGGATCTGGCAGTACATAGAGTCTGCTTGTGGTATCGCCGCCGATCTGAATGTGGAGACAATCTCCAGGTTAGTGATGGCTCACTCCATTGAAACTTACGATGATTTCTCTGATCTCTTCCAATACATTGAACCAAAACGACCCCCTTTACTTCCAGACCCAAAGTTGTGGACGGTACCACTTCCGGTCCGTTTTGGGGTGACGCACAAGCAGCCGATGTACCCAAGTCCGGACAGGGCGAGGCGAGACCAATCCTTTGTCATGGTAGTCAGCTGGAGGTTGGAAACGCGGGTATGCAGCTGGGAGCTGTCTTTGAATGATTCCTGGGTTCGTTCCTGATAAGTTAGGTGTCCCAGTGCCGCTCTTGTTCCTTGTGTGTGCTTTCTTGTTTTTCCCTCACATATATGTGTTGTACCACACCGCCCTGATGATCATTTGTGTTACTTTTTGTTTATTATACAAGGAACCGACCCCGGGATGGACTTAAGGCGAGGGCAATACCAAGCAAGATGAGCTCCATTGAATCGTGTCTGCTGAACTCTGAAGGCAAATATGCACCTGGCACATTTGTTCTTGTGGTAGGCATGTCGTTTGATTCATGCCAAGAAGCATATGACCCGGTCCTGCATCCGGTGATGAAACTCGGTGAACTATGCAAATGTTGCCGATCCTGCATGCTCAGGCACAACGTTGTCCCCTGAAATTGAAACCCTTAATCACAGAGACGTTCTGGACGCTCATCCTCTACGATCATATTGTGTACGATCACACAAGTTGTCATCACCTCCCACAATTTTTTGGTGCTCCAAGTTCTAGCAGGATACTGAACGAAGCCCCATCGAGATTGAAGAACACCAAAGGCATGCTCTACATCCTTTCTAGCACTCTCTTGCTCTTGGGCAAATCTCTTTCTCTTCTCTCCAACAGGGTTGGAGATTGTCTGGACAAGAGTAATCCATTGTGGATAGATATCGTCAGCTAGATAGTATACATTGTTGTATTGGTGGCCATTGATTTCAACATTGACCTCAGGGCAATTGCTTTCTGCCATCCTAGCAAACACCGGAGAGCGCTGGAGCACATTGATATCGTTGTGAGATCCGTCCATGCCAAAGAAAGAGCGTAAAATCCATAGATCTTGGGAAGCAGCGACCACAAATATGATAGTGCAAGCTCGGACATGGCCCTTATACTGCCCCTGCCAAGCAGAAGGGCAGTTTTTCCACTTCTAGTGCATACAATCTATACTGCCAAGCATCCCAAGGAATCCCCTACTGGCATTCATCGCCAACAACTGTGCTGTATCAGCAACAGTTGGCTCTCTCAAGTACTCCGGCCCAAACACAACTATGACAGCCCTGCAGAATCTTTACATGGACTCAAGCCATGTGGACTCACTCATCCGTTTATACTCATCAATGAGATCACCGGGAACTTCGTATGCAAGCATCCACATGGCAGCAGTGCATTTATAATAAGAGGAAAAGCTAATCTTTCCTAGGACATCTGTCTTGCACTCGAAATAGTTAGAGTACTCAGCCACCACCTCCCGAATACAGTTGAACACATGCCTAGCCATACGAAAACGGCGTCGGAACATGTGATGTTTGAAGAGCGGGTTTGGGGTCTCGAAGTAGTCCTTCCAAAGTAGAAAATTGCCACTATCCCGGTTGCGATTCAGTGCCGGCGTGTGTCCCGGTATGGAGCCCCTAAACTGTTGTCGCTCAATACTTAGGTGGTCATGGACGACCAATGCAGCTACCACGATCTCCTCATCATCGGATGAAGAATCATCTGAATCATAAACAACATTGTAGAAAAAAAAACTCATTGTCGGAGTCCATTGGTACCTTGTGGGCAAACCGTCGAACAACTTGCGGGCGTCGTGGAAGAAGCCGGCCGGTGAAGAGCCTCACACCTCACTGAGAGAAGGTAGCGGAGCTGGGCGGCGGCGGCGGGAGAGGAGGCGGCCGGGAGGGTAACCTATCCATGGACGGATGGTTGGTGGCGTCGGCGGAAGTGGGTGGCAGCGGCAGGAGGTGGGGCGCTCGGGCGAGTCTGGGGAGAAGGAAGGAAGAGGAGAGTGGCCTGTGTGCCACCGACTGGTGGGCCAGGGGGAAGAGAAGGGCGGGCGTCGCGGGCGTCCGTCCCGTGTCCGCGTCGACGCAAATACGACCCAAATTTGGGCCTGGAATGGGTCACGGACGGACAAAAAACGGACGCGCATCCGTTTGGGTCGTCGCGTTGGGCCGAGTTTTGTGTCCACGACAATCCAAACGGACACGCGCGGACGAAATGGGTCGCCCGGTTGAAGTTGCTATTTTAACGAGCCAAAATCTTTGCTGAGTACCACCGAAAACCGTCGACAAACTCGTTGTCAAGCGCCCATGAAAAAACATTCGATATACACCCAGTTGTCGACATCGTGTAGGTCATGCCATGGATGCATAGTGTGACGCTGGTCGACAATGTGTAACTCCTCTGGATGTCTAGTGTGACGCTCAGCTTATATTTTGCAGAGTATTTGTTGGCCTTGGTTTACTATACTAGATACTCGGCTTTCGAAGCTCTTCGTGTGGCGGTGTAGGTATAAGAGCATCTACAGCCGCGATCGGCAAATCCGGCCCCTCAAACGCCCGCGAACGCGCCCATAGAAGGTGACTGGGCATGCCTCAAATTTTGCAATTTGCAATCATATACCCTATTTTCAAAACATCAGATACATGCAAGGACATGCACGTTGATCATCAGGTCTTTGTTTGGCCGGCGGGACACAACTTCAGTCATCCCCTTTGTGAAGCGTGTGGACTGTGACTCTTTTTGAATCACACAATTAAAATCTCGGTCATTATAGTAGGCCATCAACGTATACATATGAGATGAACTTGACACTCTATGAACACTCATCAGTTGATGAAATGCAATCAAGTGTGAAGCTCCCTCATACATACAATGAGAATTGATCCACCTACACAAACAGAGAAGCGTGTCATTGTCCGACGGCGCGACAATTTAAGTTGGTTCGCCTCTGGCTGGCGCGGCGAGGTGGGACTAAAATTTGGCAACGGTCTTCTCGTCAAGTCGCTGGCAAGTGAGACCGTGCAGGCCAGGCGGGCGTGCCTGGACGCGCCCGGGCACCCCATATTTGAGCTAGATGTGAGGGGTGCCGGTTAGCCCGGGCGTTCAAGGCCGGTTTGAGAAACCCGACTGAGTCGAAATTTCGTGACCGGTCAGGGACAAAGAGCTCTGTCCAGGCGTTTGAGAGGATACGAGGGTCATAAGTGTCTTCCGGCGATTGAATATTTTAGTTCTTACCAGCATTTGTATAAGCCCTCACATAGCAGCGTGTATGATTCGTTGCACCCGTGCATGAATTTAATTGTGCGCAGTCATCAACAACAATGGTAGTGTTAGGAATAGTCGCCGCACAGTGCTACTGTGCCAGCCACATAACCATAGACTAATGGTATTTGGTACTACTCTGAATGATCCCTTCCCTCTCAATGACCCCTTTCATCTGACCCTTTGTGAAACCCTTCCTTTTTGGAAATTAATGTCAAAGGGGGAGAATTGTCAAAGCTTATATGCTTACTCATATCAAAAGGGGAGATATAATATGAAGAGGGGGAAATATGCATCAGGGGGAGAAATATGCATGGAGGGAGAGAAATGTCAAAGCTGATGCTTGATACTTTAAGGGGGAGAGAGAGATCAAATCAAGACTATTATACTATTCTTAAGGAGAGAGACTGTGTAATTCAGATTATGTTTGTTAGACTTTTCTCAACCCTATCTTCTCCTAATATCTACATCCTAATATTCAGGGGGAGAAGAAGACTCATAATTCATGGGAGAAAGTTCTAAATGCCTTTTGGAAACATATTGGTCTTTAAATAATGCTATTCCCTATATGTTTCCTTTGCTTTGGTATTCTTGATTTCTTCTGCATTTCTATGAGAAAAATACTCTTGTGTTATCTAACATTGTTTTCTCAAATGTGTTTGTTTAGTTGAAATGCTCAAGAACTTCAGGCAAGGTAAGTATATGCATCATATCCCCGGTCAAGATGATCTCTTGTCTTTTGCACATATTGTTTGTATGAGTGAATCTTGAATATGAAACATCTCATTCATATATATTTGATGCATATAGCCAAAGCACATATGGATTATCATGTCCTCTCTACAATGTGTGTGCTCATGCATTCCGAAGCAACTATATATTCCTTAAAGGACTGCTCACATTTAGGGGGAGGTTGCCTTAAGTCATATGTCTTTGAAAGTCTTTATATATCTTTGTATATCTTAAATTGAAGCTTTGATTGTATGTTTTCATCAATTACCAAAAAGGGGGAGATTGAAAGTACATATGCTCCCTTGGTGGTTTTTATAATTCATGACAACTCGCTCTAAAACTCGCTTAGCTAAATTTTGTGAGCATTAATCACTTATCTCTAGCATTGAGCCTATGAAGGTAAAAGAAGCGCTTGAAGACCCCGATTGGGTGAACGGTATGCATGATGAGCTACACAACTTCGAGAGGAATGAAGTTCGGACGCTGGTGGAGAATCCAAAGGAAGAGCACAACATCATCGATACAAAATGGGTGTTTCGCAACAAGCAAGATGCGGATGGTCAAGTGGTACGCAACAAGGCTTGCCTTGTGGCTCAAGGCTAAACTCAAGTCGATGGTAAGGACTACGGTGAGACGTACGCCCCAGTTGCTAGACTTGAGGCCATTCGAATACCTCTTGCTTATGCCAATCACCATGATATTACTCTTTATCAAATGGATATCAAAGGTGCTTTTTTTAATGGTGAAATTGAGGAGGAGGTGTATGTCAAACAAACTCCAGGATTTGTGAACCGTAAGAAACCTAATCATGTCTATAAACTTCGTAAAGCTCTTTATGGTCTTAAACATGCCCCTCGAGCTTGGTACAAATGCTTAACAAAGTTTCTCATTGAAAAGGGTTTTGAAATTGGTAAAATTGATGCAACCTTGTTCATTGAAAGAGTTAAAGGTGAATTATTTGTGTGCCAAATTTATGTGGATGACATTATCTTTGGATCTACTAACCCACATTTTAGTGATAAATTTGCAAGGTTTATGTCCGAAAAGTTTGAGATGTCTATGATGTGTGAGCTGAAATTCTTCCTTGGTTTGCAAATCAAGCAATCGAGTGATGGAACTTTCATCTCTCAAACCAAGTATACCAAGGACTTGTTCAAGAAGTTCAACATGCAAGAGTGCAAAGGTATGAAAACTCCCATGCCTACAAGTGGACATGTTGACCTCACCAAAGAGGACAAAACGGTTGGTCAAAAGGACTATCGATCATTGATCGGTTCATTGCTATATCTATGTGCCTCCCGTCCCGATATCATGCTTAGTGTGTGCATGTGCGCTCATTATCAAGCTGCACCTAAAGAGTGTCATCTTAAGGCCGTGAAAAGAATTGTGAGATACTTGATACATACACCAAACTTTGGTATTTGGTATCCCAATGTATCTTCTTTTAGTCTTGTTGGTTATTCCGACTCAGACTATGCCGGAGACAAGGTTGATAGAAAATCCAGCTCGGGTACTTACCAATTTCTTCGGAGATCTCTAGTGTCTTGGTCATCCAAGAAACAAAATTCGATATCTCTATCTACCGCCAAAGCGAAATACATTGCCGTCGGGTCATGTTGTGTGCAATTACTATGGATGACTCAAACTCTTAAGGATTAAGGGATACATTTGAAGAATGTTCCATTGTTGTGTGACAATGAGAGTGCCATTAAGATTGCACACAATCCCGTGCAGCATTCTCAAACTAAGCATATTCAAGGTCGTCAACATTTCATTCGTGATCATGTTGCCAAAGGAGATATTAATCTCAAGCATGTGAGGACTAACAAGCAATTGGCCGGCATATTTACTAAGCCTCTTGATGAGAAAGTGTTTTGTCACTTGAGGAGTGAGTTGAACATCATTGATGCTTCGAAGTTGAGCTAAAAACTCACTTTGATGCATATGAGGGCATGATCCTACATGACCATTCCTTCATACTATCTTATTGACATTATCTTATATCTTGGAAATCTATGCTTCCTTGTATTGCATCTAACCTTTTGTAGGAACTTGGATGAGCTACATTCCACAAGATTGCCAACAACTCCAATCATAAGCAATATTGTCAAAAGCCAAGTATCTACATCCCTACCATGTGATGAAGGAAAAAGACAACACAAAACATATCCTTGACATATTACCATGAAATCTTCATTCTTGTCAATTGGATATATTATGTTCTTCCTTGCATGACTAACCCTTTTGTAGGAGGACCTATCTTAAAAGCAAAGAAGGATTGCCCACAACTCCAACTCTTGGGCATCCACCACAAGTCAACCTACAAGCCATGTCATCTACATCACTCAAAGGTACGTATCATATCCTTGAAGAAGTTTTACTTCAAGATATGATTCAAAGCAATTCAAAGCAATATGGACACATTAATATGCTTAAACTAAAAATGGCAACCCCATTTTGAGCTTAACGGTGAGTATGGCCCATGATCAAGTATTCTTGCTTGGCTCCTAAGTCAATATACTCTAATATAGGTGACCTAGTCGTCGACCATCATCTAGATGAGCTCTCTTGATTGGTTTATCTTTTGGTTGCATATTTTCTTGCTCTTCATCTAGTTGAAAATTCATTGCAAATATTTTTGAAAATTCATTGCAAATCCTTTTGAAAATTCATTGCATATCCTATTGAAAATTCATTGCAAATCCTTTTGAAAATTCATTGCAAATCCTATTGAAAATTCATTGCAAATCTCTTTGATTCGATTGAGACTTTCTGAAAAACTGTATTTGACAAAATGGCAAATGACACCTCTGCAAAGTTTCCGTTTTGCATTTCGAACCCTCCGATCAAAGTAACTCGGTCTCACCAATATTGCAGATAAGCTGCACATACACACATCGGTTCCATCGATTCACTTTGCCTCAGAGCCACCGATTTTGCTATCTTCTGTGTTTTTATCAAAAAGGGGAGTAATCTCAGACATTCAAGGATCCCTATGTCAAAGCGGGAGAAATTATTTACAAGGATCCCTATGTCTCAAATAATCTCAATGACCCTTACTCAATGATCCCTTCCCTCTCAATGATCCCTTTCATCTGACCCTTTGTGAGACCCTTCCTCTTTGGAAATTAATGCCAAAGGGGGAGAAATATCAAAGCTTATATAATTACCCAGATCAAATGAGGAGATATAATATAAAGGGGGGAGAAATATGCATTAGGGGGGGAAATGTCAAAGCTTATGCTTGCTACTTTAAGGGGAGAGAGAGAGATCAAATCAAGACTATTCTACTATTCTTAAGGAGAGAGACTGTGTAATTCAGATTATGTTTGTTAGAGTTTTGTCAACCCTATCTTCTCCCAATATCTACATGCTAAGATTCAGGGGGAGAAGAAGACTCATAATTCGTATTAAGGGGAGAAAGTTCTAAATGCCTTTTGGAAACATATTGATCTTTAGATAATGCTATTCCCTATATGTTTCCTTTGCTTTGGTATTCTTGATTTCTTCTGCATTTCTATGAGAAAAATACTCTTGTGTTATCTAACATTGTTTTCTCAAGTGTGTTTGTCTAGTTGAAATGCTCAAGAACTTTAAGGTAAGTATATGCATCATATCCTTGGTCAAGATGATCTCTTGTCTTTTGCACATATTCTTTGCAAGACTGAATCTTGAACATGGAAACATCTCATTCATATATATTTGATGCATATAGCCAAAGCACATATGGCTTATCATGTCCTCTCTAAAATGTGTGTGCTCATGCATTCCAAAGCAACTATATATTCCTTAAAGGATTGCTCACATTTAGGGGGAGCTTGCCTTAAGTCATATGTCTTTCTAAGTCTTAATATATCTTTGTATATCTTAAATTAAAGCTTTGATTGTATGTTGTCATCAATAACCAAAAAGGGGGAGATTGAAAGCACATATGCTCCCATGGTGGTTTTTATAATTCATGACAACATTACATTGTCTCTTGGACTTATACTTTTACATAGTGTATTTCAGATGATGTCCACAGAGAAGTTTGGCCATGGAATTCGAGGAGAATCCCCAGAGGAAGGAGAAGAAGCAGGAAGGAATAGGATTGGCAAATGATCAAGCTTGAACACTCTACATTTTACTTTATGTGAGAAATCACTTTGAGTTGATAGGAAAGCCAGTACTATTAAAAGGGGGTGAGATAATCTTGGTGAATGAATTGCTCAAAATGCTCAAGTATTAGCCACCAAAAGCACCCAAAACTCCTCCCACAAGATTCTGTCCAAAACCTAAAAGTCCAAATTCGGTGCCACCAACATTTCCATTTCGTCCATACCGAGTTTGAACCCTAAACAGATCCTAAGCCAAACCATAAATCTCGGTAGCACCAAGTATCCGTTTCGGTGCCACCGAAACCTGTGACCTACTCTCTCGTTAGCTATTTTCAATAATCGGAATTTTTTAGATTTGGAAATCGGTCTCACCGAGAAGTGGAAACTTCCTAGGACACCCATATCGGTACAACCGAGATTTCCATATCGGTCTCACCGAAAAACCGATAGTTGCCACCATTTGCATTAGTCGGTGCAACCGAGTTTTTGGACCGGTGTCACCGAGTTGAGCAATAATGTTGTAATGGTTGGATTTTTTGAGATGCCTATATATACCCCTCCACCACCCTCTCAGTCGTAGAGGAAACACTCAGAACAAATCCACACTTGTCATATTAAATTTTCTAAGAGAGAGCCACCTACTCATGTGTTGAGATCAAGATATTCCACTCCAACCATATGAATCTTAATTTCTAGCCTCCCCAAGTTGATTTCCACCCAATCAACCTCTTCTACCAAGCCAAATTTGTAAGGGAGTGATTGAGTGTTGAGGAGTCTATCGTTTGAAGCACAAGAGCAAGGTGTTCATCATTGTTACCACATCGATTACCTTTTGGAGGGTGGTACCTCCTAGATTGGTTAGGTGTTGCTTGTGAGCCTCCTACTTCGTGTTGTGGAGTTGAACCAATAGAGTTTGTAAGGGCAAGGAGATCACCTACTTCGTGAAGATCTACGCCGACTAAGGCTAGTCCTCCGTGGACGTAGGTCATCATGGAATAGACAAGGTGGGTGGAGCCCTCCATGGACTCCTGCAGCCGTTACCCTCCGTGGGTTGAAGTCTTCATAAACATGGATGTACGATAGCACCACCTATCGGAACCACGGGAAAAATATTCGTGTCCCCCATTGCGTTTGATCTTCCTATCTCTACTCCTTACTTTCTCATATATGTATTTACTTTCCGCTCTCATATTTGTTGATGTGCTTGTGAAGGGTGTGCTAGACTTGATAATCATGCTACAGTCAGCCAACAATTAAAATTGGAAAAAAGCTAGGATTAATTTTGGCAAGTAGTCTATCCCCCCTCTAGACACCACTTCTAGTGATACCACAGTCACCGCGGACCTAGTATGGCTCGACATCAGATGTCGTGAACACTCTCAGGTGTTGTGCATTGCCTCGCTACTCCTTGGTCGACGCGGTAATGTTTTTGTCGTGGCAGAGGTAACGCAGGAGGCCCCCGCCACTAGTAGAAAACAGGGCTTTGGTCCAGGCCGGATCAGAGCTTTAGTCCCGGTCGTGTTACGAACCGGGACTAATGTGAGCATTAGTCCCGGTTCGAGCGGCTAGGACGCCGGACGGGGCTCGGCAGGCATTAGTCCCAGTTCGAATGGGACCTTTAGTCCCGGTTGGAGACACCAACCGGGACTAAAGGGAGTGATACCCTTTAGTCCCGGTTGGTGTCTCCAACCGGGACTAAAGGGTATATCTTTAGTCCCGGTTGGAGACACCAACCGGGACAAAAGGGTATCACCCCCTTTAGTCCCGGTTGGTGTCTCCAACCGGGACTAAAGTGTTACGAAAAAGTAAAACGGCTATAACTTTTGCATACGGTGTCGGAAAAAAAACATTAATATATCAAAATGTTCAGCACGAGAAACTGGTTTAATTACTAAAGGTCCTTTTCCAGTTTTTTTTTGTTTTTTGCTTTATTTGCTTTCTTTTGTTTGTACTTACAGCGAAATATTTAGAGTTTTTAAGCGAAATTTGTGTGAATCACTAGTTTGTGAATAACTTTCCTTTGAAAATAGATTTTTGAGTGATTCTTTTTCCTGCTGTTTAATATTAGTGTGTTTTATCATTATATTCAATTTGGTAATTTTTAGGTTATTTTAAATAGGCGTTTTAATCAAAAACAAATTCTGTTTAGCTCTTTTAGTTTTATAGCTCAAAAAATCAATAAATGCATGAAAAATAGCGAATGAAGTGGGAAAGGGTTGAAAATTGATGATGTGGCTTTTAATGGTGCATGCTGAACGCACAAAAAGTCTGGAGTTTAAATAAGTTTAAAAAAATGAAATGCCTTTCTAACAGATGAGTTTTCGTCCGAAACCGAGATACTTCGAAAGAGATTGTCCAGTTTGTACACAAAGTGCATCCAGTTTTTGCCGTAACCATCTCAACTTTTTAGCACATGCTATGTGGGTGAAATGATGATACCATGCCAAGTTTCAACCTTTTCAGAGTTCATTTGTAGTGCTTTTCAATTTCGGGGTCATTTAGCTCAAAAAAATCAATAAATGCATGAAAAATAGCGAATGAAGTGGGAAAGGGTTGAAAATTGATGATGCGGCTTTGAATGGTGCATGTTAAACGCACAAAAAGTCTGGAGTTTAAATAATTTTAAAAAAATGAAATGCCTTTGTAACAGATGAGTTTTCGTCCAAAACCCTGATACTTCGAAAGGGATTGTCCAGTTTGTACACGAAATGCATCCAGTTTTTGCCGTAACCCTATCAACTTTTTAGCACATGCTATGTGGGTGAAATGATGATACCATGCCAAGTTTCAACCTTTTCAGAGTTCATTTGTAGTGCTTTTCAATTTCGGGGTCATTTAGCTCAAAAAAATCAATAAATGCATGAAAAATAGCGAATGAAGTGGGAAAGGGTTGAAAATTGATGATGTGGCTTTGAATGGTGCATGTTGAACGCACAAAAAGTCTGAAGTTGAAATAAGTTTAAAAAAAATGAAATGCCTTTGTAACAGATGAGTTTTCGTCCGAAACCCTGATACTTCGAAAGGGATTGTCCAGTTTGTACACGAAGTGCATCCAGTTTTTGCCGTAACCCTCTCAACTTTTTAGCACATGCTATGTGGGTGAAATGATGATACCATGCCAAGTTTCAACCTTTTCAGAGTTCATTTGTAGTGCTTTTCAATTTCGGGGTCATTTAGCTCAAAAAAGTTAATAAATGCATGAAAAATAGCGAATGAAGTGGGAAAGGGTTGAATTTTTTTTTTGAGAACCTAGGGTTGAAAATTTCGATTCCTCACATTTTTGGATTCCTCACATTTTTCTGATAATAATGGATATATTATTTGTCGAATTTCGATTTACAAATTTAAAGATATTAATTATGCCATATTAAATGAATAAATGGCAAAAATTAAATTAAATAATATTATTACTTATTTAATTTTCATTGAAATTCAATATTATTATTACTTATTTTATTTTAAACTTTTTATTATTTTGGATTTTTTTTGTTTTTTGAGAATTTTTGAATTTTTTTGATTTTTTTGCCTTTTTTGATGTTTTTGGAGTTTTTAAATTAATCATTGTTGTTTGTTAATCATTGTTGTTTATTTTAATAATTTTGTGGAATTCAAAAAATTAAATCATGTGACATCAAGACCTAAGGGTTAATAGGATTGATAGCTTACTATTGTCAAGAAAACAACAAGTGCAGACTTGGAAACTAGGGGAGATAGAACCCGAAAGTTAAGCGTGCTGGGGTTGGAGCAGTGAGAGGATGGGTGACCGGCCGGGAAGTTAAGCGTGCTGGGGTTGGAGTAGTGAGATGATGGGTGACCGGCCGGGAAGTTAAACGATTTGGAATGAATGCTCTACGCTGGAGCAGTGAGGAGGGGTGATTAGAGAATAAATTGTCAAATAATTTAAAATTTTAAAAATCAGAAGAA
The DNA here is from genome assembly GCA_039707655.1 of Elymus sibiricus. Lineage (NCBI taxonomy): Eukaryota > Viridiplantae > Streptophyta > Magnoliopsida > Poales > Poaceae > Elymus > Elymus sibiricus. The sequence goes on from CM077671.1 coordinate 493,151,669, forward strand.
AAAACTTTAAAACAAATAAAAAAAATTCAATTTTTTTTTTCAAAAAATACCTTTGGTCCCGGTTGATAGTAACACCAACCGGGACTAAAGATCCTCCAGCCCCCGCTCCAGAAAGCTGCCACGCGGAGCCCCTTTAGTCCCAGTTCGTAATCCAACCGGAACTAAAAGTGGGGGCCTTTAGTCCCGATTGCTTAGTCTTGGTTGGAAAACCGGGACTAAAGGCCCTTACGAACCGGGACTAAAGGCCCGTTTTCTACTAGTGCGCGCGCACTCAAGGGCATCGGTGAGGGCTCCTGTTTCACTACGACCAGGCGGCGACGAGGTGATGATGGTGGTGCCCTCTCCTTGCCACACCAGAAGCGGTATAGTGGTGACCTTTGTCAGTCGTACCGACCCAGCGTGCTGCATCCTCAACAAGGCTGTCTTGTCCTTGAAATTGCCTATGATTTGGACGCCACAGTTGTTGCAGAAGGAGGAGATCTTGCTTGACGAGGTGGTGATGCCGGCGAGGATGGCACCGTACCGTGGTCGCGGAGCGACTGCTCAAGGAGGAGCTATGAGTCCGCATCGTACTCTTCATCTGACACGCTGGCCTTCGCAAGGAGGGTCGGCTCTGCTTGTTCCTCATCGTCGCTAGGGGAGAGGACGATATCCTCCTTGTACGTTGGAGCTATGGAGTGGGAAAGCCCCCGAGAATGTGGGCGGCGACTCTCTTCTAGATGACATTAGCATGATGAAAAACAATGAATTACCCGTCATTAATTTAAACTATGCCTCTCCTGCTTGGTGAAGCGCAACGGATGGCTCTACTGTCTACTCCATGCTCTTGTCAACAGTCCGGTACGACTCACTGTTCTCCGTACGAGGAAAAGAATGTAGCGTTGTTAGGTTTATAGAAATATATCGCGCCCCACGTTCCTCTGACTGAAAATGAGATAGCAAGGCGAACCATGTGAACAGAGTCGTTGCAATATGCGGCACATGTGTGATGCAGCCGCAATACGCCCCATGCACAGCCCATGTCCAATCTTGTCACCATTAACCTGTCGGACCCCATGCCTGGTCTTGTCGCCATAGGACTCGTTCCCCCTAGACAATTTTGAAATAACAACAATAAGGCCATCTAAAAGAGAAATATCCTCTCCATAAAGCTTCAGGATAAGGGAGCGTCATGGAACCGATGCTCATGAGAGCATGTATCTGCATAGCACCATGTTGCATAAGACATGGAAATTTCAGGAAATGGGGCATGAACTTTTATGTATGTCTTACCACCAGAAATCACACTAGGTTCCGCTGGAGTAGATCGGTAAAGTGGCCTGGATAACTGCGGTCCCGCTACAAATGGTCTGCTGCTCTACAGACCACAGCACGAATCTCACCAACGTCGACCGCACAAGATAAGGGGGCCGGAACTCCCGGGTGCTGTCACACCTTTCCGCTAAAAAAATGAAGTATTGCTCAAACCTCCATAGGCACTACCTTCCACAACCCAACGCAACCGAGGGAGTGGACAAAGGCGTTGGTGTCGTGCCTGCATCACTTCGCCTTGGTAGTGATCGTCGGTTAGGGAGGGAGGAGGCCCGAGGATTCGGGCGACGAGATCTGGTGGCGACAACTACTCCAGGAGCATGAGTCGTGGTGGTGAATCGTAGTGCGAGAGGTCGATCTCGGCGATGGCGAGGTCACAATGGAGGAGGCTGTGGTTCCACCTAGGCCGGAGTTATGGTGCTCACCGATATCCTCCCTAACGATGGGGATGAAGGGAGACAATCAGTGCAGACAAATCAGGGCGAAGGTCGTAGTGGCGGCCTGGGAGACGGCCAGCGCGGCAGCGACGACGCCGGAGATGGCCAGCATCTCCACCATGAACTGCAGGAGGCAGCGGCGGCCGCGCGCAGCTATTTTCGCCGGGAGTGAGAGAGGGGTGAATAGACGAATGACTGTATAATCTAGGGCAAAACATTAGAATATGTGGGCCCAGTAGGTTGTATGTATTTTGTACAAATACTGTCCTCATATGTACCACGCACATTATATAAAAGAATAATCGATACATACCAAGAAATACAACACGAATCAGCTCGTCGAATCAAACAACGCATGTGTCTAGTCTTCCATATTTCTTCTTCATTTGGTAGACAGTTGATAACATATAATTCAACGTAAAACTGCATTGGAATTAGAAAGTTTTCAAAATACGGTTTTGCTAGAACTCATCTAGCTGAGTTTTAGTTATGTCTCATCTTTATAGCCATTGGATGTGATACTATAAGATGCGTGTGTGCCGGCATTTTTTTTTTTTTTTGAAAAGGAGATGTACCTCGGCCTCTGCATCTGGGCTATGCATGCAGCCACTTTATTAATTATACACAAAGACTTACAAAGTAATACAATACATTAGTAAGCCTGGAGCCACCATCTTGGCAACACTTGTTGTTACTCCTAGCGGACAGAATTGTCGTTACTCCTAACCCCTTGATGCGTGTGTGCCGACGTGGGTTGTAGAACTACTTTGTATCTGTTTTCCCTTTTGTTTTTCAGGTGAATGCCATCAAATTATATCTCAGTTCTAAATAAGGGTTTTCTCTACCTAATCTATACCTAATATTAAAAGGAGGATTGTTTCTCCACCTTTTTTCGTCAAATTAATCTTTTTCGTACGTCCTTCATCAATTTTGGTCCGTTCAAGCCTTAAAAAGGCATTAACAACGCACAGGATTCGAACCTTGGTCTATGAGTTAGACCCGCACAACACAAACCAGCTGATCTAGGACTATTTTGATGTAAAAGGAAGGAACATCGGGCTATGAATTCCGTCCCACCAACGCGGCCTATTGGGCCCGCCCATCAGCAGGGAGGGACGTCCCCTATTTTTTTCTGTTTCGTTCTTGGCCTTTTTTCGGTTTGTTTTTCCTCTTTAAAATAATTTAGAAAATTGACAATTTAGAATTAATAAAATGTTCATCGTTTAACAATAATTTCCATGATATTGAGAAAATGTTCATGAATTAGAACAAAAAAAATCATGAATTAATACATGTTCAAGAATATTTAAAACAATGTTTACAAAAACAAAAGTTATTGTTAATTAAAGAAATGTCCATGCTTTTAAAAAGATCATCAAACAAAAAATGTTAACGAATTTCAAAAAATGTTAATCGATTAAAAAAAAAATCACCAGTTTGAAAAAAATTGCCTCCATTCAAAAAAGTCTTCATCAATTCAAAAAATATTCGGTGATTCATAACAATGTTCAGAAGTTCCAAAAACAGTTTTCACAATAATTGAAAAAATGTTTGCAAATTTGAAAATATTCATTTTTTCATAAAAAATATTCAAGAATTAAAAATATGATCATGATTTTTTTAAAAAAATATGATCTAAAATAGTTCTCGAATTGGAAAATGATGTTCGCAAAAATTTGTAAGGGAGTGATTGAGTGTTGAGGAGTCTATCGTTTGAAGCACAAGAGCAAGGTGTTCATCATTGTTACCACATCGATTACCTTTTGGAGGGTGGTACCTCCTAGATTGGTTAGGTGTTGCTTGTGAGTCTCCTACTTCGTGTTGTGGAGTTGAACCAATAGAGTTTGTAAGGGCAAGGAGATCACCTACTTCGTGAAGATCTACGCCGACTAAGGCTAGTCCTCCGTGGACGTAGGTCATCATGGAATAGACAAGGTGGGTGGAGCCCTCCATGGACTCCTGCAGCCGTTACCCTCCGTGGGTTGAAGTCTTCATAAACATGGATGTACGATAGCACCACCTATCGGAACCACGGGAAAAATATTCGTGTCCCCCATTGCGTTTGATCTTCCTATCTCTACTCCTTACTTTCTCATATATGTATTTACTTTCCGCTCTCATATTTGTTGATGTGCTTGTGAAGGGTGTGCTAGACTTGATAATCATGCTACAGTCAGCCAACAATTAAAATTGGAAAAAAGCTAGGATTAATTTTGGCAAGTAGTCTATCCCCCCTCTAGACACCACTTCTAGTGATACCACAGTCACCGCGGACCTAGTATGGCTCGACATCAGATGTCGTGAACACTCTCAGGTGTTGTGCATTGCCTCGCTACTCCTTGGTCGACGCGGTAATGTTTTTGTCGTGGCAGAGGTAACGCAGGAGGCCCCCGCCACTAGTAGAAAACAGGGCTTTGGTCCAGGCCGGATCAGAGCTTTAGTCCCGGTCGTGTTACGAACCGGGACTAATGTGAGCATTAGTCCCGGTTCGAGCGGCTAGGACGCCGGACGGGGCTCGGCAGGCATTAGTCCCAGTTCGAATGGGACCTTTAGTCCCGGTTGGAGACACCAACCGGGACTAAAGGGAGTGATACCCTTTAGTCCCGGTTGGTGTCTCCAACCGGGACTAAAGGGTATATCTTTAGTCCCGGTTGGAGACACCAACCGGGACAAAAGGGTATCACCCCCTTTAGTCCCGGTTGGTGTCTCCAACCGGGACTAAAGTGTTACGAAAAAGTAAAACGGCTATAACTTTTGCATACGGTGTCGGAAAAAAAACATTAATATATCAAAATGTTCAGCACGAGAAACTGGTTTAATTACTAAAGGTCCTTTTCCAGTTTTTTTTGTTTTTTGCTTTATTTGCTTTCTTTTGTTTGTACTTACAGCGAAATATTTAGAGTTTTTAAGCGAAATTTGTGTGAATCACTAGTTTGTGAATAACTTTCCTTTGAAAATAGATTTTTGAGTGATTCTTTTTCCTGCTGTTTAATATTAGTGTGTTTTATCATTATATTCAATTTGGTAATTTTTAGGTTATTTTAAATAGGCGTTTTAATCAAAAACAAATTCTGTTTAGCTCTTTTAGTTTTATAGCTCAAAAAATCAATAAATGCATGAAAAATAGCGAATGAAGTGGGAAAGGGTTGAAAATTGATGATGTGGCTTTTAATGGTGCATGCTGAACGCACAAAAAGTCTGGAGTTTAAATAAGTTTAAAAAAATGAAATGCCTTTCTAACAGATGAGTTTTCGTCCGAAACCGAGATACTTCGAAAGAGATTGTCCAGTTTGTACACAAAGTGCATCCAGTTTTTGCCGTAACCATCTCAACTTTTTAGCACATGCTATGTGGGTGAAATGATGATACCATGCCAAGTTTCAACCTTTTCAGAGTTCATTTGTAGTGCTTTTCAATTTCGGGGTCATTTAGCTCAAAAAAATCAATAAATGCATGAAAAATAGCGAATGAAGTGGGAAAGGGTTGAAAATTGATGATGCGGCTTTGAATGGTGCATGTTAAACGCACAAAAAGTCTGGAGTTTAAATAATTTTAAAAAAATGAAATGCCTTTGTAACAGATGAGTTTTCGTCCAAAACCCTGATACTTCGAAAGGGATTGTCCAGTTTGTACACGAAATGCATCCAGTTTTTGCCGTAACCCTATCAACTTTTTAGCACATGCTATGTGGGTGAAATGATGATACCATGCCAAGTTTCAACCTTTTCAGAGTTCATTTGTAGTGCTTTTCAATTTCGGGGTCATTTAGCTCAAAAAAATCAATAAATGCATGAAAAATAGCGAATGAAGTGGGAAAGGGTTGAAAATTGATGATGTGGCTTTGAATGGTGCATGTTGAACGCACAAAAAGTCTGAAGTTGAAATAAGTTTAAAAAAAATGAAATGCCTTTGTAACAGATGAGTTTTCGTCCGAAACCCTGATACTTCGAAAGGGATTGTCCAGTTTGTACACGAAGTGCATCCAGTTTTTGCCGTAACCCTCTCAACTTTTTAGCACATGCTATGTGGGTGAAATGATGATACCATGCCAAGTTTCAACCTTTTCAGAGTTCATTTGTAGTGCTTTTCAATTTCGGGGTCATTTAGCTCAAAAAAGTTAATAAATGCATGAAAAATAGCGAATGAAGTGGGAAAGGGTTGATTTTTTTTTTTGAGAACCTAGGGTTGAAAATTTCGATTCCTCACATTTTTGGATTCCTCACATTTTTCTGATAATAATGGATATATTATTTGTCGAATTTCGATTTACAAATTTAAAGATATTAATTATGCCATATTAAATGAATAAATGGCAAAAATTAAATTAAATAATATTATTACTTATTTAATTTTCATTGAAATTCAATATTATTATTACTTATTTTATTTTAAACTTTTTATTATTTTGGATTTTTTTTGTTTTTTGAGAATTTTTGAATTTTTTTGATTTTTTTGCCTTTTTTGATGTTTTTGGAGTTTTTAAATTAATCATTGTTGTTTGTTAATCATTGTTGTTTATTTTAATAATTTTGTGGAATTCAAAAAATTAAATCATGTGACATCAAGACCTAAGGGTTAATAGGATTGATAGCTTACTATTGTCAAGAAAACAACAAGTGCAGACTTGGAAACTAGGGGAGATAGAACCCGAAAGTTAAGCGTGCTGGGGTTGGAGCAGTGAGAGGATGGGTGACCGGCCGGGAAGTTAAGCGTGCTGGGGTTGGAGTAGTGAGATGATGGGTGACCGGCCGGGAAGTTAAACGATTTGGAATGAATGCTCTACGCTGGAGCAGTGAGGAGGGGTGATTAGAGAATAAATTGTCAAATAATTTAAAATTTTAAAAATCAGAAGAAAAAACTTTAAAACAAATAAAAAAAATTCAATTTTTTTTTTCAAAAAATACCTTTGGTCCCGGTTGATAGTAACACCAACCGGGACTAAAGATCCTCCAGCCCCCGCTCCAGAAAGCTGCCACGCGGAGCCCCTTTAGTCCCAGTTCGTAATCCAACCGGAACTAAAAGTGGGGGCCTTTAGTCCCGATTGCTTAGTCTTGGTTGGAAAACCGGGACTAAAGGCCCTTACGAACCGGGACTAAAGGCCCGTTTTCTACTAGTGCGCGCGCACTCAAGGGCATCGGTGAGGGCTCCTGTTTCACTACGACCAGGCGGCGACGAGGTGATGATGGTGGTGCCCTCTCCTTGCCACACCAGAAGCGGTATAGTGGTGACCTTTGTCAGTCGTACCGACCCAGCGTGCTGCATCCTCAACAAGGCTGTCTTGTCCTTGAAATTGCCTATGATTTGGACGCCACAGTTGTTGCAGAAGGAGGAGATCCTGCTTGACGAGGTGGTGATGCCGGCGAGGATGGCACCGTACCGTGGTCGCGGAGCGACTGCTCAAGGAGGAGCTATGAGTCCGCATCGTACTCTTCATCTGACACGCTGGCCTTCGCAAGGAGGGTCGGCTCTGCTTGTTCCTCATCGTCGCTAGGGGAGAGGACGATATCCTCCTTGTACGTTGGAGCTATGGAGTGGGAAAGCCCCCGAGAATGTGGGCGGCGACTCTCTTCTAGATGACATTAGCATGATGAAAAACAATGAATTACCCGTCATTAATTTAAACTATGCCTCTCCTGCTTGGTGAAGCGCAACGGATGGCTCTACTGTCTACTCCATGCTCTTGTCAACAGTCCGGTACGACTCACTGTTCTCCGTACGAGGAAAAGAATGTAGCGTTGTTAGGTTTATAGAAATATATCGCGCCCCACGTTCCTCTGACTGAAAATGAGATAGCAAGGCGAACCATGTGAACAGAGTCGTTGCAATATGCGGCACATGTGTGATGCAGCCGCAATACGCCCCATGCACAGCCCATGTCCAATCTTGTCACCATTAACCTGTCGGACCCCATGCCTGGTCTTGTCGCCATAGGACTCGTTCCCCCTAGACAATTTTGAAATAACAACAATAAGGCCATCTAAAAGAGAAATATCCTCTCCATAAAGCTTCAGGATAAGGGAGCGTCATGGAACCGATGCTCATGAGAGCATGTATCTGCATAGCACCATGTTGCATAAGACATGGAAATTTCAGGAAATGGGGCATGAACTTTTATGTATGTCTTACCACCAGAAATCACACTAGGTCCCGCTGGAGTAGATCGGTAAAGTGGCCTGGATAACTGCGGTCCCGCTACAAATGGTCTGCTGCTCTACAGACCACAGCACGAATCTCACCAACGTCGACCGCACAAGATAAGGGGGCCGGAACTCCCGGGTGCTGTCACACCTTTCCGCTAAAAAAATGAAGTATTGCTCAAACCTCCATAGGCACTACCTTCCACAACCCAACGCAACCGAGGGAGTGGACAAAGGCGTTGGTGTCGTGCCTGCATCACTTCGCCTTGGTAGTGATCGTCGGTTAGGGAGGGAGGAGGCCCGAGGATTCGGGCGACGAGATCTGGTGGCGACAACTACTCCAGGAGCATGAGTCGTGGTGGTGAATCGTAGTGCGAGAGGTCGATCTCGGCGATGGCGAGGTCACAATGGAGGAGGCTGTGGTTCCACCTAGGCCGGAGTTATGGTGCTCACCGATATCCTCCCTAACGATGGGGATGAAGGGAGACAATCAGTGCAGACAAATCAGGGCGAAGGTCGTAGTGGCGGCCTGGGAGACGGCCAGCGCGGCAGCGACGACGCCGGAGATGGCCAGCATCTCCACCATGAACTGCAGGAGGCAGCGGCGGCCGCGCGCAGCTATTTTCGCCGGGAGTGAGAGAGGGGTGAATAGACGAATGACTGTATAATCTAGGGCAAAACATTAGAATATGTGGGCCCAGTAGGTTGTATGTATTTTGTACAAATACTGTCCTCATATGTACCACGCACATTATATAAAAGAATAATCGATACATACCAAGAAATACAACACGAATCAGCTCGTCGAATCAAACAACGCATGTGTCTAGTCTTCCATATTTCTTCTTCATTTGGTAGACAGTTGATAACATATAATTCAACGTAAAACTGCATTGGAATTAGAAAGTTTTCAAAATACGGTTTTGCTAGAACTCATCTAGCTGAGTTTTAGTTATGTCTCATCTTTATAGCCATTGGATGTGATACTATAAGATGCGTGTGTGCCGGCATTTTTTTTTTTTTTTGAAAAGGAGATGTACCTCGGCCTCTGCATCTGGGCTATGCATGCAGCCACTTTATTAATTATACACAAAGACTTACAAAGTAATACAATACATTAGTAAGCCTGGAGCCACCATCTTGGCAACACTTGTTGTTACTCCTAGCGGACAGAATTGTCGTTACTCCTAACCCCTTGATGCGTGTGTGCCGACGTGGGTTGTAGAACTACTTTGTATCTGTTTTCCCTTTTGTTTTTCAGGTGAATGCCATCAAATTATATCTCAGTTCTAAATAAGGGTTTTCTCTACCTAATCTATACCTAATATTAAAAGGAGGATTGTTTCTCCACCTTTTTTCGTCAAATTAATCTTTTTCGTACGTCCTTCATCAATTTTGGTCCGTTCAAGCCTTAAAAAGGCATTAACAACGCACAGGATTCGAACCTTGGTCTATGAGTTAGACCCGCACAACACAAACCAGCTGATCTAGGACTATTTTGATGTAAAAGGAAGGAACATCGGGCTATGAATTCCGTCCCACCAACGCGGCCTATTGGGCCCGCCCATCAGCAGGGAGGGACGTCCCCTATTTTTTTCTGTTTCGTTCTTGGCCTTTTTTCGGTTTGTTTTTCCTCTTTAAAATAATTTAGAAAATTGACAATTTAGAATTAATAAAATGTTCATCGTTTAACAATAATTTCCATGATATTGAGAAAATGTTCATGAATTAGAACAAAAAAAATCATGAATTAATACATGTTCAAGAATATTTAAAACAATGTTTACAAAAACAAAAGTTATTGTTAATTAAAGAAATGTCCATGCTTTTAAAAAGATCATCAAACAAAAAATGTTAACGAATTTCAAAAAATGTTAATCGATTAAAAAAAAAATCACCAGTTTGAAAAAAATTGCCTCCATTCAAAAAAGTCTTCATCAATTCAAAAAATATTCGGTGATTCATAACAATGTTCAGAAGTTCCAAAAACAGTTTTCACAATAATTGAAAAAATGTTTGCAAATTTGAAAATATTCATTTTTTCATAAAAAATATTCAAGAATTAAAAATATGATCATGATTTTTAAAAAAAAATATGATCTAAAATAGTTCTCGAATTGGAAAATGATGTTCGCAAAAATTTAAAAGAAAAAATAAAAAGAAAGTAAGAAAAAAGAAACTTGAAAAAAATACCAAAATAAAAATTAATGTGAAAATTAAAGCAAAAAACGAGAAATATAAAAAATATAAAAAATCAAAAGAAATAACAAAGAAAAATATGAAAAAAATATTTATGGAAGCGCTCTAGAACCTTCCAAAACCGGGTGGGAAAAAACTAGACTGGGATGGACCATACTGTGGAGAGGCGCGCTGGAGGGTATGCGCTAGCTAGGTTGCTAGACAGCGACCTACGTGCTGAATAGGAACAACCGTGACTCCGGATGGCACCCACCGGGTTCGGGTGCGGGTTTGGCACCCCCATACCCGCACCCGCCCCTTCTACCCGCCCCCACCACCCGCCCCCATACCCGCTGGCGGGTACAGAGTTCAACCATACCCGCCACCCACCGGGTTTGCGGCACCCGACGGGTACCCGCCAAAGATTGTGCTGAACAGCAAAATGACAGGTTTTAGGGCAAACAGCAACAAATTCACAGGAATTTTCAGCAACAAATTCACAGCAATTTACAGCAAAAAATCGACAGCAATTTATAGCACAAATTCACAGGAACAAATATACAGCAGCATTTTCACAGCAGAATTTGAAAGTTCAACAATAAGTTCAAATCACACATTAACAGCCACAAATAGTTCACCGCATCAAACAAGTTCAGTACACCGAATCATACAAGTCCATACAAGTCCAGCAACAAACAAATGGCACAAAGAATTCATTGAAGAGAAAGAAGCTCTGTTGCTCCAGCTCCATCAAAGCGAGCTTCAGAATCTGCATTGGACTGCAATCACAAAAATATGGTACAAGAAACAAATATGAGCATCTACAAGCAACAAAAATATGGACCTCATTCTCTTCTTGTGTGTCTTGAAGACAAGTCCAGAAGCTGCCTTCACCCATATGAGCATCTACAAGAAACAAATTTGCATCATTTACTCACAAGCATAAGCAAGAATAGACATAAGAAATCAATGATAGAAAATGCACCATTTTACTCATCTTTGTACTTGTTTCTAAGCCCATTTTGGTAGCACATCAATACCTCAAGCATTTTAGAAGTGAGGCGGCTCCTATGATCATTCACTATTCTGCCACTCATACTAAACGCAGATTCTGAAGCAACCGTTGTGACTGGAATAGCAAATATATCTCTTGCTAGCTTCCTTAGTGTTGGGTACCTTGTGCCAGCCACTTTCCACCAATCCAACACATCAAATTTTTCAGTATATGGTACTAAGTCATCAGCCAAGTAATGTTCTATCTCGCCTTGAACTATAGCTGCTGCAGGCCTTTGTTGTGCTACAATGTCATGGAAGAAAGACATAATGGCAGGAGCTGGCATTGAAGACAAAGAAGAATCTCCAACCGACTGATATTCATCTTCTTCCACTTCATATTCTTTGATCAATTTTTGGAGATTAGCAACAACGGCATCAACCTTGTCATTGCATTCATAAGAGGATGGCTCAATGCCATGCAACATTGCATAACATGCAACCAACATTTGCCTCTTATATCTAGGGTCAAGTAGTGTAGCTATGCCCATCAGCCCTTGGATATCAGTCCAATATTTATCAAACTTTTGTATCATATTTTCACACATTATTTGGATAACCAAATCCTTAGAGGTTGTCCACTGCCTAATTTTCATCTTGATTTCACAACGGCTCAACGGTCCGTGAGTCCGTGACCATTGACGAAGACTCGGCCCAACGGCTCAACGGTCGTCCGAGTGCACCGCTTCACTAGGGCATCGATTTGTGCTCAATCGATCGTTTGCTTGGAAGCTCGCTGGTACGTTGCAAAGTTCTATTTGAGTATACAATATGTAGCTACAATCTTTTGTCATATAATACATGAATACGAATAGGCCACCCTAACCTTCTCCTAAAATACAATACAACAATAACCACGTCTATCCCGGTGCTCCTCCTATACTTCTTCCTCAGGCGTATAGCCATTGCCCTCAGCCGCCACAACAACCTGATGCCGTTGTTGTCATCTCGGAGCATCTAGCTGTTGTTATCATCCGCGACGCATGCATTAGAGCTTCCTTAGTAGAATACACACGCCACCAGGATTGCATTGACAAGGAAAATCTATTCAAATGAATAAAATCTCATACAATGCATCTTGAAGGACAAATTTTGTCGTTTAAGCTACATCGACTACTGCAATCCTACGTCGTGCTCAGTGATGTTTTTTAGCACTCATATATTCACCTAGATGTCGCCAATCTCCTAGACATTGTTCAATTTCCTATTGTTGTTGTTGGTTGTGTCACATGACCCGTGCCACCTGTAGACGTGAACCAAATGTTGGCAATTTTGGCATCAACTTGCCGTGGTCATTGGTATGTCATTCCAACGTTAATTTTTCGTGTCACTTTGTTAGGCATATGGTTGGGAGTTAGACAGGTAGCTTAGAAACAACTTTAGACTAAAAATGACTGCAACGTCAATGTTCTTTGGAAACAAAACCTTCAAATTTATTATTTTTGAATGGCCTTTTAAATGTAATTATCTCATTCTCACATATGTTCAAAAATTCATGTATGACCGTCATATTTCTATAGCCCGATCCTCGAGCCTTGCATGATGTATTATTTTACTAGAAAGATGTCGTCCTGCCGGGATATTCTTTCTCCCGTTGCAACGCACGGGCATATTTGCTAGTAATAATAAAGCACTGCTAACTGCTGGTCGTACATCGTCGGGTAGTTTTGCAGAAAAGCCCCTGTGTTATTTGGTAATAGAACCCGCTGTCCTTTTATTAGTGATCTGTGGATGTGTGTGGTAACGTTTCGTTTTTACAAAACACCCCCCAGAAAAAATAAACCACCGGCACGACCCACGACCCCCAATCCCATCTCCACCTCCAGCGGCGTCGCCCGACTCCGCCTCGCCGTCGCGCGCCGGAACCCTCCCGTCCTCGCACCGTGGGAACTCTCCCTGCCGTCACGCCGCCGGAACCCACCCCGTCCTCGCGCCGTCGGACTCCGCCCCACCACGACCCCCAATCCCATCTCCACCTTCAGTGCGCCGCCACCCCCTGCCACACCGCTGCGCGCCGCCGGACTCCGCCTCGCCGTCGCGCCGCCGGATCCCGCCCCGTTGTCGCACCGTCGGACTTTACCCCGCCGTCTCATCGTCGGACTCGCCTCGCCGTCGTGCCGCCGCACTCCGCCTCGCCGTCGCGCTCCGGATCCCGCCCCGCCATCGCGTCGTCGGACTCTACCCCGCCATCGCGTCGTCTCCGCCTCGCCGTCGCGCTCCGGATCCCGCCCCGCCGTCGCGTCGTCGGACTCTACCCCGCCATCGCGTCGTCTCCGCCTCGCCGTCGCTCGAGCTCCTGGGCACGGCGGCCGGAGCTCCTGGGAATGGCCAGCGGCTGCTCCAGTTGCTGGGCGCGGCTGCCGGAGCAGCACGCAACAGCATGCACCAGTTCTTCCTGCAGGCGCGTCGCCTCCGTTCCCGAAAACCACCGTCTGCCATGGCCAATGAACCAGGGGCACCAACATGCTCCTGCTCTAGAGGAATTGCCGACATGTCCAGGGTGGACTGCTCTCCAATACGAACTCCAGGTCATTCTTGGACTAAAAGAATTACAGGTGTTTATTTAGCTGAACTGAATCCCAGGATTTGGACATGCTGTTTTAAGTGCTGCTATTAGAAACAGCTAGAGGCAGATAAATTAGTAGTAACTAGAAAAATGAATACCTGCGGAAGGTCTACAATAGCTGATTGTATTCATTGTAGAAAAAGCATTTAACCTCTTTAGTTTATTAATTGATCCTGGAGCTATGGTGCAGATAGTGGCCATGGAGGATGGATGATATGAGGTGATCTGGGTGCTGCATTTGGTGGCCATGATCCGTTTGCTGCAGGCCAACCCCCTGCTTGTGGACTCTGAAGGTTGGGAAACTATAATTGAAATGTATGTGAAGACATGGTCAACAAGTTTAGGTATTTATGAATTTAAAATGTTAATTGTTTGTTGTGTGCTGAAGTTTTTGTGTCCATAGTACTTCACGCCGATAACTGATAATGCATTGATTTTTTTTAATGTATACATAGAAAAGACATGTAACTGTAGATTTTTTTTAGGACAGCTAGCTACTTGCATTACGCATCCACAAGTACTCCCACAGATACAATAATTAGGACTGGGTTTGCTCTTAATTAAGCAGCTCGCTGGATAAATTTCACCATTGTTTAGCTTCCTTTCGTGATGTCCGGACACAAGGAATGTGAGATCAAATTTATCTTCTTTTGTTTTTACATGAGAGTGCTCCATTTATATGTATTACTGTTGAGACATGGGAATCCTCAAGATGGCAGGCTTGTTCTTATTGTTGCTCAATATATAAACTCAATATTCTTTTCTGAATTGTAATTTCCAAGAATAATGATGCTCCATTTATATGCTTTATCGAGATTGTAATTTCAGCGCCTTTATTCTGTTCTGGATTGTACGTACTACACATTTTGGTCTAAGATGAGATCACTAACTTGTCCTTCGCTAATCTTTGAAAACCTGGGAATTTCTGACTGCTAAATTAAACTATTGCCCTCATAGAGAACAGACATGGTAATCTTAGTATCATTACCTGCATAGTAGAAGATCAACTATTTGACCATAAAAGTTAGTTCAATTCAGTTATTCCAGCTGCCTAGCTAATGTGGTTCTTGCAAATAGCAATGGCAGCAGCACATACCATGTTTCTTTCATAGTGGGTTTGCATGCTTAAGCAGCAAAAAATATATTTATTCTATCTCTAGATGTTGTATCAGGAAGAATTACCGACAAGGATCAAAATAGAACATAATTGCGAAGAAGAGTAAGCCAGTGTAGATTGAGGCCGGACAACTATTGCTTAACTGGGGTCAAGTTAGCTCAATTGTTCCCACATGCGATCTTTTGTTTTTTTCTTGGTGTTTATTCTTGGGACATTTCACAGAAATATAAATAGCATGCAAGAAATCAGGTTGATCAGAGCCAGACAGTCACTGCAGTAAGAAATGCAATGTAAGGGCATATGTTGTCATTAAAATTCCATTCAAGAAGGATTTCATATGTGCGTGTTAATCGGTTTGGTGCATTTATCGACAAACGATTTATCGGCCATCTACCGATAAATCGGTCGGGTTCCTCGAGGCGAAAACCTTGAAATTGTCCCTCGAAATTTATGGCAAAATTCATCCTTCTGTTGGCTTACAAGTACTTATGTTGTGTAGATTACCGTGGGAAAAAGGATCGATCAGTAAGTTTGATGAGAGAACAATCCACATGAAGCAACAACTGAAGATGATAAGGGGACTTCACCGAGGAGGTATACGTGCTGACACCAACACGGCATGGAGGAGTGACACGGGAGGCTACAAGAAAAGGTTGGGGTAGAACTCGCATGGCAAACACATTGAAGCATAACGCAGCTGCTCAGGCGATGTCAGGTTGTATCAAATACATCGAGGCTTTGCGCTCGTCCACGCTGAATTTTTGTCCAAAAGGACCACCTGTCGACTGCAAATGCCAAAAGAGACCACCTGCGAAATAAATTGCTAGATCAGACCCCCCTGCCGCCACCAACGGAGGCGGCTGGGGCCTGCCGCCACCAGCGCTGGCGGCCGGCCGGGCGGGTGGGGCCTGCCGCCAATGGCCGAGGCGGCAGGGGGGAATCCCGTTTCGGCGCTGTGCTGCGACGGAACGGACGGCAGGCGCGGGCCCTGCCGCCAGCAGCCGAGGCGGCAGCGCGGGCCCGGCCGCCACCAGCCCCGGCGGCATCTGTCGCTAGCCGACGCACCCTGACTGCGCTGAAAACGAGGCAAACGGCGCTGAAAACGAGGCACGGAATCGGCCGAGCCGCGCGGGAAACGACCGACGACTGCTTTCTCTTTTTTTACTAGATGCTGATTCCTGCTGTCTACGTGCGACACTGATTGATAGATACTGCCGCTGCTGATTGCGAGGCTGACTAAATGTGTTGTTATTTCATGTGTCATGTTTTTTAATAAGTTCTGTAGCTGCGGCGGACGCGCGTGTTTTATTTTCTTCTACCGACAACACAGTGCTCCTCATCTTTATATATGAGATGCCGTTGCCTGCTCTCTCACACTCTTCTCTTTGCTTCTGCCCACACTGCTTGCTCTTTCTCACTCTCTTCTACATCGTCCAGGCACACTTCAAAACACCAACGCGCTAGTCAGCATGAGTTTGCCTTGCTCGGATCAAAGCATTAGGCCTAAGAAAATGAAGAGTGCGACTTTGCCTCGGGGGATGGAAGTACTTCGTTGTTGGTGTGGCGATCTCTGCAAGGTGAGAGTGGTGACGGATTTTTCAGATTGGTTGGGCATGAAGTTTTTCATGTGCGCCAATTATGAGGAAGATCCACCCGTTGCTATTTCACCGTACATCAGGCCTCCGGTATGTTTTAGTCACCAAGAATAAACACGTTGTTGATATTATTGTTGATTTGATATTTATATTTCTATTTTTGTTGTAGTCTCCTCCGCCTCTGTGCATGTACTATCGTTGGATTGACACGAAAAAACCGGACTAGGCGGTGACCGAGATTCGTGAAAGAGGTCGTCGTGAATGGGCAAGTTTGGACGTGGAAGAGCGCCGCGCGAAGGCGGCAGCAGAGGAGAAAGCAGAGCAGGAGAGAGAGTGGCAAGAGTACTGTGTGAAGCAGAGGGCTTTTCTTGATGAGATGAAGAAGAAAAACCGAGAAGAGGCACTTCGACTGGCGGAGGTTCAACGACAGCGACAGGAGGCCCGTGAGGCTGAGAGGCAGATAAAGAAAGAAAGGGCTCGTGCAGCCAAGGCAACAGAAGAAGCTGGTGATGGAAAAGGAAAATATCCACGTTGGACTCAGTAGATTTATGTTATTGTATCCTAAAATTCGCATTGCAGCAAGTTGTATCTTAAAATTCGCAGAAAGTTGTATCTTAATTTTTATGTATCTTATTTTATGTATCTTATTTTATGCATGTTATTTTCGATGCATCTTAATTTCAACAGTTTAATGTATCTTATTTTATGCATGTTATTTTCAATTTTCTTTCTCGCCCTTCTTTCCTGCCATTTTCTTTCCCGCCATTCTTTCCCGCCATTCTCTCCCGCCATTTTATTTCCCGCCCTACTTTCCCGTCATTTTATTTCCCGCCCTACTTTCCCGCCCTACTTTCCCGCCATTTTCTTTCCCGCCTTTCTCTCCCGCCATTCTTTCCCGCCATCTTCTCTTCTGAACCTATAAAACCCCCTCGGCAGTAAGGTGGGTGAGCAGGCAAGTGTAGTTTCGTGGAGATGTCCCATTATCCTTTTGATCGTAGTTTTCACACTGGTATGTCCGATCGTCTTCTCCGTCTAGCCGCCAATTTCAAGATCGACGATAGAGTAGTTCCATGGGAGTAACTCATCAGTAGTGACACCATAATGAATGAGTTGGCTCACTCATTAGCTAGGAGTGGGTGGCCTCCCAGGACATTTGAGGAGATACGGAAAGAACTTTTCAGGTTGCATGGCAGATGGCAGAAGCAACTGCATAAAGGTGAATCTTACCTCAGGCTTGCTCTAAATAATTCAGATTTATGGTCAGCAGACAGTGAGGACGAAGACGACCTCTTCATGCCGAGCACCAAGTCCAAGATACCTGCATCGTCGAAGTGCAAGAGTAACGCACCGTCGAAGGGCGAGAGTGCTGCATCAACAGAGGATGACGACGATGACTTCATGCCGAGCACCAAGGCCAAGAGACCCACATCGTTGAAGTCCAAGACTACCGCACCGTCGAAGGGGAAGAGTGCTGCATCAACGGAGGATGACGACGATGACTTCATGTAGTTTATGGGATGTATTTTTTTAGTTAAGTCGTAACGTTTAATTCAGATGTACTTCTATCTTAATTATCTGTTGTAGTCTGTTTGGAAATGTATCTCGTACCGTTTAGTTGAGTCGTACCGTTTAATTCAGATGTACTACTAATATGAAGTAGACAAGTGTCTTGAAAACAAATCAGTCTCTTACATAGATAATGACTCATACATAGATAGTAACACATACATGAAGGATGTCTGATACATAGATAAGTCCTCACACATGAGAATAGTCTGAAAGTTGGAAACTGACATAGATAGATACAATAGTTCGCACACATAGATAGACGAATCACCCTACGCGACGACGGCCAGCTGGCCTTTCCCGACGACCGGAAGGTGACAAGCGAGTAGGGGATCGGTGTTCACGAAGACCACGACCGTACTGCCCCTCTTCTTCCTGTGTCTGCGACTCATGCATAGGTGGTGGAGTCTGCAATCCATATTGAGATGATGATTCGAAATTATAGGTGTATGGTTGTGACTGGGAAGGGATATAAGATGGGCCAATAACGTCCGTCTCGAAAAAGTCATTCAATAATCCTGGGACACGGTCAGGATTGTACGGATTAAGGGATTCCGTGAGTATGTCTTTGTTTACGCCACGCTGGGTTTCTTCATCTTCCCATGATGTATCATTACTTTCCTGCACAGAAAAACCATATGTAAATAAAAGTCATGTAAATGTTGTACGCTTGTAATTGCTTGTTATGGTTGAACATACCTGAGCGGTGTTGTAGCTTTGTGATCCCTCGCCCCTAGTGTGATGGTTTATGTCAGCAAAACGAGTCTCCTCGGGCATCCTGATCCCTCGCGTGGAGGGATACGGCTGAGATCCGTCACCTTGGGTGTATGCGCCATATCCTGTGTCCGCATTTTGGTCCACGAAATGAGTCTGCTCGGGCATGGAATCCAAGCCTGCAACATTTACCTGGGATGTATGCCCCTGTAGTGGCAGAGACGAGTCATGTCGTGGAAATGTCGTTGTAGTATTTGGACCCTCTCCCCACCGCCTGGATGACGACGGCGCTGCACTCGTTCTAGCTGACCTCGGTTCCGGCATGTTGTACGCTCCAGTGTCAACATCGTTCCGTCTACCGCATCTCATCGTTTTGGCGACGAATTCACCAATTTTTTTTAAGGCAGACGTTCGACCTGGTGTGTCTCGGGCTTGCATGCCTTCCCTCGCCATCTCCCCTACTTCGTTGCAAATATCAATCTAAAAAAATAGGTTGTTGGTTGCTTGAATTGTTCATGAAATGATGGACTTGAATAGTAAGTTGTTGATGATTACCGTGTAGTCACGATAGTAAGCTGATGATGTGTCTATCCGTCTCTGCAACTGTTCCATATGTGTGGGATGTGTTGGCATCGTAGCTGGTTGATGCGTTAGTCGAGTACGCGTGCTCATGCAGTACCACTCGTAATACGCTTGTGTTGTAGTCGCGTCGTACGGTCTGCATAATTAAATAATTACATCAACTTGTTTATGTACATAAATTACCGTAAATAAAATTTACCTATGTTCATGCACTATCATTTCCAGTGCTTCATTATTCCACTGGTTTACCCATTGAATGTTCTCTTCACGGTAATCGACACCCGTTCTGCCACTATTGTTGATCCTGAAATTTACGTAACAGAACGTAAGTTTTATGAATTAAAAAGACATTAACTATTTACGGAGGTCGCGTCTTACTTATGAGTATGTTCGTCGATACATCTTGGAACAGGTGGTGGAATATCTTGATGTAGACCGAATTGTCTCATGACACGGTCAGGATTGTACGGTTCAACAAACCACAGACATAGTAAATTGCAACGAGTCATCCAGAAGCCACTATCTCTCACGCATTCCACTGGGATGGGTTGCGAACCAAATACCATGTTAATGTGTAGCTCAGTCCACGGGTTCCATGTGATTAGTGAGTCCTCAAGAAGCTCAAACTGATCATGGTATATGGGGTAACAACTTTTTGCAATTTTTGTAGCCCATTTTTTCCGACCGAGCGTCCACCGGCTGGACATAGTTACAATGCCCTCACCACAGTCGTATGGGGTTACGGGATTTACTATCTGGGGTCGTCCAACAGGTAGGTATTCCCATGACCACAACTGTAGAAACTCGTACGAGACATAAAGTAATGGAACTTTAGCTGCGAATGAAGATTTCTGAGTGGCATCACACAACCCTCTATATGTGTGAGAAAGTATAGCAGAACCAAAGCTGTATGTTGGAACCGCGGGTAAAGGTTCGTCCAATATCTTTGCGGCAAAGTAGATGAGACCAGGGAGGACTACCTCACCATGAGAATTAGGAAACATCACACCAAATAGCCACAACAAATATGCAAACAAGTGTCTCTTCCTCGTCTCAAGATCAGCGTAGCTAGATAACGTTTCAAAGTTATTAAAAAGCCAGCTGAGTGGGACACCCCGAGGCGGACCAGGACGATTTGATTTTGGCATTGTAAGCCCAAGACGGACCGAGACATATTCTGGCCAAGTTGCAGGAACTAGTGGAGGGACCACTGGCTCACCTCTAATTGGTAAAGCTGTGATCATTGACACATCTTTTAGCGTAGGTGCGAGCTCTCCACAGCGAAAATGAAAGTTGTGGGTCTCAGGTCTCCATCGGTCAACAAGGGATGTCAAAAGCGATGGGCCAGAAGTGAAAGTGCCTGGACGAGTTGCGAGGTTAGCAAAATGAAGGAGTTCATAAGCCTGAAGGTGTTGACGGAAATAATTGTGTATTGGCCATGTGTTCTTTACGGTTCGAAGTCTGAAGGTCTGAGGAGGATTTTCATGATTCGGGTTTAAGAAAAGGTGGCAACGGTGGTGGGCGTCGTGATGCCGCTGCAAAAGCGCTGGCATTTCGGCCATAACCTGCAATCACGATTAAATGAAATTAAATATCCGAAGATTACATCAAGATTAAATGTAATTAAATATCCAAAGATTAAATCACGATGAAATGAAATTAAATATTCGAAGATTACATTACATCAAGATTAAATGTAATTAAATATCCGAAGATTACATCACGATGAAATGAAATTAAATATCCGAAGATTACATTACATCACGATTAAATGAAAGTAAAATACATAGCATGATTAAATATCATGCGGTGTTGTTGGTACGATACGAACATTCCCTACGCGACTGTCCAGGGCACCTGCAAACGCGACATCGCCTTGGTTCTCCCGACTGGCTATGGTCCATGTCATTGCGATGACGCCTAGACTGACGCCGTCCCTTGGTGGTTCTCATCAACTTGGGACCAGGACCCCATTTGGACCAGTTTGGCCACAATAGCTTGTAGTCCATATCAATGCCCCATGCCCAGAACTCACCGTTCCAAGTGTTGTATAAATTGTGCATGTTAAAGAACGGCGATACGTAAGGTTCGACACTGATTTTTTGATCGGCAGCTGCCCGGAGTACGTGACTGCAAGGGTATCCCAGAAGCTTGGGCTTGTTGCAAGTGCACTCACACGAGGTTGTGCCAAGGGTCACAGCTTGTTTTTTTGATCCTCTGTGGTGACCCTTAACATACTTGGCTCGCACATTGACTTCCCATTTATTCCTAAGTGCATCTACCTTCCTGCAACCATGGCTTTGCGACTTCTTTGCTTTCTCATCAAGATGTCTTTGCATCTTCTCAGACCATGGCTTGTTCAAATCAACCAGTGCCTTGGCGACCGTGACTCTGTCTGCAAAGTATGACACAGTCCGGTTCCAAGTTTCATCGATTAGGGCTGTGATAAGTAGGGCCCTCACCCCTTTAAGAACACCATTGTACACCTTTGACATGTTGCTTTTCATTATACCGTACCGAGCCCCACTGTCGTGAGACTGCGCCCACTTGTACAGTCTGGTTCTTCTGAAGCCTTAATTATGTCGAGCGCGCTTAATAGCCCAGTGTTGCGATCAGAGATGATGCAAACCCCTTCGCGATCTTTGACGACCCCCATCTTCAGGCAACTCAGGAACCACAGCCAACTATGTTTGTTCTCGCTCTCGACTATTGCATACGCAATAGGTAGAAGTGGATTATTTGCATCTGCAGCAATTGCCACCAAGAGTGTGCCCTTGTACTTTCCAGTGAGAAATGTACCATCGATTGATAAAACCGGACGACAATGATTGAATGCCTGTATAGTCTGGGCGAATGCCCAGAATAAGCGGTCCAGGATTAGCTCGTCCCGGTTCATTGGGTTTGGACGTTGTTTCCGGAAAACTTGAGCCCCCCTGTTAGCAGTTGCTATCTGATGCAGCATTCTGGGGGCAAAAGAATACGCCTCCTCATAGGTTCCATACAACCTCTGGAATATCTTTTCCTTTGCATGCCTTGCCTTGCT
Organism: Elymus sibiricus; assembly: GCA_039707655.1. Classification (NCBI taxonomy): domain Eukaryota; kingdom Viridiplantae; phylum Streptophyta; class Magnoliopsida; order Poales; family Poaceae; genus Elymus; species Elymus sibiricus. The sequence goes on from CM077671.1 coordinate 493,173,968, forward strand.
GTAGCTGACATTGAAGCCAATCTGATCAGCTGCAGATTTTTGCAAAGCCCTAATACTAATATTAAGACTTTCCTGCACAGTCGTTTGCATGATCTGTGACACAAATTCTGCAGTCACATTGCGGTGGTCTGGAAGAGTGCCGGTTTGCTCACAGCCATGTTCCACTATTTTTGTGATATGCCATGGCTGACATACCCCAGGCTTCCGGCGAGCAATAACTCTTCCGCGGCAACCATTCGACTCGCGATGGATGCATATGACCTTCAACTCCTTTTTATCAGACTGCATCACTTTATGCTGCCGGTGTATGGCAATTGCATAGCTATTCATTGCTTGGTAAGCAGATTTCTTATCAGGGAAAATCTACCCAACGGCTAGACTTCCCGCTTCCAGGCCAGAAACAGAGTGAAATTCATTGGTGATGCTCATAACCTGTAAAAACTCTGGGTTCATTGGTGGAGCGACCGCCTTCTCAGGAGGAACAACTTCATCATCATCTGATTCCGAAGAGGCAGAGGAATGACCGTCATCATCTAGCGCCTCCGGCAATCCCTCCACGTGTTCGCTCATGTCAACGACCGCAGACCAGTATCCTGTGTCATACACTTGTTGGCCGTCTGTCGGTTCCGATGGACCGGCGCTGGGGGCTACAGTGATTGCCAACTCGGCCTCACCGCCCCCGCTACTGCACTCGATGACATCAGTGACAGAAATGAACTCCACATACACCATGGGCTGTCCAAACATGGAGTTATTGGGATTGCTTGCAAACCCCATGTACGACGCCCAGGCTTTTTCACCAGTAACCCGCCGCAGACCCCAACGGGATACTGTCCCATCATTTCCTCCATCAACCACAAAAGCCTCCATGGTCATTTTTTTTCCATCCATCGCTGAACCAAACACCGATCGGATGCACCTTCTAACTGCCGCATACCCTACATCAACCATGTCTCTCACTACAACCGTAGTCATCTCGCACCTAGACACATCCACACCGGAAGGACCGTTGCGTACGATGTCCCCATAGAACACTAACAAATTTTCCATAGTACCTAACGAGCAGCCATATTTACATCGTTAGTCAATTTATATTCTAATAACTTATGGTAATAATCGTTTATTTACATATAATAATCCGACTAATATTCACAACACAACAGTAATATCATCCACAGCAGTACATCAACACAAAAAATAATTGTTCAAAAAATTACACCACAACATTTATACCTCTTATTCAATAAGGATATCCTTCCGAATAGAAAAATCCGTTAGCGTGAATATATCACCGGTAATATATCAACGGGGTCGACCTATGATCACATGAAAAAAAATTAGACGCATACTTTTTTTCTGCTGCCAAAAGTTTCAAAATAGCAGTAGCATGCATGTGGTCATCACCTCTAAAGAGAAACCGAAGACCGAAAAACAATTTCATCAATCACGTCATCTCATCCTAGTTTGCTACCCAGACGATATTTTCTTTACCTAATTACATACATCATCAAGGATATTAGCATTTATCTTGCATTTCATGTACGGTTTCCTACTCTATCAAATTAGCTAATAAAGTCTACGTATGATTTCCTTACTACAACACTTATTAAAAAACATGACACATGAAATAACAACACAATTAATTATGCAATGACCAATTATAGTACATTCATTTTCTTAATTAACATTTTAAGAACTTCTTGCATGTCTAACTAAAATGATGCATCTTAAAGGCTTAACGCTGACTGACAATACAGTCAAATATTTGTTATCAAGATTCCGGCTCTAACGCAACCAAAACGTTTAACATAAGTCCTAATTACGACTTACTAAGAACAATAACAACATCTTGCATGTTCAAAAATAGTACTAATGGACATAGCTAACATTGATGTATAACATCTTCAACATACTGTTCTAACAAATATTACTATAAATGCAAATGACGGGCTAAAAAATATCTCATATGAAAACGTTTATAACTTTCAAGAAATAAACATCGCATAGCTAATAACGGGCTAAAATACTAACTAATTTCCAACGGGCATGCACAAAAAAATTCATGTATTGAAAAGATCATACCTTGATCAAATTACTCCACTAAGTACTTCACTTCACACGACAAATCGTACTCCTGAAGCTCCAAATTACTTCACAAAGTGATGAAATACTACCTAAAACAACAGATAATACATACTTAAAAACTAATGAAACAAAGTAAAAACATCATGCATGCGAACACAACCAACAAAAATGGACTGCTCTTACCTTGATCTTTCGTTTCTTCAACTACAACATCTTCAAAATCTTACTCTAAACCATCCTAAATCGCGACTAAAAGTCTGTACCAAGCTGTGTCCTTGAGACTTAGAATGAGAGAGGCATAGTAGTGCCGGGAGAGAGCAGGCAGGCAGAGCAGCGGCCTCACATATAAAGCAGCACCATCTAGCACTGTAGTGTCGGTCGGCAGCATCTAGCAATCAGCAGCAGTGTCTAGCAATCAGCAGCATCACGCAAATTTCGCAATCAGATAAAGCACTGGAATCAGCGCCGTCACCCGTCAGCGTCGTAGGCGTGGAAATCAGCGCCGTCAGCAGCTTTCGGCGCGCGTGCATGGGCACAGTTGCGGCCGCCTCGAGCCGTGGCGGCCGGTCCCAGCACCTCTGTCCGTTCCGTCGCAGCACAGCGCCGAAACGGGATTCCCCCCTGCCGCCTCGGCCATTGGCGGCAGGCCCAACCCGCCCGGCCGGCCGCCAGCGCTGGTGGCGGCAGGCCCCAGCCGCTTCCGCTGGTGGCGGCAGGGGGGTCTGATCTAGCAATTTATTTCACAGGTGGTCTCTTTTGGCATTTGCAGTCGACTGGTGGTCCTTTTGGACAAAAATTCGTCCACGCTAGCGCCGTACAAATCGATATGGGTTGGATGTCGTTATTGGGTTAAAGGCGTGCGATATTTTCTTTTCCCATTACAATGCACGAGCATGTTTCTAGCAATATTTTTTAAGAAAAAGGATAAACTCTTCCCAGGCAAACACCCAACTTTGTGCAGAAAAATTCAACATAGTAAAATAGTTTAGAAATGTTCACAGTTTTACTTATGTTTATACTTTTTTAAAGAAAATGTTCTCACTTTTTTAAAAGGTTAAAAATTTCCCAAAAAGTTTCAATTTTTCTAAAAAACATTCAAAAATGTACAAAAACTAAAAATAATCAAAATATCCTTTTAAAAAGAAGACATATGTTCAGAAAATGTTCCTAAAAAAAGTTCCAATTTTCATAAAACTTTAGCTTTCCTTAAAATTGTTCCATTTTTTGTGACTTTTATTAAAAATAAGGAATTTTTCACATTTTTGCAAAAAATAAAAAAATAAAACTAATGGACAGACTATTCCATGCAAAAATACTATTCCATCAGAGGAAGAACGCTAAGTTGGCTTCTTCATGTCCAAGCTTGATGCTACAAAAAGCAACTAACAGTCTAACCTTATTATTGACGTTTATTAAATTGGATATAAAAAATGGCGCATAATGGCACATGAAGCAGGTTATGCGCATTTTTCTTTGCCCGGTGCAACGCACGGGCATTTGTACTAGTATATAAAAAAAGGCAGGTCAATTCTGTCCGCCTGTGTCGTCACTACATCTCTAGGGGGCAAAGTGGATCTAGCCGGATGTGATGTACTAGACGAAGCGCGTGTCCACCTGCTGCATCGCGCCGATGAGGGTAATTTGCTCAGTCGGCACCCGTCGTACCACCCACAGTCGCGTGACCTATGGCGCCGGAACAAGTCGCTCATTTGGCGGTGTCCTGGTGGCGGTACCAGGGCCTTCTCGGCGACGTTGACGGCGAAGACGCTGACGAAATAGACGCTGAACTCCGGCTGGTCATGTATTGCATGTAGAGGATCTTGGTGCTCTTCATGTGGCCCGTGGCCGGGACGTCTGCGACGAAACGGAGGAAGCTGTGCCTGTCCGAACGCCCGGGCCCAAAGAGGCAGTAGGAGAAGCAACCGTCCAGCCCGTGCTGGTGGAGCTGAGTCCAGATGAGCGACGGTCTCAGCTTCCCCAGGCCAAGGACGCTGGCGAGTGCTCCGTGGTTGACTGGCTGTGGAACCTCCGCGGCCGCGGCAGCGCCGCCATCGTTCGCGAAGGCGAAGGTCTCGTTTCCGAGCATATCGCTCGCGGGTGGCCCGGAACTCGCACGCGTCGCGTGTGGATGGCTTATGGCACAGGGAGCTCCTGCGCGAGATGCGGCTGAACGACGGCGAGATCTCCGGGTTGAAGGGCGGCGGCATCTGTGGGAAGGGATGCACGATCGGCATATACACATGCACAAAGAAACTCAACTCAAGCACGAACTCGGAGCAATGACGACGAACGCCGCGGCCGAGAACCGGCCTGTATCTTGACAACCTTTATTCACCGGATTTGGCACTCTTTACAAAAGGCAACGGTGGGTATTTAAGTCCCGGCACGCTCAGACATGAGATGCTGCCCACCCCTCCTACTCGCACCACTAGTGGAGAAATGGGCTTTAGTCCGAGTTGAAGGAGGCCTTTAGTCCCGGTTCGCCAACCAGGACTAATAAATCAGGACTAAAGGTCTCCCTTTAGTCCCGGTTGGCCACGACCCGGGACTAAAGACCTCCACGTGGCTGCCTGCGCGCGCCGGGGGCTGGAGGACCTTTAGTCCCGGTTGGTGTCACCAACCGGGAGTAAAGGGTGGTGATTTTTGTTTGGTTGGGGTTTAGGATTTTAGGGATTTAGGGGTTTATGGTTTATGGTTTATTTTTCCTTTTCATTTTGTGTTTTCCATTCAATTCTTTTTCATTTCAAACTTATTTTACGCTACTACATAATGTACACGTTATGCATATATAATATAATTTCTCATATGACCATACATATATCATATAATTTCTCGTGTATATATATATATATATATATATATATATATATATATATATATATATATATATATATATATAGGACTCTTATTCTGTACTCCTGGGTGTTTATACTCTCATCTTCAATATACCTCATATACGCATTGATTATACCTCTCTATCATTCTAAATATACTTTATTAAATATTCTAAGATACCTCAATATGAGTTTTGCCGAAAAAATATCATTTGTGACGTACTTTTTGTAATATACCTTTTTCACGTACGAATAAATCAGTATATATGTAAACCTTTAAAAATATGTAGACTCACATGATTTTTTTCATGAAACTCACTTTGGGGTATATAGTAATTATTAATGAAGTATATTAAAAATAATAAACAGGTATAAAAGATTCATCTATGTGTTATATGAGCAGTAGGAGTACGTACTCCCAGGAGTACACAGTCATTTTCATATATATATATATATATATATATATATATATATATATGGTGGGTCTATTATAACAACACCCCTTAAGACCTTATTCTAACAACACCTCCTTATTCTGACAACACCTCCCACACAGCGTCGCCTCCCTCTTCCCTCCCCGCCTTCTTCCGCGGCGCGCCACTGGCTCTCCCCTCCCGTCCTTCTTCCGCGGGAGCGGCCCGGAGCAATGCCACCCGTCCCCTCCCCGCCTTCTTCCGCGCCGGTGGCCTGGGGGAGCCGCTGCCCCTCCCTTCCCCGCCTTCTTCCGCAGCAGCGGCCTGGGGGCGCCGCCGCCCTTCTCCTCCCCGCCTTCTTCCGCGGCAGCGGCCTGGGGGCGCCGCTGCCCCTCACCTCCCCGCCTTCTTCCGCGGCAGCGGCTTCCGAGATCGGTGGCTCCTCAGGAACAAGTGGGGGCAGATCCACTGCATTCCATCCATCAGATCAGATCTGGTGCTGCCGGGGCGTGCCAGTTCGAAGGAAAAGAACAATTCGCAAGGTTCGTTCATCTACCGCGACTACATGGATGCAAGCTCCGACGAGGTTCTTCTCAAAACTTCCATCTCCGCAAACATTGGGCCAAGTTCAAATCGCTCATGATCTGTTGCAGAAGGGAAAGGGCAATCGGGCTGCATCAGTGGATGCAAGAGAGCTGCAGACGGGCGTTGTTCGGGCTTCTGGAAAAGAGGCAGTGCACTTGGGCTATCGGGCTGCATCAGTGGATGCAAGAGAGCTGCACACGGGCGCTGTGTGGGCTTCTGGCAAACGCAAGAATGAACTGCAACGTGAGGTAAGCATTTCAGTAATACGCGATGCAGTTCATTCAATTCAGTTCGCCGTGAGTGAATTTGCAGTGCACTTAGAGGATTATGCAGTACAGTTATTGATGTTCATACTTTCTTTTGGATGAAGTGCGGTTGCTTCAGTTCGCAAAGTGCGATAATGCAACCTACAAGCATTAGTTCGCAGTACCCTTTCACATTTAATGCAGTTCGTTTGATTCAGTTCATTTCATCTGACAATGTAGCTCTGATGTTTTGTGCAGGACATGTCCACGTTCAGCAGACAGAAAATGCCGCGGATAATTTACAGACCACAGCCCTTGAACTACATGACTAGCCAAGCTTATGGAAACACTGGATGGATAACACCTGAGAAACCTAGAGGATACTTCAATACAACAAGCAGGCTCCCGTACTCTCCGAAAGAAGATTTTTTCCAAGAAGAAGAAGCAGTGGAAGACGGCGACGTTGTCACATTCATGTGGGAGGGCACTCACCAACGCCAGCAGGATGATGATGATGATGATGACGATGATGATGAACCGATAACAGTTCTCAAGCCAGAGTACACGCACGAGTTCACTACATTTGGACAGCATGTCCGAACAGACAATGATGATGCTGTTGGCCATGATGGTGAAGACGGTGATGATGTGCCGCAGCCCCAACAATTTCAAACAAACACAGTGAGACAGCGACACAACACTAGATTTCTACCGCGTGCACCTGCTACAAGAAACGGAGCTCTGCGTGCACCTGCGGCATTAAGTTCAGGGCAGCGACCACCAAGAGTGCCTCGGCCAGAAGCAAACAGCAGTAACAAGACTTCGTCACTGCTGCCACCGCGAGATCCTAAACTACACAGATCCATTCTAACCCCGCCATGCCCAATAAACCCGGCGAGCTGCAAATACCGTTGGGTGAGCGACAGTACACACACGTAAGTTTCTGTCCTGGAAATAATAACACGTGGTACTTTCTTATTTCGTATGCAGTTCTCAAATGCTAAACAGAACAGTGCTCTTAGTATGATAGAGCAGTGTACTAAGTCTGTTGACGTGATGAAAGAAAATTCTGTCATAAACAAAATCAAAAAGACGATGATGCAAATTTTTATCTAATATTGTTTACGACAATGATATGTTCCAGGGTCAAAACATGTCGCAAGATCTCGTACCAGCCGTTGGAATGAAGTTTAGAACATTCGACGAAGCAAGGGAGTTTTACAACAGTTACGCAAGGCACGCAGGGTTTGGCACACGCAAAAGATCAACCAAAGGCAAAAATAGCTACATCGTCTGCTCCCGAGAAGGGATACATATTGAGACAGTTCCTGAATATGAGCGGAAACGTGCAAAGACATCTAAAAGGACTGGTTGCCAAGCAGGAATCAGAGTCAAAAGGAAGAATAATGGGCGCTTCGTTATAGAGGAGGTTGAGCTCAAGCACAATCACAGGATGATAGATAGCCCCGGGATGCTTTTGCACATGCGCTCACACAAAAGAGATGATCCTTTGATTGATCAATTAATCAAGGACATGATGATGGACATCCACAGTCACGCACAGGTGATGTCAACGCTATCACGCATGTCCGGGGGTCTGCACTACATGGGGCGCACTAGCCGGGACTAGGTGAACAAGTAAGCACATCACCAAAACAACTCGCTTGAGCATACTATTTTTTTATAATTATTCCATGTTTTGACAATATATGCCTGCACTGTTTTTGAAATGCAGGAAATAGCAGTTTGCAAGGGAGGAGTCTAAAGACGATGTCGACAAGCTACTGGATTATTTCAACAAGATGAAGGAAATCAACCCAACGTTCTTCTATGATTACGACAAAGATGCAGATAATCGTGTAAGAAACATCTTATGGGCAAATGCAAATTGCAGAGGGTCGTATGAAGATTTTGGAGACTGCGTGACATTTGACACGACATATAAAACAAACAAATTCCACATGCCTCTGGGGGTGTTTGTGGGAGTGAACAATCATCTACAAAACACCTTCTTTGCTGTCGCCCTTGTCAGATATGAATCAATCCCATCTTTTGAATGGGTTTTCAAAACCTTCTTGAGATGCATGAACTATAAGGCGCCAATCTGCATACTCACAGGTACAAATGCAAACACCTGCATGTTTACGTCTGTTCAGTCACTTTCTATTTTGTTCCGTAATTTATTGCACAAAGCCAGCTTCATGATAAGACACCGCCTCTGCCTCTCAGATCAATGTTCCTCAATGAAGGCAGCATTAAAGACCAGCCTCAGACATACATTGCATAAGTTGTGTCGGTGGCACATCATGAAGAAATACAAAGACCATCTCGCCTTGCTGTATAAGGCGTATGGCACATTAAAGGCTGACCTCCATAATGTGCTGAACCATCCACTGATGCCTTTGGAATTCGAACGAGCATGGAATGACCTTATGCAGAAGTACAACCTGCAAGAGGATGAAGTGATGAAAATGCTATGGGCTGACAGAAATGAGTGGATCTCCGCACACTACAAGGAAATATTCTGTGCGCGGATGACTTCTACTCAGAGAAGCGAGAGCATGAACCGCATATTGAAGAAGAAATTCGTCAAAGAGAAGCATGATCTACATATCTTTGCTCAACAAGTGGACAAGTGCATTCAGACCAGGAGGGGCGTCGAGCACGCAGAGACAATCGGAAATGAGGTAAAATAATAATGTTCATCAACACCCCCAAAAATTAATACTGTAGTTTTCCCATGTGTCTAACGCTGATTTTCTGATAACGCAGTCGGAGGTGAAGCACACAACGCAAATTGGGTATGAAGTCCAGCTATCAAAAACATACACAAGGGCCGTTTTTGCTGATTTCCAACTGACTCGTTACCGCAGCACTGCATTCAGAGCTGAAAAGTGCCCCGACAACCCAACAAAGTTCTTTGTATACCACTACAACCAATCAGATTTGTTTGATTGGGCAAGGCATAGATTCCAGGTGGTCGCCGATAAGGAGAAGGGTGTCTACGAATGCGACTGCAGACTGTGGACACACGCAGGTGAGCTTCGCTAGCATAAAAACCCTAATTTCATCTTGTCCTGCATGAAGTCCATTTGGGTAAAAAAACATTTCATATACAAGTGAAGTTCACTTTCAATAAAAGAAGAATGGTCCATTAATTTAATGCAGTTCACTCACAAACACGAAAATAAATATGTGTTGTCTGCAGGTCTGTTTTGCGTCCATGTGATATGCATGCTTGATCTGCTGAGAGTGGACAAGATACCTGAAGTGTACATCTTGAAAAGATACACCAGGAACGCATGGTCAAATCCAATATTTGACCGCCGAGACTACGAACAAACAGCATCGGATGGTAGTTCGCTATTCTGTCGTAGAAAAACGCTAGCAGAAACAACCATGGACCTTGCAAACAGAGCGACAAAGTCCGACGCTGGGTACCACAGAGCAATTGCTGGTATGAAAACATTGTCAGATGAGGTTGATGTTCTGAACGAAGAAGAAGCAGCAGCAAAAATTCAAGAACAAGAGCAGATTCTTCTTGACAACAGTACTGAGCCAAAAGAAGATGCCGAACGCAACACTAATGGTCGAATCGAAGAGGAAATAATTCTTCCGCCTCCTGTTTCAAACACGAAAGGAAGGAAGAAGGAGGGTGATAAAGCTAAACAAAATGATGCATCCACTGAGAAAAATACTGAAACAAAAAGTAAGCCGCAGCCTCAGTTGGACAGCGATGGTCGGCCACTGGGAATAAGAAGGTGCTTGACGTGTAATGAAATCAGCGGCCACAATTCCAGGACATGTAAGAAAAAACTTGAACAACAATTCCATGGCCCTGGCAGTGCGCCACAAAACAGAAATGTTGCACCAACAAATCCCAGTTCTGCTGCCAACACTGAACAATTACCGAAAGCAAGACTTTGCGGCATCTGCAATAGGAGGGAGAGACACAATGCAAGAACTTGCCCCGAAAGAACATAGACAGTAAATGAAATGGAGGATGAAAATGATGAAGCAGAAGAAGAGGAGGAAGGAGAGGAGGAAGAAGTGGAGGAGGATGAGGACGACGAAGTAGAGGAGGAGGAGGAGGAAGAAGAAGAAGCAGCAGGTTGACGTCAAAATAGATACGGTTCATATAGCAGCAGTTGGGTAATCTGTAATAAATGCATAGCAGTTTGCATTTCTCTAAAGATTATATATCCATTTGCATTTAACATTCGCATTTAAGTAAGACTTGTACAAACACAAATTCTTCCACTGATGTAGAGCTTTACACTACAGTAAAGTAATAATGGATGTATGAACCATGTATCAAAACAGTGCAGTTAGCAAGTTGAAAGAATGAAGTCCTGTTCTACAAAACAGGCAGTTCGGATAATGTAAACAAACTACAAATTGATTTAATAATGAGACACGCGTGTCTCATAGATAGAATACGATACGAATTATTATTACAGAGACCGCAAAGTGAATCAAATGAAGCATTCTGTCCGCAAAAAAAAGTACTTATTACAATCCATCCACCTCAAAAAGTTAACCAATCACATCAAACGTGATTTGAAACATACGATCCTCAATTTCAAAAAAGTTGACGACAACAACTTGGTGAGACTTCAAGCCACTCTCAATGACGAATTCCTTCCAACCTTTCTGAAGATACAGCCGCCCATCCACACCAACATGATACTTTGCTGGTTGTGCGTAACCTTCACCGAGAACAACTTGGAGGATACCCTTCTTCCTAAGATGGAGATACCTAATAGGTCGATGAGGGAATTTCTGTAAAAATAATAAAAATATTTTTTATGCACTTCTTATAGATCATGCAGAACAGATGACAGCTACATGAAGTGCATAATTAGAATACCAGCAGTTCAGCGCGAAATCACAAGCAGATCCTTATCATCATACATAAAATTTATCGGGCGCAGATACATGCAGTACGCATCATGCTAACATGCAGTCCAAGTATCACTTATGCTGCAGGTTATGTCGCATACCTTATACATAAAAACTATAATGAAGGCACAAGAACATTGCACCGTATACCTTAATAGATTAAAGTGGTGCACTCCAAGATAAATCACACTAATAGCAGTCCGTAATGATGTATGAACATAAAGATAAATCACACAAAATTAAATCAGACCAAACAAAGCTTACCATATTGAAATAAGTCTCCACGTCCGTGGGCGTAAGGCGATGGACAAATGGGCTTGTGCATCCAAGGGTCATTTAAAAATTAGCAGCTAGCTAGCATGTTCAAATTGCCAAGTTAAGTAGTAACCCCCCTCTCATCAAGGTGGCAGGTTTTTGGTATATATGATATGATATTTGTGGCTAATGTGATAATGTCTCTGCTTTTAAGATCCATGTCTGATGTTCAGGCACCAGGCCAAGGTTGGCACACAACAACCAAAGAGAGGGACCGACCACGCTAACAAACTATGCTCCTTATTAATTACCCTCGACAGAGATGTAAATACAGACCTAACGAGATGGTGTTAGCCGCCTTCCATTCCTACGAAATGCCCCAACTGCCACCATATTCACTTAACTTGAAACGTCGGTGCGAAATTTCCAATAATTTGATTAGCCACCTACTCACTCCGTGCATGTGGATCCATGTACTATATTCCAGATTGCGCTCCAGCCATCAATTGGCAGAAAAAAGAACGGAAATTCAGGACACATAATGCTAGGGACGATATTGTTGGAGGATAAAGAAGATATATGATGGATTAATTCATCATTCATGTGAGCTCAATCTGTTGTTGTCACGCCTTTTGGTCCTGAACCAAGCCAGTTATCTGAGAATAGACTATTCCAACAGATGATTGCAGTTCGTTCGGAACGAGCACCGCACATATATGCATTCATCTATAAAATTCAACAAGACATCATATAAAAAAATAACAGTATCAATAACCCACTCATCATCAAGTTAGGTGTTTTACTCCTTTGACCCTAGGCGGCTAGGGCAAACTCTCCCCTCCAAGCTTTGCCTGCGAGTCCATGGATTCACCTCCTCTTTGCCTACCGCTTCGACGGCACGTAGTAGGAAGGGGAATCCCGATGCCTCAGCTCCGGTTAGTAGTTTATGCTAGAGTGTTTTAGTCCTCGTAGGCAGTGGTGGAGCCACGAATTGGGCAAGGCCCAGGCCGACCCAGGCAGCCTTCCTTAACTGTAGCATTTACTGTAGCTGTAGTGCAACAATATGCTACAGTATACGAAGGGAATGGGATTCACGCCCCAGGCCGCTGCCCCTTCTGCCTGGGGCCTGTCTCCGCCCATGCTCGTAGGTGTGGCGCTCGAACAGATGGCGGCGCTTCTTCTTCGAGATTATCTTTCAGCCTTCGGCCGTTCTCGAATTCGTCATGGAACCGATGCTCATGAAAGCATGTATCTGCATAGCACCATGTTGCATAAGACATGGAAATTTCAGGAAATGGGGCATGAACTTTTATACTCCCTCCGTCCGAAAATACTTGTCATAGGAATGGATGTATCTAGATGTATTTTAGTTCTAGATATAGTCATTTTTATCCATTTGTGCGACAAGTAATTTCGGACGGAGGGAGTATGTCTTACCACCAGAAATCACACTCGGTCCCGCTGGAGTAGATCGGTTAAGTAGCCTGGATAACTACGGTCCCGCTACAAATGGTCTGCTGCTCTACAGACCACGGCACGAATCTCACCAACGTCGAACGCACAAGATAAGGGGTCCGGAACTCCCGGGTGCTGTCACACCTTTCCGCTAAAAAAATGAAGTATTGCTCAAACCTCCATAGGCGCTACCTTCCACAACCCAACGCAACCGAGGGAGTGGACAAAGGCGTTGGTGTCGTGCCTGCATCACTTCGCCTTGGTAGTGATCGTCGGTTAGGGAGGGAGGAGGCCCGAGGATTCGGGCGACGAGATCTGGTGGCGACAACTACTCAACGAGCATGAGTCGTGGTGGTGAATCGTAGTGCGAGAGGTTGATCTCGGCGATGGCGAGGTCACGACGGAGGAGGCTGTGGTTCCACCTAGGCCGGAGTTATGGTGCTCACCATCATCCTCCCTAACGATGGGGACGAAGGGAGCCAATCAGTGCAAACAAATCAGGGCGAAGGTCGTAGTGGCGGACTGGGAGATGGCCAGCGCGGTAGCGACGATGCCGGAGATGGCCAACGTCCACCATGAACTGCAGGAGGCAGCGGCGGCGGCGCGCAGCTATTTTCGCCGGGAGTGAGAGAGGGGTGAATAGACGAATGACTGTATAATCTAGGGCAAAACATTAGAATATGTGGGCCCAGTAGGTTGTATGTATTTTGTACATATACTGTCCTCATATGTACCACACACAATATATAAAAGAATAATCGATACATACTAAGAAATACAACACGAATCAGTTCGTCGAATCAAACAACGCATGTGTCTAGTCTTCCATATTTCTTCTTCATTTGGTAGACAGTTGATAACATATAATTCAACGTAAAACTGCATTGGAATTAGAAAGTTTTCAAAATACGGTTTTGCTTGAACTCATCTAGCTGAGTTTTAGTTATGTCTCATCTTTATAGCCATTGGATGTGATACTATAAGATGCGTGTGTGCCGACATTTTTTTTTTTTTGAAAAGGAGATGTACCCCGGCCTCTTCATCTGGGCGATGCAGGCAGCCACTTTATTAATTATACGCAAAGACTTACAAAGTAATACAATACATTAGTAAGCCTGGAGCCACCATCTTGGCAACACTTGTTGTTACTCCTAGCGGACAGAATTGTCGTTACTCCTAACCCCTTGATGCGTGTGTGCCGACGTGGGTTGTAGAACTACTTTGTATCTGTTTTCCCTTTTGTTTTTCAGGTGAATGCCATCAAATTATATCTCAGTTCTAAATAACAGTTTATACTAAAAAAAGGCAGGTCAATTCTGTCCGCCTGTGTCGTCACTACATCTCTAGGGGGCAAAGTGGATCTAGCCGGATGTGATGTACTAGGCGAAGCGCGTGTCCACCTGCTGCATCGCGCCGATGAGGGTAATTTGCTCACTCGGCACCACGGTGAGGCAGATGTCGTGCTGAACAAAGACGAAGATCTGTTGCGGCTTGATCACGAGGCCTCCTCCCTCCTCAACGTGAAGCGTCACTCGTCGGCAGGTGCGTTATCGCCGTCGTGCCCGTCCCGGGATCGGCGAGGCACCCGTCGTACCACCTACTGTCGCGCGACCTATGGCGCCGGAACAAGTCGCTCATTTGGCGGTGTCCTGGTCGCGGTACCAGGGCCTTCTCGACGACGCTGACGGCGAAGACGCTGACGAAATAGACGCTGAACTCCGGCTGGTCATGTATTGCTTGTAGAGGATCTAGGTGCTCTTCATGTGGCCCGTGGCTGGGACGTCTGCGACGAAACGGAGGAAGCTGTGCCTGTCCGGACGCCCGGGCCCAAAGAGGCAGTAGGAGAAGCGACCGTCCAGCCCGTGCTGGTGGAGCCGAGTCCAGATGCGCGACGGTCTCAGCTTCCCCAGGCCAAGGACGCCGGCGAGTACTCCGTGGTTGACTGGCTGTGGAACCTCCGCGGCCGCGGCAGCGCCGCCATCGTTCGCGAAGGCGAAGGTCACGTTGCCGAGCACATCGCTCGCGGGTGGCCCGGAACTCGCATGCGTTGTGTGTGGATGGCTTATGGCACAGGGAGCTCCTGCGCGAGCCGCGGCTGAACGACGGCGAGATCTCCGGGTTGAAGGGCGGCGGCATCTGTGGGAAGGGATGCACGATCGGCATACACATGCACAAAGAAACTCAACTCAAGCACGAACTCGGAGCAATGACGACGAACGCCGCGGCCGAGAACCGGCCTGTATCTTGACAACCTTTATTCACGGGATTTGGTACTCTTTACAAAAGGCAACGGTGGGTATTTAAGTCCCGGCACACTCAGACATGAGACGCTGCCCACCCCTCCTGGTTGAAGGAGGCCTTTAGTCCCGGTTCGCCAACCGAGACTAATAAATCGGGACTAAAGGTCCCCCTTAGTCCCGGTTGGCCATGACCCGGGACTAAAGACCTCCACGTGGCTGCCTGTGCGCGCCGGGGGCTGGAGGACCTTTAGTCCCGGTTGGTGTCACCAACCGGGACTAAAGGGTGGTGATTTTTGTTTGGTTGGGGTTTAGGATTTTAGGGATTTAGGGGTTTATGGTTTATGGTTTATTTTTCCTTTTCATTTTGTGTTTTCCATTCAATTTTTTTTCATTTCAAACTTATTTTACGTTACTACATACTGTACACGTTATGCATATATAATATAATTTCTCATATATATATATATATATATAGGGTGGGTCTATTCTAACAACACCCCTTAAGACCTTATTCTAGCAACACCTCCTTATTCTGACAACACCTCCCACACAGCGTCGCCTCCCTCTCCCCTCCCCGCGTTCTTCCGCGGCGGCGGCCGGGGCGCGCCACTGCCTCTCTCCTCCTGGCCTTCTTCCGCGGGAGCGGCCCGGAGCAATGCCACCCCTCCCCTCCATGCCTTCTTCCGCGGCGGCGGCCTGGGGGAGCCGCTGCCCCTCCCCTCCCCACCTTCTTCCGTAGCAGCGGCCTGGGGGCGACGCCGCCCACTACTAGGGAAAACCTTATACACAGAGGTATAGCAGTAGCGCTGGTTAAAAGAGAGCGCTGCTGCTACTTAGTAGTAGCGCGCGTCAATGAAGAGCGCTACAGCTATGGTTATAGCAGCAGCGCGTCTACTGGAAAACGCGCTACTACTATAATTCCCACCCTGTTGCCGGTAGGCTAGGAATAGTTGTAGCGGTGCCGCAGAAAGCACGCTACCGCTAAGTTCCTTGTAGTAGCGCGTTTCCTGTATAGAGCGCTACTGCTAAAAAAAGAAAATAAAATGGAAAAGAAATAGAAAAGTAACTGAAAATGAAAGAAGTAGAAAAAGGAGAAATGAAAAAAAGAAAATGTAAAGATAAACAAAAGAAAAAGAAAAATAAAGGAGAAAGGCATAGCAGTAGCGCTTGTCTCCACAAAGCGCTATAGTTACTCTAGCAGTAGCGCGTTTTATAATCCCGCGCTATAGTACGTTCCTTAGATAAAAGGAAAAGAAAAAGGAAAATAAATAACTACTTCCTATTGCAGTAGCGCGTTTTGGTAGAAAGCGCTATAGCTAGATTAGCTATAGCGCTTTTTCCTACCAGCGCTACTGCTATTTCGACTTAACCCCGCGCGGGCTCAAAATTTTGCTAAGTCCTTTCCCCCCTCTCCCCCAACTCCTCTGTCGCCGCCGTCAATCGCCCTGCCCGATCAAGAACGCCCTCGACCTCACCGCCGCCGCCCGAGGCCGCCCTCGACCTCACCGCCGCCGCCCGAGGCCGCCCTCGACCTCACCGTCGCCGCCCTCAACCTCACCGCCGCCGCCCTCGACCTCACCGCCGCCGCCCGAGCCCGCCCAGGACCGCCGCCGCCCGAGCCCGAGCCCGCCCTCGCCGCCGACCGTAAGGCTCTCCCTCTCCTCTCCCCTGCCCTCCTCTCTCTCTCTGCTGTGATGATGTTCATATGAACCCTAGGTGTTCATATGAACCCTAGGTGTTTATATGAACCCTAGATCTGTTTAGGGCAGTAGGCATTTTTTTTAGCATTTAGGAAAAAAGATTAGCAATTTTTTTTAGGAAATTAGCTAGGGCAATTTTTTATGAAAATGCCTAAACAGTAATTGCATTTAGCTTTAAATTAACAGAGGGTATATAAATAATGGTAGCATTTAGCTTTAAATTAATACAGGCTATAAACAAAAAACAGTAGCATTTAGCTATAAAAAATTATTTGGACTATGGACCTGAATCTGGTCCAAATTTCATTCAAATGAAATTTGAATTATTTGGACTATGGACCTGAATATTTTTGAAGAAATTGGGTGTAGGTACAAAGGTCCTTCTATGGAAATTTTGGTGAGGTCAGAAGGACTAGAGAAAATGGAGTTCCTTTGCAATTTCTAATGAGGTCAAGTATTGTTGGAATATTTGCTCTAAAACAATTTGGATGAAAAGAAAATAATGTGTGTGTGTGTGTGTGACAGGAATAGCTAGAACATAATTTGGGTTCTGTCCTAGGCAGAGAAGTGTTCATTTGCATATTCCATTATTGTTGATTATATCTTTTCACTGAAGTGGTCATGTTATATGCAAATTCCTCAATAGTGTTTGCTCATGTTATATGCAACATTGAAGTGGTTCGATTGTGCCCAAGTGGCCTTTTGTTGTTTGCAGGGAATGATTCTGAGTGGCCTATGTTTTGCCGGAATGTTGATTCATTTCCGTTCCGGCAAATTTCAGGCGCTCTATTTGTCCAGTTTGTAGCAAAGGTCATGCCGAAATTTTCCGTGAATTTTGGCATGACTTGTGCTACAAACTAGGACATATCGAGTGCCCGGGATTTGCCGCAACGGGAATATATCAACATTCCTGCAAAACATTGGCCTTTTTTATGTCATTATTCATTTTATTAGGTCTAGAATTAATTGACTAGATTTAATCGTAGGAAACATGGCTAGCAACGATGAAGGACAGGGTTCTGGTGATTGCAACGCCTACGCGGCGGCAGACGCCTATTTGAACCTTCTCGATGAGCAACGGTTGTTGCAGGGCCCACCTGTCACATCCGAGACTGAGACCGACATCGAGACCGGCGCTGAGACTGACACCGGCGCCGAGACCGGCGCTGAACTGACACCGGCGCCGAGACCGGCACCGAGACTGGCGAAGCCGGTATAGAACCGAAACCAAAGAGGCAACGGCGCCCAAACCAGCTCATCACTACTAGATTGGTGGTCACGAAGGTGGACGACGGCAATTTTGAGCCAAAAGAGCCTGCGGAAGCGCGCGCGTGCTTCGGCAATCAAATAGGCTGCATCCTACGGGCAACCGCCACCATCAACGATGCGAAACTAAGGAAGTTACCAGATATGAAGCAGTCCCTCCTAACGAAGCTGCACCAGGTGTTCTTGTTCCCGGGCCGGGATGAAATCAAATATAAAAATCCAGATAAAGACCCGGCAATGAAGAAGATAAACAGACGCGCCATGGTCAAGTTTAGCGGCGCGTTGTCCGCCTGGAAAGTAAGGGTGAAAGCAAGGATCATCGACAAAAAGGAACCCTACTCCGAGATTGTAAAGGATAATCCGACAATTACGGAAGAGTAGTTTGAAATATTCAAGGCGGCTTGCGTTGCCGAAGCTGCCAAAGAAAAGTCAGAGTACATGAAGGGGCTTCAAGAGAGGAACATGGGGTGCCACCACCTCGGAAGTCGTGGTTACGCGGGGAAGAGGTCCATATGGGCCAAGGAGGACGCGGAACGCGAAAGTCTGGGCATCCCAGACCCCTTGGCGGAGTTCACCGTCCCGCAGGAGCATGACGTCCTCAGGGCCCGGTACCATTGGGACCCAGTGAAGAAGGTTTTCGAGACGGACGCGGTCACGACGGAGTTCATGAGACTGCTGGTAATTTTTAGCGTCATTCTCTGACCCCTTAGCGTAATTTTTAGCCCTGCTTCGGCCATAAGACTGACTTCTGCTGCATCCAGCAACCGAGTGGTACTATCAGTGATGGATTCTATGTCCTCCACCACATGCAGGAGTTCAGACGGGATCAGCAGAACCTTCGCATGTCACCTAGATCCGGCGATGCCCATATTCTGCAATGGGCAAAGAACCTAGGATATATCCCGGATCATCGACTCCGAGCTGAGTTCTATCACATCCAGCGTGAACTTGCCCAAATCATCATGAAGGAGGTCCTCAAAAAAACAGGGATGTTCTACGAAGAAGGGCAAATGTCGCGGGAAGACGTCCGAACACGCGTAGCCGCTCAGCGTCTCGACCTGAAGCCTTTCACTGCGCTCGGGGACTATCTCCCTGACTTGCATGGATGGCACGACATGTTGGAGTGATTGACGATATATGACAATGTGTCCGTTTAGTCCATACTTTCTCTATGACGAAACTTTGAGTTATGCACGACGAAACTTTATTTGTGATGTAATTAAACCGTCCTCCTCAACTAGCGAATATCACTCTAGTTAGGGCATTTTGGGTACGATGAACTTTGTATGCTTATGATATGTTGCTTCTATTTTTGCCAAGTCTGTCTCTTTCTGTTGCTCAACTATATATGTTGCATATCATCAACTCATGTGACGTTGCAGGTGCATAGATCATCGATGGCGAAGAGTGCTACGCCAGGAGTATACGACGAGTGGCCGGAGTGTCAGGCCCAGGTGTACCGGTTTCCGGTTTCCGAGCGATAGCCAGTAGTTAGTTTAGGTTCACGCTAGTGCGAGAGAGGAATACGAACCGACGCCTCAAGAAGTACTACATTATGTATGATGAGACATGTCATGTAACTTGTATAGCTATATCGTGATTATGACGTGACGACATGATTTGTGTTGGATGATATGATGAGACTATTATGTGTATGATATGATGAGCATATTGCATGTTTATGATATGATTAGAATACTGTATGAAACCTGTACAGAAACATTTAAATACGTAGCAAAAAAAATGATATGAAAAAATATAGTAGTAGCGCTCTTTAGCGCTGGACAGGAAAACGCTGCTGCTAAAGGACTTAGCAGTAGCGCTTGTACAGAAAGCGCTACTGCTAAGTAGGTATAACAGTAGCGCGTGTCAAAATGCGCTACTGATAGACTTAGCAGTAGCACTGGTACAGAAAGCGCTACTGCTAAGTAGGTATAGCAGTAGCGCGTGTCAAAACACGCTACTGATAAACGTTAGCTGTAGCGCCGTATCAGCAGCGCGGTGACCCGCGCTACTGATACACCAAATACCCGCGCTACTGCTAGGGTTTTCCCTAGTAGTGGCCCTTCTCCTCCCCGCCTTCTTCCGCGGCAGCGGCCTGGGGGCGCCGCTGCCCCTCTCCTCCCCGCCTTCTTCCGCGGCAGCGGCTTCCGAGATCGGTGGCTCCTCAGGAACAAGTGGGGGCAGATCCACTGCATTCCATCCATCAGATCAGATTTGGTGCTGCCGGGACGTGCCAGTTCAACGGAAAAGAACAACTCACAAGGTTCGTTCATCTACCGCGACTACATGGATGCAAGCTCCGACGAGGATCTTCTCAAAACTTCCATCTCCGCAAACATTGGGCCAAGTTCAAATCGCTCATGATCTGTTGAAGAAGGGAAAGGGCAATCGGGCTGCATCAGTGGATGCAAGAGAGTTGCAGACGGGCGCTGTGCGGGCTTCTGGAAAAGATGCAGTGCACTTGGGCAATCGGGCTGCATCAGTGGATGCAAGAGAGCGGCAGACGGGAGCTGTGCGGTCTTCTGACAAACACAAGAATGAACTGCAACGTGAGGTAAGGATTTCAGTAATACGCGATGCAGTTTGTTCAATTCAGTTCGCCGTGAGTGAATTTGCAGTGCACTTAGAGGATTATGCAGTACAGTTATTGATGTTCATACTTTCTTTTGGATGAAGTGCGGTTGCTTCAGTTCGCAAAGTGCGATAATGCAGCCTACAAGCATTAGTTCGCAGTACCCTTTCACATTTAATGCAGTTCGTTTGATTCAGTTCATTTCATCTGACAATGCAGCTCGGATGTTTTGTGCAGGACATGTCCACGTTCAGCAGACAGAAAATGCCGCCGATAATTTACAGCCCACAGCCCTTGAACTGCATGACTAGCCAAGCTTATGGAAACACTGGATGGATAACACCTGAGATACCTAGAGGATACTTCAATACAACAAGCAGGCTCCCGTACTCTCCGGAAGAAGATTTTTTCCAGGAAGAAGAAGAAGTGGAAGACGGCAACGATATCACATTCATGTGGGAGGGCACTCACCAACGCCAGCAGGATGATGATGATGATGATGACGATGATGATGAACCAATAACAGTTCTCAAGCCAGAGTACACGCATGAGTTCACTACATTTGGACAGCATGTCCGAACAGACAATGATGATGCTGTTGGCCATGAAGGTGAAGACACGGATGAGGTGCCGCAGCCCCAACAATTTCAAACAAACACAGTGAGACAACGACACAGCACTAGATTTCCACCGCGTGCACCTGCTACAAGAAACGGAGCTCCGCGTGCACCTCCGGCATCAAGTTCAGGGCAGCGACCACCAAGAGTGCCTCGGCCAGAAGCAAACAACAGTAACAAGACTTCGTCACTGCTGCCACCGCGAGATCCTAAACTACACAGATCCATTCTAACCCCGCCATGCCCAATACAACCCGGCGAGCTGCAAACACCGTTGGGTGAGCGACAGTACACACACGTAAGTTTCTGTCCTGGAAATAATAACACGTGGTACTTTCTTCTTTCTTATGTAGTCCTCAAATGCTAAACAAAACAGTGCTCTTAGTATGATAGACCAGTGTACTGAGTCTGTTGACGTGATGAAAGAAAATCCTGTCATAAACAAAATCAAAAAGACGATGATGCAAATTTTTATCTAATATTGTTTACGACAATGATATGTTCCAGGGTTGAAACATGCCGCAAGATCTCGTACCAGCCGTTGGAATGAAGTTTAGAACATTCGACGAAGCAAGGGAGTTTTACAACAGTTACGCAAGGCACGCAGGTTTTGGCACACGCAAAAGATCAACCAAAGGCAAAAATAGCTACATCGTCTGCTCCAGAGAAGAGATACATATTGAGACAGTTCCTGAATATGAGCGGAAACATGCAAAGACATCTAAAAGGACTGGTTGCCAAGCAGGAATCAGGTTCAAAAGGAAGAATAATGGGTGCTTCGTTATGGAGGAGGTAGAGCTCAAGCACAATCACAGGATGATAGATAGCCCCGGGATGCTTTTGCACATGCGCTCACACAAGAGAGATGATCCTTTGATTGATCAATTAGTCAAGGACATAATGATGGAGAACCAGAGTCACGCACAGGTGATGTCAACGCTATCACGCATGTCCGGGGGTCTGCAGTACATGGGGCGCATTAGCCGGGACTGGGTGAACAAGTAAGCACATCACTAAAACAACTCGCTTGAGCATACTTTTTGTTTGTAATTATTCCATGTTTTGACAATATATGCCTGCATTGTTTTTGAAATGCAGGAAACAACAGTTTGCAAGGGAGGGTCTAAAGACGATGTCGACAAGCTACTGGATTATTTCAACAAGACGAAGAAAATCAACCCAGAGTTCTTCTATGATTACGACAAATATGCAGATAATCGTGTAAGAAACATCTTCTGGGAAAATGCAAGTTACAGAGGGTCGTATGAAGATTTTGGAGAATGCGTGACATTTGACACGACATATAAAACAAACACATTCCACATACCTCTGGGGGTGTTTGTGGGAGTGAACCATCATCTACAAAGCACCAACTTTGCTGTCGCCCTTGTCAGAGATGAATCATTCCCATCTTTTGAATGGGTTTTCAAAACCTTCTTGAGATGCATGAACTATAAGGCCCCAATCTGCATACTCACAAGTACAAATGCAAACACCTGCATGCTTACGTCTGTTCAGTCACATTCTATTTTGTTCCGTAATTTATTGCACAAAGCCAGCTTCATGATAAGACACTGCCTCTGCCTCTGCCTCTCAGATCAATGTTCCTCAATGAAGGCAGCATTAAAGACCAGCCTCAGACAAACATTGCATAAGCTGTGTCAGTGGCACATCATGAAGAAATACAAAGACCATCTCGCCTTGCTCTATAAGGCATACGGCACATTAAAGGCTGACCTCCATAATGTGTTGAACCATCCACTGATGCCTTTGGAATTCGAACGAGCATGTCATGACCTTATCCAGAAGTACAACCTGCAAGAGGATGAAGTGATGAAATCGCTATGGGTTGACAGACATGAGTGGATCTCCGCATACTACAAGGAAATATTCTGTGCACGGATGACTTCTACTCAGAGAAGCGAGAGCATGAACCGCATATTGAAGAAGAATTTCATCAAAGAGAAGCATGATCTACATATCTTTGCTCAACAAGTGGATAAGTGCATTTAGACCAGGAGGGGCGTCGAACACGCAAAGACAATCGAAAACGAGGTAAAATAATAATGTTCATCAACAACCCCAAAAATTAATACTGTAGTTTTTCCATGTGTCTAACGCTGATTTTCTGATAACGCAGTCGGAGGTGAAGCCAACAATGCAAATTGGGTATGAAGTCCAGCTATCAAAAACATACACAAGGGCCATTTTTGCTGATTTCCAACTGATTCATTACCGCAGCACTGCATTCAGAGCTGAAAAGTGCCCCGACAACCCAACAAAGTTCATTGTATACCACTAGCTACAACCAATCGGATTTGTTTCATTGGGCAAGGCATAGATTACAGGTGGTCGCCGATAAGGAGAAGGGTGTCTACGAATGCGAGTGCAGACTGTGGACACACACAGGTGAGCTTCGCTAGAATAAAAACCCCAATTTCATCCTGCATGAAGTCCATTTGGGTAAAAAAACATTTCATATACAAGTGAAGTTCACTTTCAATAAAAGAAGAATGGTCCATTAATTTAATGCAGTTCACTCACAAACACGAAAAAAATATGTGTTGTCTACAGGTCTGTTTTGCGTCCATGTGATATGCATGCTTGATCTGCTGAGAGTGGACAAGATACCTGAAGTGTACATCTTGAAAAGATACACCAGGAATGCACGGTCAAATCCAACATTTGACAGCCGAGACTACGAACAAATAGCACCGGATGGTAGTTCGCTATTCTCTCGTAGAAAAACGCTAGCAGAAACAGCCCTGGACCTTGCAAACAGAGTGACAAAGTCCGACGCTGGGTACCACAGAGCAATTGCTGGTATGAAAACACTGTCAGACGAGGTTGATGTTCTGAACGAAGAAGAAGCAGCAGCAAAAATTCAAGAACAAGAGAAGATTCTTCTTGACAACAGTATTGAGCCAAAAGAAGATGCCGGACGCAACACTAATGGTCGAATCAAAGAGGAAATAATTCTTCCGCCTCCTGTTTCAAACACGAAAGGAAGGAAGAAGGGGGGCGATAAAGCTAAACAAAAGGATGCATCCACTGAGGAAAATACTGAAACAAAAAGTAAGCCGCAGCCTCAGTTGGACAGCGATGGTCGGCCACTGGGAATAAGAAGGTGCTTGACGTGTAATGAAATCAGCGGCCACAATTCCAGGACATGTAAGAAAAAACTTGAACAACAATTCCATGGCCCTGGCAGTGCGCCACAAAACTGAAATGTTGCACCAACAAATCCCAGTTCTGCTGCCAACACTGAACAATTACCGAAAGCAAGACTTTGTGGCATCTGCAATAGGAGGGAGAGACACAATGCAAGAACTTGCCCCGAAAGAACATAGACAGTAAATGAAATTGAGGATGAAAATGATGAAGCAGAAGAAGAGGAGGAAGGAGAGGAGGAAGAAGTGGAGGAGGATGAGGACGACGAAGTAGAGGAGGAGGAGGAGGAAGAAGAAGAAGAAGAAGAAGAAGAAGAGACTGAAGAAGAAGAAGAAACTGAACAAACAATGCCTACAAGACAACCAAACAAAAGACAGAAAACAGAGGGAAACTATGTGCAGAAACAAGCAACGACGACACCACATCGAAAAAACTGGATTGGAGAACAAAATGATGCAGTTCAGAGTGGTGCAAAAATAACCCCGGCATCAACCAACAAGCGAGGAGCAACGAGTACTGCAGTTCACACCAGTGGAAATCAAAAACAGGCAACAGCCAACATGCGAGGAACTACAAACAAAATAGTACAAAGAGAAGAAACGGCAACAGAACCACGAACAACAAGGCAAAATATACGAAAAGACTCACTCCAATCACCAAGAAGAAGCAGTTGGGTAATCTGTAATACATGCATAGCATAGCAGTTCATATAGCAGTCACTCCAGTCACCAACAACGGTTCATATAGCAGCATAGCATAGCATAGCAGTTCATAGATACCAAAAGACTCACTCCAGTCACTCCAGTCACCAAGAACGGTTCATATAGCAGCAGTTGGGTAATCTGTAATACATGCATAGCAGTTTGCATTTCTCTAAAGATTAGATATCCATTTGCATTTAACATTTGCATTTAAGTAAGACTTGTACAAACACAAATTATTCCACTGATTTAGAGCTTTACACTACAGTAAAGTAATAATGGATGTATGAACCATATATCAAAACTGTGCAGTTAGCAAGTTGAAAGAATGAAGTCCTGTTCTACAAAACAGGCAGTTCGGATAATGTAAACAAACTACAAATTGATTTAATAATGAGACACGCTTGTCTCATAGATAGAATACGATACGACTTATTATTACAGAGACCACAAAGTGAATCAAATGAAGCATTCTGTCCGAAAAAAGTACTTATTACAATCCATCCACCTCTAAAAGTTAACCAATCACATCAAACGTGATTTGAAACATACGATCCTCAATTTCAAAAAAGTTGACGATAACAACTTGGCGAGACTTCAAGCCACTCTCGATGATGAATTCCTTCCAACCTTACTAAAGATACAGCCGCCCATCGACACCAACACGATACTTTGCTGCTTGTGCGTAACCTTCACCGACAACAACTTGGAGGATACTGTTCTTCGTAAGATGGAGATACCTAATAGCTCGATGAGGGAATTTCTGTAAAAATAATAAAAATATTTTTAATGCACTTCTTATAGATCATGCAGAACAGATGACAGCTACATGAAGAGCACAATTAGAATACAAGCAGTTTAACGCGACATCACAAGCAGATCATTATCATCATACATAAAATTTATCGGGAGCAGATACATGCAGTACGCATCATGCTAACATGCAGTACAAGTATCACTTATGCTACAGGTCATGTCGCATGCCTTATACATAAAAACTATAATGAAGGCACAAGAACATTGCACCGTATACCTTAATAGATTAAATTGGTGCACTCCAAGATAAATCGCACTAATAGCAGTCTGTAATGATGTATGAACATAAAGATAAATCACACAAAATTAAATCAGACCAAACGAAGCTTACCATATTGAAATAAGTCTCCACGTTCGTGGGCGTAAGGCGATGGACAAATGGGCTTGTGCATCCAAGGCCACGACGTAGCACAGCAGAATAGAACACACCAACATTGATCTGGTCCAGATCCAATCCCTCTGTGAAAACCGTGGCATATGCAAGCTGCTCTGCTTGCCCAGATTGGCACAAGACCTTGCCCCTCCGGCGAGCACGTCGGGCCTCCGTGCAAGCCAAGCAGTCACACTGCGTCGGCACACCACAACCATGGCCACAACAGGATACTCTCGCGTAGGGGAGACTAGTTCGCGATATAGTGCGTCAAAAGTTGCCCTAATATATAGAAGACAAATGCAAAAGGTCTAGGCGAGCAGATGCGGCTGCAGAGGAGAGTAATTGAGGGAAAATATTGAAACTTACGTTACAGAAACAAAAAGCGAGGTGCCCTGACTGTTCGATGGACCGTTTGGGTGGATCGATCAATTACTAGTAATAAAGATCCTATTTTCACGCATCACCACCGCAAACGCAGCAATTTACTATTTATAAATTATCGAAGAATGTAGTTCAGGGTATAATACCCTAGAAGTCCGTCCTTCAAGCACATGTAGTTCACTTGGACAAAAAACGTATTCATATGAAAAAGAAAAGTTGACCGCCCAGGTGCGACCCGAACCCAGCCAGTCTCTTAGTAAGGCAGCGGCAGCTGGCATAAGCTGGCGCAAGCCCGTTCTGAGACACGATGCATGGGGACAGACACACGAGGGCCCACAGGTCATGGGACAGAGAGCGCCGTGTGTAAGCGCCCAACAAATGTATCGAGGAGTTCGGACGGGAAGCCTGGCCAGCGCTTATAAACAGGTTTGGCTCACCCCCGGCGGGCGAGGTGGGACTAAAAGTTCCAGCGTCCGCACACCGAATTGACGGATGGGCCTATTCGGGAGCCTTCGGCGAGCGAGGTGGGCCTAATTGGGCCGATACAGATTTACTCACAGTGGGAATGCACAAGACAAATGCAGTCAACTTCTTTGAGAAATGAAGTGCGTATGGGTAAGGGAAAAACTTAATTTTCGTTCCTTCTGCAGTTCGATGTATACAAAAAATTGTACTATAGAACACAACCACGGACATGATCCAATACAATATGCTCAAAAATATGTGTGCTTCCTCCCCTCAGGCTAGGAACTGCAGCTATATCAAAACAAATATGAAGTACACACCCTCAATAAGTGCAGTTCTGCCATGCAAATGAATGAAGTCCGCGAGCTTACGCAATGCAGTTCGGTAAATCTGTCACGTTCGATGTCCGTACCGCGTACCGCATACTACAAACAAACGCGCGCCTGTGGATAGCACGGTGGTTAACAAAAAATATTGATCAAAGAAAAAAACACACGATAAAAAGAACCCACGATCACAGACGAACCCACGGTCCCATCAGTTGCATCAGTAAAACCCACGATCACAGAAGAAGAACAACCCACGATCTCCACGACCGCATCACCATGGGAGATCGTGCGGTTCCTCCCTTGCGGCCATCCCGCCCATAAATACAGACCTCCAGAACAACATAGATCACCATTGCGCTGCCATCACTTCCCTCCCACTTTTCCCTCTCCACGAGAAATCCACAAATCCTTCTCCAGGGCTCCCGGCGATGGGTTTCATCAGGGAACTCAAGGAGGTGGAGGCACACGGCACCATCAAGTTGCAAGTGATCCACACCAATGACCTGAAGAAGGTGGAGGAAACGATCAAGCACTACGAGTTGCACCTCAAGTACCAGTGCAACAAGATCGTCGGTGTTGATGTCGAGTACAGCAACGAGCAGCCCACAAGCAGAAGGCCGCCCTCGTCCAGCTCTCCGTCGGCAAGACCCAGCCGGTGCTGCTCTTCCAACTGAGTGCCGCCGAAGACAAGTGCATGGCGTTTGACAACTTATTCGCAGATACACGGTACACTTTTGCTGGCTTCTCCATCGACCAGGACATCGAGAAGCTGGAGCGCGTCGGCCTGGAGATCGGCCACTTCGTCGACATCTAGAAGGAATGGAGGGTGCCCGAAAGCACCAACTACTTGGACTCGCTTGGCGACGTCTCCACCATGCTCATCGACGACTACTACATCGACATGAAGTACAAGCTGAACGACAAAGATCACAGGCTCTGGGACAAGATGCCCCTGCCAGAGAAGCACATCGAGTATGCGGCAAAGGATGCTTACGCCGCGTACGAGATATGGAGCCGTATCACCCTCACCCAGGACGGACTTCGCCGCGCAAAGCTGGAGAAGTCCAAGAAGCGCAACAGGAACTGGTGAAGATGAAGTTGATGCACTCCAAGAAGTATCTTCAAGATTGCTCGTAGTCATCTTAGATTACGAGTTAATTTGCTTTCGAGTTGTTAGTTTGCTTTTGCTTTCCCCAGTATGCTAGTGATGTAGTTGATTTGCTTTGAAATCATGTAGTAGTTTGCTTAAGTATGAAACAAGCTTAATCTGATGTACATTACTGCAGTTATCCTTTACAGCACGCTACAGTTCTGGTTTACACTACAATGCAGTGCAATAGTATGCAAAGTAGCAAATTAGCATTTGATGCAAATAATTGCACAAAAAGAATGTGCGCAAGCCAGTAAACAACCGACAAAACTGCGGACAAGGGAAGAAGAAAACACACAAAAACTAAAAGGTTAGAGAGACATGCAGTTCGATATGAAAGAGATAGCAGAAGAGTGTGACGATTACTGCAGTACATATAAGTACGTCAACGCAGATCTTTAGCGAAAACACAAGTTACGTGCGGAAAAAAATAAAACATTGACACCACATGTGCGATCCGTAACCAGGACCAGCACAGTTACGCAGACGTGCCCGTTTCGAGCCAAGACGGGGACGTGAACTCAAGGGCAACTCCCTACAAACATTAAACTATGAACTCCAGGCCGCACCAAGGTAAAGTGAAGCTCACCCATAGAGAACTATCAGTTCGCACGGTATAAAATGGGAGACACTGGCAGTTCACATGTCATAAACTCGCGAACTACTGCACGATAAGAAAACACATGCGATCAACTTTCTCTTAAAAATACTCAAAACTAACAAAAAGTATGCAGCCAACTAAGAAACCAATGCACTGCAGAGTGTTAACAACTGCAGTACAGATCAATAAGTCAAAGAAGTTCCCTTAGCAACACACAAAAAAACTTAAAGGGCAATTACAAATGCAGTTCGTTTTAAGATAAAACGCAGTCAGGATTGTTTAAAACTGCAGTACACATCAGTACGTCAAAGCAGCTGCCTGAGAAACACACGCAAAAGATTAAAAAGCAAATAAACATGCAGTTCCCTGTAATAGATAATGCCGTGAGGAAGATTGACAGATGCAGTACAAGTCGGAAGATAAAAAAAAACAAAAGTTGCGCGCCAAAAAAAAATTTGACCACCCAGGTGCGACCTGAACCCAGCCAGTCTCTTAGTAAGGCAGCGCCAGCTGGCATAGGCAGACGCAGGCCCGTTCTGAGACACGATGCATGGGCACAGGCACACAAGGGCCCACAGGTCATGGTACAGCGAGCGCCGTGTGTAAGCGCCCATTAAATGTAAAGATGAGTTCGGAAGGGAGGCCTGGCCAGCGCTTATAAACAGGTTTGGCTCGCCCTCGGCGGGCGAGGTGGGACTAAAAGTTCCAGCGTTCGCACACCGCACCGAGAAGCAACAGTGCCGGCAGGCCTATTTGGGCCGAATGTAGTTTACTCGCGCATTAAGAAGGCCCAACAACGTGCTTCCCTGCCAGTGCGTTTAGCTATGAAGTTTGGTAAAATTGGAAGGGCAGTGCTGATTTGTTTTATATGCAGTTATCCATCCACAAAACAACAATGCATTTCTTCAAGAATGCTTTGGTCCAGGCCTGAAATCCCATTAATCCCGGTTCACTCACAATCCGGGACCCATGGGGGCATCGGTCCGGGTTCGTGAGGCCAGGGCGCCGGCCGGGCCTCGTGGGCCATTGGTCCCGGTTCGTCTGACCCCTTTGGTCCCGGTTCCAGATACGAACCGGGACCAATGGGCCTCGCTCCTGGCCCACAACCATTGGTCCCGGTTTGTGGCTGGAACCGGGACCAAATGGTGTCCTTTAGTCCCGGTTCCAGCCACAAACCGGGACCAATGGTTGGCCTATATATACCCCCTGCCCGCGAGCAGAGCAGTGCACTGCTCTATTTTTTTGGCCGGCCGTGGGAGAGCTTTGTGGTGCTCTAGCTCACCTCCTATGCACATGAGGTGTTCGATGAAATGCCCGAGCCACACTTAAGCTTTCTCCTCTCGAAGCTCCTTGTCCAAGCTCCATTTTCCTCAAGATTTGTCTAGGTTTGGCGGTCCGTCCTGTCCCGTCCCCGTCCTCACCGCCGTCGATCGCCCGCGCCCATCTCGGCGCCGGCACCACCGTGGTTAGCCTCTTCTTCTTATCTTCTTTCTAAAAGAAAAAAGTTCTTACTTATATGATTTAGAAAGATACTTGTGTAATTTTCATACTTTTAGTATTGTTTGTTATTATATAGTGCGATGGTTTTTGTATCCGCCTCCGTCGGCCCTCGTCCTGTCTATGATTCAGATGTGGTATATATTATCTTTTATAACTATTTGTTTTATTTAGTGTTTATGACAATTATGCCGACCAACGTGACATATATTTTTTAATCTAGGAGGTATGTGAACCGGAAATTCCAACCGACATAGAAATTCTTGTCGAGAAGTTAAATTTGGTTGAAAAAGAAAACAATTACTTGAAAGAAAAATTACAAAGAGTTGAAGAGGAGAAGATGAAATTATAGTTGAATGTTGCCGATGTCGTCGACGATCACAAGATCAAGATGGATGCAATGCGCTTGAAGATTAGAAAGATTAGAAAATATGCCATTCATACTGAGGCTTGGTATCATTATGCCGTTGGATCAATTGGTACCTTAGTTGAGGTTATGATCGCATTTGTTGTTGCATTTAAATTTTATAGTTTCAATGTATGTTTTAATTAGATGCTCTAGAGAGCTATATGTTGTTCAATAATGAGAACTATGTATGAACGTTATGTATTTATTTTGGTCACTACTGTACTTTGGCTTTAATGTGATGATGAATTTCTATTAACTAGCAAAGTGGGCCACTCTTCGCGCGGGCTAGTATTTACCAGTTATTTGAGCGGGTCGTGAAGTGGCGATTTTAAGGATATATAAGTGTTACTGCTTTAATGTTTCCAGGAAATATCTGGAGGTTATGTAGTTGCTGAACTTTTTTAGTGCTACGTGCTCAAATCCATGGGTTTACCTAAGGCGGATGCAGTGATATGTACATGGTGTGTGGCTCGCTTGACAATCTCGTTGAGGTGTATTAAAGTATCTTATTTTATGTTAGCATGGATTTATTTTGAAAAAGTTTGCATCACCAAAAATTACATAATTTATGCTAAAAATACGTAGATGCACTATACTTTTGTCCCAAGATGATGTACATTAATCATAGGTGTTTTTTCGTAATTCATAGCTCATTTTTTTAGAAAAATTTATAGCTGATTATTTGTGTTGTGTGTAGTAAAATAATTTTTTCGCCCTTGAATGATTAGTTGGGATTTTAGCCCAACAGGCTCACGCAGATGCAGACAACGTTCAAGCATCTCACACTCCACATTCAGCACCTTCACACAAAGGCTAGTCTTGCTAGATCCCCTTTGTCCAATTCTCCTTTCCTTCCTTTCTTCGTTGACTCCCAGGTTGCTGTTGTTAGCTGATGTCCAACAACTCATACATCAAATACAACCTACATTTCTCTGTTGACTCCCAGATTAATGTCGCTACGCAAAGAGCAACATCGGTGTTGTTGATGACTCACTACTAGGGAAAACCCTAGTAGTAGCGTGGGTATTTGGTGTATCAGTAGCGCGGGTAACCGCGCTGCTGATACGGCGCTACAGCTAACGTTTATCAGTAGCGCATTTTGACATGCGCTACTGCTATACCTACTTAGCAGTAGCGCTTTCTGTACCAGCGCTACTGCTAAGTCTATCAGTAGCGCGTTTTGACACGCGCTACTGCTATACCTACTTAGCAGTAGCGCTTTCTGTACAAGCGCTACTGCTAAGTCCTTTAGCAGCATCGCTTTCCTGTCCAGCGCTAAAGAGAGCTACTACTATATTTTTTCATATCATTTTTGTTTGCTACGTATTTGCGATGTTTCTGTACAGGTTTCATACAGTATTCTTATCATATCATAAACATGCAATATGCTCATCATATCATACACATAATAGTCTCATCATATCATCCAACACAAATCATGTCGTCACGTCATAATCACGATATAGCTATACAAGTTACATGACATGTCTCATCATACATAATGTAGTACTTCTTGAGGCGTCGGTTCGTATCCCTCTCTCGCACTAGCGTGAACCTAAACTAACTACTGGCTGTCGCTCGGAAACCGGAAACCGGTACACCTAGGCCTGACACTCCGGCCACTCGTCGTATACTCCTGGCGTAGCACTCTTCGCCATCGATGATCTATGCACCTGCATCGTCACATGAGTTGATGATATGCAACATATATAGTTGAGCAACAGAAAGAGACAGACTTGGCAAAAATAGAAGCAACATATCATAAGCATACAAAGTTCATCGTACCCAAAATGCCCTAACTAGAGTGATCTTCGCTAGTTGAGGAGGATGGTTTAATTACATCACAAATAAAGTTTCGTCGTGCATAACTCAAAGTTTCGTCATAGAGAAAGTATGGACTAAACGGACACATTGTCATATATCGTCAATCACTCCAACATGTCGTGCCATCCATGCAAGTCAGGGAGATAGTCCCCGAGCGTAGTGAAAGGCTTCAGGTCGAGACGCTGAGTGGCTACGCGTGTTCGGACGTCTTCCCGCGACATTTGCCCTTCTTCGTAGAACATCCCTGTTTTTTCGAGGACCTCCTTCATGATGATTTGGGCAAGTTCACGGTGGATGTGAGAGAACTCAGCTCGGAGTCGATGATCCGGGATATCTCCTAGGTTCTTTACCCATTGCAGAATATGGGCATCGCCGGATCTAGGTGACATGCGAAGGTTCGGAATGTTGATTCATTCCCGTTGCGGCAAATCCCGGGCACTCGATATGTCCTAGTTTGTAGCACAAGTCATGCCAAAATTCACGGAAAATTTCGGCATGACCTTTGCTACAAACTGGACAAATAGAGCGCCTGAAATTTTCCGGAACGGAAATGAATCAACATTCCGGCAAAACATAGGCCGCTCGGAATCATTCCCTGCAAACAATTTTCAAATATCCATCTTCGACACCGCAACACATGTCCAAATATACATGAGCAACCATATGTCCAAATATACATGTCCAAATTTCACAAGCTAATTCAAAAACTAAGTGTAGAAGCAAATTCAGCTAACTACTAATAGAACAAATTTCATTTAACTTTAGTGCTCTATAATGATGAAATGAAAAAATTTCAGTACTGCCCTAGAATAATATTTCTGTCCTAATTTGATATCTAGCTAAATTCATATATATCAAAATAGCTACCTAGGGTTTATACCAAAACCTAGCTACCTAGGGTTCATACCAAAACCTAGGGTTCATACTTAAACCTAGGGTTCATTCCTAAATTCACCTATGTAAATTAACCTACTGCCCTCTTGCAAAGTATTCACCTACTGTACCACTACTACTCTGCTTAAACCTAGCTAGGGTTCATAACTAAATTCACCTAAGTAAATTAACCTAGAGAGGAGGGGTGGGGTCTTACAGAGATGGTGCTCGGGGGAGGTGCTCGGGGGAGACGGTGGCGAGGAGGGCGTCGAGGGTGGCAGGGCCGTGGAGGGAGGCAGGGCGGCCCCGTGACGGCGAGGGAGGCAGGGCCGTGGAGGGAGGCAGGGTGGCGAGGAGGGGACGAGGGTGGCTCCCGGGGGCGTTGAGGGCGCGTGGCTCCGTTGGCGGCGACGGTGCGCGGCTCCGGTGGTGGGCCCGGTGACGGCGACGGAGGCAGTGGCGGCAAGGGAGCAGGGGCGCCGAGAGGGAGCAGGGGTGGCGAGGGGAGAGGGGCGGCGAGGGGAGAATGGGGAATTGGGGAAGGAGGGATAACCGCGAAGGGGCAAGTCAAACTTAGCGGTAGCGCTTGTAAGGAAAATGCGCTATAGCTAACATAGCTACAGCGCTGTTACTAGGAAAGCGCTACTGCTATAGATAAGCTAGCTATAGCGCTTTTACGTAAGCGCGCTATAGCTAAGATAGCTATAGCGCTTTCGAAAACAAGCGCTGCTGCTATTGAATTTATTTTTTCTTTTTCTTTTCTTTTCCTTTTCTTAGTTGCAGCGCTGTCTCCTTAAAACGCGCTGCTACTATTTTCTTAGCTGTAGCGCTTGTCAAAATAGGGCGCTACTACTATACCTAGCCTGTTGGCAACGGTGTGGCAGTTATAGTAGTAGCGCTTTTTGTGTGGGACGCGCTACTGCTATTTACATAGCAGTAGCGATGTTTGTCTCCCCGTGCTACTGTTAGATAGTAGTAGCGCCCTCTTTTGACCAGCGCTACTGATAATCCTCTGTGTATAAGGTTTTCCCTAGTAGTGACTCGTTGTGGCCTTGTTGGCATGGATCTCATCTCCCATAGCTAGATTGGATCCGGGCTGAGTACATCCTCCAGAAGAACCATCCATATTAGTGAAAATCAAAGCCAACTGACACGTCGTCTTCGTCCTCCATTGCGGATACCATCTTCTACCTGTAGGGCAAACTTTTTCCCTTACATGTTCATGTTATATTTCCCCCTTCTTCTTATCACTTTCCCGTGTTTGTACTCTTAACCCGATGTAATTATGGTAGTGAAAATATTAATTTATTTATGCCTATCCACTTTATTCTTTCTTGGGATCGACATTGGCAGTTGCGCCCGTACCCCTATTCATATTCAAGCTCTCAACTATGAATGAGCCTCAAATATCAGATAATATTGAGCATCGATGTTAGGTACGAATGAGTTGTTCCCATCAAATGCCGATGCACATTTACATTACTTCTGCATATCAGTAGACCATATAGATCCTGCCATAACATGTTGGCATTGATATGTTAGTTATTATTTTGAAGATAGTTTGTAGTATAGAAATTTTCATGTACTTATTTTCTTCTAATATTATGTGAGTAGGAACATCTTGTTGAAGAAGAACTATACTAAAAGTTTTTCTTTCATGCCTTTAGATATTGATTTATATAATATTACCCTTAGTCCATCCTTTTATTGCGATTCTTGGGAATGCTACGTACAGTCCTCCATGTGTAAACACATGTTTGGGAAGAGATGCGTCTAATTTTTTGATCTGCGTCTTATTTATTTTTTGTCATCGTACAATTGAACTAATAAATTAATAAGGTAGTTTGTGTTAGTGACTAACCTTTCAATTTGTGTTTTCGTATCTTCACTCAATTGACTTATGGCCAA
The DNA here is from genome assembly GCA_039707655.1 of Elymus sibiricus. Classification (NCBI taxonomy): domain Eukaryota; kingdom Viridiplantae; phylum Streptophyta; class Magnoliopsida; order Poales; family Poaceae; genus Elymus; species Elymus sibiricus. The sequence goes on from CM077671.1 coordinate 493,209,638, forward strand.
GTTACAAAATGATGATAGTAAGTTATGAAGGTCAATTAAAAAAGTGTAGTGTTAATTTGTTTATATTCCCTTGACTTTTTTCTTGTATTGGGATCAGCATTGGCAGTGTTAGGCCCTTCTTCACCTATTAATTTTCAACAAACTCCCAAATACATGTTAAGATTTAATAACTAATAAGAAAACATGTTTGATTGCGTTCTACATATAAAATATAACAAATTCCAGATGCTCTTACTATTGGCCACACTATATAAAAAGTGTGAGGACTCAGATATCGCATAATATTGATTTTGTATTGTTTGAAACCGATAAACTATTTCAACCAATTATTACTCTTTAGAGTTGTTGATATATGTATATTGTTCTAAATAAATGCAAGTAACCTAAGCAAATGTCATCCGCATCATGCCTACAAGGCACGTACTCCGTGCTACCACCATCCCGCAATATTACAACCGCTGTTTCATTCCATTTATATGTACTGCTGCAGGATTCAAAACATCCCGATGTGCCTACTTTGGCGACAATAACCTTGCAGCCAAGATTGAGGAAGTTGGTGCATCGCAGGCTTGTACGTCCGGAGGGAAAAACCTGGTAGCTAGGATCGATGAAGCTAGTGGATCTAAGGCTCGGACATTGAGTGATAATAGTCGAAGGGACCCTGGAGAAGGAAATCGGGAATTGATGCCTTGAACATAGTTTTTTCTTTCTACAAAAAGAGATCGAGAGTTGATAGTTTTTTTTGTATCTAGGTGGCGACGGAGAGACAACAGATAACAAAGCAAATCTGGTTGCAGTGGTGCAGAGACTCATTGCGACAGTTTCTAAGTGACGTCAAGGACATAGGGGACGACAGCTACATGTGTTTTTTTTTTCAAAAATCACGTTCTCTCTCTTTGGATTAAATCATAAGTTTCTTTAACTTTGCGCTTCATCCTTGTTCCCTACTACGGGAAACAATGCTCCATGTCCTGGTTGGGAGATCGTGCCATCTCAAGAACACGAGAGAGAGATATTGAACACATAGCTACTGGTACAAACCATCAGCCCCGAGGGTGGACTACACCCTCCTCATCATGGCCTCCGCCGCGATGATGAAGATGGCCACCGGAGATGATCTACCCTCTCCGGCAGGGTACTGGAACGCCTCCAGATTGGTTTTTCGTCGATACTGAGAGTTGCGGCGGTGGAATGAGGGTTTCGGGAGCGCTTCTGATGTTTTTAGGGTAGATGTGAATTTATAGGCCAGAGAACGACGTCGGGGGACGATCGAGGGGCCACCACACTATATAAAAAGCGTGAGGACTCAGATATCGCATAATATTGATTTTTCATTGTTTGAAACCGGTAAACTATTTCAACCAATTTTTACTCTTTAGAGTTGTTGATATATGTATATTGTTCTAAATAAATGCAAGTAACCTAAGCAAATGTCATCCGCATCATGCCTACAAGGCACGTACTGCTACCACCATCCCGCAATATTACAACCGCTGTTTCATTCCATTTATATGTACTGCCGCAGGATTCAAAACATCCCGATGTGCCTACTTTGGCGACAATAACCTTACAGCCAAGATTGAGGAAGTTGGTGCATCGCAGGCTTGTACGTCCGGAGGCAAAAACCTGGTAGCTAGGATCGATGATGCTAGTGCATCTAAGGCTCGGACATCGAGTGATAATAGTGGAAGGGACCCTGGAGAAGGAAATCGGGAATTGATGCCTTGAACATAGTTTTTTCTTTCTACAAAAAGAGATCGAGAGTTGATAGTTTTTTTTGTATCTAGGTGGCGACGGAGAGACCACAGATCACAAAGCAAATCTGGTTGCAGTGGTACAGAGACTCATTGCGACAGTTTCTAAGTGACGTCAAGGACATAGGGGACGACAGCTACATGTGTTTTTTTCAAAAATCACGTTCTCTCTCTTTGGATTAAACCATAAGTTTCTTTAACTTTGCGCTTCATCCTTGTTCCCTACTACGGGAAACAATGCTCCATGTCCTGGTTGCGATCCGATCTCGTCTTAATGTAGTAGCCATATTGTCAGCCCGGCAAGGCAACTCATCAATAATAATATGCGAGAAGAACTCCCAGTGTAGTGCTTATGCTACTCCAACCTGACAATCATGTCGACAAATTAGGATCGTCATAACTGAAAGAATTACCCACATATGTCGTATAATAACTTTCCTCAGATCAATTATATTCCCTTCGATCAATTCATCATATGGAGGGAAACACATATTTTTGTTCAATATTCTTACAAAAGTTTGTCCTTGAAGCCACCATTCACATGGACACCCCATCCGCACACAGGCTGCCTCATCTGCTCCTCATCCAAATATTTCAATTAGTTCAACCTTCCGTAGGCTTGAATTTCATTTTCTCTGTACGTCTCGCTTGAAAACCTTGTACAATAATCCGGTTGTAGCAAGGGTATGATGATATTTTACGGATTAGCAATTAAACGACCAGATATCCTGTCCCGTATCTCATGTTGTGTGGGAGTGTCTGTTGCACATTAGTAGCCCGCAGTGTCGTCCAAATATTCTACAAGGTCGCCGACTTGAAGATATGCCTACATTACGCAGCGTCATTATTTTCATCAATATGAAGCTCAATGACCGTGCGAGACGCGTGGAGGATCCAACGCAAGCTCTTGAATGGATTCTGGTGGATGCAAACATGTCGAACTATTTTTTTACATGTACGTGAAGCTAAATGCAAATATGTGAAGTTGTGGTTTTTTACATGTACGTGAAGCTAGCTTGAAAGGACTACGGGCTGATTGATCCCTTGTTTACCTGGTTGATCTATCATTTTTTAAAGGGTGGGAGGCCCGATCGATCAATTTTTAGGGAGTGGGGTCGATCCATTTAGAAGTTTTTTTTTACATACACGTGAAGCTAGCTTGAATAGACTTAAAGTTGATCGTATTCTTACATGTACATGAAGCTAGGGCTGATGGACCTTTTTTTACGCGGAGGCTGGTTGGTGTTTTTTTTATGGAATTGCTTGGGAGGCTGATCAAACGTACAGGCTAAGGATAGCTACAGTTTTTTTTTCTTCTGTTAATTAGGTACGTACATGCTTAGGATAGCTGTATTTTTTTCCTCCTTTTGAGATGGAGCGCTCTTAGATCTAATCCGTTAATTATGTCTTTTAAGTTACAGGTCCACCAAATCAACGGTCAGATGTTTGTAATTATTGTGGTAATTTCTAGATTATTTATCTTTTTTCTGATTAACCCGTCAAGCACTTTTTATATATAATAGATTTGGTCACTTCTCTATTCATGATATGCTGTAATGGTTTTTAATACACTTTATTATATAACGCACGCAGATGAACCGGCAATGGATGTACGGTGACCGACGCACCTCTGAGTATATTAAGGGCCTGCATAATTTTCTCGAAGCGGCTGAGGCAAACAAGCATAATGGTTTTATGCATTGTCCATGTACTGTCTGTGAGAATACGAAGGCTTTCTCCAACTCTAAAACTCTTCACTTCCACCTGCTTGAGAAGGGTTTTATGCCACACTATAATGTTTGGACCAAGCACGGAGAAAGAGGGGTTATGATGGAAGACAACGAAGAAGAAGAGGATGATGACAACTACCCGCCCCCTGAATACGGTGATGCTGCAATGGGGGAAGCTGAAGATCAAGAGGAACCAGACGATGTGCCCGATGATGATCTTCGCCGGGTCATTGTTGATGCACAGAGAGAATGCGAAAGTGAAAGGGAAAAGTTGAAGTTCGATCGCATGTTAGAGGATCACAAAAAAGGGTTGTACCCAAATTGCGAAGATGACAACAGAAAGCTCGGTACCACACTAGATTTGCTGCAATGGAAGGCAGACAATGGTGTATCTGACAAGGGATTTAGTTCGCTACTGAAAATAATGAAGAAGAAGCTTCCAAAGGATAACGAATTGCCCGGCAGTACGTACGAAGCAAAGAAGGTTCTATGCCCTCTAGGATTGGAGGTGCAGAAGATACATGCATGCCCTAATAACTGCATCCTCTACCGCAGTGCGTATGAGGATTTGAATGCATGCCCGGTATGCGGTGCATTGCGGTATAAGATCAGAAGAGATGACCCTGGTGATGTTGAGGGCCAGCGCACCGGGAAGAGGGTTCCTGCCAAGGTGATGTGGTATGCTCCTATAATACCACAGTTGAAACGTCTGTTCAGAAACAAAAAGCATGCCGAGTTGATGCAATGGCACATAAAAGACCGTAAGAAAGACGGGAAGTTGAGAGCACCCGCTGACGGGTCGCAGTGGAGAAAGATCGAGAGAAAGTGGAGCGACTTTACAGGTGACCCAAGGAACGTATGGTTTGGTTTAAGTGCAGATGGCGTTAATCCTTTTGGGGAGCAGAGCAGCAAGCATAGCACATGGCCTGTGACTCTATGTATGTATAACCTTCCTCCTTGGTTGTGCATGAAGCGGAAGTTCATTATGATGCCAGTGCTCATCCAAGGCCCTAAGCAACCCGGCAATGACATTGATGTGTACCTAAGGCCATTAGTTGATGAACTTTTACAGCTATGGAATGGAAGAGGTGTACGTGTGTGGGATGAGAACGAACAGGAGGAATTTGACCTACATGCGTTGCTGTTTGTAACCATCAACGATTGGCCTGCTCTCAGTAACCTTTCAGGATAGACAAACAAGGGATACCACGCATGCACACACTGTTTAGATGACACCGACAGTATATATTTGGACAAATGCAGGAAGAATGTGTACCTGGGGCATCGTCGATTTCTTCCGACCAACCATCAATGTCGAAAGCAAGGAAAGCATTTCAAAGGTACGCCAGATCACCGGAAGAAGCCCGCCCTCCGTACTGGTGATCACATACTTGATATGGTCAATGATTTACAAGTACTCTTTGGAAAGGGTCCTGGCGGACTATTTGTTCCGACTGACGATGCGGGACGCGCAGCCATGTGGAAGAAGAAATCTATATTTTGGGACCTACCCTATTGGAAAGACCTAGAGGTCCGCTCTGCAATCGACGTGATGCACGTGATGAAGAATCTTTGCTTGAACCTGCTAGGCTTCTTGGGAGTGTATGGGAAGACAAAAGATACACCGGAGGCACGGGAGGAACAGCAACGTGTGCATGAAAAAGACGGCATGCATCCAAAGCAGTATGAAGGTCCTGCCAGCTACGCTCTTACCAAAGAAGAGAAGGAAATCTTCTTTGAATGCCTGCTCAGTATGAAGGTCCCGTCTGGCTTCTCGTCGAATATAAAGGGAATAATAAATATGGCAGAGAAAAAGTTTCAGAACCTAAAGTCTCATGACTGCCACGTGATTATGACGCAACTGCTTCCGGTTGCATTGAGGGGGCTTCTACCGGAAAACGTTCGATTTGCCATTGTGAAGCTATGTGCATTCCTCAATGCAATCTCTCAGAAGGTGATCGATCCAAAAATCCTGCCAAGGTTAAGGAGTGATTTGGTGCAATGTATTGTTAGTTTCGAGCTGGTGTTCCCGCCATCCTTGTTCAATATCATGACGCACATCCTAGTTCATCTAGTCGACGAGATTGTCGTTCTGGGCCCTGTATTTCTACACAATATGTTCCCCTTTGAGAGGTTCATGGGAGTCTTAAAGAAATATGTTCGTAACCGCGCTAGGCCAGAAGGAAGCATCTCCATGGGCCATCAAACAGAGGATGTCATTGGGTTTTGTTTTGACTTCATTCCTAACCTTAAGAAGATTGGTCTCCCTCAATCGCGGTATGAGGGGAGACTGACTGGAAAAGGCACGCTAGGAGCGGACTCAATAATATGTAGGGACGGGCATTCTTGGTCTCAAGCACACTACACAGTTCTACAGAATTCTACCTTGGTGACCCCGTATGTCGATGAACACAAGAATATTCTGCGCTCCAAACACTAGGAGCAGTGTGACGACTGGATTACATATGAACACATCAGGACTTTCGGCAGTTGGTTGCAAAAATGTCTCATGGGTGACAACACTGTTTCTGATGAGCTGTACTCGTTGGCCAGGGGACCATCTTCGACTGTATTGACTTACAAAGGGTACGAGATAAATGGGAATACATTTTACACGATCGCCCAAGATCAAAAGAGCACCAACCAAAACAGCGGTGTCCGCTTTGATGCAGCAACCAAGAGGGGAAATGACACATATTATGGTTACATAGTGGACATATGGGAACTTGACTATGGACATGATTTCAAGGTCCCTTTGTTTCAGTGCAAATGGGTCAATCTGTCAGGAGGCGGGGTACAGGTAGACCCACAGTACGGAATGACAACAGTGGATCTGAACAATCTTGGGTACACAGACGAACCATTCGTCCTAGCCAATGATGTGGCGCAGGCTTTCTATTTGAAGGGCATGTCTACCAAACCGAGAAAAAGAAAAGATAAGGAAGCGAATACATCATACGATGAGCCAAAGCGCCACATAGTTCTTTCAGGAAAAAGTGACATCGTGGGATTGAAGGGCAAGACAGACATGTCCGAAGATTATGAAAAGTTTCATGAAATTCCTCCCTTCAAAGTCAAGGCTGACCCAAGCACCCTGTTAAACGATGAAGATTATCCATGGTTACGGCGCAATAAGCAAAGGACACAAGCGAAGAAAAAGTAAAGACTTTCTCTCCACAACTAGTATGATGATGCCTTTTATCTAGAATATCACTGCAGTTACATGTGAAGAAATGAAATGCCTTTTGTAACAGATGAGTTTTCGTATGAAACCCTGGTACTTCGAAAGAGATTGTCCGTTTTGTACACGAAGTGCATCCAGTTTTTGCCGTAACCCTCTCAACTTTTTAGCACATGCTATGTGGGTGAAATGATGACACCATGCCAACTTTCAACCTTTTCAGAGTTCATTTGTAGTGCTTTTCAATTTCAGGGTGATTTAGCTCAAAGAATGAACTAATAGCAAAAACAATGAACAAGAAAACTTTTATGAAACTCTAATAGCAAAAATAATGAACTAAAAATAATCAATTAAAATATTCTGTTATGATCAACTAAAACAAAACTATAATATTCTTCAATAGCAAAAAGAATCAACTAAAAAGCTTTTATAAAACTCTAATAGCAAAAAGAATCAACTAAAAAGATTTTATAAACCTCTAGTATTTTTGAAACTAAAATTATATAAAATTTATGCAACTAAAATTATCAAAGTATTTTTTGTTCAAAACATTAATAGCAAAAAGAATTTTCATAAAGTATTTTTTTGTTTGAAACTTTAATAGCAAACTAAAATAACAAAATCTGTTTTTGATTAAAACACCCATTTAAAATAACCTAAAAATTACCAAATTGAATATAATGATAAAACACACTAATATTAAATAGCAGGAAAAAGAATCACTCAAAAATCTATTTTTAAAGTAAAGTTATTCACAAACTAGTGATTCACACAAATTTCAAACAATTCAAATTTAAACTATTCAAACTAATGGCACTAACAAAAAGTTTATAATTTTTTTGACCTAAAGCAAAAAGAATCACTCAAAAACTCTAAGTATTTAGCTGTAAGTAGAAACAAAAGAAAATAAATAAAGCAAAAAACAAAACAAAAATACTGGATAAAAATTAAAAAAAATGCCGCCTACTGGGATCCGTTAGTTGGGCCAGGATGCAGGCCCACAGCAGGCCTAGTAGGCCCACAGGCAGAGAGACGCGTTTAGGCCCGTAGGCCTTCATAAGAGAGGAGCTCGAAAGGGGAGGCGCACCAGCGCTTATAAACCACTATCGGCGCCCTTCAGCTAGCGAGGTGGGACTAAACATCCACCCGCCCGACGCCATGCCAGCCGCAGCCCTTTCGTCCCGGTTGGTGGCACCAACCGGGACGAATGCCACCCTTTCGTCCCGGTTGGTGTCACCAACCGGGACCAATGCCACACTTTGGTCCCGGTTCGTGCCACCAACCGGGACCAAAGGTCTCTGCTTCCCGCCCTTTGGGCTGCTGAAAATGACCTTTAGTCCCGGTTGGTTGCACCAACTGGGACCAAAAGGGTGGCATTGGTCCCGGTTGGTGCCACGAACCGGGACCAATACTATGTCTATATAAGCCCACACTTAGCAGTTTCTCGAAATCACTTGTTCTTCTCCGCCCGACGCCCCCAGACTGCTCCTCGTCGCCGTCGCCGCCGAGCCCTGCCCCGACGCCATCAGGCTGCTCCCCCTCGCCGTCGTCGCCGTCGCCGAGCTGCCCCGACGCCGTCCCCGCTCCCACTGTGAGCCGCCGCGCCGTTCCCCTCCACTCCTCTCCCCCCCGCGCCCCGACGCCGCCGCCCGCCGCGATGCCGACGCCGCCCGCGCTCTGCTTGCCGTGCTGCCGCCGCCGCCCCGGCCGCGCTCTGCTTGCCGCGCTGCCGCCGCCGCCGCCTCTGCCTTTTTTTTGTTCATATGTATGCATTGATGTATATGTATGCAGATGTGTATGCAGATGTATATTGATGATCCATGGATATGTATGCATTGATGTATAATTTTTTTGTTCATATAACTTTTTTTTGTTCATAGAAATTTTTTTTGTTCATAGAACTTTTTTTTGTTCATAGAAAGTTTTTATATATGATCCATGGATATATGAGCAGTGTTGATCCATGGATGTAGGCATTGATATATGAGTTAAAAGAGCGTTGTCGAAGCCACCCCAAACCCTAGAAGAGTTATCGAGGCCACCCAAATTTACCAAGTTAAAAGAGCGTTGTCGAGGCCACCTCCCCGATAACTTCGACATGAGGAGGGACGTCGGACATGACATGAGGGGGGACGTTGGACGTCGGACATGAGGGGTGAGCGTCGTTGTCGTCTACCCCCTTCCCGATAACTTCGACATGAGGGGGGACGTCGGACATGACATGAGGGGTGAGCGTTGTTGTCGTCTACCCCCTCCCCGATAACTTCGACATGAGGGGGGACGTCGGACATTTCATGTGGAATTTTTTTTTGTTCATATAGAAAAGTCCGGTAACATAGATTTATCAAGAATGCCCCCATTATGGATGCGCACAAGTTGATCCAATTTTTTTCTGATCTCATCTATATATATATTCTTCTATATGTCACGTTGTCTGTCAATGTATTGAAGAAATCCATGGCTTCATCATTAGCCGGAAGTAACAGGCGTATGATAATACGAAGCTCTTCAAAGTTGTTTTGGAATGGAGTTCCGGATAGAATAATTCGCTTTTTGGTACGAATTTCAGCAAAGGCCTTCCAAATAGCGATATTCGGAAGGCTCTTGCTGAACTTCGTACCAAAAAGCTAATTAATTATCCTATCCGGGACTCCGTTCCAAAACAATTTTGGAGAGCTTCGTACCATTATGCGCCTGTTACTTCCGGCTAATGATGAAGCCATGGTTTTCTTGAATCCTTTGACACTAGACAACGTGACATATAGAAGGGTAGATGAGATCAGGAAAAATATGGACCATTTTCTGCACATCCAGAATGGCGCCATTTTGGTAATTAAATCCCTTAAAGGTTAAGAGAATCCCTTGTTTGACATTCATGAGAGAGGCGGTCCGGACATCGGACATTCATGTTTGTATATTAATTGCCATGTTGTAATATTTGCAGAAACTATGGATCAAAGAGACTTGGAACAAGAACAGTTGTTGGGGGAGATAATCCTCGCCGGACGTGATGTCTTGTCGTATCTCAATGACACCGATGGTCTGGAAGGAGAGGATGATGGCTCCGGTGATCGAACAATGGAGGAGGAAGGACATGATCATGATGGCTCCGGTGACCGAATGCCGGAGGAAGAAGGAGACCATCATGACGGCTCCAGTGACCAAACGGAGGAGGGAGCTGTTGCAAAGTCCGGCGAGGTATATATATTAATTAAGCCTGTGCCAACTAGCTAATTGATGCATTAATTGTTTTGGTATGTACATATATTAACTCTTCTTTCTTCTTTTATAGCCCTCCGGATCGAGCGAAACTTCTGTAACGAGACGAGGCCCGAAGAGAAGATTGCGCAAGGATGAAAGGTTCAGGATCACAGCACTCGCGGACGATGGCCTACCGATTGAACCCAAGCGGACCAAGGACGCATTTTCTGCTCAGTGCGGATCTATTTTTAGGGACAACATCCCGATCAGCATCAAGCAATGGAATAAGCCTAAGGACGACGACGTCCCTGAAGGTGATTATGTCACCGATAGACCGAAAGATGATCTTTGGACCGCGCTGAAGGCAAATTTCATCCTACTGCCAGAGGAGGATCCGAATAAGCCAGTTATAGAGCCACTGGTTACGGCGTGTGCTCTTAAGAAGATGGCAGATCTATTCAGGAGGTGGAAGAATGAGTTGAAATCAAAGTTTGTCGACAAAGGGAAGACTCCAGAATTCATCGGCCGATTTGAGAAGATAAGAGATCACTGGCCCGCATTTGTGGCCTACAAGACATCGGACAAGAGTAAGAAAATGTAGAGACAAACAAGAACAATGCTGCAAAGAAGCAGTATCACCATCACACGGGGTCAGGTGGCTACCTCAAAGCCCGACCGTTGTGGGACAAAGCTGAGAATGACCTGATTGCTAAAGGGGTCGAACCACAGACATTGAACTGGCCAGACCGTTCAAGGACTTGGTTCTTCGGGGTTGGGGGAACTTTGGACCCTGAAACAGGGAAGTGCCGTTGGACGGACGAGCAACTTGCAGTACCCGTCAAGAAGCTTCAGAAGTATATCACCGCAGCGCAGGAAGGGACGTTCATTCCCAACAAAGAGAAGGACGAGCTGACTGAGGTCCTAGGGAATGCTGAGCACCCTGGATGAACACGAGGCACGCCAGGCTCCGTTCCGTGGAAGGTTGGGTTTCCCGACGCAGGCGGTTACAGAAGCCGGGAGAGAAAGAGGAAAGCGGAGCTGAGCGACATGCAGAAGATCAATGCAAGACTACAAAAGCTAGAGGAACTTGAGAGCCAGCGAGCTGCCGGCCAACCATCTCAGCAGCACGAAGCTACCCCAGAAGCTACCCCGCCATCTCAGCGGAGAAGCAGCGTGGCTCCCACGGAGCCCATTCAGCCTGACTTCACGGCTCCTAGCTACCCCGTGGATACTATCACGGAGGCTCAACATTGCGAGCTTATGACGAAATGCCGAAACCTCACTTTCAAAGCGGTTGTCGGATCTGTTGCACCTCCTCAACCCAACTGAACTTTTCACTGCCTTCCGATTCCACATGGCTATGCTGTTGTGATGGTGGATGAAGTAATGGAGGGATTTGAGGAGCTCGAGCTTGACCACTCTACAGGTGAAGGGGAGAATTAGCTGGTTCGTGCTCTGAGGAGTACATGTCTATGGCAGAAGGAGTACATCAAGCTTCCAAACTGGACGCCTCCGCCTCCTCCTCCTCCAGCGAGTCAGGGCACTCCGCCTCCTCCTCCTCCTCCTCCGGCGAGTGATTAGGGCACTCCGCCTCCTTCTCCGGCTCCTCCGACGCGTGAGGGCACTCCGCCTCCTCCTTCGCCTACTCCGGCGCGTCGGAGCAGTCCGCCTCCTCCTCCGCCTCGTCGGCAGCGGCGGAAGACAGACGCCGCCGCTCCGGCTCCTCCGACGCGTCGGAGCACTCCGCCTCCTTCTCCGCCTCGTCAGCAACGACGGAAGAGAGACGCCGCCGCTCCGGCGGCTAGCAGTACAAGCAAAGGCGGGAGGCAATTTAGATACGGTCCATCTCTCAAGCCTCTGGAAAAGTTACCATATGAGAGGACCGAGCAGGAAAACGAGGACATATGTCGTGCCCAAGTGAGGGACCATTTTGCAAAGAAAACTCCACCTCCGAAGGAGAAGCTAGATCCGGTGAAAGGGAAGCGCACTATCGATGCCCTGAAGCGACCACCACCGCCTCCGCCGGATTCCAACTATGTCCGCATTCTTAAAAAGACATATGAAGAAGCGCGGCGGTCGGGAAGTACTTCCAATGATGCAAGGTTAGTAGAACGAAGAAGTGGGAAAACAATTCCCCAGCTCGGCGAACAGGAGAAGCAATCGTGCCCCCCGCTCAAGGTGTCTAGCGATATCGTCGCTAATCATCTGGGGATGGTGCCCGGTACCAATCCTGGTGATTACTTGGGGGATGATGTAATTTTTGAAACGGCTGAGGTAACAAAAGAAGAATATAAATACGTGCGCGGGAAGCCTCTCGTCAAACCTGATCGTCCTCCTCTAACAACGATGATGTACAAATTGCATGAGTGGTACATGAAAACCTGCAGGGAGTCTGGGAAAGACACTATGTATGTGGCAGTGAAACCAGAGCACGAATTCATTGGACTTCCCGTGATGCCTATTGAATTTGTGGAGTTATTTCAGTTATACAATCAACTGGCCCTCGACAAACAACTCATGACTTCCTACTGTCTGTAAGTATTACTTCTATCGTTAAGTCTCTAGCTCAGCTCGTTCATTGCATGTATATATAATTATCCTCACTATATTATGCAGATTGAAGGTCGTCGAATGCAAAAAAGCAGGAATCTTCGACGTTGGGTTCATTTGCCCAGATGCCGTAAATGAATGGACGGTACGAAACTCAATCAAAGAGACCGAGGAGAACTTGCTAAAGTCGTTCCTTATACATCAAAACAAAAGGTAAATACTCTTTCCTTACAACTTCAAGTGAGTGTTGCTGTCTTCTCTGTATACTCGGTTTCGCTTACTCGAGGTTAAGTAATGTAATTGATGAGTTATATATGCGTGCACAGTTTCTACTTTATTCTGCTATCCATTAAGCTTGACGGGGCATTAGTAACTGTCTTAGACTCGAGACGTAAAGATCCCGAGGATTATGCGGACATGACTGCAATGCTCAAGAAGTAAGTTCAGTCAATACCGGGACCATATCGGCATGCAACTTTCGTTAATTTCCTGATATCAAGTAATCATTTTCTTTACCTGGCAGGGTTTGGAAGAAGTTCACCCGAAAGGTTCCCGGTATAAACAAAGAGTTGCGATTTACGCACCCCAAAGTAAGTAGTACTAGCTAGTTCCGCGCATCTCTAATTGATTCACATTTTCATCAATATATCATTACCATTCTTGCTTATCAGTTTGATTGAACTCTATTCTCGTAAAGTGCTTGTACCAGAAAGAAGGGACTGTTTTATGTGCATACTACGTATGCGAGTTCATTCGCCACTCGACCTCTGAGCGGGGCTTCTCTGATAAACAATTTGAAGTACGTAAATAATATTCACAATTTTATTATATATATTACCATCAATTGTGTTGAGTTCTATTCATATATATGCATGTATTGACCCCCTTCTTTAAATTAGATCTAGCAGATGCGGGATGAACTCCTACCACATGATCGCATACGAGCAATTCAAGAGGAATTGGCGGGATTCTTTCTTGACCACGTCATACCTAAAGACGGAGAATACCATGTGGATTTGTGATTGGATCTTAGGTAGATGATGTTAGGGATTGTAAAGGATGTTATATTGTATATATGTAGTAGCGTCGGATAGATATACGAAAACTTGTTGTTCGACCAAGCACGGAGAAAGATATGTCACTTCTCTCTATATATGTTCAGCATGACGATCTTGTGTAATTAATGGTTTCCTTCATTTTCTTATTAGCTAGCATCGAGTTCTCTCTATATGTATAGTAGCTAGCGTCGACCAAGCACGGAGAAAGAGAGGACACTTCTCTCTATTAGCTAGCTAACACAATATGAAACCCCTAAATTAACCCTCCAAAACCCCCCAACCCCCCCCCCTTCAAAAAAAAACAAAAACCCCAGCTCCTGCCAGATGCTGACGCGTGGATGCCCTTTGGTCCCGGTTGGTGTGACCAACCGGGACTAAAGGTCCTCCTGCATGGGCTCCCCGCAGCGGCCACGTGGAGCCACTTCTGTCCCGGTTGGTAAGCGAACCGGGACTAAAGGTTTTGGGCTTTAGTCCCGACCCTTTAGTCCCGGTTCCAGAACCGGGGCTAATGGGCCTCTGGAACCGGGACAAATGGGCCATTTTCTACTAGTGATAGCACATCTCCGCAGCAAAAGACAGGTTAGAACGATTCGTTGTCAATATGTCGTTTTAATTTATTTATCTGAAGAAGCCCTTTTAGCCTCATGTGGAAAAAATTTAAGATTGGATTCTGATTTTTTAACCATTTCAAACGATTCATAGAATTTTTTACCCTGTTTACATGCAACTCTTGTGTTTAATACTTGATTAAATGCTTTAGGGATATTACTACCTGAAACAGACAAAAATGTCCTGAAAACAAAGAAAAAACAGAGTATATCAACCATGTTGTATGAATTTCCATTTAGAACAAATTACATGCACTTGTTGTTGCAGTATATTAGAAGGTTCATTACTAATATAGTAAAATAGTATCAGCACCTACTTAGTAAAACAAAATCATAATTTCACAGTGCAGTTCAGTTTACAAATTAAAAAACAAACTTGATCAAACTGAATAATTTGTACAAGCTCACTATAAATATTTTATCTCTAACAAAATTTCAGGCCCTTGCAACTGGAAGAATTCCTGATGAATGATGAATACACCTTTGCCGGATTCGCCATTGAAGGAGACAAAAAGAAGCTGAAGCTCTCTGACTTTGAGATCAACTCAAACAAATACATTGATATCCAGGTGGAATGGATAGACCCATACAACACAAAGGAATTTGTTTCTTTAGCTGACGTTGCTGGAAGGGTGATCGACGATCATTACAAGAACATGAAGAAGATAATCAACAAGGAAGAAGACCAGACTTTGTGGGGGTTCTGCCCGTTGCCAGAGAAGCTCATCAAGTATGCAGCAATAGATGCATATGCCAGCTATGATTCATGGAAACGCATTGACGATATAGCCAAGGGGCTACAGAGAGCGAGAGAAGAAAGAGAAGCAAGGAACAAGAACAAGGATGAAATCCCATGCAGCAACTAGGAAAAGAAAAATCTAAAGAAATCTGAAATGTGTTAGGTCTTGTTATTTTGTGCTATAGTTGTGAATTTGCTGTAGTTGTGCTGCACCTTGTTTATTGTTGACAGTTTTTGCATAAGTCTGCACTACAGCACCATTAAGGAAGTTTATTTTCAGACAAGTAGCTAGGGCGTTTTTATTCAGACAAGTATGTTCAATGTATGGTGCTTATTTCTTTTTTTGTGAAAATGATGTGTTAACAAAATTACATTACATGCATTCTGATACTTTCAAAAAATTTATCCAAAAGAAACAATGAAATACTTACGTTCTAACAGCACTGCAAAGCCAATGGACAAATGTTAACACTTGTAGTATAGAAATGAAATATAAGAAGTTAGAATACAGAATAAATGCAGTCTAGGAGAAAGTACATGATGTAATGCAGCAAAAGAAGTGCAGTACTAATAAAAAACAAATGCAGTACAGAACAAGAAGAGGATATACTGCATAAATGAAGTGCAAATAAAAACAATTAACAAATGCATCAAAGAATTCCAGTTATAATAATGAACAAATGCAGTACAGAAGAGGACATAATGCATAAGGGAAGTGCAAATCTAACAATCTAATATCAAATGTGCATGCAGTTCACAAGAGTAAATATAGGCAGTACACAAGGTCTCTAGATTCAGTACAGTGCACAGAAGAAGACATAATCCATCAGAGAAGTGCAAATCTAACAATCTAATATGAAATGCGCGTATGAAATGCGTGTGCAGTTCACAAGAGTAAATATAGGCAGTACACAAGGCCTCTAGATGCAGTGCCGCACATGATTAGATGAAGCAGAACCGACAGTGCATGCCTTCGGTGCAGTGCACAAGGCAAAAAATTGACAGCTCAGGTGCAGTGCAATGAGGCAAGATACGTGGGGAAGGGCTCACAAGGGCCGACCAGTCAGGTGAATTAGCGCAACTAGCGCTGTGTAGAAACGTCCAATAAGTAAGAAGAGGAGTTCGATATGATCGCCTCGCCAGCGCTTATAAACCGGTCATGCGCGCACTCGGCAGGCGAGGTGGGACTAAACGTTACCTCATACACACAGCGCAGAGCAAGGGAAGGCCTACTTGGGCTGGACCTGACTTGCACCCCAATGGGCCCAACACATTCACACGGCCCAAACAACAAAGCCAGCCCGCCCCACAACTAGCAAGCAACTGCCGTAAGCTCATGCATAGAAAACTGCAGTTCACACACGCAACGAATGCAGTTCTAAATCGTGAAGAAAGAAGTTCTGTCAGTTAAGCATTGCAATTTCATTTCAACTAATTACTGCTTTAAAACCAGTCCATCTTGACACGACGGGTCTGTGCGATCAGTTTGTTGCCGTCCTAAAAACGACGCTTCGACGGTTGTTTTTTCCAGGTAGCCGCGACCACTGCCACTCGGCGGTTGCCAAATCTCTCTGAAACGGCGAGCGCACGTCCACTACCGCCACTACCACGGCAAACCCGCATCCAACCGCCTCCTCCACGACACAAACCACGCCCCACAAAAAGGCACATCTGCTTCCATTCTCCCTCCATTCCGAAAACACCATTGCCACTCCATCTCAACTAGCAACTCCCCACAACATCTCTGTCTCAAGCCCGCCATCGCTGGAGGAGGGCAATGGCGGAGGAACCATCTGCCAAGCGTCCCCGTGGTGAGACGTCCAACCAGAACAGCGAGGTCGACAACGTTCAGGTACCGGGCAGAAGCTCGACTACACTAGGCGCCTCAATGAGGTTGACATCCACGGCAAGGAGAAGCTGGATGTCGTATGCACCAGCAATCCAAAAGAGGACGACAAGATGATCGACAGGATTAGGAAGAGGGTCGGCGACGTTTACCCTTGGTACATCGGCGTTGATGTGGAGTACACCAGGGAAGCCGTACCTCCACAGAGGGCAGCAGTTCTGCAGTTATGCGTGGGGGAACTCTGCCTGGTATACCACATCACCGCAGCAACAAAATGGTGAACCATCACACTCATTCATCCTCTTCATGCATCTGTTTAATTAGTGATGCACAATGAAATTTTATATACTAGTGTAGTTTCTGATCTTGATGCAATAGTATAGTTTCTAGAATTGATGTAGTAAACTACATTCTGAACTTTGCCTGACGTTTTTTTCATCAGAAAAAAAATATAAAGAAACTTGGTGAAGCACTGGTATATGTTATTTAGTTCAACAAAGAAAAATAAACTAGTACTAAGCAGCATATAGATCATTGACTCAACTATAAATACCAAAAGAAAAATAACATGAAGCACTGATGAATTTAATTTCTGAACTTTGTATACTAGTTTCTTAAATTTATTCATACATGAATTATACTATATAAGCATGTACTTAATGGATTCATCTTCAATCTGTCTTCCCCCTTGCAGGCCCAAGGGCCTCCACCCGCTCCTTAAGGAGGAAAATTTGTACACCTTTGCGGGCTTCAGCATTGAAGGTGACAAACAGAAGCTGCAGGCATCTGGTTTGGAGATCAACCCCAACAAGTACATCGACATCCAGCGCAAATGGAGAGTTCCATACATGGGAAGAAAGACGTTCCACTCTTTGGCTGATGTTGCAGGCAGCGTGATCGACCCTGTCAGGGATATTACCCCGCGGTATAACCCGGCCGAAAGTATGACCCGGCCAGGACTTGGCGACTCACTGGTGACCCGGTCGAGACGTGGCGGTTCATTGGTGACCCGGCAGGCGGGTCAGACGAGCAACAAGGCCCAAGGCCCAGCGTGTAAGCCGGCGCAAGGCGGATCACAAGAGAAGGCCCAAAGGAGAGAAAGGATTCCCTTACAAGAGAAACAAGACCCGGATTAGGACTTAAGAGAGGCTAGTACTAATCCTACTCCTAGTAGGACTCTACATGTAAACCTACCCCTTCCACTTATATAAGGAGGGGTAGAGCACCCCTAGAGGGACAAGTTGACAACTTCAAGTCATTAGACATAAACAGATTTTAGGCTCTTGAGATTAGAGGTCGCAACCCCGCACCCTTGTAATCGAGATCGTCATCATCATCAATATAGACACAAAGCAGGACGTAGGCTTTTACCTCCATCACAGGGGCCGAACCTGGGTAAACTCACGTCTCTCGATTCCGACCAACCCCTCTCAAGCCACCACATAGTTGCGATGGCCTCACACCCAAGTTCTCTCACGAGGACATCTTGCCGTGACAAAACCACGACAGACCCATTCTACAAGAATATGAAGAAGAAGATCGACAGGGAAGAAGACCATAAACTGTGGGGCATCAGCCCACTGCCAGATTACCTCATCGACTACGCAGCGATAGATGCGTACGCCACCTACGAGTCATGGAAGAGAATTGAAAACATCAGAGAATGTCTGGAGTGCGCAAAAGAAAGAGAGGAGGAGGAGGATTATGACAACCCCTACAACAACTACTAGTGATGCCGAAAACATAAAAATCTGGCCTTGGAGTTGCTTCTGCTTGTGCTTGTCCTTTCTAGTCATCTTAGACTTTGAGTTAAAACTTTATTCTGTTTCCCCCCCCCAACGCACGCAGTGCGCTTGGTTGACACGCACAGTGCGCTTGGTTGACACGCGCAGTGCGGTTATTCTGTTTTCCCCCCCAAGAACGACCGACACCCCCCCGACAACCCTAAGATAGATAGCGGGGTCACGTGTGCGACGGACTCGCCGGAGCACGCGACGCCGCGGCACGCCGCGTCGTCGCCTGCTCCGGCTCGTTCCTGGCTCGGCCTCGAGCTAACGCACGCAGTGCGCTTGGTTGACACGCGCAGTGCGGTTATTCTGTTTCCCCCCCAAGAACAACCGACACCCCCCCGACAACCCTAAGATAGATAGTGGGCTCACGTGTGCGACGGACTCGCCGGAGCATGCGACGCCGCGGCACGCCGCGTCATCGCCTGCTCCGGCTCGTTCCTGGCTCGGCCTCGCCGGGGGTGGGGGAGGGGGGTCCAGACCCCCCTCCCCCACCCCCGGCTCGGCCTCGCGCTAACGCACGTAGTGCGCTTGGTTGACAGGCGCAGTGCGGTTATTCTGTTTTCCCCCCAAGAACAACCGACACCCCCCAACAACCCTAAGATAGATAGTGGGGTCACGTGTGCGACGGACTCGCCGGAGCATGCGACGCGGCGGCACACCGCATCGTCGCCTGCTTCGGCTCGTTCCTAGCTCGGCCTCGCCAGGGGTAGGGAAGGGGGGTCCAGACCCCCCCCCCCACCCCCGGCTCGGCCTCGCGCTAACGCACGCAGTGCGCTTGGTTGACAGGCGCAGTGCGGTTATTCTGTCCCCCCCCCGGCCCATCCCGCCATCACACAAGACATGACGTCGACAAAAAAAGGAAGTAGGGAGAAGTTTTCACCCAAAAAAGTGCAGTTCAGTTATACATGACATTGCAGTGCTGTTTGAAAAACAAATGAGGCATGATATATTTCCATTTTTGAATGTTTCCGAGCAGACACATAAGACGAGAAAAAAAGGTAACGCCTACAACAACACAATTGCATGCTGTAACAAAAAACACAAGTGACGAATCGGATTTAACATAAAAAAATATCATGATCATATATACAACACACCAAGGTTCTACCTTCAACAGCACACATCACCTAACACATACATTTCAAACAAATGATTCGACCAATCTCTACCTAAGGCTGTTACTCTGAACGTGACTGAGACTGCGACATTGGAGGAAGCCCAATCTTCTTAAAGTGATCTTTCAGCTCCTGCAGCATGTCTTCAGCACACAACTCGTTTAAAGGATGGAAGAGCAGCTGGAAAAGTTATTCCACCTTCCAATCTTCAGCAGCAGCCTGAAAAAAATAGAAAATGCAGATAAATGATTACAAGAACGTGATGACCAGCACTTGGATGGATGAACAAGCAACAATAATGAATAGGAGAAAAACAATGTATTACATCGCGTTTCAACAATTTTTCAACTAAGCGCGCCCCATCGTACACTTGCAACATCTTCAGAACATAGAATCCACACTCATTTACACCCTGTTCTGGAATGTTAGGGAAACATGGCTTCTTTGCCAATTTAACCCAGTCGGGGCCGTTCTTCAATTTATAAGCCTTTTCACCGTGAACCCTCTTCAAGAGTAGAGTCATCCTGGTCATCTGGCAAACGAGGGAAAAGGAAGCCACGAAGACATAAACACACTTGTGAGTTACAGTAAACAGAGATATAACACAAATAAAAGAAGTTATATTAAATAACTTATCCCTGTCATGCAGGCAACTGCATATTCTTTAAACACAGTCTGAACGATCCCAATTTCTAATACATGTCAAACCATATTCATGTGTCTACTTCTCTTTCAGCCAATGTTGGGGATGGTATAAATGAAGTTTTCTATCACGGATAATGAAGTGCACAATACTAAGAAATGCAGTTCAATGACAAGTAACAAGCGTATTAAAGACCTTCCAATACACACATATGATTTCAAAAAAATATGCCACACATGCAGTTCAGTTATGTGGAAAGATGCAGAACGAGAAAACAAAGCTTTGCAGTTGGCTAAAGGTAGGGGGATAAAACAGAAAAGGATTAACAGTAGAGAAAGTGAAAACAAGACATACCATTTCAGTGCAGTCTGCGTGGTAGTCAGACCTACGCCACCTTGTCCTTTGATCAGCAGGTCCGGTGTACTTCCTAGTGTCATGGATATGAATGGTCTTGCGAAAGCGGTTCATAGTGTATAGGGTGTAATGGTCATCCTTCAAGCGAGGCATCAAAATCTGCGGGGAGACAGGAACGTACAGGAAAGAGGCAAAAAACAAAACAAATCAGCAAGTTCATTTTACGCACACAGATCCCGGATAACTGCTGAAAAATATCTATAAAGGAATTGCAACAAAGAATAAGATGAAATGATGCAAACGGTGGACTTACAAGTTTCGCGTCAAGCAGGTTATCATCACCAACAAAAACTTTGAACTGACAGGCCGCATCTTCCACACTAAACGGGCTGTGAACAACCGGCAACAAAGGGTTTCCGTCTGGACTTCTTTTCACCTTCGTTTCCATTTGAAGAACATACTACATGAAAGAAAAAAGGTCTAAAAATTCAGTACAAAAAAAATACACAGAAGCAAAAATAAAAGATAGCAGACACATTTACCGTGATGAATAAAGGTGAAAGTAGCACACGTTCACCAGAACGATAAACTAAACACATATCAGGATCTTGCTTCCAGTACTTAATGACATAATCCATCAGATAAGACTCCATGAAAGATCCATCCCCAAATGTATCACAAATATAGTCAACTGAGGTCTGGTCCAATTCATCAACTAGGTTTTTCACCATGAAAAGCACGTTGCTGCAGTAAAGTAATCGAAAGACACATTCACAGATCAGATAAAAAATAAATTTAAAAACAAAAACCAAGCACACAAAAGAACAAAGAAGAGGCACATGGAACATACTCTTTGTATTTGGTCCTGACGTCTTTCCTGAGAATGAGATCCTTAATCTCCATCGCCTCTAATAGATACCTGAATTTCGTAGGATTCAACTTCTGTATCGAGCATCTAAACTTAACAGGCCTCTCTATTGCCGTCTTGATCGATACAACAGCAGCCGGATCAACGGTGGGAGGATTGATCGCTACACTCCTAGTCCTCCTTGCAATGGGTGGCGGCGGCGTAATGAAATCATCATCGACATCAAATACCTCACGTGAAGAGACGGGCGGGGCATCCGTCTTCGCAGCAACTCCAGCCAGAGAACAAGATTTGTCCAGAGATATTTCAACAACACAACCCTCCAATTTTGCTTCACAAACTTGGGTCTCCTACAGAGATGTACAACCTTCATGAAGACCATCATCAAAATCTGAAAAAAGAGGGCAAACAACATGTCAGCACACAACTCGATTGACAAGTCCATACAAAACAAACATCAAGAATAAAACCAATAAACCTTAAACGCAGTTCACTAACGTAAAAAATGCAGTTCAACATAAACAGACATGCATCTCACTAAAGCTAGAAAAAAACGTAGGTCATTCTATAAGAGGCATGCAAATCACTTAGACAGACTAAAGTAGCTCACTTACATATAAAATAAAGCTCACTAAACAAAACAATGCGCAGCTCGCTAATGCCAATAAACGCAGTTCACTAGTACACTAAAACCCAACACATAAGCAGGGCAAGCAAGCAATATACAAAAAAAAGAGAGAGTGATTAAGCCGTTCAATAACACAAACTTTATCTTTAAATATTAAAAGTGATGATAAATCAAGGCAACACTTCGATGATGTAAGCCAGCTATACAGCATGGCCTTCCTGATGTAGCCAGTGTGTTTCACCTCAAACTGAGCAACACAGACCCCGTCCCATGTTTGTAAGAATTGAAACATATAGAACCCACAATCATGCCTGCCAAAAAACAAAAAACTTTAGTTTCACATGCATATAAAAAAGCATTTGTGCAGGTAAAGAGGAGCGTGAGCTCCAAGAAACATACCCATTTGGCTGAATTGTGACAACCACATGTTTGAACGTAAAGCCATCAAGTGTCGGAGGACTAAGCGCCTCATCACAACTAGCGCTACCTTCTGTCCATGCACACTGGATATTTTTAATCATCCTCCTAAAAACCCTATTTGCTTCATTACTACCAGGCTTATGCAGAGAGTCGAGATATTCAAAGCGTCTTGCCTTCAAATTCAAGGCAACCATGCAATAATGTCCAACACCATCATTCGTGTCTGGCGGATCAAATGTTGCAAACAGGATCTGTTGCAGATAAAATATATGCCATGGTCTTAGCCATCTAACAATTACAAAAACAGGCAAGCAAAAAACAATAAAGCCAGCACAAAAAAAAATGATTTTGTCACATAAAACACTACTCACCATATCCTTTTCATCAACACGTTCCTCAGCTCTTGAAGAGAACAACAATTTCATTGTCTTGCCTACACTACCACCATTCCAAATGCTTGTCTACAAAAAAAAGGTTAGAAAAGGAATAAGGCCGACGCAAAGAGAAAAAAACAGATAAACGAAACAAACGACAAACAAAAGTTCTGCATGCTTACACAAATATGGTAGGGTACAACCATCGTCGGAGATCCCTTAAACTTATCTACCAGTAAAGAACCCCCCAAATTTACAAGGCAGGTCCTTAGCATCCCAAAAGTCCAAAAAGATTGACCAACTTCACCAATTGGAATATCACCCAGCTTAGTTTCAAAAGCAACCATGCCCCTGATTTTTTTTAAAAAGCTGCTACATAAGGTACTACAAACATACCAATAACAAAGAAAGGACAAATAATGCGATTAAAAACACATATTATAAAATAACAATTCACAAGTTTTTAAAAAAATCATACTTCTTCTTCTTGTCCCTACGAGCCCTGGTAACAGCATCATACAACTCATTGTATCTTCTAAGAGGAGCTGGATCAATGCTCAAAGGTGCCACAACGGGAAGATCATCATCTGCAATCAAAATATAAAACAGAGAAAGAAGTTAAAGATGAAGTTCACTAATCAGGAATAAAAAGTTCAATACAGATGGCAACTTGGAAAGGAAATTAGAAAAAAGATGAAGTTCACTACATCACAAAAGGAAATGCACTACACAACAAACAATTTCAAATGGAGAAGTTCACTTAACAAAAAAACATGTGATGAATAAACCATAGTAATTAAAAAATGTCTGACAAAAAAAATTAAGTTCACTTTCGAAAACAGAAATACTTGCCTTCAGTTTCAGAGTCGAAGTCATGTTGCTCTTCAGAGCCGTCCAAAGTAGTTTCACCAGTAGATTGCACTGAAAGCACCGCACCCTCGCTGGACTGCCCTACTGACGGTGTCCTGGACTAGGGGGTACTCACCACGTCGTCTCTCGACCAGTGGGTCGGGCCGAGGACCCCCGTGATGATTCACTAATGGGCCACTTCGGGCAGCCCATGCCGAATACAAGGAGGATTCCACAAGACTTGGCGCACAAGACAAGGACTCATCTAAACCCTAGGCCTACGGTGCATATATAAACCGAGGCCAGGCTAGTCAATAGATCATTACATTACATCATATATTCATTAGAACAATCTCGTGGTAGATACATGTACTCTGTACAACACCCCATATGAATACAATCAAAAGCAGGATGTAGGGTATTATCTCGTGTCCCTGTTACCATCGCACCAAGACGTCTAGCTTAGGACCCCTACTACGAGATACGCCGGTTTTGACACCGACTCCTACTACATCAGCATGAGAGTTGTTTGGAATTTCATCAGCATGCAGAGCCGCAACGTCCTGAGATGACTCATCTACACAAGGCTTCACACTGAAATCGCCACGAACATGTCACATCCCTAGTTAGCCTTGCTTTGTGCTAGCATGTATGTGCATCATGTCTAAATTCTGCATCAACTTGAAATGGGGAATTATCAGAAACCCTAGCATCTCACCCTAATTAAATCAATTCAAACGTTGTGAATTTTCAATGAATCCAAAATGCCCTTAAAAAATGTTCACTATTTCTGATAAATGTTGGAAACAACATATCAGAGGACATTCTATTTTTCACAAGAAATATAGCATTTAAAATAAACTTACAATGCTACTGAAATTGTCAAATAAAGCAGTATAAATGTTATAGTCATTCAAAAATGCTGAAACTTTTTGTGGAGGTTTGAAATATTCAAACAATGCTCTATAAAATATTTCAATAGTTTTTGAGCTAGGACTTTGGTCCAAACCAAAATAAATAAATGACAGAACTAGAAAACAGAAACAAAAAGGAAAATGGGAAAAGCTTACCTGAGGCCCAGCAGCTGGCCGGCCCATCTGGCCCAGCTGCCAGTCGTCCCCAACCTCTGCCAGAAGGCAGAGGCGAAGGGGAGCATGGCGAGCTGGCCAGGCTCCACGCAGCTGCATGCGTGGCCTCCCCTGAGCCAGCACGACGCGGGGATATGCATCCCGCTGCTGTCTGGATCTTTCCCTCTCCCCCTCGCTCCCCTCTGGCTCTCCCTCGCCTCTGCCGCCATGGCCGCCGCACCCCGAAGCTCGCCGCCGTCGCCCTCGTAGTTGCGCTGCCTCCCGAGCCCCCCTGACCCCTCTTCGAGCTTTGCCACGAGCTCGTCTTCCTCTCCGGCCACCGCAGTCGCCGCCGACGATTCGCCGTTCTCAAAGACTCCCCGTCCTCGCCGCCAGCGCCAGAAGAACCGCCGTGAGCCCCTGGTCCCGTTCCTCTCTTTTCCCTGGTCGATTCCGAGCTGTAGCCCCTATATAGCCTGAGTCCGAGAGCCCCTCGCCGCCGGCAATGGCGTTGCCGTCGTTACGAACCCGAGCACATGGTCGTGTTCAGGAGGTCTCCAGGAGCGCGCAGGTGTTCTTGGATTCCTCCCTAGGCGTCTGTAGCGATGACCTGATCGAAGCCCGAGCTCCGGCGACCGCCAAGCTCATCGCCGGTCTTGCTCTGGCCACCCCCTTGACACATGGATGGTTCAGATGGATGCGCGCGGCTGCGGGCCTCCTTCTGGTGCCCTCAGCTGGCCCATCCGCTGCCCGTAGCGCACTTCGGCGAGCCTCCGCCGTGTCGGATGGTCGCTGGCGACCACCCTCCGGTCGGGATGACGTGGCCGGCTTGATTAGCTGCTAACCCCACCACTGAAGCTCTAAACAGTCGCTGACAGTGTAACCCGGCTGGGGTCAAAGCCAGGGTCAACTCGGGTTTAACCCCTGAGTCAATGACATGTGGTGCCCACATGTCAGTGACTCTAAATGGCCCTGGGTCACTAACCAGTGGACCCCATTGGTCAGGTTTGACCTGGCAACGGCCAGCTGACCTACTGACGCAATGATGATGTCATGCTGACGCAATAAGAATTTCTGATTTAGTTTAATTGAAATAAAATGCTAAAATCATAGAAATTAATATGTAGCTCAGATTGAAATAATTTATATATGAAAAATTATCAGAAAAATTCAAAGAATCCATTGGTGCTATTATCATGCATATTAAAGCAACCTAGATAGATGAACATTGACATCTTGCAATAATGCAATATGTGAAATATCATATGGAGAACAATTTTCAACCTATATTCAATCCTACTCCATTTAACTCTAATGATAGATGCATTAGCTCATCTATAACATGTTGCCATGTCATGATCATGCATCATATTGTTGCACTTGCCGTGTATTGATTGTTACTCCGTCTACGTCGCGGTAGGTTCTGCTCCATCAGATACCCTCGTGTATCCCCCAGAAGGAGAGTACCTCCCAGCCAACCTGCAAGGCAAGCAACCCCATTGATCATACCGACAACATCCCACTCTCTCACTCCTGCTCTTGTTTATTGCATTAGGACAAACGCTTCTACTGTCTATCTATTGCGGTAGTTGAACCCATTCCTCTGCATGACCTGTCATTGTCACAGTAAATAGCTAAACCATGCAACCTAGCATTCCTGGTAGATGCTTGAACCTTGATGTGCTTTACCTGCTTTGCTTGCTATGCTTAGAGTTGTGTCAGGTCTGATTCATCTGGGTGATGAACCGGAGTGAAACGGTGTTGTTCTGAGGTGATGAGCTAAGTGATGAACCCGATTTGGTAAAGGTAGCAATGAGAGGTGATACGTCTCCATCGTATCTACTTTTCCAAACTCTTTTGCCCTAGTTTTGGACTCTAATCTGCATGATTTGAATGGAACTAAACCGGACTGACGCTGTTTTCAGCAGAATTGCCTTGGTGTTATTTTTGTGCAGAAATAAAAGTTCTCGGATTGACCTGAAAAATTACGGAGAATATTTTTGGAATTAATAAAAAATACTGGCGAAAGAATCAACCAGAGGGGGTCCACCCATTGGCCACAAGCCAGGGAGGCGCCTCCCCTAGGGCACGCCCAGGTGGCTTGTGGCCCCCCTGCAACTCCTCCGACCTCAACTCTAACTCCATATAACCCTATTCGGGGAGAAAAAAATCAAAGAGAAGAGTTCATTGCATTTCACGATACGGAGCCGCCGCCTCCTCCTGTTCTTCCTCGGGAGGGCAGATCTGGGGTCCGTTTTGGGCTACGGAGAGGGGAAATCGACGCCGTCATCATCACCAACCATCCTTCATCACCAATTTCATGATGCTCTCTGATACGTCTCCATCGTATCTACTTTTCCAAACTCTTTTGCCCTTGTTTTGGACTGTAATTTGCATGATTTGAATGGAACTAACCCGGACTAACGCTGTTTTCAGCAGAATTGCCTTGGTGTTATTTTTGTGCAGAAATAGAAGTTCTCGGATTGACCTGAAAATTTACGGAGAATATTTTTGGAATTAATAAAAATACTGGCAAAAGAATCAACCTGAGGGGGTCCACCACCTGGCCACAAGCCAGGGGGCGACCCCCCTAGGGCACGCCCCCCTGTCTTGTGGGCCCCCTGGAGCTCCTCCGACCTCAATTCCAACTCTATATATTCCTATTCGGGGAGAAAAAAATCAAGCAGAAGAGTTCATCGAGTTTCACGATATGGAGCCGCCGCCACCTCCTGTTCTTCCTCGGGAGGGCAGATCTGGGGTCCGTTTTGGGCTCCGGAGAGGGGAAATCGACGCCGTCGTCATCACCAACCATCCTTCATCACCAATTTCATGATGCTCTCTGCCGTTCGTGAGTAATCCCATCGTAGGCTTGCTGGACGGTGATGGGTTGGATGAGATTTACCATGTAATCGAGTTAGTTTTGTTAGGGTTTGATCCCTAGTATCCACTATGTTCTGAGATTGATGTTGCTATGACTTTGCTATGCTTAATGCTTGTCACTAGGGCCCGAGTGCCATGATTTCAGATCTGAACATATTATGTTTTCATGAATATATATGTGTTCTTGATCCTATCTTGCAAGTTGGAGACACCTATTACGAGTTATGATCCGCATCCCCCAGGGTGACAATAACTGGTATTCTTTCCGGTGATTACCGTAGTTTGAGGAGTTCATGTATTCACTAAGTGCTAATGCTTTGGTCCGGTTCTCTATTAAAAGGAGGCCTTAATATCCCTTAGTTTCCATTAGGACCCCGCTTCCATGGGAGGGTAGGACAAAAGATGTCATGCAAGTTCTTTTCCATAAGCACGTATGACTATATATGGAATACATGCCTACATTACATTGATGAATTGGAGCTAGTTATGTGTCACCCTATGTTATAACCGTTGCATGATGAATGCCATCCGACATAATTATCCATCACTGATCCATTGCCTACGAGCTTTTCACATATTGATCTTTGCTAAGTTACTTTTCCGTTGCCACAGTTACGATTGCTACAAAACCGCTACTGTTACTTTTGCCACCGTTACCGTTACTTCCATACTACTTTGCTACTAAATACTTTGCTGCAGATATTAAGTCTTTCAGGTGTGGTTGAATTGACAACTCAGCTGCTAATACTCGAGAATATTCTTTGACTCCCCTTGTGTCGAATCAATAAATTTGGGTTGAATACTCAACCCTCGAAAACTGTTGCGATCCCCTATACTTGTGGGTTATCAAGACCCTTTTCTGGCGCCGTTGCCGGGGAGCATAGCTCTATTCTCTGAGTCACTTGGGATTTATATCTGTTGATCACTATGAAGAATCTGAAGGAGCCAAAAACCAAGATCTATCCCTCTACTATGAGGGGAGGTAAGGAACTGTCATCTAGCTCTACACTTGATTCACCTTCTGTTATGAGTAAATTTGTGACACCACCACTTGCTATTGATTCTGATATGTTGCAAGTAATTGATGATGCCACTTCTGCTATGCATGATGCTAATGATGATACTTTGCTTGATAATACTGTGCCACTGGGTGAATTTCTTGATGAACAAATTGCTAGAGTCAATGCTGAAACTGATGAAATTATTGAAACTGAACACTATGAGACACCTGCTAGACCTAGCTCTCCTAGATATGAACTGCCTAATATACCTAAGGGTTATGTTATGGAGGGAGAGGTAGCTAGGGTCTTTCTTGCTTGTAAGGATAGAGATGATCTTAAGAAATTGCTATGCAAGTGGAAGGAAAAATCTTTGAATGCTAGAATGAAATATGATCCTAAGTTTGCTACTTCACCTATCCTTGTTACTGATAAGGATTATGAATTCTCTGTCGATCTTGAGTTAATTACTTTGGATGAATCTGATCCTTTCCATGGTTATGAATCTGAAACTATTGTGGCACATCTTACTAAATTGAATGATATAGCCACCCTATTCACTCATGAAGAAAAAATTCATTATTACTATATTCTTAAGTTGTTTCCTTTCTCATTAAAGGGTGATGCTAAGATATGGTTTAATTCTCTTGCTCCTGGCTGTGTGCATAGTCCCCAGGATATGATATATTACTTCTCTGAATAATATTTTCCTGCCCATAACAAACAAGCTGCCTTGCAGGAAATATTTAACTTTGTACAAATTGAAGAAGAGAGTCTCCCACAAGCTTGGGGGAGGCTTCTCCAATTACTTAATGCTTTGCCTTATCATCCTCTCAAGAAAAACGAAATACTTGATATCTTTTATAATGGACTAACCGATGCTTCTAGGGACCACCTAGATAGTTGTGCTGGTTGTGTTTTCAGGGAACGAACTGTTGAACAAGCTGAACTACTATTGAATAATATATTGAGCAATGATAATGATTGGACTATTCCCGAACCACCTCCAAAGCCCACTCCAAAGAAAAGAGGTATTCTATTTCTCAGTCTTGAAGATATGCAAGAGGCAGAAAAATCTATGAAAGAAAAAGCTATTAAAGTTGAAGATGTTAAGAATCTACCACCTATTGAAGAGATACATGGTCTTGATACCCCGACACAGGTAGTAGAGGTAAATTCTCTCCATAGGTTTGATGAAGGTGATATTCCTTATAATAAGTCTGCTAGCCAAAGCTTGGATGATTTTGATAACTTTATCGTTAAGCAAGAAAATTTCAATGCTTATGTTAGTAGACAATTGAAACATAATGCTTACATGCTTGATCGCTTAGGTGATTATATGAGTAGAACTATCAATGATCTTAAGCTTATTAGTAAACATGCTTCCATGGTAACTACTGAAGTAGAACAAGTACTTAAGGCACAAAATGATTTGCTTAATGAGATGAATGGTAAGAACAATGATCATTCTGTTAGAGTTATGACTAGAGGTGGTAAAATGACTCAGGAACCTTTGTATCCCGAGGGCCATCCTAACAGAATCGAGCAAGATTCTCAGAGATTTAATACTGATGCACCTAGTCGCCACAGTAATAAAAGGAAAAAGAATGACGATAGGACTTTGCATGCTGCTAGTGAACCTGTTATAGATACTCATGAAAACCCAAATGATATTTCTATTTCTGATGCTGAGACACAATCTAGTAATGAACATGAGCCTAGTGATAATATTAATGATGATGTTCATGTAGATGCTCAATCTAGTAATGATAATGATGTGGAGATTGAACCTGCTGTTGATCTTGATAACCCACAACCTAAGAACAAAAGATATGACAAAAGAGACTTCGTTGCTAGGAAGCATGGTAAAGAAAGAGAACCTTGGGTTCAGAAACCCATGCCCTTTCCTCCTAAGCCATCCAAGAAAAAGGATGATGAGGATTATGAGCTCTTTGTTGAAATGCTTGGACCTGTCTTTTTGCGTATGCGCTTGACTGATATTCTGAAAATGTCTCCTTATGCTAAGTATATGAAAGATATTGTGACAAATAAAAGAAAGTTACCGGAAGCTAAGATTTCCACCATGCTTGCTAATTATACCTTTAAGGGTGGAATACCAAAGAAACTAGGAGATCCCGGAGTACCTGCTATACCTTGCTCTATTAAAAGTAACTATGTTAAAACTGCTTTATGTGACATTCGAACTGGTGTTAGTGTTATGCCTTTCTCTTTGTATCGTAGACATGATTTGAATAAGTTGACACCTACTGAAATCTCCTTGCAAATGGCTGACAAATCAACTGCTTTACCCATCGGTATTTGTGAGGATGTGCCTGTCGTAGTTGCAAATGTTACTATCCTAACAGACTTTGTCATTCTTGATATTCCTGAGGACGACAGTATGTCGATCATCCTTGGTAGACCTTTTTTGAACACTGCAGGGGTTGTTATTGATTGCAACAAGGGCAATGTCACTTTTCATGTTAATGATAATGAGCATACGGTACACTTTCCGAAGAAACAACCTCAAGTTCATTGTATCAACTCCATTGAAAAAATTTCAACGAATATTATTGGAGATTTTGAATTCCCTCTCCCTACTGCCAAAAAGAAATATGATATACTTATTGTCGGGGACATGCATATCCCCATTGAGGTAACCTAGTGTTATTCGAAAATTCTCCGGTTCCGTGTCATTCGAAAAAAGTTTGTCAATAAGACTTGATCAACCTTATTGATGGATTCTTTTTGATGAGCATGAGATGGATGAATTTAGGAGGCACAACCTTCTGTACCCAACTTTTACTTTCTGTTGTTTAGATTAAATAAAGTAAAAATGCTATTATTTTTCTGTTTTCTGGTTTATCCGTGCAATAAAAAAATGACCTGGAAATAAAAGTTCTCCAAATGCCCTGAAAATGTAGTATGAATTTTTCAGGAATATTTAGGAATTTTTGGCACTGAGAACACATCAGGGGGCTGCACCAGTGGGCCACAAGCCTACAGGGCGCGCCCACCCCCTGGGCGCGCCCCCTGGCTTGTGGGTCCCACGTAGGCCCCCCTCACTTATTCCAGCACCCATCCACTTCGTCTTCCTCCAGAAAAAATCCCACCATTGCTCAAACCCGTGTTCTAGCTCATTTTTCTGCCATTTTCTATCTCCTTGTGCAAAGCTCCATTTGCAAAACTGGTTTGAGGGATTGATCTTCGGTATGTGACTCCTCCAATGGTCCAATTAGTTTTTGTTTTAGTGCTTTATGTATTGCAAATTTTTGCTGTTGTGGTGGCCTTGTTCTTGAGCTAGCATGTCAAATTTGTATGGTCCCAAGTAGTTTTGATGCGTGATATAGCCTCTAGGCACTTGTGGGAGTAGTTGCTATAAGTTTTGTTGAGTTTTGTTCACCTTTATTTTGAGTCACTAAAAATTTCAGAAATTTTTCAGAGAAAGAAAGATGTTGAGGAGAATATACCAAGGTGGTTCCTCGATCAAGAAGACCCCGAGACTCGCGATACGTGAGCCCGACTTTGAACCACTGAGGGAAGCTCAAGTGTGGCCTTGTGAATGGCCGACGGATCAATTCATGGTTCATGCCGGTTTCAAGGAAGAATTTTACGCGAACATATGAAGTGCTGGCCTTGAAGATTTCATTTTAGACCAATGCAAGTAATATTACCAACTTATTGATTCCTTCGTACGGAGGTTTGAATTTTCATCCAGGCGTAATACGCATTCTGTTCTATTAAATCTTTATGATGAATCCTATACTATGGACCTAGAAGATTTTGACCATGCATGCAAAATTCCACAATGGGGCAGCCATAGTGATCCTCACAAAACTGAATATAATGATTTTCTTGCTAGCATCACTGTGGGAGAAACTAGAAACATTACACAGGCTACCTTGGGGAGCATTCACTTTCCTGCTATATATTATTTTGCTCTCTTCATAGGTAGATGTATTAACGGTAAACATGATCATAGCCACCTTTGTGTACCTGATCTTAGTATTCTTAAGAGTGCAGTAATGGGTGATAGACGATATAACTTGGGGGCTATTATTGCTAGGAGGCTACATAAAAATGCTAAGGAAGGAGATTTCTTTGGCGGGATTTATGCCACTCGTGTAGGTAATTATCTTGGGGTACCCATAAGGGGGAATGATATTGAGTTACCACCTGCTTTTCTTGATTATGAGGCTATGGTGCGCTACCAGTTCCTTGAGAGGAACGAACAGTCCTTCCTATACCGACTAATTTTTGATAGACAGCGTGCTGTCCATATTACCCTTCCTGCTCCTGCCTTCTTTAACTTTCAGGAAAAACGGAGACACTTTATAACCAGAGAGGAGGCAACCGAGTACGAGAGAGAGGCGGAAGCCACTCGCCTCCGCGCTGCAGCCGTTCAGGCAGTAGCTGCCGCAGCCCAGTACAACCCCAACTATGACTTTGGATACTATCCGGGCCAGCCATGGCCCAAGACTAACTTAGGCCAAAAGCCTAAGCTTGGGGGAGTACGTATTTCTCACCGACATTACATTCTTGTTCACACACTCATCTCAGTTGTCGGTGTTCATACTTTTTCATTGTATCATCCATGGCATTTTATTTCTTCTTTCGGCTTTCTTCTTGTGTGTTTAATTAACCTTGAGAAAGATTAAAAAGAAATTAGTTCTAGCTTTACCTTTTAGTTTGTCTAGTTGTAGTATTAAAAAAAACGAAAAAGATTTCTCGTTCTTCTTTTGCTTGTTGGGAGCTTTCCTGTGTAAATAGTTTTTCTCGTTCTTGTTTTGAAATTTCTTTCCTTTGGGTCGTAAGGAGAAGACCACGATGAAAATGTTGAGTGGCTCTCATATGCATTATTGTTTATCTTACAGAGAGCCCATATTACCTTGCCTTCTCCATTGAGTTATTGTTTGCAGATTCCATCTAAATCCAATGCACGTGCACTCTTTTATTATTCACACCGTTCGGTCGTCCAAGTGAAAGGCAATAATGACGATATATGATGAAGTGATTGAGATGGAGAAAAGCTGGTACGAACTCGACCTATTTTGTTTCTGTAAACATGATTAGCTCATCGTTCTGGATTCAGCTCAATATGGATGAAACATGTTTGCAATGACAATTAGAGATTATAGTTACTCACGCCATGCTTAATTAGCTAAGAGTGTATAATGGTTTGTCTTGAGTGCCAACATGCATTTTAAAATGGTTGTGATGTAGTATGATAGGATGGTATCCTCCTTTGAATGATTCAGGTGGCTTGACTTGGCACATGTTTACGCATGTAGTTGAAACAAAATCAACATAGCCTCCACGATATTTATGTTCATGGTAATTTATATCCTACTCATGCTTGCATTCAATGTTGGTTAATCTCAATGCATGTTTATGACTGATGTCGCTCTCTAGTTGGTCGCTTCCCAGTCTCTTGCTAGCCTTCACCTGTACTAAGCGGGAATACTGCTTGTGCATCCATTTCCATAAACCCAAAGTTGTTCCATATGAGTCCACCATAACTACCTATATGCGGTATTTACCTGCCGTTCCAAGTAAATTTGCATGTGCCAAACTCTAAACCTTCAAATAATATTCTGTTTTCTATGCCCGAATCGCTCATGTAGTGACTAGGGGCTGTCAGTATCTTCCATGCTAGGTGGGTTATTCTCACGATATGTGTTGATTCACTATCATTCACGAGAAAGTGGCTGGTATTCGGGATGCCCAGTTCCATGCTCAAAAATCAAATCAAAATATAATGAAACAAAACTCCCCCAGGATTGTTGTTTATATGGACGGTACCCGTGGATTCGGCTCGCCGTGGAGTGTGATTGATTGGTGGAGGGGGAGTAAAAACTTTACTATTCTGTTTGGGAACCGCCTATAATGTATCTAGCATGGAAGATACCGAGATCTCTCGGTTGTTATGTTGACAATGAAAGCTTATCGCTCAAAATTATTATTCATCCCTATTTTAAAAAGCTCGAGCTCTGGCACATCTGCGAATCAATGCTTCCCTCTACGAAGGGCCTATCTATTTTACTTTACTGTTGAGTAATCCTCCTGTTATAAAAAGCACCAGTTAGAGAGCACCACCGTCATTTATATGCTTTGTTATTAATTGATATTGAGTATGACTGTGACGGGATCTCTTTTACCATGAATTACAATGTCTAGTCAGTCCATGTTCTTCAGAGGTGCTCTGCATTTTTGTTTTGCGGTTTCAGAAAGGGCTAGCGAGATACCATTATATCATATTGTATCGTGATTGTTTTGATAAAATTGTTGTCATCCGAGATTTATTATTATTGCTCGCTAGTTGGTTATGCCATTGATATGAGTAAATGTGAGACCTAAATGTTATTTTGAATGTGGTTAGTCTATAATCTTTGCTGAAAATCTGAACATCAGTTAGACATATTTACAACAACAAGATCAAACAGAGTTTGTAAAAGTTTTTTCTTTGTCACTTTCCGTTTGTCAACTGAATTGCTTGAGGACAAGCAATGGGTTAAGCTTGGGGGAGTTGATACGTCTCCATCGTATCTACTTTTCCAAACTCTTTTGCCCTTGTTTTGCACTCTAATTTGCATGATTTGAATGGAACTAACCCGGACTGACGCTGTTTTCAGCAGAATTGCCTTGGTGTTATTTTTGTGCGGAAATAAATTTTCTCGGATTGACCTGAAAATTTACGTAGAATATTTTTGGAATTAATAAAAAATACTGGCGAAAGAATCAACCGGAGGGGGTCCACCACCTGGCCACAAGCCAGAGGGGCCGCGCCCCCCTGTCTTGTGGGCCCCCTGGAGCTCCTCCGACCTCAATTCCAACTCTATATATTCCTATTCGGGGAGAAAAAAATCAAGGAGAAGAGTTCATCGCGTTTCACGATACGGAGCCGCCGCCACCTCCTGTTCTTCCTCCGGAAGGCAGATCTGGGGTCTGTTTTGGGCTTCGGAGAGGGGAAATCGACGCCGTCGTCATCACCAACCATCGTTCATCACCAATTTCATGATGCCCTCTGCCATTCGTGAGTAATCCCATCGTAGGCTTGCTGGACGGTGATGCGTTGGATGAGATTTACCATGTAATCGAGTTAGTTTTGTTAGGGTTTGATTCCTAGTATCCACTATGTTCTGAGATTGATGTTGCTATGACTTTGCTATGCTTAATGCTTGTCAATAGGGCCCGAGTGGCATGATTTCAGATCTGAACCTATTATGTTTTCATGAATATATATGTGTTCTTGATCCTATCTTGCAAGTTGTAGACACCTATTACGAGTTATGATCCGCATCCCCCAGGGTGACAATAACTGGGATTCTTTCCGGTGATTACCGTAGTTTGAGGAGTTCATGTATTCACTAAGTGCTAATGCTTTGGTCCGGTTCTCTATTAAAAGGAGGCCTTAATATCCCTTAGTTTCCATTAGGACCCCGCTGCCACGGGAGGGTAGGACAAAAGATGTGATGCAAGTTCTTTTCCATAAGCACGTATGACTATATATGGAATACATGCCAACATTACATTGATGAATTGGAGCTAGTTCTGTACCACCCTATGTTATAACCGTTGCATGATGAATGCCATCCGACATAATTATCCATCACTGATCCATTGCCTACGAGCTTTTCACATATTGATCTTTGCTAAGTTACTGTTCCGTTGCCACTATTACGATTGCTACAAAACCGGTACTGTTACTTTTGCCACCGTTACCGTTACTTATATACTACTTTACTACTAAATACTTTGCTGCAGTTATTAAGTCTTTCAGGTGTGGTTGAATTGACAACTCAGCTGCTAATACTCGAGAATATTCTTTGGCTCCCATTGTGTCGAATCAATAAATTTGGATTGAATACTCTACCCTCGAAAACTGTTGCGATCCCCTATACTTCTGGGTTATCACTCTCCGCCGTTCATGAGTAATCCCATCGTAAGCTTGCTTGACGGTGATGGGTTGGATGAGATTTACCATGTAATTGAGTTAGTTTTGTTAGGGTTTGATCCCTAGTATCCACTATGTTCTGAAATTGATGTTGCTATGACTTTGCTATGCTTAATGCTTGTCACTAGGGCCCGAGTGCCATGATTTCAGATCTGAACCTATTATGTTTTCATGAATATATATATGTGTTCTTGATCCTATCTTGCAAGTTGTAGACACCTATTACGAGTTATGATCCGCATCCCCCAGGGTGACAATAACTGGGATTCTTTCCGGTGATTACCGTAGTTTGAGGAGTTCATGTATTCACTAAGTGCTAATGCTTTGGTCCAGTTCTCTATTAAAAGGAGGCCTTAATATCCCTTAGTTTCCATTAGGACCCCGCTGCCACGGGAGGGTAGGACAAAAGATGTCATGCAAGTTCTTTTCCATAAGCACGTATGACTATATATGGAATACATGCCTACATTATATTGATGAATTGGAGCTAGTTCTGTGTCACCCTATGTTATAACCATTGCATGATGAATGCCATCCGTCATAATTATCCATCACTGATCCGTTGCCTACGAGCTTTTCATATATTGATCTTTGCTAAGTTACTTTTCCGTTGCCACTGTTATGATTGCTACAAAACCGTTACTTCCATATTACTTTGCTACTAAATACTTTGCTGCAGATATTAAGTCTTTCAGGTGTGGTTGAATTGACAACTCAGCTGCTAATACCCGAGAATATTCTTTGGCTCCCCTTGTGTCGAATCAATAAATTTGGGTTGAATACTCTACCATCGAAAACTGTTGCGATCCCCTATACTCGTGGGTTATCAAGACCCTTTTCTGGCGCCGTTGCCGGGGAGCATAGCTCTATTCTCTGAGTCACTTGGGATTTATATCCGTTGATCACTATGAAGAATCTTAAGGAGCCAAAAACCAAGATCTATCCCTCTACTACGAGGGGAGGTAAGGAACTGCCATCTAGCTCTGCACTTGATTCACCTTCTGTTATGAGTAAATTTGTGACACCACCACCTACTATTGATTCTGATATATCGCAAGTAATTGATGATGCCACTTTCGTTATGCATCATGCTTATGATGATACTTTGCTTGATAATACAGTGCCACTGGGTGAATTTCTTGATGAACAAATTGCTAGAGTCATTGCTGAAACTGATGAAATTATTGAAACTGAACACTATAAGACACCTGTTAGACCTAGCTCTCCTAGATATGAATTGCCTAATATACCTAAGGGTTATGTTATGGAGGGAGAGGTAGCTAGGGACTTTCTTGCTTGTAAGGATAGAGATGATCTTAAGAAATTGCTATGCAAGTGGAAGGAAAAATCTTTGAATCCTAGAATGCAATATGATCCTAAGTTTGCTACTTCACCTATCTTTGTTACTAATAAGGATTATGAATTCTCTATCGATCATGAGTTAATTACTTTGGTTGAATCTGATCCTTTCCATGGTTATGAATCTGAAACTGTTGTGGCACATCTTACTAAATTGAATGATAGAGCCACCCTATTTACTCATGAGGAAAAAATTCGTTATTACTATATTCTTAAGTTGTTTCCTTTCTCATTAAAGGGTGATGCTAAGATATGGTTTAATTCTCTTGCTCCTGGTTCTGTGCGTAGTCCCCAGGATATGATATATTACTTCTCTGAGAAATATTTTCCTGCCCATAAGAAACATGCTGCCTTGCAGGAAATATTTAACTTTGTGCAAATTAAAGAAGAGAGTCTCCCACAAGCTTGGGGGAGGCTTCTCCAATTACTTAATGCTTTGCCTGATCATCCTCTCAAGAAAAACGAAATACTTGATATCTTTTATAATGGACTAATCGATGCTTCTAGGGACCACCTAGATAGTTGTGTTGGTTGTGTTTTCAGGGAACGAACTGTTGAACAAGCTGAACTACTATTGAATAATATATTGAGCAATGATAATGATTGGACCATCCCCGAACCACCTCCAAAGCCAACTCCGAAGAAAAGAGGTATTCTATTTCTCAGTCCTGCAGATATGCAAGAGGCAAAGAAATCTATGAAAGAAAAAGGTATTAAAGCTAAAGATGTTAAGAATTTACCACCTATTGAAGAGATACATGGTCTTGCTAACCCGACACAGGTAGTAGAGGTAAATTCTCTCCATAGATTTGATGACGGTGATATTCCTTATAATAAGTCTGCTAGCCAATGCTTGGATGAGTTTGATAACTTTATTGTTAAGCAAGAAAATTTCAATGCTTATGTTAGTAGACAATTGAAACATAATGCTTACATGCTTGATCGCTTAGGTGATTATATGAGTAGAACTATGAATGATCTTAAGCTTATTAGTAAACATGCTTCCATGGTAACTACTCAAGTAGAACAAGTACTTAAGGCACAAAATGATTTGCTTAATGAGATGAATGGTAAGAACAATGATCATTCTGTTAGAGTTGTGACTAGAGGTGGTATAATGACTCAGGAACCTTTGTATCCTGAGGGCCATCCTAAGATAATTGAGAAAGATTCTCAGAGAATTAATACTGATGCACCTAGTCGTCCCAGTAATAAAAGGAAAAACAATAATGATAGGACTTTGCATGCTGCTAGGGAACCTGTTATAGATACACCTGAAAACCCAAATGATATTTCTATTTCTGATGCTGAGACACAATCTGGTAATGAACATGAGCCTAGTGATAATATTAATGATGATGTTCATGTTGATGCTCAACCTAGTAATGATAATGATGTGGAGATTGAAGCTGCTGTTGATCTTGATAACCCACAACCTAAGAATAAAAGATATGACAAAAGAGACTTTTTTGCTAGGAAGCTTGGTAAAGAAAGAGAACCATGCGTTCAGAAACCCATGCCCTTTACCCCTAAACCATCCAAGAAAAAGGATGATGAGGACTTTGAGCGTTTTGTTGAAATGCTTAGACCTGTCTTTTTGCGTATGCGCTTGACTGATATTCTGAAAATGTCTCCTTATGCTAAGTATATGAAAGATATTGTGACAAATAAAAGAAAGATACCGGAAGCTGAGATTTCCACCATGCTTGCTAATTATACCTTTAAGGGTGGAATACCAAAGAAACTAGGAGATCCCGGAGTACCTACTATACCTTGCTCTATTAAAAGAAACTATGTTAAAACTGCTTTATGTGACCTTGGAGCAGGTGTTAGTGTTATGCCTTTCTCTTTGTATCGTAGACTTGATTTGAATAAGTTGACACCTACTGAAATCTCTTTGCAAATGGCTGATAAATCAACTGGTTTACCCATCGGTATTTGTGAGGATGTGCCTGTCGTAGTTGCAAGTGTTACTATCCGAACGGACTTTGTTATTCTTGATATTCCCGAGGACGACAGTATGTCGATCATCCTTGGTAGACCTTTTTTGAATACTATAGGGGCTGTTATTGATTGCAACAAGGGCAATGTCACTTTTCATGTTAATGATAATGAGCATACGGTACACTTTCCGAAGAAACAACCTCAAGTTCATAGTATCAACTCCATTGGAAAAAATTCAACGATTATTATTGGAGATTTTGAATTCCCTCTCCCTACTGCCAAAAAGAAATATGATATACTTATTGTCGGGGACATGCATATCCCCATCGAGGTAACCTAGTGTTATTCGAAAATTCTCCGGTTCCGTGTCATTCGAAAAAAGTTTGTCAATAAGACTTGATCAACCTTATTGATGGATTCTTTTTTATGAGCATGAGATGGATGAATTTAGGAGGCACAACCTTCTGTACCCAACTTTTACTTTCTGTTATTTAGATTAAATAAAGTAAAAATGCTATTATTTTTCTGTTTTCTGAATTATCCGTGCAATAAAAAATGACCTGAAAATAAAAGTTCTCCAATTGCCCTGAAAATGTAGTATGACTTTTTCTGGAATATTTAAGAATTTCTGGCACTGAGAACATATTAGGGGGCTGCACCAGTGGGCCACAAGCCCACAGGGCGCGCCCACCCCCCCTGGGCGCGTCCCCTGGCTTGTGGGTCCCACGTAGGCCCCCCTCACTTATTCCAGCACCCATCCACTCCGTCCTCCTCCATAAAAAATCCCACCATTGCTCAAACCCGTGTCCTAGCTCATCTTGCTGCCATTTTCGATCTCCTTGTTCAAAGCTCCATTTGCAAAACTGTTTTGG
This sequence comes from Elymus sibiricus, assembly GCA_039707655.1. Classification (NCBI taxonomy): domain Eukaryota; kingdom Viridiplantae; phylum Streptophyta; class Magnoliopsida; order Poales; family Poaceae; genus Elymus; species Elymus sibiricus. The sequence continues at coordinate 493,250,420 of CM077671.1, forward strand.
GGGATTGTTCTTCGTTATGTGACTCCTCCAATGGTCCAATTAGTTTTTGTTCTAGTGCTTTATATATTGCAATTTTTTGCTGCTGTGGTGACCTTGTTCTTGAGCTTGCATATTAAATTTGTATGGTCCCAAGTAGTTTTGATGCATGATTTAGCCTCTAGGCACTTATGGGAGTGGTTTCTTTGAATTTTGTTAAGTTTTGTTCACTTTTATTTTGAGTTACTAAAATTTCAGAAATTTTTCAGAGGAAGAAAATGATGAGGAGATTGTTAAGAGGCTCATCAAGCCAGGGTACCTGTCAGATTATTACTTTGCCTGCACCTTCTTTGTTCGATATTTATTCAGGCAGGTACATTATTATGCCCGATGATATTTATGCATACTGGGAGCGGACTCGATCCCCAGTTCCTGAGCCAGAACCATCACTTGACCCGTACGAGGAGTCTGTTTATCAGTTGGAGCCCCAAGAGCTCGCTAACCAGTGGAACCCTCAGGATCCTTCTCTGTACCCAGGAGAGGGCTACTTTGATCCATGGGCATAGACCAACTTAGGCCAAAAGCCTAAGCTTGGGGGAGTACGTATTTCTCACCGACATTACATTCATGTTCACACACTCATTCCAGTTATCGGTGTTCATACTTTTTCATTGTATTATCCATGTTAGTTTATTTCTTTTTCTCGCTTTCTTCTTGTGTGTCAGAAAAACCTTAGGAAAAAAATAGCTCTAGTTTTACTTTCTAGTATGTTTAGTTGTAGTATTAAACGAAAACCCAAAAAGATTTCTCGTTCTTCTTTTGCTTGTTGGGAGCTTTCCTGTGTAAATAGTTTTTCCCGTTCTTGTTTTGAAATTCTTTTCTGTGGGTCGAGAGGAGAAGACCACGATGAAAATGTTGAGTAGCTCTCATATGCATTGTTGTTTATCTTACAGAGAGCCCATATTACCTTGTCTTCTTATTTACATAATTGTTTGCTGATTCCAGCTTAGTCCAATGCACGTGCACTCTTATTATTATTCACACCGTTCGGTCCTGCAAGTGAAAGGCAATAATGACGATATATGATGAAGTGATTGTGATGGAGAAAAGCTGGTACGAACTCGACCTATTTTGTTTTTGTGAATATGATTAGCTCATCGTTCCAGATTCAGCTCATTATGGATGAAACATGTTTGCAATGACAATTAGAGATTATAGTTACTCATGCCATGCTTAATTAGCTAAGAGTGTATAATGGTTTGTCTTGAGTGCCAACATGCATTTTAAAATGGTTGTGATGTACTATGATAGGATGGTATCCTCCTCTGAATGATTCAAGTGGCTTGACTTGGCACATGTTCACGCATGTAGTTGAAACAAAATCAACATAGCCTCCACGATATTTATGTTCATGGTGATTTATATCCTACTCATGCTCGCATTCAATGTTGGTTAATCTCAATGCATGTTTATGACTGTTGTCGCTCTCTTGTTGGTCGCTTCCCAGTCTCTTGCTAGCCTTCACCTGTACTAAGCAAGAATACTGCTTGTGCATCCACTTCCATAAACCCAAGGTTGTTCCATATGAGTCCACCATACCTACCTATATGCGGTATTTACCTGCCGTTCCAAGTAAATTTGCATGTGCCAAACTCTAAACCTTCAAATAATATTCTGTTTTGTATGCCCGAATCGCTCATGTAGCGACTGGGGGCGGTCAGTATCTTCCATGCTAGGTGGGTTATTCTCATGATATGTGTTGATTCGCTATCATTCACGAGAAATTGGCTGGTATTCGGGATGCCCAGTTCCATGGTCAAAAATCAAATCAAAATATAATGAAACAAAACTCCCCTAGGATTGTTGTTTATATGGACGGTACCCGTGGATTCGGCCAGCCGTGGAATGTCTTTGATTGGTGGAGGGGGAGTAAAAACTTTATCATTCTATTTGGGAAACCGCCTATAATGTATCTAGCATGGAAGATGGTGAAATCTCTTGGTTGCTATGTTGACAATGAAAGCATACCGCTCAAAATTATTATTCATCCCTGTTTTAAAAGCTCGAGCTGTGGCACCTCTGCAAATCAATGCTTCCCTCTACGAACGGCCTATCTCTTTTACTTTACTGTTGAGTCATCCTCCTCTTATAAAAAAGCACCAGTTAGAGAGCACCACCGTCATTTGTATGCTTTGTTATTAATTGATATTGAGTACGACTGTGACTGGATCTCTTTTACCATGAATTACAATTTCCAGTCAGCCCTTGTTCTTCAGAGGTGCTCTGCATTTATGTTTTGCGGTCTCAGAAAGGGCTAGCGAGATACCATTATATCATATTGTATCATCATTGTTTTGATAAAATTGTTGTCATCCGAGATTTATTATTATTGCTCGCTAGTTGATTATGCCATTGATATGAGTAAATGTGAGACCTAAATGTTATTGTGAATGTGGTTAGTCTATAATCTTTGCTGAAAACCTGAACATCAGTTAGACATATTTACAACAACAAGATCAAACAGAGTTTGTAAAAGTTTTTCTTTGTCACTTTCAGTTTGTCAAATGAATTGCTTGAGGACAAGCAATGGGTTAAGCTTGGTGGAGTTGATACGTCTCCATCGTATCTACTTTTCCAAACTCTTTTGCCCTTGTTTTGGACTCTAATCTGCATGATTTGAATGGAACTAACCCGGACTAACGCTGTTTTCAACAGAATTGCCTTGGTGTTATTTTTGTGCAGAAATAAAAGTTCTCGGATTGACCTAAAAATTTACGGAGAATATTTTTGGAATTAATAAAAAATACTGGCGAAAGAATCAACCACAGGGGGTCCACCCATTGGCCACAAGCCAGGGGGCGCCCCCGCTAGGGCGCGCCCAGGTGGCTTGTGGGCCCCCTGCAACTCCTCCGACCTTAACTCCAACTCCATATAACCCTATTCGTGGAGAAAAAAATCAGAGAGAAGAGTTCATCACGTTTCACGATATGGAGCCGCCGCCACCTCCTGTTCTTCCTCGGGAGGGCAGATCTGGGATTCATTTTGGGCTCCGGAGAGGGGAAATCGACGCCGTCGTCATCACCAACCATCCTTCATCACCAATTTCATGATGCTCTCCGCCGTTCGTGAGTAATCCCATCGTAGGCTTGCTTGACGGTGATGGGTTGGATGAGATTTACCATGTAATTGAGTTAGTTTTGTTAGGGTTTGATCCCTAGTATCTACTATGTTCTGAGATTGATGTTGCTATGACTTTGCTATGCTTAATGCTTGTCACTAGGGCCCGAGTGCCATGATTTCAGATCTGAACCTATTATGTTTTCATGAATATATATGTGTTCTTGATCCTATCTTGCAAGTTGTAGACACCTATTACGAGTTATGATCCGCATCCCCCAGGGTGATAATAACTGGGTTTCTTTCCGGTGATTACCGTAGTTTGAGGAGTTCATGTATTCACTAAGTGCTAATGCTTTGGTCCGGTTCTCTATTAAAAGGAGGCCTTAATATCCCTTAGTTTCCATTAGGACCCCGCTGCCACGGGAGGGTAGGATAAAAGATGTCATGCAAGTTCTTTTCCATAAGCACGTATGACTATATATGGAATACATGCCTACATTATATTGATGAATTGGAGCTAGTTCTGTGTCACCCTATGTTATAACCGTTGCATGATGAATACCATCCGACAAAATTATCCATCACTGATCCGTTGCCTACGAGCTTTTCATATATTGATCTTTGCTAAGTTACTTTTCTGTTGCCACTGTTACGATTGCTACAAAACCGTTACTTACATACTACTTTGCTACTAAATACTTTGCTGCAGATATTAAGTCTTTCAGGTGTGGTTGAATTGACAACTCAGCTACTAATACTCGAGAATATTCTTTGGCTCCCCTTGTGTCAAATCAATAAATTTGGGTTGAATACTCTACCCTCGAAAACTGTTGCGATCCCCTATACTTGTGGGTTATCAAGAGGCTATGTAGGAGTACATAGCGGATTGTCTCATTGGGACAGTTCTTAGGAACTGAGTTCCATGTTTGTGATCCAAGACTAGTTACTACCACACATTGGTTTCCGGTAACTCAACCCCTCTCGACTTATCAACCGCCTAGTCCTCTGTCTAGGAGTTGCAAGTAGTTTCTGGTGTTTGTAGCCATGCTGGAGGCCGTGCGTAGCGCTGACCTTAGGGGTGGGCTACGACGCGGTAGGCAGTGGCACGGTGTACCAAGTGGCACTCGAACGGTGGGCTTGGGAACCCTGCGCACATCGTTTGAGGCCGTAGCGGAAACTTCGGTCGGACTTCCGCGCGGGTTTAGTCACAAATAGGTGATAGCCTGGACTAGGGTCTTGTGTGATTGACGGTCGTGGCCCACTCCCTCCCTGGGCTTCCGCTTGAAGGTTGCCGAGGTGCCTGGTTTTATGAGCACATAGCGATAAGTGGCGAGAGCGTGTGTGACGAAGTGCACCCCTGCAGGGTAATGAATCTATACAAATAGTCACGTCCTCGGATATGGACTACTTGGAGAACTTATGTTGTTCATAGATAACTTGATGGTTACTTCTAAACGACTCAAGACAAGTGTGAGTACCGTGGATGGCACTCTCGTGGGTGACGGGGGCGGATCCATGGTGGTGTATTGATGTGGCGTTACTGGACTCGTGTGCGCCATCTCAAAACTTGTTCAAAGAACTGGTAGTCATAGTATAGGCTAGCCAAGAGTCAAAGCTGGCTTGCTGCATAAACCACACTACTCCCCTTGTTGAAACATGAGCATGAATAGCTTAGGTCTGCTTTAAAGACTTGCTGAGTACGATTGTACTCATGTTTGCTTAATAACTGTTGCAGATGAGAATATGGACCCATCTGGTGGGTTCTATCTAGACGTTGACGACACCGACTAGCTGGTATCCCAGCTACGATCTGATGCCCTGGGATGGGCTGTAGATAGTCATGCTGTATGCCTTTTTACCTTTCAACTGTCTGTACTCATACAGCTTTAAGCTTTCGCTTGGTTTGTATGAACATGTTTGTATGACTTGAGTGTCGGGTCATGTGACCCCTACCTGTATGAACATATTATGTAAGGCTCTTCCGAGCCTTCTAAATAAATGTTGTGTTGTTGTATGGTTATGTTGTGATGCCATAATTGTATCTATGCATATCGGACATGTCGTGCGTACGTGTGACATGTAACGGTATGTATGGGATTCGACACCTAGTTGTGTGCATCTAGTAGTACTCTTTACGGGGAAATGCCTCTTCGTGCTTCCATTGAGCCATGGTAGCTTGCTATTGCTCCAGACACATTGATTGACCGGCATGTATCCTTCTTTGCTATTGTTTCTGTCCCTTCGGGGAAATGTCTCGCAGTGTAATGGAGTCCATGTAGTCTGCTATGACTCGTCTACGCGCAGTTGATGACATTTATGTCCCATGGCGTAATGGAGTCCCTGTAGCTTGCTATGACTCGTCTACACACGCTGAGGCCGACACCTGCAATGCTGGGTTACGTATGCCTGTCCCTGTACGGAAGTGCTACTTGGGTTCTATGACTAGTCATGTCGACCCCGGTTCTTTAACATTTGAATGCTAGCGACATATTCACATTCGGGAGCCAAAAGGCGCAAACGGTCCTGGCCCAGGTAAGGTGCTAGCCGTGGGGATAACCGTGCGTCAGGCCGCAAAGTAATGTGAAGTGTTACATGCTAGATTCTTATGGCTTAGGATTGGGGTCCTGTTGGGGATATAACCCCAGGGTGAGACCCGCCCAGGTGGGGCCGGGTCATACGGTTGGCGGCTTACGACAAGACGAAGAGTAAGTGCATCTAATGGGCCAGGAGGACCAAAGCCCGAAGACAGGATGTAACCCGGCGGGCTTGAGCCGCCGGGGGCGACTTGTTAGATAAGGCATGTATAGTTAGAGGCGAGGTCGGTTCTCAATTATAACCCGGCCTCGGACTCTTGTAAGCCCAGGGCCTAGACTCGTGTATATAAGGCCACGAAACAACTCATCGATAGCTGGTCAAGCGAACTCGCTCCCTTGTAATCGATACCCAATCAATACAACACAAAGCAGGACGTAGGCTTTTACCTCTTTCTGAGGGGTCGAACCTGGGTAATTCTTGTCTCTCGATTCCGATCAACCCCTTCGAGCTCAGCCTAGCGATGGCCTCGAACCTAAGTCCTTTCACGAGGACATCTGCCGTGACAAAACCACGACAGTTGGCGCCCACCGTGGGGCTAGCACTCGGTGGTGTGGAGTTCTCGAAGGGTTCTCTCCCAGGGATCGAGGGATACGCCGTTGGCAGAATGTCCAAGAGTCGCCGCGGCAAGCTCTACATCGACGACGCCGGCTGGGGCCCCGAGGCCGACTCAATTGAGTACGGGTACTGGGTCCTGTCATGGTTTTGTCACGGCAGATGTCCGAAGACTTAGGTTCGAGGCCATCGCTAAGGCGGTGGACTCAAAGGGGTTGATCGAGACGAGGGACACGAGTTTACCCAGGTTCAGCCCCTCAAGAAGAGGTAAAAGCCTACGTCCTGCTTGTGTTGTATTGATTGGAGTATCGATTACAAGGGAGCGGGATTCGCTTGACCTAGTTCTCGATTGATTGGTTTCTGTCTAAGCCGGCCCAGGGTCTCACCTTTATATAGGAGGTCAAGGCCCTGGGTTACACGAGTCTCAAACCGACTCACACAACGTATTCAATCCTGTCTCTAAGCCGCCTTGCCATCTTGGGCAAGCCGTCTCCGGGCGGCTTAACCGCCCTGGTCTTCACACCATCTTCTGTCTCTGGGCCTTCCTTTTGGCCCGTCAGGTAAGCCGCCATGCGGCCCGGCCTTCATCGTCCGGCCCACCTCATTGGTCTTGGCGTTATGAGCCGCCAGGTATGACCCGGCCCCTCCTGGGTGGGTCTTACCACGGGGTTATATCCCCAACATTAGGCCCCAGGTTGATTTGAGCCTGCTCATGTCAATCTTCAAATTCACTTGGCGGCGAGTCTCAGACTTCTGTCACCTGAAAAGAAAACTTATAACCCACCGTGATGTCATATAGAATATTCTGAAAAGATTCTGTGACCTTGGCAACGAATCCTTTCATTGAAGGGTCGGCCCGAAAATCGAGGCGCCCTCTTCGGTCAATCATCACTGTGCCTCCTCGATTTTCGCGCGTACTGTTGCCCTCCATCTCATAAATAGGGACACGTGGTGCTTTCTTTCCTTTCTCCTCCTCCTCTGTCTTCTTCCTCCCTTGGTCAGCTTCGCCTCCAGAGCTCCGCCGCCCCCGACTGGACCTCACTGCCGTCTTCAACGCCGGCCGCTGCATCAACCTGATTTGAACTAGAAAATCCGCGAGATCAACCGCATCCACAAGGTACCATCCTCACTCTTCGCTTTAATCTGCGACCATCTCGATTAGGGTTTTCCCGAGTTCTTCGGGTTCTCGTAATGTTCTTCGCTGTTCATCACTGTCCTTCGTAATGCAGATTGCAAATGTCCCCCTGAATCTTTATATTACTGTCTATCCATCGCGGCTGTCTTTTTAATTGTCAATGTCTACTAGCTTTGAATCTTCATAGCAATCTTCACCGCATGCCGACCACCTGTTCTTCCACTGTCATTTTTAGGTCACGAATATATATTGTTTTACCTTCGCCCGTAGATCTTGCAGCTATAATGACAATATGTGAAATCTGTTTGTCCGCACTTAGCCGTTTTTTCTAGCGTCGCCTTGCTCACCTAACCCGCCATTGCACTGGCGGCTCTCTGTTAAAATACTTCCGCGGCTTAATACCTCACCTGGACTAGTTAATATTTTTCTAAGCCGCCATACTCTGTGCCTCTTCACAGTTTAACCCGCCATCATGTCAAGAGCGCCCTCATCTTGTGATTGGGTCAGCTCCGGACTCACCGAACAGCTCTTACTCGACTTCATAGAAGCGGGTATCCTTCCGGCTAAGAATGTCATACACTGGCAGGTTCTAGGGCCAGAATCAAGACCTAAACCTAAGGAAGGAGAAGTTATTGTGTTCACTGACCACCTTCTTCGTGGATTCAGCCCGCCCGGGTCAAAAAAAATCCGAGACGTTCTCCATTTCTTCAAGCTTCACCCTCAAGATATAGGCCCGAACTCTGTCACCAACATGTGTGAGTTTCAAGTTTTATGTGAAGTTTACCTGCAAGAAGAGCCATCCGTCGACCTCTTCCGTGACTACCATTACGTCAACCGCCAAACTGAAGTGGCAGCTGGACCAAGTTTGGAAGTTGGCGGCGTTTTTATCCAGAGACGGAGAGATTTGCCTTATCCAGAAGCTATCCTACCAAGTCACCCCAAGGATTGGAACAAGACTTGGTTTTACTGCAAAGACACTTCTCCTGAAGGAGAGAATCCGCTGCCGGGTTATCGTCCTACCCGGCTCTGCAACACTGGAGAACTCCCAGATCGGATGTCCACCGCAGAACGAGCGAAATATACTCCGGCTTTCGCGAAGATCAGGGCCTTGATAGCCAACGACTTGACTGGCGTCGACTTAACCCGCTGCTGGGTTAGCTGGAAGATCTTGCCACTGAGCCGGCGTGACCGACTCATGCACCAATTCACGGGTGAACCCAATGACACTCTCTGCTTCAGCACCACCCCTCTAACAGAACAAGACATCAATTCCTCCGTCAAAGGACTTCTCGGCGAAAAGCAAGCGGTTTGCAACAAAGTTGGGCTACAACCGTTCTGTGTCAAGAACCCGGCTCCAGCTGTAAGACATCTTTCCGCAGATCTGGTCAACTTTAACTTTTTGTCTTGCTCCTTTTAACCTTTGTTGGCGGCTTATGTACAGGCCGACTCTTCTTTCTGGAAGAAGAAGTATAATCCTCCTGTGAGGAAGCCTAAGGTGGCTAAGACCCGCGTCCAGAAGAAGAAAACTGCCGCTCAAGACCTGCCTGAGCTTGACGACTCAGAGGTAGAACTTGACTCCCTTGGCCGTCTCTTTATGCAACTTATTGACAACAATTATTCACAGGAGGAAACGGAAACAAGCCATGCAGACGCCCCTGAGGTAACTTACATCTCCTTTGACTCAGAAAATATTCCACCAGAGAAAATACGGCGGGTCGTACGGAAAGTCCCATTCTCTCATCCTCTTGCTTATTTAGACCCCGATTTTCTTTTGAAAAAGCAACAGCACAACTCCAGACATCAGACCCGGAGCGCCGGCTCTGACGAGCTTTTGGCTGGCTTATCGAACTCTCCAGCTCCGCGGAAACGACCAGCTGAGGTACTCTTTAGACTAAGTCCAGCTTTTAACAATCTTGCATTGTAACCTTACTTCTACTATTATCGTCTTAATCTTTCTTTAGGATACGCCCCCTTCATCTGGCGACTCTACTGCCTCCAACCTGCCTCCTCTGAAGATCAACCCAGAGTGCGTATCCTTACTCTTGCACCATATCATTTAATACTCTTGTACCCTATGTAACAATCTTTTCTGTCTTCTAGGGCTCAAGCAAAAAGAAGGAAGACCAGCGGGTCTGCCGCTGCTCCGACTGCCCAAGAACCGGAGATTGCTAAGCCGGACTCCCCTTCAACTCATGCTGAGCCTACTGACGTTATGAAAGATGCACCTGAAGACACTCATCAGCCTTCTGAGCCTGCTGATTATGACATGGCAACTGAAAGTCCTCGAAAGGCCGATCCTAAGCCCCCCAGTCCAACAGCCGTCGACGACACAGTTCTTCCAGATGTTGTCATTACTCGGACGGGTTATCAATCTCCCGAGCCTCATGTACTGACCAAACACACTAGCAAGGCTGAAACTTCCTCACCTGAGAAGCTTGATTTTGAACTCCCCGTGCTGGAGAAGTTAACTGTAGATGAGCTACATGCTGGTTATCTGAACCGCCTCTCCACAAGCCGGAACATGGAGCTCAAACTTGTTGGTTTAATGAAGAAAAAATATGAGGTATTCCTGTTTTTTCCCTTATACCCTTATGTAGCCCCCAAGAGCTAGTTTAGTATTGCAAATTGTAGACCGGGTCTTCCAATCCTTGTCATAGCTAGAATAGCTTAGCCTGTAGCCCCCAAGTATCGGGTTAATATACATATTAGGCCGGTACTCAGCTTGAAAAGTAGAGCAATGGTAGCCCCCAAGTCCGGGTCAGTATAAAAATGATGAGCCAGAACTTCACTGTAATCTGGAGAGCGCCAATTGTAGTCCCCAAGTGCCGGCTTATCTTTGTGAAGAAGAGCCGAAACTTCATTGTAGACTTGAAGAGCGCCGTGTGTAGCCCCCAAGTGCCGGCTTATCTTTACGAAGATGAGCCGGAACTTCATTGTAGACTTGAAGAGCGCCGTGTGTAGCCCCCAAGTGCCGGCTTATCTTTACGAAGATGAGCCGGAACTTCATTGTAGACGTGGAGATCAAACACAGAGATTAGCCCCCAAGTGTCAAGTATATTGCTTGCAATCTGCTTGAGACTTCTCATAACAGCTCCATCAATCATATACTAATATCTCATCCTGGCGACTTAAATCTCCTGACATGTTTGATTTTTGTACAATACAGGAAGCCTTAGACGCGGCCGAGTCTGATCTGACCGGCGTAAAGGAAAGCCTTGCTGCACAACAAACCGCCCGGTCTGAGGCGGAAGAAAAATGGCGGGCCGCCGTGAGGGAACTTGAGAAGGTTCAGACTGATTTTGACGCTTTCAAAAAGAGTGCTGAGTCTACCCAAGCCGCCCTGACCAAGCGCGCAGACGATGCTGACTAGCAACTTAAGCTCGTGTCAGATGAACTACAAACTCTCAAGTGCCATATCTCGAGGATGACTTCTGCTATCTTTGGTAAGCACTTGATACTTAGCAAATTTGCTTACCTTGCTTAAAAACTGTGCGGGCGGCTTATAACACCGAATTTTTCCTTGTAGGTCAAAGAAGCCGCCAACTATCTTCAGATAGCTTGCTGAAGTTAAAGGCAGTATATTCCTTGTTAGAACAGCTATACTGCGGGACCCTTTGCACCATCAAATCAACGCTGAATAAAGAAAGCATCCCAAAATTCATGAAGGGAGTGATAGAACTCTTATCAACTCTGCCCAAACAAATCGAAGAGCTCAAACGATCAGCAGCCAGGAAGGGAGCAATGGCCGCACTAAGCCGGGCTTTGGCCTTTGCCCCTGAATTGACTGCAGAGGAGATGATGGATGGCTTTCCGTTCAAGAAAGACGACGGCTCAGATTTCACAGAAGCTGACTATGCCAAGTGTATGAAGGCCTCCAGAGTACTCGCATCGACACTGGTGGATGAAGTTGACCTGTCAACCTACCAGGCGGCTTACGGCGCGGACAACAAACGAGTGCGCTGCCCAACTTTTGAAGCCAGAGACTTGACGCCTGCACGCCGTAAGCACCTCTTTGCTCCTGAGATTGACCCGTCTCCCCTCTTTGACGAGGCTCAGTTTGAAGCTTTAACAAACTGCAACTGGGATGTGGACAATCTTCAGATCAGAGAGGTCGAAGACCCGGCACAGGATGACCCGCCATCGAGCTGATCACCTTCTTCTGAAACTATTAACCCGGCTCCGACTCGCCAAAGCTAGCAGTGTACAAAAAGTTATCTGGCATTTTGGGCTCCCTGGGGAGTTTGTAATAGGTATAGGAAAACTTGTTTGCCTGAGCCGTGCCATCGCGCACGTATGAATCCTTGCACAACTGTCTTGTGTTCTGTTCATAATACCTGATTTCACGGCGGCTCATCTTAGGAGATAAACCCTACAAAAACAATCAAGACAGAATATGTTCTGTATTGCTGTAAGGGCGGCTTGAAAAAGCACAACCCGGAGATGTTTAAATCTTTCATGACCTTGCTTTTTCAAAAACTCATAAGCCGGTTCTTCTGGGTGGACTCGTTACTTGAACTCTTAGCAGTACAGGGTCTCTAGCGAGAGTGACCGTCAATTCTTTGAATGGCTCAGGTCTCTAGGCGAGATTAACTAATAAGAGCGCAACGAACCAGAGAGAGACGCAGCAAGGCATGAGCACCCTTAAGGCCCAGAAGCTACCTCTCACGTGACATAAATCCGTCGTTTGAACCTTAAACAGTGCAGGGTCTTAAAAAAGAGTAACTGTTTAAGAGTACGAACGGGCCACATAGCGAAGAGTCGGCAGCAGATGGGTGAGTTTATCCTCGCTTTCCGTAAGCCGGCCCTCACGTGACAAGAGCCGCCGGTTTAACCTTGACCAGTACAAGGTCTCTAGCGAGAGTGACTGTCAAATATGTTTGAACAGTTCAGGGTCTCTAATCGAGATTAACTGGTAAGAGTTCGGCGGGTCACCTGGCGGAGCAGCAGCAGCTTACAGGCAGGTTAATCTCAAACTTGCGGTGGCTGAAGAGCCGATCAAGAGGGTGTGTAAGCTAAACCCGGCGGATTGGAAGCCCCCAAATGACCTTGTTGACGGAGTCAACTTTTTGGGTATATAAACCGGCCTTACAGTGGCTGAAGAGCCGATCAAGAGGGTGTGTAAGCTGAACCCGGCGGGTTAGAAGCCCCCAAATGACCTTGTGGTTGTATCCATCTTTGCACGATCTGAGATACGTAAAACGGCAGAGGCCCCGGCTTGCAAGGATGCCAACTTTATTATATATATATATATAAGTGATATATACAATGATGATGTACAATGGAGGGAGTCGATGACTCAAGTATAATAAGGCCGCAGATGAGCGATATTCCACGGCCGGTGGGTCTCCTGCCCAGAAGTGCGTGACTCGTCTCGAACGTCAACGAGATAGTATGACCCATTGTTGAGGTTTCTGCTAACCACAAAAGGTCCTTCCCATGGAGGAGATAACTTGTGCGCATCCGTCTGATCTTGAATTAGACGTAACACCAAGTCGCCTTCTTGAAACGTCCGGGTCTTAACCCTGCGGCTATGATAGCGACGCAGGTCTTGTTGATAAATCGCCGATCGAGCCGCCGCCAGATCATGCTCTTCATCCAAGGCATCTAACGCGTCCTGACGCGCTGTCTCATTATCTGCTTCAATGTAAGCCGCCACCCATGGCGAGTCGTGACGGATATCACTTGGTAATACGGCTTCTGCGCCATAAACCATGAAGAAAGGCGTATAGCCTGTTGACCTATTGGGGGTAGTTCTGATGCTCCATAAAACTGATGGCAACTCTTCTACCCAACAACCCGGCGTTCGCTGCAGAGGAACCATAAGCCGGGGTTTGATACCTCTCAAGATCTCCTGGTTAGCTCGCTCCGCCTGACCATTGGATTGTGGATCCGCAACAGCAGAGACGTCAAGCCGGATGTGCTCACTTTCACAGAACGTCTGCATAGCCCCCTTCGATAGGTTCGTGCCATTGTCCGTGATGATACTGTGAGGGTAACCAAAATGGTAAATCAACTTTTTGACAAACTGAACCGCCGTAGCCGCATCACACTTGCCGACCGACTCAGCCTCAACCCACTTGGTAAACTTATCCACCGCCACCAAAAGGTGGGTCTTCTTGTCTTTAGATCTCTTGAAGGGCCCGACCATATCAAGCCCCCAAACCGCAAACGGCTAGGTAATTGGAATCATACGCAATTCCTGAGCCGGCACGTGAGCACGTCGCCCGAACTTCTGACATCCATCGCACTTGAGAACCAAGTCTTCTGCGTCCTTATGAGCAGTCAGCCACAAGAAACCATGCCGAAAAGCCTTGGCCACTAGAGATTTTGATCCGGCATGATGACCACAATCGCCAGCGTGAATCTCATTTAAGATTTCCTTACCTTCTTCAGGTGAAACACAACCTTGAAAAACGCCGGTCACACTGCGCTTATGTAACTCGCAGTTGACAATCGTCATGGACTTAGATCGCCTTATGACCTGCCTTGCCAAGGTCTCTTCCTTGGGTAACTCGCCACGAGTCAAGTACGCTAGGTAAGGCAACATCTAGTCAGGGATAGCATGTAGAGCCGCCACCAGCTGCCCCTCCGGGTCAGGTATAGCCAAGTCCTCCTCTGAAGGTAACTTAACTGACGGGTGATATAGCACATCCAAGAAAACGTTAGGCGGCACCCGCTTACGCTGAGAGCCCAGTCTTGATAACGCATCAGCCGCCTCGTTCTTGCGACGGTCAATATGATCCACCTGATAACCCTTGAAGTGACCAGCAATGATATCCACCGCCTGGCGATAAGCCGCCATCCGTGGGTCCTTGGAATCCCACGTGCCTGAAACTTGCTGAGCCATGAGGTCTGAGTCGCCAAGACATCTAACCCGGCTCAGATTCATCTCCTTAGCCACACGGAGGCCATGAAGTAAGTCCTCATACTCAGCTGCATTGTTAGTACAGGGAAACATCAACCTTAACACATAACAAAACTTGTCACCTCTAGGGGAAGTTAAGACAATTCCATCCCCTGACCCTTCCAATTGTCTTGATCCATCAAAGTGAATTGTCCAATATGTGTTATCCGGCTTCTCCTCAGGCGACTGACACTCTGTCCAGTCATTTATAAAGTCCACCAAGGCTTGAGACTTGACAGCCGTGCGAGGCACATATTTCAGATTTAGAGGCCCAAGCTCCAATGCCCACTTAGCAATCCTGCCAGTGGCTTCTCTATTTTGAATCATGTCTCCCAACGGGGCAGAGCTAACCACAGTGATCTGGTGTCCCGAGAAGTAGTGCTTCAACTTACGATTCGCCATGAACACCCCGCATATCAGTTTCTGCCAATGCGGGTACCTTTGCTTGGATTCGATCAAGACTTCACTGACATAGTAAACCGGCCTCTGAACCGGGTATTCCTTCCCTGCCTCCTTACACTCTACCACAACCACGGCGCTGACTGCCCTGTTATTAGCCGCCACGTAGAGGAGTAAAGGTTCCTTCTCAGCAGGAGCGGCCAAAACCAGCGGCTCAGACAGCTGTTTCTTGAGCGCCTCAAACGCTTCACCTGCCGCCTTACTCCAGACAAAGTTGTCTGTTTTCTTCATCATTTGATACAGAGGAATAGCCTTCTCACCCAGGCTTAACGCAGCGATTCGACCCGCCAGGCGCTGAACGTCGTTGAAGCATGCCGGCTCAGACAAGGAGGTGATAGCCTTTATCTTGTCCGGATTAGCTTCAATGCCACGCTCAGAGACTAGAAATCCCAAGAGCTTGCCTGCAGGAACTCCAAAGACACACTTAGCCGGGTTAAGCATCATCTTGTAAACCCGTAAATTATCGAACGTTTCCTTTAGGTCGTCAAGTAGAGTCTCCTTCTTTCTTGACTTGACCACGATATCATCCACATAAGTCCGAACGTTGCGCCCAATTTGACTATGAAGACAGTTCTGCACACAACACTGGTAAGTCGCCTGGGCACTCTTGAGCCCAAAAGGCATAGACACATACAAAAAGCACCAAAAGGCGTAATGAAAACAGTCTTCTCTTGGTCTTTAACTGCCATCTTGATCTGGTGATAACCTGAATAAGCATCCAGGAAGCATAAACTCTCGCAACCCGCCGTCACGTCAATAATCTGGTCGATGCGGGGAGAGCAAACGGGTCAACTGGACAGGCCTTGTTAAGATCCGTGTAATCCACACACATCCGCCACGTGCCGTTCTTCTTAAGCACCAACACCGGGTTAGCTAACCACTCCGGGTGAAAAACCTCTACGACGAATCCCGCTGCTAAGAGCCGGGCCACCTCTTCCCCAATTGCTTTACTCCGCTCTTCATTGAAACAGCGAAGGAACTGCTTGATCGGCTTGAACTTAGTATCCACATTAAGGTGGTGCTCAGCGAATTCTCTAGGTACACCCGGCATGTCAGACGGCTTCCATCCGAAGATGTCCCGATTCTCACGGATGAATTCGATGAGCGCGCTTTCCTATGCGGGGTCCATGTTAGCCCCGATGGTGAACTGTTGTGATGAGTCGCCCGGAGTGAAATCCACCAGCTTGGTATCATCCGCCGCAAACTTGAGGGGCTGCTCAGATTCCGTGTTAGGCTTCTTTAGTGGAGTCATATCTTCCGGGTCAACATTCTCCTTATAGAACTTAAGCTCTGCTTCAGCATAGCTTGACTCTGCTTAAGCTGCGTCTCCTTCCTCACACTCAAGAGCCATATTCCGATCACCATGCACAGTAATTGTTCCATTCAACCCGGGCATCTTGAGCTGCAAGTAAACATAGCAAGGCCTAGCCATGAACTTGGCGTAAGCCGGTCGTCCAAACAGAGCGTGATATGGGCTCTTGATTTTAACCACTTCAAACCACAAAGACTCCACACTGTAATTGAACACATCACCAAAAGCTACCTCCAAAGAAATCTTTCCCACTGGATAGGCCGACTTGCCGGGCACCACACCGTGAAAACTGTTGAAGAGGGCTTAAGATCGTTGTCAAGCAAACCCATCCGACTGAAAGTGTCATAATACAGGATGTTGATCCTGCTGCCACCATCCATAAGAACTTTAGTGAACACATATCCTCCTACTTGGGGGGCAACTACCAAAGCCAGTTGCCCCGGGTTATCAACACGCGGCGGGTGATCCGCCCTACTCCAAGTTATGTCCTACTCGGACCACTTCAAATACTGCGGGAGAGCCGGCATGACTGCGTTAACCGCCCGCTTGCGCACCTTCCGGTCTCGCTTGTCATGGCTGGTTGTAAAAACATGATACTGACCCCCACTGAGCTGTTTCGGGTTAGTCTGGTACCCCGATTGGTTATTCTGCTGCTGGCCTCCACCGCCAGATTGCTGCTGATGACCTCCTTGATTGCCTTGACCCTGGTAACCGGATCCTGAGCCGCCACCACCAAAGCCGGCTCCTGACCCGCCCGGCCCTGAGCCGCCTGACGGACCATTACCGTTATTACGATGCTGTTGAAGGCTGTAATCCCGGAATTGCCGCATAATACTGCAATCTCTCCAGGTGTGACCTGCCGGCCTATCAGGCCGGCTGTGTTCTGGACAAGGTTTTTTGAGCATCTCTTCCAAGTTGAAAGGAGCTTTACCCTTGTTAAAGGGTGCCCTGAAGTTCCCATTGCCCTTAGCATGATTGTTCCCAGCGCTGGTGTTCGCCACCAATTCTGACCCGCCATCCGGGTTCTTTCGCTTGCCCGGGTTGTTATTTTCGGCCGCAATTTGCTGCTGACCCTTGCCATTGTTGTTTTTCTTACCCTGACCCGATTTCTCATCATCGGAGCCAGGATCCTTCGTGTTATCGGAGTCTGCATATTTGGTGAGAGCCGCCATGAGCTCCCCCATATCTTGGCACGTGCGCTTGAGCCGGCCAAGCTTCTGTTTCAAAGGTGTGAAATGGCAATTCTTCTCTAGAATCAAAACTGCTTGAGCTGCTGTAATCTGTTCTGAAGAGTGGATGATGGTTGAGACCCGTCGGACCCAGTGATGAGCCGACTCGTCATTATGCTGCACACAATGGTCCAAATCCACAATCGTCATGGGCTGCTTGCACGTTCCTTCGAAATTTTTGATGAATTTCGCCTTCCACTCGGCCCAGGAATTAATGGTATTGGGTGGCAAGCCCTTCAACCACGTGCGAGCCGGCCCTTCCAGCATCATGATGAAATATTTGGCACATACTGCATCACTAACGTCCAACATCTCCATGGCCAGCTCATAGCTTTCGATCCAAGCCTCTGGAGGTAGGTCTGCAGTATAATTGGGCACCTTACGAGGACCTTTGAAATCCTTTGGTAGACGCTCGTTCCGTAGAGCCGGTGCTAAACACGGCACTCCCACAGCCCTGGAGGTTACTCCTGCCCCTACTGAGACGGAAGGTGCAACTGTGGGTTCCTGATGAGCCACCACCGCCGCCAGAGCCGCCGCTTCTCGCTGTACCCTTGCCCGATCCACCAGCGCCTGAGCATCCAGAGCCGCCCGATCGACCTGCGGCGGGTTCCGATGTCGTTCACTGCTAGAAACCGCCGGCGACTCATAACGTCGGCTGTAGCTGCGGCTGGGGATGGGGGTCG
The DNA here is from genome assembly GCA_039707655.1 of Elymus sibiricus. Taxonomy (NCBI): domain Eukaryota; kingdom Viridiplantae; phylum Streptophyta; class Magnoliopsida; order Poales; family Poaceae; genus Elymus; species Elymus sibiricus. The sequence continues at coordinate 493,268,385 of CM077671.1, forward strand.
AATGCACGCGACTCCGGCTGTACGTATACTTCTCCTGCTGTGCCACCGCCGTCCGCAGGTATCCAATAGCGTTCCGCACCTCCTCTGTAAAAGGCGCCTCGTCGGGGATGGGAATTGTATCAAGCCTGGTGGCCGCCGCCACCATGTTCTCCGCCGTGTTAGAATAATGACCCGGTGGCATCGGAAAAAACTGTGGCGGGTTTTGGTTCCGTCGGGGCGGGTCTGGCTGCTGATGCTGAACCGCCGCCCGGCTTCCAGGTACTTACGCCGTCCGGGTTACGGTCAAAGGCACATTCCGTCCCGTCCCTGGCATGTTGAAAATATTTCTGGCTTCATACTGATCTGGCAAGCGGGATTGATGCCTCATCCGCTGAACCGCCGCCGCAGACTGCTGCTCTAACTCAAAACGGAAAGCGTCCGCCTTAAGGCGCTCCGCCTCAGCATCCATCTGAGCCTTCAACGCATTGATTTCCTGTTGGACTTCGGTCATCTATTTCTTCAACCTCAGTGGCCATCAGGGTTGTAAGCTCATTCATCAGATCCAGAAGAACCTGAGCCGGCGGCCTGCCAACCCTAGACCCAGTCGCACCGGCGGCTGAGCTGCCAGGAGCCGCCGCTGAACCCGCCATGAAGACGGCAGCGTGGTGCAGCGGCTCATAATCCTCCGGCTCATGATACTCCGACTCGGGGTAAGGCTCGATGTAGCCCCCGAGCCCACCGTTGTGAAGCTGATAGATTGATTCCATCTCTCCGCTCGAGGATCCATCCTCTGAACAGATGAGAGTTTCTTCCCGTGACATAGAACCTTCAAGCTCCATGCCCTGGGTGAAGCCGACAAAGACATGCTTCCTGCCCGGGTCAGCACGGGCGGGTTGCACGCGTCGGGCGGGTTGCCCGCGCCGGGCCGGTTCGACGATGTCGGTGCAGATGTCCGGCCCGGGTTTAGATCCGCCGATCTTGCCGATGAAGATGTGGATTCTGCCGAAGGGGACCCGGAAACCGTACTCAATTGAGTCGGCCTCGGGGCCCCAGCCGGCGTCATCGATGTAGAGCCGGCCGCGGCGACTCTTGGTCATCTTGCCAACAGCGTACCCCTCGATCCCTAGGAGAGAGCCCTTTGAGAACTCAACACCACCGAGCGCTAACCCCACGGTGGGCGTCAACTGTCGTGGTTTTGTCACGGCAGATGTCCGAAGACTTAGGTTCGAGGCCATCGCTAAGGCGGTGGACTCAAAGGGGCTGATCGAGACGAGGGACACGAGTTTACCCAGGTTCAGCCCCTCAAGAAGAGGTAAAAGCCTACGTCCTGCTTGTGTTGTATTGATTGGAGTATCGATTACAAGGGAGCGGGATTCGCTTGACCTAGTTCTCGATTGATTGGTTTCTGTCTAAGCCGCCCCAGGGTCTCACCTTTATATAGGAGGTCAAGGCCCTGGGTTACACGAGTCTCAAACCGACTCACACAACGTATTCAATCCTGTCTCTAAGCCGCCTTGCCATCTTGGGCAAGCCATCTCCGGGTGGCTTAACCACCTTGGTGTTCACACCATCTTCTGTCTCTGGGCCTTCCTTTTGTCCCGTCAGGTAAGCCGCCATGAGGCCCGGCCTTCATCGTCTGGCCCACCTCATAGGTCTTGGCGTTATGAGCCGCCAGGTATGACCCGGCCCCTCCTGGGCGGGTCTTACCACGGGGTTATATCCCCAACAGGTCCCCTTCGGTGGAATTCACGTCTTCATCGGCAAGATCGGCGGAACTAAACCCGGGCCGGACATCTGCACCGACCTCATCGAGCCGGCCCGGCGCGTGCAACTCGCCCGTGTTAACCCGGGTAGGAAGCATGTCTTCGTTGGCTTTACCCAAGGCATGGAGAGCTTGAAGGTTCCATGTCGAGGGAGGAAACTCTCATCTTCTCAGAGGATGGATCCTCGAGCGGAGAGACGGAATCGATCTATCAGCTTCACAACGGCGGGCTTCAGGGCTACGTCGAGGATTACCGCGAGCTAGAGTATCATGAGCCGGAGGACTATGGGCCGCCGAACCACGCTGCTGTTTTCATGGCGGGTTCAGCGCTGGCCCCTAGTAGTACAGCCGCCGGTGCAACCGGGTCTGGAGCTGGCAGGCCCCCAGCTCAAGTTCTTCTGGATCTGATGAATGAGCTCACAACTCTGATGGAAACCGAGGTCACTGCTGAAAATCAAGCGGCCCGTAACACGGAGATCACGAGGTTGAAGAACCAGATGGCCGAAGTCCAATAGGAAATCAACGCGCTGAAAGCTCAGATGGATGCTGAGGCGGAGCGCCTTAGGGCGGATGCTTTTTGCCTTGAGTTAGAGCAGCAGTCCGCAACGGCGGTTCATTAGATGAGGCATCAATCCTGTCTGTCGGATCAATATGAAGCCAGAAACCTTTTTAACATGCCAGGGACGGGATGGAACGTGCCTCGGACCGTAACATGGACGGCGGAAGTACCTAGAAGCCGGGCGGCGGTTCAGCGTCAGCAGCCAGACCAGCCCCACCGGAACCAGACCCCACCAGAGTTTTTTCCAACGCCGCCGGGTCATTATTCCAACCTGGCGGAGAACATGGTGGCGGCGGCAACCAGGCTTGGTACAATTTCCATCCCCGACGAGGCGCCTTTTGCAGAGGAGGTGCGGAACGCTATTGGATACCTACGGATGGCGGTGGCCCAGCATGAGAAATATACTTACAGCCGGAGCCGCGTGCATTCAACCCCCATCCCTAGCCGCAGCTACAGCCGACGCTATGAGTCGCCGGCAGTTTCCAGTAGTGACCGACATCGAAACCCGCCGTGAGATGATCGGGCGGCTCTGGATGCTCAGGCACTGGTGGATCGGGCAAGAGCACAGCGAGAGGCGGCGGCTCTGGCAGCTGCGGCGGCTTATCAAGAAACCACGGTCGCACCTACCGTTTCGGTAGGAGATGGAATAACATCCAGGGCTGTGGGAGTGCCGTGCTTAGCGTTGGCTTTGCGTAATGAGCGTCTGCCAAAAGACTTCAAAGGTCCTCGCAAGGTGCCCAATTATACTGCTGACCTGCCTCCAGAAGCTTGGATTGAAAGCTATGAGCTAGCCATGGAGATGTTGGATGTTAGTGATGCAGTATGTGCTAAGTATTTCATCATGATGCTGGAAGGGCCAGCTCGCACGTGGTTGAAGGGTTTGCCACCTAACACCATTAATTCCTGGGCCGAGTTAAAGGTGAAGTTTATCAAGAACATTCAGGGAACGTGCAAGCAGCCCATGACCATTGTGGATCTGGATCATTGCGTGCAGCGTGAGGACGAGTCAGCTCATCACTGGGTCCGGCAGGTCTCAACCATCATCCACTCTTCTGATAACATTACGGCGGCTCAAGCGGTTTTGATTCTGGAGAAGAATTGCCACTTTACGCCCTTGAAGCAAAAGCTTGGCCGGCTCAAACGCTCATGCCAAGACATGGGGGAACTCATGGCGGCTCTAACCAAGTATGCAGACTCTGATAACATGAAGGACCCTGGTTCTGACGATGAGAAGTCGGCCAAGGGTAAAAAGAATAACAATGGCAAGGGTCAATCGCAGAACGGGGGAGGAAACAACAACAATGGCAATGGCGGAAAGCGGAAACACCAGGACGGCGGGTCAGATCTTGTGGACAACACCAATACGGGGAATAACCGTGGCAAGGGGAACGGCAAGCCGCCGTTTAAGCGGAAGCCGACTGACATGGAGGCGATACTGAATGCTCCTTGCCCGAAACATAGCCTTCCCGACCAACCGTCTACTCATGCTTGGAGGGATTGTTGGATCATGCGTGAGTATCAAAACCTCAACGCTAACCAGCAACAAGGCGGCGGCAGTGGACCGTCCGGCGGGTCAGGATCCGGTCCTTCCGGGTCTGGCTTTGGTCCGGGCGGCTCAAGCTTTGGCCATCAGGGCCAAGGAAATCATGGAGGTAATCATCAACAGTCTGGCGGTGGAGGTCAGCAACCAAATAACCAGTCCGGGTATCAGAGTAACCCCAAGCAGCTTAATGGAGGGCAGTACCATGTTTTCACAACCAGCCTCGACAAGCGAGACCGGAAGGTGCGCAAGCGGGCGGTTAATGTAGTCATGCCGGCTCTCCCGCAATATTTGAAGTGGTCTGAGTATGACATAACTTGGAGCAGGGAGGATCACCCGCCGCGTGTTGATAACCCGGGGCAGTTGGCTTTGGTAGTTGCCCCCCAAGTGGGAGGATACGTGTTCACTAAAGTGCTTATGGATGGTGGCAGTAGCATCAACATCCTGTACTATGACACTTTCCGCCGGATGAATTTGCTTGACAAGGATCTTAAGCCCTCTTCAACAGTTTTTCATGGTGTGGTACTCGGAAAGTCGGCTTATCCAGTTGGAAAGATTTCCTTGGAGGTAGCTTTTGGCGATGAATTCAATTACACGGTGGAGTCTTTGTGGTTTGAGGTGGTCAAAATCAAGAGCCCTTACCACGCTCTATTCGGTCGACCGGCTTACGCCAAATTCATGGCTAGGCCTTGCTATGTTTACCTGCAGCTTAAGATGCCCGGGTTAAATGGGACGATCACTGTGCATGGTGATCGGAAGACGGCTCTTGAGTGTGAGGAAGCTGATGCAGCCTACGCAGAGTCAAGTTGCGCTGAGGCGGAGCTCAAGTTTTATAAAGAAAATGTTGACCCGGCAGATATGACTCCATTGAAGAAGCCTAACACAGAATCTGAGCTGCCCCTCAAGTTTGTGGCAGAAGATACCAAGGTCGTGGACTTTACGCCGGGCGACTCATCACAGCAGTTCACTATTGGGGCCAATATGGATCCCACATAGGAAAGCGCGCTCATCGAATTCATCCGTGAGAATCGGGACATCTTTGCATGGAAGCCTTCTGACATGCCGGGTGTACCGAGAGAATTCGCTGAGCACCACCTTAATGTGGATCCTAAATTTAAGCCGGTTAAGTAGTTCCTCCGACGATTCAATGAGGAAAGGCGTAAGGCTATTGGAGAAGAGGTGGCCCGGCTCTTGGCAGCTGGGTTCATCGTTGAAGTTTTCCACCCGGAGTGGCTCGCGAACCCGGTGTTGGTACTCAAGAAGAATGGCACGTGGCGTATGTGCGTGGATTACACGGATCTTAACAAGGCATGTCCGATTGACCCATTTGCTCTCCCCCGCATTGATCTAATTATTGACGCGACGACGGTTTGTGAGAGTCTGTGCTTCCTGGATGCTTATTCAGGGTATCATCAGATCAAGATGGCAGTTAAAGACCAAGAGAAGACGGCTTTCATTATGCCTTTTGGTGCTTTATACTATGTGTCTATGCCTTTCAGGCTCAAGAGTGCCCAGGCGACTTACCAGCGTTGTGTGCAGAATTGTCTTCATGGTCAAATTGGGCGCAATGTTCATGCCTATGTGGATGATATTGTGGTCAAGTCCAGGAAGAAGGAGACTGTGCTGGCTGATTTGAAGGAAACCTTTGATAATTTGCGGGTTTACAAGATGATGCTTAACCCGGCAAAGTGTGTTTTCGGTGTGCCTGCAGGCAAGCTCTTGGGATTTTTAGTCTCTGAGCGTGGCATTGAAGCTAACCCGGACAAGATAAAGGCTATTACTTCCCTGTCTGAGCCGGCATGCATTAATGATGTTTAGCGCCTGGCGGGTCGAATCGCTGCGTTGAGCCAGTTTATAAGCCGCCTGGGTGAGAAGGCTATTCCTCTGTATCAGATGATGAAGAAAACAGACAATTTTGTTTGGAGTAATGCGGCTAATGAGGCGTTTGAGGCGCTCAAAAAATAGTTGGCTGAGCCGCCTGTTCTGGCCGCTCCCATGGAAAAGGAACCTCTACTCTTATATGTGGTGGCTAATAACAAGGTTGTCAGTGCTGCAGTTGTGGTGGAGCGCAAGGAGGCGGGTAAGGAGTATCCAGTTCAACGGCCGGTTTATTATGTCAGTGAGGTCCTGACGGAGTCTAAGCAAAGATACCCTCATTGGCAAAAACTGGTGCTTGGGGTGTTTATGGCCAATCGCAAGCTGAAGCATTATTTCCTTGGTCACCCGATCGCAGTGGTTAGTTCTGCTCCTTTGGGAGATATAATCCAAAACAGAGAAGCCACTGGAAGGATTGCTAAGTGGGCAATTGAGCTTGGGCCTCTTAATCTGAAATATGTGCCTCGGAGAGCTATCAAGTCTCAAGCCCTGGTGGATTTAATCAATGATTGGATAGAATGTCAAATTCCTGAGGAGAAGCCGGATAATACTTATTGGAAGATTCACTTTGATGGATCCAGGCAATTGGAAGGCTCGGGGGCTGGAGTTATGTTTTAAGGCTAATGTTTCCTTGTACTAACAATACAGCGGCATACGAGGCTTTGCTTCATGGGCTCCGGGTTGCCAAGGACATGAACTTGAGCCGGGTCAGATGTCTTGGCGACTCGGACCTGGTGGCTCAGCAAGTCTCTGGCACCTGGGATTCTAAGGACCCTCGCATGGCGGCTTATCGTCAGGTGGTTGATGTTATTGCCGAGCACTTTAAATGCTATCAGGTGGATCATATTGACCGCCAGAAGAATGAGGCGGCTGACGCTTTATCAAGGCTGGGGTCTCAGCATAAGCCGGTGCTGCCTAATGTGTTCTTGGACGTTTTGCATCACCCGTCGGTCAAGTTACCGTCGGAGGAGGACTTGGCTATACCTGACCCGGAGGAGCAATTGGTGGTGGCTCTTCGCGCGATTCCTGACTGGACATTGCCTTATCTGACGTACCTGACTCGCGGCGAGTTACCTCAAGACGAGACTCTGGCACGGCAGATCACAAGGCGGTCTAAGTCTATGACTATTATCAACGGCGAGTTACATCGACGTAGTGTGACTGGTGTTTTCCAGCGCTGTGTTTCTCCTGATGAGGGCCGTGAGATCTTGCAAGAAATTCATGCTGGCGATTGTGGTCATCATGCCGGGTCAAAATCATTGGTGGCCAAGGCCTTTCGACACGGGTTTTACCGGTTAACAGCTCATAAAGATGTGGAGGATCTGGTCACTAAATGCGGCGGGTGTCAAAAATTTGGGCGACGTGCCCATGTGCCGGCTCAAGAACTACGGATGATTCCAATCACCTGGCCGTTTGCAGTCTGGGGGCTTGATATGGTAGGACCTTTTCAGAGGTCTAAGGACAAGAAGACCCACCTCTTGGTGGCGGTTGATAAGTTTACTAAGTGGATTGAAACTGAGCCCGTCAGCAAGTGCGATGCAGCAACAGCAGTTCAGTTCATCAAAAAGCTGATCTTTCATTTTGGTTATCCGCATAGTATCATCACTGATAATGGTACAAATCTGTCCAAGGGGGCTATGAAGGAATTCTGTAATGAGGAGCATATACGTCTTGATGTATCTTCGGTGGCTCACCCACAGTCTAATGGTCAAGCTGATCGAGCGTGCTAATCAGGAAATTTTGAGAGGTATCAAACCCCGGCTTATGGTCCCTTCGGAGCGCACGCCGGGTTGTTGGGTGGAGGAGTTACCATCTGTTCTTTGGAGCATAAGAACCACCCCCAACAGGTCTACAGGCTATACACCCTTCTTCATGGTTTACGGCGCAGAAGCAGTTCTCCCCAGTGATATTCGTCATGACTCGCCCAGAGTGGCGGCTTATGTGGAGACTGACAATGAGGCGGCGCGTCAGGATGCTTTGGATGCCTTGGACGAAGAGCGGGATCTTGCAGCAACTCGATCGGCAATTTATCAGCAAGACCTGCATCGCTATCATAGCCGTAGGGTCAAGACCCGGACGTTCCAAGAAGGCGACTTAGTGCTCCGGTTGATTCAAGACCAGTCAAATATGCACAAGTTGTCACCTCCTTGGGAAGGGCCGTTTGTGATTAGCAGAAATCTCAACAATGGCTCTTACTATCTCATGGATATATGGGAAAGTGACAAGTCTCGCACTTCTGGTGAGGAGACCAAGAGGCCATGGAATATTGCTCATCTTCGGCCATACTATACTTAAGCCGCCAGTCGGCTCTCATCAATATACATATCCCTGCCATTGTATAAACCATCTTTTACGATATAATAAAGTTGGCATCCCCATGATTAGGGGCCTCTGCCGTTTTTCTCCACACTGAGTGTCATACAAAGGAGTTGATCCTTTCCATCAGGTCGCTTGGGGGCTTTTAAACCCTCTTGACCCAGCTTTCCGCCATGAAATTACATACAAAGGAGTTGATCCTTCATCCGGTCTCTTGGGGGCTTTTAAACCCTCTTGGCCAGGTTTATATTACAAAGGAGTTGATCCTTAAATTGGTCACTTGGGGGCTTCCAACCCTATGGGTTTAGCTTACTTACCCTCTTGACCCGGCTTTCCATCATGTCCGAGTTAAACCTGCCTGTTTACAACTTGCTACTCCGCTATGTGACCCGCCGAACTCTTGACAGTTATTCTTGATAAGTGACCCTGAACTTTTCTAAGTTATTCTCGCACGAAGACACTAAACTGGTCAAGGTTTAAATGGCGGCTTTTGTCACGAGAGAGTAGGCTTACAGTGAGCGAGGATAAACTCGTCTTGTCTACCGAACCCCCTCCGCTATGTGGCCTGTTGTACTCTTAGCAATGTCAATCTTTTAAAAGACCCTGAACTTGCTAAGGTTTAAACAACGGATTTATGTCACGTGAGGCCCGGTTTGCCAGTTTTCAGGCTTGCCGCCTAGTTTCTTCGGAAACAAAATGTTTTCATAAAACCAAGAGTTATCTTGTCCTGCCGTGCCTTTAAAGCCGGCTTATAGGATGAGACATACAAGTGTTTGTTCTTGCAGGTACTCTCATGGTAAGATTCTAAGTTTTGGAAAATTTCCGGCTTGGTCCATGGAGTATAAGCCGCCCGGCGAGTTAAGAACAATCCAAGTGATTGCATATCAAAAGATAAATCGCCAGAAGAACATGCAGTTAAGAGTTTTCTATAACTATTACAAGGCTACTCAAAAGCCCCAAGCGTTGAAGACTTCAAGTTTTTCAACAAATCTGAATCCGGCGAAATAAATAAGGTCGGGTTACATGATGCAAGGTTTTTCTTTAGCTCGCCGCCGGGTCTTCGATTTCTTCGATCTGGAGGTTGTCCACATCCCAATTGCAATTTGTCAAAGCTTCAAACATAGCTTCACCGTGCATGATTGGAGACGGGTCAACATCAGGAGCGAAGAGATGCTTACGGCATTGGGGAACTAGGCTCTTGGGTTCAAAAGTCGGCCCTTGAATACGCTTGTTATCTGCAGAGTAAGCCGCCTGGTACACTGATAAGTCAGCTTCTATGGCCAGCCGGCTTGCCAGGATCCGGGACGCCTTATGGCAACGGGTGTAGTCTTCTTGCGTAAACTCAGAGCCGTCGTCCTTCAGCGCCGGGAAGCCATCCATCATTTCGTCCGGGTTAAGTTCCGGGGCATTAGCCAGCGACCGGCTCAAAGCAGACATTGCACCCTTACGGGCGGCTGATGTTTTCAATTCTTGAAGCTGCATTGGGATAGTGGACATGGTTTCCAGCACACCCTTCATAAACTTTGGAATGCCCCTCTCAGACATGACGGCCTTGATGGTGATTAGAGACCCGGCATAAAGTTGCTCTATTAGAGAGTATAAGGCCTTGATCTTAAGCAGGCTGTCGCTGGGCAGTTGGCGGCTCCGTTCACCTACAGACAAGTCAGAAATTTTTATAAGCCGCCTGTGGAAGGTATTGAGCAGTATTTTTTACGGTTAAAGGTACTTACCAAACACAGCTCCTATCATATGGGTTATGTGGCCCTTTAGGGTGTTCAGCTCATCAGTCACAGTTTTGAGCCGGCCCTCTGCATCTTCAGAACGCTTGGTCAGGGCGGCTTGGACCGATTCGGCGTCTTTCTTGAAAGTTTTGAGCTCGTCCTTGATCACGTCCAGCTCAGTCAAAGAGATCTGACATTTAGCATCAGACTCGGCTCGGCCTTCTTGTTGCTTTGCTAAGCTCTTCTTCAGATCTGTCACGATCAACTCAGCGGCGTTCAAAGACTCCTGCATATAATAAATCATGATAGAGCAAAGTTCTCAGTTTTAAGCCGCTAGTCCGGCTCACACAGTTTATGCCAAAAGTTGGTACAAGGATTGCAAGTCCCAAGCAGATTACAGGCAATTTACTTGACACTTGTGGGCTAATGTGTCTCAATTTTTACTCCTAGAGCCGGCTCATCACTTAGGTAATGACCCGGCCCTTGGGGGCTATGATTTGCGCTTGCTCTACGAGTGATTGCCGGATTATTACTCAGGTAATGACCCAGCCCTTGGGGGCTACAATCGGCTCTTATTCTATGAGTGAGTGCCTGCTCATTACTTCGGTAATGACCCGGCCCTTGGGGGCTACGATTGGCGCTTACACTATTGTTGAGTGCCGGCTCATTACTTAGGTAATGACCCGGCCCTTGGGGGCTACACTTGGCATTCAATATATGTTTCACATGCCGATGGTTTTTTAACAAAGTGGTCAACTTAATGCAAGACCCGGCTGACCTTTTGACGGAACAACCGGCCCTTGGGGGCTACATAAATATATACATGAAGAGGCAAGGGAGGTGAAGTACCTCATATTTTGACTTCATCTTGGCCACCAGGCTGGCCTCCATGTCTCGGCTGGCAAACAGACGGCTTAGATACCCGGAGTGTAATTCATAAGCACTGAGTCTATCCAAGTTTGAAAGATCAGAAGGAGTCTTCTCTTGCTTGGAGGGAGCTGCTTCGTCTTCCTTGATGTGTTTTGATAGCGCACGTGAAGAAGCTGGAGTTTCGTAAGCCGCCCCAGTAACAATGACTTCTTCATGAGAAGCCATGGGTTCAGTTGACGGACGGGGAATGGGCGGCTTAGGAGCAGATTCCGGATGAACTTCAGGAGTTTCAATATCCATAGCAGCCGGCTCAGTCTGTGGAGGAGCTTCTTCAGGGGCATCTTCAGAACCTTAGAAGGCTCAGTATGAGAGTGAGGAATATTAGGTGTTGGGATCTCCGGGTCTTGGACGTCAGGAGTTGCAAATGACCCGACCCCTTTCTTTGCTTGGCTTGAGCCTTGTGAGCAAAGGCGAAATTGGGTATACTATGATAAAGTAGGAGATATTAAACATACTTCGGGATATAGAATTGCTTACCCCGGGTTAATAATGAGAGGAGGCAGCTTTGAGGCGGTTGAATCGCCAGAAGAAGGAGGCGAGTCCTGGAAAAATTTAGCATTGCTAAACCTGTCAATAAGCTCCAAAGATAATGAACAGATAAGATAAGTTTAAGACAAGGAAGTACCTCGGTGCGCTGTCTCCGGGGGGCCGGCTCATTCGGTAAGCCGGTTAACAAATCTCCAGAGCCGGCGCTCCGGGTCTGACGTCTGCTGTCATCTTGCTGTTTCTTCAAAAGAAGGTAATGACTCAAGTAAGCAAAAGGACGGGAACTCTTTACCTTCCGTACAACTCGCCATACTCTCTTTATTGGTGAAAGATCCAGGTCAGAGGAGACAATGATCACCTCAGCAGCGTTGGCATGACTTGTTTCAGCTTCTTCCTGTGCATAATTGCCATCAATAAGTTGCATAAAGAGAAGGCCAAGGGAGTCAAGTTCTACCTCTGAATCGTCTAAATCAAATAGTTCCTCCGTTGACTGTTTCCTTTTGCGGGTTGGCGCCTTAGACTTTGAGGCCTTTGGGACCTTACTCTTTTTCTTGAGAGTCGGGGGCAGCAGTTTCTTCCAGAATGAAGAGCCGGCCTGCTAAAGACAAAGTATATTGGCAGAAAAAGGTTAACAAAGTATGAGGTTAAAAGAGTGGATGAGGGTTAAGATGAAAAGACTTACATCCGGAGCCGGGCTGAATGCACAGAAGGGGCTTAAGCTTGTCTTGCTGCAGGCGACTAATGTTTCCCCTAGCTGAGACTTAACGATAGTGTTAAGATCTTGGTCCTTCAGAGGGGTCCGGGTGAAGCGCTGAGGGTCATCCAGTTTACCGGTGTATTCGCACATTAAAGCGCCACGGCGGCTTAACGGCAGAATCCTCCAGGAGACCCAGCAGCGGGTCAGATCAACACCCGTCAAACCATTGGCTAACAAAGCCCTGACCTTTGAGAAGGTAGATGCATATTGAGCACGCCCGGCGGCTGACATCCGATCTGGAAGCTCTGTATCCGTGCAGAGCCGGTAGGAGCGGTAACCCGGCAGAGGGTTCTCCCCTTCAGGTGAAGTGTCTTGGCAATAAAACCAAGTCTTGTTCCACTCCTTGGGGTGACTGGGCAGAACCGCCGCTGGGAAGAGTACGTCCCTCCGCCTCTAAAGAGTAACACCCCCGAGTTCAAGGCTTAACCCGTCCGCCATCTCTGTTTCGCGGTTGATATAAAAATACTACTTAAAAAGGTCGACGGATGGCTCCTCCTGAAGATAGGCTTCACAGAAGGTTTGAAACTGACACATATTGGTCACAGAATTCGGACCGATGTCTTGTGGGTGCAGCTTGAAGGCGTGTAAGACGTCCCGGAATTTTTTTGACCCGGGCGGGGAAAAGCCCCGAAGAAGGTGATCTATAAAGACAATGACCTCCCCCTCTTTGGGTTTAGGGGTGGCCTCATTTCCTAGAACTCGCCAGTGGATTACATTCTGAGCCGGCAGAACCCCCATCGTGACGAACTCCTTGAGAGATTCTTCAGTCACTCCGGACTTTACCCAGTTGCAAGTGGATGGAGTCTTCGACATGCTGGCGGCTTAGGAAGCTGTGGGAAGGCATGAATATTTGGCAGCTTAAAAATACATTTTGACCAAAGTCGCTACAGTTATAAATGGTGACAACATTGGGCGGGTCAATAAAGATTGTGAGCCACCGAAGCTACTTATGGCGAGACAAAGTGACCCGGCGGCATTTTTGGCGGGTCAAGTTTATCTATGCAGATTGAGAAAATTGCTAAGTGTTGAGAAACCAATTCTACAACTACAGCTACGGATTCAAGATCTACGGGTAAGAGAAAAAGAAAAATATTCTAGCCCTAAAAGAACTAGCGGAAGAATAGGTGGCCGTTACTCCGATTCAAACAAGCTACAGATCTACAATGAGTGCGGCATAAGTGCGGAGTGTTGGGGAACGTTGCATGGGAAACAAAAATTTTCCTACGCACACACAAGATCTATCCATGGTGATGAGCATCTACGAGAGGGAGAGTGAATCTACATACCCATGTAGATCGCTAAGCGGAAGCGTTAAGAAACGCGGTTGATGTAGTCGAACGTCTCCGCGATCCAAATCGCAAGTCGTCCCTCGAACCGATCACGAACTAGTGCCGAACGGACGGCACCTCCGCGTTCAACACACGTACAGCTTGATGACGCCTTCACCTCCTCGATCCAGCGAGCGATGGTGAAGTAGTAGATGAGTTCCGGCAGCACGACGGCGTGGTGATGGTGGTGAGGAACAATCTCTGCAGGGCTTCGCCAAGCGCTACGGAGATTATGACGGAGGAACTAGAGGGTTAGGGTTGCCGGCACACGGCTTGGGGAATTCGTGATGTGTTCCGGGTGCTAGCCCTGCCCCTCTATTTATATGTTGAGCCCTGGGGTCGAAACTTGGAAAAAGAGCCTCCTCAAAGTCGGTTTGGCCCGCAAGGCAAGAGTCCTGCTCGGACTCCAGGACCAGACGCCAGGGTCCTCGGCGTCTGGACCCAGACGCCAGGGTCCCTGGCGTCTGGCCCTTGGCCTCCGCAAAACTTCCTTTTGCACCTTCCTAAAGCCTCGTGGGCTTTACCCCTTGGCCCAAATAAAGTGTTCTCGTACCCGAACATTTCGGGAAACATCCGAAACTCCTTCCGGTGAATTCCGGAACCCTTCCGGAGACCAAACACTATTATCCCATATATCAATCTTTACCTCCGGACTATTCCAGAGCTCCTCGTCATGTCCGGGATCTCATCCGGGACTCCGAACAACTTTCGGTCACCAACATAACAAGTCAACTATACTTATATCGTCACCAAACGTTAAGTGTGTAGACCCTGCGGGTTCGAGAACTATGTAGACATGACCGAGACACCTCTACGGTCAATAACCAATAGTGGGACCTGGATGCCCATATTGGCTCCTACATATTCTACGAAGATCTTTATCGGTTGAACCTCTATGTCAAGGATTCAGTTAATCCCGTATGATGTTCCCTTTGTTTATCGGTATGTTACTTGCCCGAGATTCGATCGTCGGTATCTCTATACCTAGTTCAATCTCGTTACCGGCAAGTCTCTTTACTCGTTCCGTAATACAAGATCCCGTGGCTAACACTTTAGTCACATTGCTTGCAAGGCTTATAGTGATGTTGTATTACCGAGTGGGCCCTGAGATACCTCTCCGTCACACGGAGTAACAAATCCCAGTCTTGATCCATGCCAATTCAACAGACACCCTCGGAGATACCTGTAGAGCATCTTTATAGTCACCCAGTTACGTTGCGACGTTTGATACACACAAGGTATTCCTCCGGTGTCCGTGAGTTGCATGATCTCATGGTCAAAGGAACAGATACTTGACATGCAAAAAACAATAGCAATAAACTGACACGATCATATGCTACGTTTACAGTTTGGGTCTTGTCGATCACATCATTCTCCTAATGATGTGATACCGTTATCAAATGACATCTCATGTCCATGGCTAGGAAACCTTCACCATCTTTTGATCAATGAGCTAGTCAACTAGAGGCTTACTAGGGACACAGTGTTGTCTATGTACCCACACATGTATTTGAGTTTCCAATCAATACAATTATAGCATGGATAATAAACGATTATCATGAACAAGGAAATATAATAATAACCAATTTATTATTGCCTCTAGGGCATATTTCCAACAGTCTCCCACTAGCACTAGAGTCAATAATCTAGTTCACATCACTATGTGATTTACATTGTAATGAATCGAACACCCATACAGTTCTGGTGTTGTTCATGTTTAGCCCTTGGAAGAGGTTTAGTCATCGGATCTGCAACATTCAAATCCGTGTGTACTTTGCAAATATTTATGTCGTCCTCCTTGATGTAATCGCGGATGGAATTGAAGCGTCGCTTTATGTGTCTGGTCCTCTTGTGAAATCTTGGTTCCTTGGCTAGAGCAATGGCACCAGTGTTATCACAAAACAGAGTCATTGGGTTAAGCGCACTAGGCACTACTCCAAGATCTGTCATGAACTCCTTCATCCAGACACCTTCCTTCGCCGCCTCCGAGGCAGCGATGTACTCCGCTTCGCATGTAGAATGAGCTACCACGCTCTGCTTGGAACTGCACCAGCTAACCGCACCCCCATTAAGAATAAATACGTATCCGGTTTGTGACTTAGAGTCATCCGGATCAGTGTCAATGCTTGCATCGACGTAACCCTTTACGACGAGCTCTTGATCACCTCCATAAACGAGAAACATGTCCTTAGTCCTTTTCAGGTACTTCAGGATATTCTTGACCGCCGTCCAGTGTTCCATTCCTGGATCACTTTGAAACCTTCCGACCATACTTATGGCAAGGCTGACATCGGGTCTTGTGCACAACATTGCATACATGATAGAGCCTATGGCTGAAGCATAGGGGATGACACTCATCTTTTCTCTATCTTCTGCAGTCACTGGGCATTGAGTCTTACTCAACTTCACACCTTGCAATACAGGCAAGAACCCCTTCTTGGACTGATCCTTTTTGAACTTCTTCAAAACTTTGTCAAGGTATGTGCTTTGTGAAAGTCCTATCAAGCGTCGTGATCTATCTCTATAGATCTTGATGCCTAATATGAAAGCAGCTTCTCCTAGGTCCTTCATTGAAAAACTCTTGTTCAAATATTCCTTCACGCTTTCCAACATTTCTATATTGTTTCCAATCAGTAATATGTCATCCACATATAATATTAGAAACGCTATAGAGCTCCCACTCACTTTCTTGTAAATACAAGCTTCTCCGTAAACTTGTATAAACCCGAACGCTTTGATCACCTCATCAAAGCGAAGATTCCAACTCCGAGATGCTTGCACCAGTCCATAAATGGATCACTGGAGTTTGCAAACATTGTCAGCATTCTCTGGATCGACAAAACCTTCTGGTTGCATCATATACAACTCTTCCTTAAGGAAACCATTAAGGAACGCTGTTTTGACATCCATCTGCCAAATTTCATAATCGAAAAAAGCAGCTATTGCTAACATGATTCTGACGGACTTAAGCATCGCTACGGGTGAGAAGGTCTCATCGTACTCAACTCCTTGAACTTGTGAAAAACCCTTTGCCACAAGTCGAGCTTTATAGATGGTGACATTACCGTCCGCGTCCGTCTTCCTCTTAAAGATCCATTTGTTCTGAATGGCCTTACGCCCTTCAGGTAATACTTCCAAAGTCCACACTTTGTTTTCATACATGGATCCCATCTCGGATTTCATGGCCTCTAACCACTTCTTGGAATCCGGGCCCATCATCGCTTCTCCATAGCTCGTAGGTTCATCATTGTCCAACAACATGACTTCTAAGACAGGGTTGCCGTACCACTCAGGAGCAGTACGCGTCCTTGTCGACCTACGAGGTTCGATAGCAACTTGATCCAAAGCTTCATGATCATCATCATTAACTTCCTCTTCAGCTGATGTAGGCTCTACAGAAACATCTTTCTGTGCTGCGCTACTCTCAGGTTGAAGTAAAGGTTCAACAACCTCATCAAGTTCTATCTTCCTCCCACTCAATTCTTTTGAGAGAAACTCTTTCTCAAGAAACGTTCCGTTTTTAGCGACAAACACTTTGCCTTCGGATCTGAGGTAGAAGGTATACCCAACTGTCTCTTTTGGGTATCCTATGAAGACGCATTTCTCCGCTTTGGGTTCCAGCTTTTCAGGCTGAAGCTTTTTGACATAAGCATCACATCCCCAAACTTTAAGAAACGACAGCTTTGGCTTCTTGCCAAACCAAAGTTCATATGGCGTCGTGTCAACGGGTTTCGATGGTGCCCTATTTAAAGTGAATGCAGCTGTCTCTAATGCATAACCCCAAAACGATAGTGGCAAATCGGCAAGAGACATCATAGATCGCACCATATCCAATAAGGTTCGATTACGACGTTCGGACACACCATTGCGCTGTGGTGTTCCAGGCGGTGTTAGTTGTGAAACAATTCCACATTGTCTTAAGTGACTGCCAAACTCATAACTCAGATATTCTCCTCCTCGATTAGATCGTAGGAATTTAATCTTCTTGCTACGATGATTCTCAACTTCACTCTGAAATTGTTTGAACTTTTCAAATGTTTCAGACTTGTGTTTCATTAAGTAAATATACCCATATCTACTTAAGTCATCAGTGAAGGTGAAAAAGTAACGATAACCACCGCGCGCCTCAATGCTCATCGGACCGCACACATCAGTATGTATGATTTCTAATAAGTCACTTGCCCGTTCCATTGTTCCAGAGAACGGCGTTTTAGTCATCTTGCCCATGAGGCATGGCTCACATGTGTCAAGTGATTCAAAATCAAGTGACTCCAAAATTCCATCAGCATGGAGCTTCCTCATGCGTTTTACGCCAATATGACCTGAACGGCAGTGCCACAAGAAAGTGGTATTATCATTATCAATCCTACATCTTTTGGCATCAATGTTATGAACATGTGTATCATTACTATCGAGATTCAATAAGAATAAACCCCTTACATTGGGTGCATGACCATAAAAGATATTACTCATATAAATAGAACAACCATTATTCTCTGATTTAAATGAGTAACCGTCTCGCAATAAACAAGATCCAGATATAATGTTCATGCTTAACGCAGGCACTAAATAACAATTATTCAGGTTCATCACTAATCCCGATGGTAATCGAAGAGCGAGCGTGCCGACGGCGATCACATCTACCTTGGAACCATTTCCCACGCGCATCGTCACTTCGTCCTTTGCCAGCCTCCGTCTATTCCGCAGTTCCTGTTTTGAGTTGCAAATATGAGCAACCGCACCGGTATCAAATACCCAGGCACTACAACGAGAGTTGGTAAGGTACACATCAATAACATGTATATCATATATACCTTGTTTGTTGTTGGCCGCCTTCTTGTCAGCCAAATACTTGGGGCAGTTCCGCTTCTAGTGTCCAGTTCCCTTGCAATGAAAACACTCAGTTTCTGGTTTGGGTCCAGCCTTGGGTTTCTTCACGGGAGGAGCAACTGCTTTGCCACTCTTCTTGGAGTTACCCTTCTTACCCTTGCCATTTTTCTTGAAACTAGTGGTTTTATTGACCATCAACACTTGATGCTCCTTCTGAATTTCAGACTCAGCGGCTTTCAGCATCGCAAACAGCTCGGCGACTGACTTGTTCATCCCGTGCATGTTATAGTTCAACACGAAGCTCTTGTAGCTAGGTGGCAATGATTGAAGAACTCTGTCAGTGATAGCCTCTGGCGGAAGGGGCTTCCCCAATTCAGCCAGACGGGTGGAGTACCCAGACATTCTGAGTACGTGATCACTGATAGACCCGTTCTCCTCCATCTTGCAAGCATAGAACTTATCGGAGATCTCATATCTCTCGATCCGGGCATTCTTCTGAAAGATAAACTTCAACTCCTGGAACATCTCATATGCTCCATGACGTTCAAAACGTCAGTCCTGGTTCTAAGCCATACAATATTGCACATTGAACTATTGAGTAATCTTCAGAACGAGCCTGCCAGGCGTTCACAACGTCTAGAGACTCAACTGGAGCGGGTGGATCACCAAGCGGTGCATCAGGGACATAAGCCTTCTGGGAAGCCGTAAGGATAATCCTTAGATTACGGGCCCAGTCCACAAAGTTACTTCCATCATCTTTCAACTTAGCTTTCTCTCGGAACGCATTAAAATTCAGGGGTGCTACTGCGCGAGCCATGATCTACAACATAAATATAGCAAAGACAACTTAGACTATTGTTCTAGATAATGAGTTTAGTTAATCATATTACTTAAAAAAATCCCACTCAAATTGACATCCCTCCGGTCATTCGAGCGTAACATGATCCAAATCCACCAACTCAAGTCCGATCATCACGTGAGTTGAGGTGGTTTCAATGGTGAACATCTTCATGTTGATCATATCTACTATATGACTCATGTTCGACCTTTCGGTCTCTTGTGTTCCGAGGCCATGTCTGTACATGCTAGGCTCGTCAAGTTTAACCCGAGTGTTCCGCACGTGCAACATGGCTTACACCCGTTGTATGCGAACGTAGAGTCTATCACACCCAATCATCACGGCGTGTCTCGAAACGACGAACTTTCGCAACGGTGCACACTCGGGGAGAACACAATTTATCTTGAAATTTAAGTGAGGGATCACCTTATAATGCTACCGTCGTCCTAAGCAAAATAAGATGCATAAAAGGATTAACATCACATGCAAATCATAAGTGACATGATATGGCCATGAACTTGTGCTTTTGATCTCCATCTCCAAAGCACCGGCATGATCTCCATCGTCACCGGCATGACACCATGATCTCCATCATCTTGATCTCCATCAACGTGTCGCCATGAGGTTGTCGCGCCGACTGTTGCTTCCACGACTATTGCTAACTCATAGCGATAAAGTAAAGCAAAACGGTGAAAATAATTAAAGACAACTCTATGGCTCCTGCCAGTTGCCGTACTCATCGACATGCAAGTCGTGATATTCTATACAACACATGATCATCTCATACATCACATATATCTCATCATGTAATTGGCCATATCACATCACAACATACCCTGCAAAAACAAGTTAGACGTCCTCTAATTGTTGTTGCAAATTTTACGTGGCTGCTACGGGTTTGCAAGAACCGTTCTTACCTACGCAAAACCACAACGTGGTGTAGTGATTGCTTTTTGATCTTCTAAAAGAACCCTCTTCATTGAAATCGATTCAACTAAAGTGAGAGAGACAGACACCCGCTAGCCATCTTTATGCAACAAAGTTACATGTCAGTTGAAGGAACCGGTCTCTCGTAAGCGTACGAGTAATGTTGGTCCGGGCCGCTTCATCTCACAATACCGCCGAATCAAGTATCAACTAGTAACGGCAAGCAATATGTATACACCCACGCCCACAACTCGTTTGTGTTCTACTCGAGATCTCATCTACGCATAGACCTAGCTCAGATGCCACTGTTGGGGAACGTTGCATGGGAAACAAAAATTTTCCTACGCACACACAAGATCTATCCATGGTGATGAGCATATACGAGAGGGAGAGTGAATCTACATACCCTTGTAGATCGCTAAGCGGAAGCGTTAAGAAACGCGGTTGATGTAGTCGAATGTCTCCGCGATCCAAATCGCAAGTCGTCCCTCGAACCGATCACGAACTAGTGCCGAACGGATGGCACCTCCGCGTTCAACACACGTACAGCTTGATGACGCCTTCACCTCCTCGATCCAGCGAGCGATGGTGAAGTAGTAGATGAGTTCCGGCAGCACGACGGCGTGGTGATGGTGGTGAGGAACAATCTCTGCAGGGCTTCGCCAAGCGCTACGGAGATTATGACGGAGGAACTAGAGGGTTAGGGTTGCCGGCACACGGCTTGGGGAATTCGTGATGTGTTCCGGGTGCTAGCCCTGCCCCTCTATTTATATGTTGAGCCCTGGGGTCGAAACTTGGAAAAAGAGCCTCCTCAAAGTCGGTTTGGCCCGCAAGGCAAGAGTCCTGCTCAGACTCCAGGACCAGACGCCAGGGTCCTTGGCGTCTGGACCCAGACGCCAGGGTTCCTGGCGTCTTGCCCTTGGCCTCCACAAAACTTCCTTTTGCACCTTCCTAAATCCTCGTGGGCTTTACCCCTTGGCCCAAATAAAGTGTTCTCGTACCCGAACATTTCGGGAAACATCCGAAACTCCTTCCGGTGAATTCCGGAACCCTTCCGGAGACCAAACACTATTATCCCATATATCAATCTTTACCTCCGGACTATTCCAGAGCTCCTCGTCATGTCCGGGATCTCATCCGGGACTCCGAACAACTTTCGGTCACCAACATAACAACTCAACTATACTTATATCGTCACCAAACGTTAAGTGTGTAGACCCTGCGGGTTCGAGAACTATGTAGACATGACCGAGACACCTCTACGGTCAATAACCAATAGCGGGACCTGGATGCCCATATTGTCTCCTACATATTCTACGAAGATCTTTATCGGTTGAACCTCTATGTCAAGGATTCAGTTAATCCCGTATGATGTTCCCTTTGTTTATCGGTATGTTACTTGCCCGAGATTCGATCGTCGGTATCTCTATACCTAGTTCAATCTCATTACCGGCAAGTCTCTTTGCTCGTTCCGTAATACAAGATCCCGTGGCTAACACTTTAGTCACATTGCTTGCAAGGCTTATAGTGATGTTGTATTACCGAGTGGGCCCTGAGATACCTCTCCGTCACACGGAGTAACAAATCCCAGTCTTGATCCATGCCAATTCAACAGACACCCTCGGAGATACCTGTAGAGCATCTTTATAGTCACCCAGTTACGTTGCGACGTTTGATACACACAAGGTATTCCTCCGGTGTCAGTGAGTTCCATGATCTCATGGTCAAAGGAACAAATACTAGACATGCAAAAAACAATAGCAATAAACTGACACGATCATATGCTACGTTTACAGTTTGGGTCTTGTCCATCACATCATTCTCCTAATGATGTGATCCCGTTATCAAATTACATCTCATGTCCATGGCTAGGAAACCTTCACCATCTTTTGATCAATGAGCTAGTCAACTAGAGGATTACTAGGGACACAGTGTTGTCTATGTACCCACACATGTATTTGAGTTTCCAATCAATACAATTATAGCATGGATAATAAACGATTATCATGAACAAGGAAATATAATAATAACCAATTTATTATTGCCTCTAGGGCATATTTCCAACACGGAGCAGACGGCCGCGGGATTCCGACAGTATCGCGAGGCTTCAAAGAAGGTGTTTTCCACCAATCGATGAAGAGCACTCCCGCGAATGATGATGAACACCGACGAACTCTATGGATTCAAAGAAACCCTAGTGCAGATCTGCAGTGGTCAAGATTGGAACCTTAAAGGTGCGGCGGCTGCGCGGGAGCTCTGGTTCATCTCAGGTTGATGCAGCGGCCAATGTCGGTGAAGACGACGAAGATCGAGCGGCGCGACTGGCTTCGGCGGCGCGGGTGTTCGGAGGAAGAAGAAGAAGCTGGAGGCGGGGGAAAATGAAAACGATGACCCCTCGTGCCTATTTATAAGGGCATAATGGTCTTTCAAACGGTCCGGTGCGGGAATCAAGGGAGGACGATGATGATTAAACTAAGAAGACGCCTCGATTTTCGGGCTGGTCATATTAATGACGAAAGATACGCTCTGACGTCAGAGGAATCTTTTTTGATTTTTCTGATGACGTCATGGCGGGTCATGAAAGTTTGTTAGACGCAACGATCGCCCATTTTCGGCGGGTCATGAAGATTCTAAGAGAAAGCGAGACTCGCCAACCAGAAGATTTGAAGATTGACATGAACCGGTTCAAATCAATCTGGGGCCTAATGTTGGGGATATAACCCCAGGGTGTGACCCGCCCAGGTGGGGCCGGGTCATACGGTTGGCGGCTTACGACAAGACGAAGAGTAAGTTTATTTGATGGGCCAGGAGGCCCAGAGCCAGAAGACAGGATGTAACCCGGCAGGCTTGAGCCGCCGGGGGCGACTTGTTAGATAAGGCATGTATAGTTAGAGGCGAGGTCGGTTGTCAATTATAACCCGGCCTCAGACTCTTGTAAGCCCAGGGCCTAGACTCGTGTATATAAGGGCGGGTTACCTTGGCAGCTTAGGCCACGAAACAACTCATCGATAGCTAGGTCAACCGAACTCGCTCCCTTGTAATCGATACCCAATCAATACAACACAAAGCTGGACGTAGGCTTTTACCTCTTTCTGAGGGGCCGAACCTGGGTAACTCTTGTCTCTCGATTCCGATCAACCCCTTCGAGCTCAGCCTAGCGATGGCCTCGAACCTAAGTCCTTTCAAGAGGACATCTGTCGTGACAAAACCACGACAGGTCCCGATAGCGTTGGTATCAGAGCCTGACTGACTGTATGATTACCAAGCCAAACTGGTCGAAGTTGAGTCTAGAAATGCTATAGTTATGTAAGGGAATTGATTGTGGAAGGGAACGTAAGGCTCTTTTTACTCCTCTTCCCGAGTCATTCTATTCTGGGTCACCCTCTTCTTCTCTATGGGGTTAAGAACTAGGCTTCTTATCTACCTCTCAGGATGACGAGTTACTAACCATGGACTTGTAGACTAAGTTGCTTGAGAGTCAACTCCAGTTTTCAAGTATTTCCTCTGTGTGACAATCATTTGGTTAGAATCCTGATGCTAGAAAGTTGAGTGGTTATGCTATCCAATCTTTTCAGGAATGTCTCAAAATTGTTTTTGAGCATTTTCAGCTGTTATGCTGTCCGATTTCTGCTAGGATCTCTAATGCACTTTGCATTATCCTCTGTTTCAGATGCCTCCCCGTCCTTCTCGTCAGGTGGTCCGTCTGACCAGGTGCATTGATGTACCGGGTCACACGGCCATGTTGGTCAGAGTCATGATGGAGACTGGTTATCGTTGGTACCCGGAATATACAGTGGAGGAACAGTACCGCGACTTCAACCAGAGCCAGTATCTTTGTACCGTTAGGATATATCCATCGTATCCTGGAGCTGCAGAGCCGCTTCATTGGACGTATGGCCTAGGTGTCACCATTGATATGGCAGTTCAGGAGGCCGCCTACACGATGCTGACCATTATGAGTGCTCACCATGGTCTACTTCAGAACACTGAGTTCTGCTATATTCCAGCGACACTAGGAGGAGAGGATGGATATCTTGCTGCAGCCTACTATGATCACTCTCATGAGGATCCTAGGCTCCAGTTGATTGCTCAGTTGTTAGAGAACAGGGATCGTGATGCTCGGGCACTTCGTATGGAGCTATATGCCACCCGTCCACGTCTTTGGACCGCACTGACACAGCTTGCACCCGTCGTCCAGACAGGTTATGGAGATTTGGAGATGTTGAGCCCCTTACGAACTCATATGCCCGCTCGCGTAGACTGGCCCGATGTTGGAGGCATCACTCCTCTTCGAGGACCGCTGCTACCGCCAGCGAGAGGACCTAGGCCACATCCGTGTCCTTATGGTTCCCAGGGATCTCAGGCCAGGGTGTTTCCAGACCCTCAGGTTCAGCTTCCAGGTCACGGAGGTAATCTGTATGAGGTGTTCTATGCCGATGCTTGAGTTCGTGAGTGGAGGTGGTAGTATTGTAGCAGTTGTATTTCCACAGTCCTGCCTGTCTTGTGGAATATGACTGAGGTGTGAGTTGAGTTCCGGAGGTGTAGAGAAATAATGTATAGGAAGCCTGTATTGCCTCCGATGAGTTGTTTTATCTTCTCACTAGTTTGTACTTTAGCTTGGGTTTGTACTGAACTATAACATGGTGTGTATAAATCATGGTGTATATATGGCAGTTTGCTTGTACCATGTTGTTCGGGTGTTGACTCCTGCATTCCATGTTGTTCAGTATATTCCATATCTTTGTCCTAGAGTTGTTGTCTTCCTTGTCTAAGATGTTGGTTTTGTTTTTCCCCAGGATGGTTTCCACCAGGAACAACCCCGCTCCTGCTTATGAGCAGGGCGAGGGCAGTGGAGCAAGGCAAGAGAACCTGCCTCACCCACCATCTTTGGCGGAGGTGATGCTTGAGGCAGAACGCAACAAGAGAGAGACCAACAGGCTGCTAGAGCGTATTGAGCAGAATACAGCACGCCCTCCCCGCAATGAGCGTAATGATGGAATATCTCTCAATGACTTCGTGAAGTTGTATCCACCAAAGTTCCATCATTCCGTGGACCCCCTCGATGCGGATGATTGGCTTTCCAGCATGACTCGCAAGATCCGTTCTGCAAATGTGGCTGAAGCGGACAAGGTTAATTTTACCGCGTACTTCCTTGAAGGACCCGCTAGTCACTGGTGGGAAAACTATGAGGCTATGCGCCCAGAGGGCCCCGCTACTACATGGGCTGACTTTTGTAGTGCTTTTCGCGCCCACCATATTCCTGAAGGTCTGATGGACCGTAAGAGAGAGGAATTATGTGCCTTCACTCGGGGTAAGCTGACAGTGGATGCTTACAGCCGTGAGTTCGGCAACCTAGCCCGCTATGCACTGGAGGAGGTGTCAACTAATGCCAAGAAGCAATCTAGGTTCCGCAAGGGACTTAACCCCGAGCTCCGTCGTGATCTGCGCCTGCATGAGTGCGCTACCTTCCAGGCTCTTGTCAACAAGGCTATCAATGCCGAGACTGGTCAGACCAACTACGAGGCAACCAAGAAGCACTCTCGTGACTTCAGCTCCTCATCCGGCTCAGGTTCCCATAAGCACGGGGTGTGGGTGCCCAACACTGCTCTGCCATCAAGGTACACTGCGAGGCCATCCTATGAGGCGCCTCGCCCAAATCAGAACAACCCTCCAGCCAAGCCCTATGGTGGAAATGCTGCTAATCCTGCTCCGAGGTCTTCAACTGTGATCTGCTACAAATGCGGAGAGCCTGGACACTATTCTCGTGAGTGTCCCCAGAACAACGCCAAGCCAGCTGGGCATGGTAAGCCGGGCAAGGCTTATTACGTGAAGCCAACTCCTGCTCGTGGTCGTGTGAACAATGTCACCCTTGAAGAGGCCCATGATGACCCCGACGTTGTGCTTGGTATGCTCCTTGTCAATAGTCATCCAGCATCTGTTCTATTTGACACTGGTGCATCTCATTCATTCATCTCAGAAAGTTATGCACAGTTGCATAACATGACGTTTTGTGATATGCCCACTCCATTAGTAGTTCGGACTCTTGGATCAAAATGGCAAACTTCTAGAGTGAGCCATGACAATGAGATTCTCATGGATAGGCTAGTTTTCTTAGCTTCCCTGATAGCTCTGAAGTCTTCGGACATCAATATCATCTTGGGTATGGACTGGATGTCAGCTCATTATGCCAAGATTGATACTCATACTAGGAATGTTCAACTTACACATCCTTCAGGTGAGATAGTCACCTTTTCAACTCGAGTGGCTAAGTGCCAACTCTATTCCCTCAATGCTAGCCCTCTTCCAGACCTTGAGGATAGTCCGGTGGTCCGTGACTTTCCGGATGTCTTTCCAGAGGAACTGCCGGGTATTCCACCTGTCAGAGATGTAGAGTTTGTGATAGACCTCATTCCAGGGACTGTCGCAATAGCCAGAAGACCCTATAAGATGGCACCCTTAGAACTAGCTGAGCTATAGAAACAACTCGATGAGGCTTTGAAAAAGGCATTCATCCGCCCTAGTTCTTCTCCTTGGGCTTGCCCCGTCCTCTTCGTCAAGAAGAAGGATGGAACGGACCGGATGGTTGTAGATTACCGACCAGTGAACCTGGTCACAATCAAGAACAAGTATCTGCTCCCCAGGATCAACGATTTGTATGATCAACTCGCTGGATCCTCAGTCTTCTCCAAAATGGATTTGAGGTTAGGATACCATCAAATCAGAATTAGGAACGGGGACATTCCAAAAACGGCTTTTGTTACTCGTTATGGCCAATACGAGTACTCCGTCATGTCCTTCGGATTAACCAATGCCCTAGCTACCTTCTCTCGTTTGATGAATTCGATCTTCATGGAGTATTTGGATAAATTCATCATCGTTTACCTCGACGATATACTCATCTTCTCGAAGAACGAACGAGATCATGCCGAGCATCTCAGGCTGGTATTGACGAAACTTCGAGAGCATCGCCTGTATGCCAAATTCTCCAAGTGTGAATTCTGGCTACCAGAAGTGACCTACCTAGGTCATGTAATCTCTGGCAAGGGCATTGATGTCAATCCCGAGCGAGTTTAGGCCGTCCTTGATTTGACTCAACCTAAATCAGTTAAGCAAGTTCGGAGTTTCCTTGGCCTAGCGAGCCATTGTCGCCGCTTTGTCGAGAATTTCTCCAAGGTTGCGAAGCCCCTTACCGAATTCCTCAAGAAAGATAAAAAGTTCGAGTGGACCCCACAATGCGAGCACAATTTTTAGGAACTGAAAAGACGCCTGACTTCTGCTCCCGTATTGGTGCCACCAGATTTTTCCAAGGACTTCGTTATCTATTGCGACGCCTCCCGACAAGGATTAGGTTGCATTCTCATACAAGATCGTCATGTGATTGCATACGCATCTCGACAGTTGCGTCCACATGAGGATAATTATCCAACACATGATCTTGAGCTTGCAGCTGTAGTCCATGCACTTAAAACATGGCGACATTACCTTCTGGGTAATCGTTGCGAGATATACACGGATCACCAAAGTCTGAAATATATCTTCACCCAACCGGATTTGAATCTCAGGCAAAGACGTTGGGTTGAGTTGATCACAGATTACGACTTAGGGATAACTTACACCCCGGGAAAAGCCAATGCCATGGCCGATGCACTAAGTCGTAAGTCTTATTGTAACAATTTGATGTTACAACAAGGTCAACCGCTTCTCTATGAGGAATTTCGAAAGTTAAACCTTCACATTGTTCCTCAAGGATTCCTTTCCACCTTGGTGGCGAAGCCTACTCTTACGGATCAAATCATAGAAGCCCAGAAGCATGACACGACGGAGCTCGGGGTTAAGAAGAGCATTAAAGGAGGTAATGCTAAATGCTTCTCGGTAGATGATCGGGGTGTTGTCTTCTTTGAGAATCGCTTGGTGGTTCCCAAGAAACAACATCTACGACAGCTGATCCTTAAGGAGGCTCATGATTCTCCTCTCACGATTCATCCTGGTAGTACCAAAATGTATTAGGACCTACGCCAGAGGTTCTGGTGGACCAGAATGAAGAGAGAAATTGCTCAGTTCATTGCTAACTATGACGTCTGTCGTCGCGTTAAGGCTGAACATCAAAGGCCTGCTGGCACCCTTCAACCCTTAGCTATTCCTGAATGGAAGTGGGACAAGGTCGGTATGGATTTCATCACGGGTTTTCCCAGGACCAAGAGAGGGAATAATGCTATCTTCGTGGTCATTGACCGTCTTTCCAAAGTGGCTCATTTCCTTCCTGTTCGGGTGAGTATAACTGCTAGTCAGCTACCGGATCTATATCTCTCTCGAATAGTGTCTCTTCATGGTGTTCCTTTGGAGATCAACTCAGACCGTGGAAGCATCTTTACTTCCCGATTCTAGGAAAGTTTCCAAAATGCTATGGGGACTCATCTCTCCTTTAGCACTGCTTTCCATCCGCAGTCAAGTGGTCAAGTCGAGCGAGTCAATCAAATTCTGGAAGACATGCTTAGAGCTTGTGTTATCTCTTTCGGTATGAATTGGGAGAAATGTCTTCCGTTCGCCGAATTTGCTTATAACAATAGTTATCAGTCAAGCTTGGGAAAAGCCTCGCTTGAAGTTCTCTATGGAAGAAGGTGTCGAACACCTCTTAACTGGTCAGAAACCATAGAGAGGCAACTATTTGGTCCGGATGCAGAAGAGCAAGTTCGCATTATTTGTGAAAAGTTGAAAACAGCCCAATCTCGTCAAAAGAGCCAATATGATCGCCATCATAAGGCTGTGACCTATGAAGTTGACGAGAAGGCTTACCTTTGGGTTACACCTCTGAAGGGTACCCAACGATAAGGTATCAAGGGCAAGTTGGCTCCTCGTTACATTGGTCCTTTTCGCATTCTCGCTAAACGAGGAGAGGTTGCCTACCAATTGGAACTTCCACCGCTTCATTCCAAGGTTCGTGATGTCTTCCACGTCTCGCAACTCAGGCGTTGCTTCTCGGACCCTATCCGCGAAGTGTACCACGAAACGCTTGATCTCCAAGATAACCTTACATATCGAGAATACCCTGTTCGTATCCTCGATCAAGCTGAGCGTACCACTCGACGTGAAAACATCAAGTTTCTCAAGGTTCAGTGGTCACACCATTCGGAGAAGGAAGCCACATGGGAAAGGGAGGACCATATTCGACTAGAGTACCCCGCGCTCTTCCCGACGACCTCCAAATCATGGGACGAGATTCTTTTGAGTGGGGGTGAGTTGTCACATCCCTAGTTAGCCTTGCTTTGTGCTAGCATGTATGTGCATCATGTCTAAATTCTGCATCAACATGAAATGGGGAATTATCAGAAACCCTAGCATCTCACCCTAATTAAATCAATTCAAACGTTGTGAATTTTCAATGAATCCAAAATGCCCTTAAAAAATGTTCACTATTCTAAATGTTGGAAACAACATATCAGAGGACATTCTATTTTTCACAACAAATATAGCATTTAAAATAAACTTACAATGCTACTGAAATTGTCAAATAAAGCACTATAAATGTTATAGTCATTCAAAAATGCTGAAACTTTTTGTGGAGGTTTGAAATATTCAAACAATGCTCTATAAAATATTTCAATAGTTTTTGACCTAGGAATTTGGTCCAAACCAAAATAAATAAATGACAGAACTAGAAAACACAATAAAAAAGGAAAATGGGAAAAGCTTACCTGAGGCCCAGCAGCTGGCCGGCCCATCTGGCCCAGCTGCCAGTCGTCCCCAGCCTCTGCCAGAAGGCAGAGGCAAAGGGGAGCACGGCGAGCTAGCCAGGCTCCACGCAGCTGCCTGCCTGGCCTCCCCCGAGCTAGCGGGACGCGGGGATATGCATCCCGCTGCCATCTGGATCTTTCGCTCTCCCCCTCGCTCCCCTCTGCCTCTCCCTCGCCTCTGCCGCCATGGCCGCCGCACCCCAAAGCTCGCCGACGTCGCCCGCGTAGTTGTGCTGCCTCCCGAGCCCCCCTGACCCCTCTTCGAGCTCCACCTCGTCCCCCTCTTCCTCCTCGCCGAGTCAATCGAGGCAAGATGCTGTAGATCGCCGGCCACGAGCTCGTCTTCCTCTCCGGCCACCGCAGTCGCCGCCGACGATTCGTCGTTCTTAAAGCCTCCCCGTCCTCGCCGCCAGCGCCAGAAGAACCGCCGTGAGCCCCTGGTCCCGTTCTTCTCTTTTCCCTGGTCGATTCCGAGCTGTAGCCCCTGTATAGCCTGTGTCCGAGAGCCCCTCGCCACCGGCGATGGCGTTGCCATCGTTACAGCCGCAGGAGCTCGAGCCCGAGCACATGGTCGTGTTCAGGAGGTCTCCAGGAGCGCGCAGGTGTTCTTGGATTCCTCCCTAGGCGTCTATAGCGACGACCTGATCGAAGCCCAAGCTCCGGCGACCGTCAAGCTCGTCGCCGGCCTTGCTCCAGCCACCCCCTTGACCCATGGATAGTTCAGATGGATGCGCGCGGCTGTGGGCTTCCTTCTGGTTCCCTCAGCTGGCCCATCCGCCGCCCGTAGCGCACTCCGGCGAGCCTCCGCCGTGTCGGATGGTCGCCGGCGACCACCCTCCGGTCGGGCTGACGTGGCCGGCTTGATTAGCTGCTAACCCCACCACTTAAGCTCTAAACAGTCACTGACAGTGGGCCCCAGCTGGGGTCAAAGCCAGGGTCAACTCGGGTTTAACCCCTGAGTCAATGACATGTGGTCCCCACATGTCAGTGACTCTAAATGGCCCTGGGTCACTAACCAGTGGACCCCACTGGTCAGGTTTGACCTGGCAACGGCCAGCTGACCTGCTGACGTAATGATGATGTCATGCTGACGCAATAAGAATTTCCAATTTAATTTAATTCCAGAAAATGCTAAAATCTTTGAAAAATCATAGAAATTAATCTGTAGCTCAGATTGAAATAATTTATATATGAAAAATTATCAGAAAAATCCAAAGAATCCATTGGTGCTATTATCATGCATGTTAGAGCAACCTAGATAGATGAACATTGACATCTTGCAATAATGCAATATGTGAAATATCATATGGAGAACAATTTTGAACCTATATTCAATCCTACTCCATTTAACTCTAATGATAGATGCATTAGCTCACCTATAACATGTTGCCATGTCATGATCATGCATCATATTGTTGCACTTGCCGTGTATTGATTGTTACTCCGTCTATGTCGCGGGAGGTTCTGCTCCATCAGATACCCTCGAGTATCCCCCTGAAGGAGAGTACCTCCCAGCCAACCTGCAAGGCAAGCAACCCCGTTGATCATACCGATAACATCCCACTCTCTCGCTCCTGCCCTTGTTTATTGCATTAGGACAAACACTTCTATTGTCTATCTGTGGCGGTAGTTGAACCCATTCCTCTGCATGACCTGTCATTGTCATAGTAAATAGCTAAACCATGCAGCCTAGCATACCTGGTAGATGCTTGAGCCTTGATGTGCTTTACCTGCTTTGCTTGCTATGCTTAGAGTTGTGTCAGGTCTGATTCATCTGGGTGATGAACCGGAGTGAAACGGTGTTGTTCTGATGTGATGAGCTAAGTGATGAACCCGATTTGGTAAAAGTAGCGATGAGAGGCTATGTAGGAGTACATAGCGGATTGTCTCATTGGGACCGTTCTTAGGAACTGAGTTCCATGTTTGTGATCCAAGACTAGTTACTACCACACATTGGGTTCCGGTAACTCGACCCCTCTCGACTTATCAACCGCCTAGTCCTCTGTCCAGGAGTTGCAAGTAGTTTCTGGTGTTAGTGTTGGAAATATGCCCTAGAGGCAATAATAAATTGGTTATTATTATATTTCCTTGTTCATGATAATCGTTTATTATCCATGCTATAATTGTATTGATTGGAAACTCAAATACATGTGTGGGTACATAGACAACACTGTGTCCCTAGTAAGCCTCTAGTTGACTAGCTCGTTGATCAAAGATGGTTAAGGTTTCCTAGCCATTGACATGAGATGTCATTTGATAACGGGATCACATCATTAGGAGAATGATGTGATGGACAAGACCCAAACTGTAAACGTAGCATTTGATCGTGTCAGTTTATTGCTATTGTTTTCTGCATGTCAAGTATTTGTTCCTTTGACCATGAGATCATGCAACTCACTGACACCGGAGGAATACCTTGTGTGTATCAAACGTCGCAACGTAACTGGGTGACTATAAAGGTGCTCTACAGGTATCTCCGAGGGTATCTGTTGGGTTGGCATGGATCAAGACTGGGATTTGTTACTCCGTATGACGGAGAGGTATCTCAGGGCCCACTCGGTAATACAACATCACAATGAGCCTTGCAAGCAATGTGACTAAAGTGTTAGCCACGAGATCTTGTATTACGGAACGAGTAAAGAGACTTGCCGGTAACGAGATTGAACTAGGTATAGTGATACCGACGATCGAATCTCGGGCAAGTAACATACCGAAGAACAAAGGGAACAGCATACGGGATTAACTGAATCCTTGACATAGAGGTTCGACCGATAAAGATCTTCGTAGAATATGTAGGAGCCAATATGGGCATCCAGGTCCCGCTATTGGTTATTGGCCGTAGAGGTGTCTCGGTCATGTCTACATAGTTCTCGAACCCGCAGGGTCTACACACTTAACGTTTGGTGACGATTAGTATAATTGAGTTATTATGTTGGTGACCGAAAGTTGTTCGGAGTCCCGGATAAGATCCCGGACATGACGAGGATCTCCGGAAGAGTCCGGAGGTAAAGATTGATATATGTGATAATAGTGTTTTGATCTCCGGAAGAGTTCCGAAGTTCACCGGAAGAGGTTCCGGATGTTTACCGAAGTGTTCGGGTGCAGCAACACTTTATATGAGCCAAAGGGATAAAGCCCACAAGGTATTAGAAAGTGCAAAAGTAGTTTTGCTGCCGCGTAAGCGGTACTACCTCTTGGTGAAGCGGTACTACCGCCGGAGCGGTACTACCGCTTGTGTGAAGCGGTACTACCGCCCAAGCGGTACTACCGCTTGTGTGAAGCGGTACTACCGCTTGTGCGCGGCTGTGCACGATTCGGCAGGGTCCGAATTGGACTCTTTTCCTGCAGGCCAAACCGACCTTGTGCGGGCAAAACCGACCCGGAGGAGGCTTTTACTCCAAGTTTAGACCCCAAGGCTCAACATATAAATAGAGGGGCAGGGCTAGCACACGGGATACATCAGGATTTCCCAAGCCGTGTGCCGGCAACCCTAGCCCTCTAGTTCCTCCGTCATAATCTCCGTAGTGCTTGGCGAAGCCCTGCAGAGATTGTTCCTCACCACCATCACCACGCCGTCGTGCTGCTGGAACTCAACCACTACTTCACCATCGCTCGCTGGATCGAGGAGGTGAAGGCGTCATCAAGCCGTACGTGTGTTGAACGCGGAGGTGCCGTCCGTTCGGCACTAGATCGGAAGGATTGTGATTGGATCGCGGGACGCTCGGCGATTTGGATCGCGAAGACGTTCGACTACATCAACCGCGTTTATTAACGCTTCCGCTTAGCGATCTACAAGGGTATGTAGATTCACTCTCCCTCTCGTAGATGCTCATCACCATGGATAGATCTTGTGTGTGCGTAGGAAATTTTTTGTTTCCCATGCAACGTTCCCCAACAGTGCCTTCTGAGCTAGGTCTATGCGTAGATGAGATCTCGAGTAGAACACAAACGAGTTGTGGGCGTGGGTGTATACATATTGCTTGCCGTTACTAGTTGATATTTGATTCAGCGGTACTGTGAGATGAAGCGGCCCGGACCGACATTACGCGTACACTTACGCGAGACAGGTTCCTTCAACTGACATGTAACTTCGTTGCATAAAGATGGCTAGCGGGTGTCTGTCTCTCTCACTTTAGTTGAATCGATTTCAATGAAGAGGGTTCTTTTAGAAGATCAAAAAGCAATCACTACACCACGTTGTGGTTTTGCGTAGGTAAGAACGGTTCTTGCAAACCCGTAGCAGCCACGTAAAATTTGCAACAACAATTAGAGGACGTCTAACTTGTTTTTGCAGGGTATGTTGTGATGTGATATGGCCAATTACATGATGAGATATATGTGATGTATGAGATGATCATGTGATGTATAGAATATCACGACTTGCATGTCGATGAGTACGGCAACTGGCAGGAGCCATAGAGTTGTCTTTAATTATTGTATGACCTGCGTGTCAATCATTAAGCGCTATGTAATGCTTTACTTTATCGCTAAACGTTAGCTATAGTCGTGGAAGCAACAGTCGGCGCGACAACCTTATGGCGACACGTTGATGGAGATCAAGATGATGGAGATCATGGTGTCATGCCGGTGACGATGGAGATCATGCCGGTGCTTTGGAGATGGAGATCAAAAGCACAAGTTCATGGCCATATCATGTCACTTATGATTTGCATGTGATGTTAATCCTTTTATGCATCTTATTTTGCTTAGGACGACGGTAGCATTATAAGGTGATCCCTCACTTAAATTTCAAGATAAATTGTGTTCTCCCCAAGTGTGCACCGTTGCGAAAGTTCGTCGTTTCGAGACACGCCGTGATGATCGGGTGTGATAGACTCTACGTTCGCATACAACGGGTGTAAGCCATGTTACACGTGCGGAACACTCGGGTTAAACTTGACGAGCCTAGCATGTACAGACATGGCCTCGGAACACAAGAGACCGAAAGGTCGAACATGAGTCATATAGTAGATATGATCAACATGAAGATGTTCACCATTGAAACCACCTCAACTCACGTGATGATCGGACTTGAGTTGGTGGATTTGGATCATGTTACACTCGAATGATCGGAGGGATGTCAATTTGAGTGGGAGTTTTTTAAAATATGATTAACTAAACTCATTATCTAAGAACAATAGTCTAAGTTGTCTTTGCAATATTTATGTTGTAGATCATGGCTCGCGCAGTAGCACCCCTGAATTTTAATGCGTTCCTAGAGAAAGCTAAGTTGAAAGATGATGGAAGTAACTTTGTGGACTGGGCCCGTAATCTAAGGATTATCCTTACGGCTTCCCAGAAGGCTTATGTCCTTGATGCACCGCTTGGTGATCCACCCGCTCCAGTTGAGTCTCTAGACGTTGTGAACGCCTAGCAGGCTCGTTCTGATGATTACTCAATAGTTCAATGTGCAATGTTGTATGGCTTAGAACCGGGACTTCAAAGACGTTTTGAACGTCATGGAGCATATGAGATGTTCCAGGAGTTGAAGTTTATCTTTCAGAAGAATCCCCGGATCGAGAGATATGAGATCTCCGATAAGTTCTATGCTTGCAAGATGGAGGAGAACGGGTCTATCAGTGATCACGTGCTCAGAATGTCTGGGTACTCCACCCGTCTGGCTGAGTTAGGGATGCCCCTTCCGCCAGAGGCTATCACTGACAGAGTTCTTCAATCATTGCCACCTAGCTACAAGAGCTTCGTGTTGAACTATAACATGCACGGGATGAACAAGTCAGTCGCCGAGCTGTTTGCGATGCTGAAAGCCGCTGAGTCTGAAATTCAGAAGGAGCATCAAGTGTTGATGGTCAATAAAACCACTAGTTTCAAGAAAAATGGCAAGGGTAAGAAGGGTAACTCCAAGCAGAGTGGCAAAGCAGTTGCTCCTCTCGTGAAGAAACCCAAGGCTGGACCCAAACCAGAAACTGTGTGTTTTCATTGCAAGGGAACTGGACACTGGAAGCGGAATTGCCCCAAGTATTTGGCTGACAAGAAGGCGGCCAACAACAAACAAGGTATATATGATATACATGTTATTGATGTGTACCTTACCAACTCTCGTTGTAGTGCCTGGGTATTTGATACCGGTGCGGTTGCTCATATTTGCAACTCAAAACAGGAACTGCGGAATAGACGGAGGCTGGCAAAGGACGAAGTGACGATGCGCGTGGGAAATGGTTCCAAGGTTGATGTGATCGCCGTCGGCACGCTCGCTCTTCGATTACCGTCGGGATTAGTGATGAACCTAAATAAGTGTTATTTGGTGCCTGCGTTAAGCATGAACATTATATCTGGATCTTGTTTATTGCGAGACGGTTACTCATTTAAATCAGA
This sequence comes from Elymus sibiricus, assembly GCA_039707655.1. Taxonomy (NCBI): domain Eukaryota; kingdom Viridiplantae; phylum Streptophyta; class Magnoliopsida; order Poales; family Poaceae; genus Elymus; species Elymus sibiricus. Next base: position 493,304,297 of record CM077671.1, read on the forward strand.
GAATAATGGTTGTTCTATTTATATGAGTAATATCTTTTATGGTCATGCACCCAATGTGAGGGGTTTATTCTTATTGAATCTCGATAGTAATGATACACATGTTCATAACATTGATGCCAAAAGATGTAGAATTGATAATGATAATACCACTTTCTTGTGGCACTGCCGTTTAGGTCATATTGGCGTAAAACGCATGAAGAAGCTCCATGCTGATGGACTTTTGGAGTCACTTGATTTTGAATCACTTGACACATGTGAGTCATGCCTCATGGGCAAGATGACTAAAACGCCGTTCTCTGGAACAATGGAACGGGCAAGTGACTTATTGGAAATCATACATACTGATGTGTGCGGTCCGATGAGTATTGAGGCGCGCGGTGGTTATCGTTACTTTCTCACCTTCACTGATGACTTAAGTAGATATGGGTATATTTACTTAATGAAACACAAGTCTGAAACATTTGAAAAGTTCAAACAATTTCAGAGTGAAGTTGAGAATCATCGTAACAAGAAGATTAAATTCCTACGATCTGATCGAGGAGGAGAATATCTGAGTTATGAGTTTGGCAGTCACTTAAGACAATGTGGAATTGTTTCACAACTAACACCGCCTGGAACACCACAGCGTAATGGTGTGTCCGAACGTCGTAATCAAACTTTATTGGATATGGTGCGATCTATGATGTCTCTTGCCGATTTGCCACTATCGTTTTGGGGTTATGCATTAGAGACAGCTGCATTCACTTTAAATAGGGCACCATCGAAATCCGTTGAGACGACGCCTTATGAACTTTGGTTTAACAAGAAGCCAAAGCTGTCGTTTCTTAAAAGTTTGGGGATGTGATGCTTATGTCAAAAAGCTTCAGCCTGAAAAGCTGGAACCCAAAGCGGAGAAATGCGTCTTCATAGGATACCCAAAAGTAACAGTTGGGTATACCTTCTATCTCAGATCCGAAGGCAAAGTGTTTGTCGCTAAAAACGGAACATTTCTTGAGAAAGAGTTTCTCTCGAAAGAATTGAGTGGGAGGAAGATAGAACTTGATGAGGTTGTTGAACCTTTACTTCAACCTGAGAGTAGCGCAACGCAGAAAGTTGTTTCTGTCGAGCCTACATTAGCTGAAGAGGAAGTTAATGATGATGATCATGAAGCTTTGGATCAAGTTGCTATCGAACCTCGTAGGTCGACAAGGACGCGTACTGCTCCTGAGTGGTACGGCAACCCTGTCTTAGAGGTCATGTTGTTAAACAACGATGAACCTACGAGCTATGGAGAAGCGATGATGGGCCCGGATTCCGAGAAGTGGTTAGAGGCCATGAAATCCGAGATGGGATCCATGTATGAAAACAAAGTATGGACTTTGGAAGTATTACCTGAAGGGCGTAAGGCCATTCAGAACAAATGGATCTTTAAGAGGAAGACGGACGCGGACGGTAATGTCACCGTCTATAAAGCTCGACTTGTGGCAAAGGGTTTTTCACAAGTTCAAGGAGTTGACTACGATGAGACCTTCTCACCCGTAGCGATGCTTAAGTCCGTCAGAATCATGTTAGCAATAGCTGCCTTTTTCGATTATGAAATTTTGGCAGATGGATGTCAAAACAGCGTTCCTTAATGGTTACCTTAAGGAAGAGTTGTATATGATGCAACCAGAAGGTTTTGTCGATCCAGAGAATGCTGACAAAGTTTGCAAACTCCAGCGATCCATTTATGGACTGGTGCAAGCATCTCGGAGTTGGAATCTTCGTTTTGATGAGGTGATCAAAGCGTTCGAGTTTATACAAGTTTACGGAGAAGCTTGTATTTACAAGAAAGTGAGTGGGAGCTCTATAGCGTTTCTAATATTATATGTGGATGACATATTGCTGATTGGAAACAATATAGAAATGCTGGAAAGTGTAAAGGAATATTTGAACAAGAGTTTTTCAATGAAGGACCTAGGAGAAGCTGCTTTCATATTAGGCATCAAGATCTATAGAGATAGATCGAGACGCTTAATAGGACTTTCACAAAGCACATACCTTGATAAGATTTTGAAGAAGTTCAAAATGGATCAGTCCAAGAAGGGGTTCTTGCCTGTTTTGCAAGGTGTGAAGTTGAGTAAGACTCAATGCCCAGTGACTGCAGAAGATAGAGAAAAGATGAGTGTCATCCCCTATGCTTCGGCCATAGGCTCTATCATGTATGCAATGCTGTGCACAAGACCCGATGTCAGCCTTGCCATAAGTATGGTCGGAAGGTTTCAAAGTGATCCAGGAATGGAACACTGGACGGCGGTCAAGAATATCCTGAAGTACCCGAAAAGGACTAAGGACATGTTTCTCGTTTATGGAGGTGATCAAGAGCTCGTCGTAAAGGGTTACGTCGATGCAAGCTTTGACACTGATCCGGATGACTCTAAGTCGCAAACCGGATACGTATTTATTCTTAATGGGGGTGCGGTTAGCTGGTGCAGTTCCAAGCAAAGCGTGGTAGCTGATTCTACATGTTTCAATTCCATCCGCGATTACATCAAGGAGGACGACATAAATATTTGCAAAGTACACACGGATCTAAATGTTGCAGATCCGATGACTAAACCTCTTCCAAGGGCTAAACATGAACAACACCAGAACTGCATGGGTGTTCGATTCATTACAATGTAAATCACATAGTGATGTGAACTAGATTATTGACTCTAGTGCAAGTGGGAGACTGTTGGAAATATGCCCTAGAGGCAATAATAAATTGGTTATTATTATATTTCCTTGTTCATGATAATCGTTTATTATCCATGCTATAATTGTATTGATTGGAAACTCAAATACATGTGTGGGTACATAGACAACACTGTGTCCCTAGTAAGCCTCTAGTTGACTAGCTCGTTGATCAAAGATGGTTAAGGTTTCCTAGCCATTGACATGAGATGTCATTTGATAACGGGATCACATCATTAGGAGAATGATGTGATGGACAAGACCCAAACTGTAAACGTAGCATTTGATCGTGTCAGTTTATTGCTATTGTTTTCTGCATGTCAAGTATTTGTTCCTTTGACCATGAGATCATGCAACTCACTGACACCGGAGGAATACCTTGTGTGTATCAAACGTCGCAACGTAACTGGGTGACTATAAAGGTGCTCTACAGGTATCTCCGAGGGTATCTGTTGGGTTGGCATGGATCAAGACTGGGATTTGTTACTCCGTATGACGGAGAGGTATCTCAGGGCCCACTCGGTAATACAACATCACAATGAGCCTTGCAAGCAATGTGACTAAAGTGTTAGCCACGAGATCTTGTATTACGGAACGAGTAAAGAGACTTGCCGGTAACGAGATTGAACTAGGTATAGTGATACCGACGATCGAATCTCGGGCAAGTAACATACCGAAGAACAAAGGGAACAGCATACGGGATTAACTGAATCCTTGACATAGAGGTTCGACCGATAAAGATCTTCGTAGAATATGTAGGAGCCAATATGGGCATCCAGGTCCCGCTATTGGTTATTGGCCGTAGAGGTGTCTCGGTCATGTCTACATAGTTCTCGAACCCGCAGGGTCTACACACTTAACGTTTGGTGACGATTAGTATAATTGAGTTATTATGTTGGTGACCGAAAGTTGTTCGGAGTCCCGGATAAGATCCCGGACATGACGAGGATCTCCGGAAGAGTCCGGAGGTAAAGATTGATATATGTGATAATAGTGTTTTGATCTCCGGAAGAGTTCCGAAGTTCACCGGAAGAGGTTCCGGATGTTTACCGAAATGTTCGGGTGCAGCAACACTTTATATGAGCCAAAGGGATAAAGCCCACAAGGTATTAGAAAGTGCAAAAGTAGTTTTGCTGCCGCGTAAGCGGTACTACCTCTTGGTGAAGCGGTACTACCGCCGGAGCGGTACTACCTCTTGTGTGAAGCGGTACTACCGCCCAAGCGGTACTACCGCTTGTGTGAAGCGGTACTACCGCTTGTGCGCGGCTGTGCACGATTCGGCAGGGTCCGAATTGGACTCTTTTCCTGCGGGCCAAACCGACCTTGTGCGGGCAAAACCGACCCGGAGGAGGCTTTTACTCCAAGTTTAGACCCCAAGGCTCAACATATAAATAGAGGGGCAGGGCTAGCACACGGGATACATCAGGATTTCCCAAGCCGTGTGCCGGCAACCCTAGCCCTCTAGTTCCTCCGTCATAATCTCCGTAGTGCTTGGCGAAGCCCTGCAGAGATTGTTCCTCACCACCATCACCACGCCGTCGTGCTGCTGGAACTCAACCACTACTTCACCATCGCTCGCTGGATCGAGGAGGTGAAGGCGTCATCAAGCCGTACGTGTGTTGAACGCGGAGGTGCCGTCCGTTCGGCACTAGATCGGAAGGATTGTGATTGGATCGCGGGACGCTCGGCGATTTGGATCGCGAAGACGTTCGACTACATCAACCGCGTTTATTAACGCTTCCGCTTAGCGATCTACAAGGGTATGTAGATTCACTCTCCCTCTCGTAGATGCTCATCACCATGGATAGATCTTGTGTGTGCGTAGGAAAATTTTTGTTTCCCATGCAACGTTCCCCAACAGTTAGTAGCCATGCTGGAGGCCGTGCATAGCGCTGACCTTAGGGATGCGCTACGACGTGGTAGGCAGTGGCACGGTGTACCAAGTGGCACCCGAACGGTGGGCTTGGGAACCCTGCGCACATCGTTTGAGGCCATACCGGAAACTTCGGCCGGACTTCCGTGCGGGTTTAGTCTCAAATAGGCGATAGCCTGGACTAGGGTCTTGTGTCATTGACGGCCGTGGCCGATGCCCTCGCTGGGCTTCCGCTTGAAGGTTGCCGAGGTGCCTGATTTTATGAGCACACAACGATAAGTGGCGAGAGCGTGTGTGACGAACTGCACCCCTGCACGGTAATGAATCTGTTCGAATAGCCGCGTCCTCGGATATGGACTACTTGGAGAACTTATGTTGTTCATAGATAACTTGATGGTTACTTCTAAAAGACTCAAGACAAGTGTGAGTATCGTGGATGGCACTCTCGTGGGTGACGGGGGCGGATCCATGGTGGTGTATTGATGTGGTGTTAGTGTACTCGTGTGCGCCATCTCAAAACTTGTTCAAAGAACTGGTAGTCGTAGTATAGGCTAGCCAAGAGTCAAAGCTGGCTTGCTGCAGAAACCACACTACTCCCCTTGTTGAAACATGAGCATGAATAGCTTAGGTCTGCTTTAAAGACTTGCTGAGTACGATTGTACTCATGTTTGCTTAATAACTGTTGCAGATAAGAATATGGACCTATCTGGTGGGTTCTATCTAGACGTCGACGACGCCGAGTAGCTGGTATCCCAGCTACGATTTGATGCCCTGGGATGGGCTGTAGATAGTCAGGCTGTATGCCTTTTTACCTTTCAACTGTCTGTACTCAGACAGCTTTAAGCTTCCGCTTGGTTTGTATGAATATGTTTGTATGACTTGAGTGTCGGGTCATGTGACCCCTACCTGTATGAACATATTATGTAAGGCTCTTCCGAGCCTTGTAAATAAATGTTGTGTTCTTGTATTGTTATGTTGTGATGCCATAGTTGTATCTATGCATATCGTACATGTCGTGCGTACGTGTGACGTGTAACGGTATGTATGGGATTTGGCACCTAGTTGTGTGCCTCTTGTAGTACTCTTTACGGGGAAATGCATCTTTGTGCTTCCACTGAGCCATGGTAGCTTGCTACTGCTCCGGACACATTGATTGACCGACATGTATCCTTCTTTGCTGCTGTGTCTGTCCCTTCGGGGAAATGTCTCGCAGTGTAATGGAGTCCATGTAGTCTGCTATGACTCGTCTACGCGCAGTTGATGACATTTATGTCCCACGGCGTAATGGAGTCCCTGTAGCTTGCTATGACTCGTCTACACACGCTGAGGCCGACACCTGCAATGATGGGTTACGTATGCCTGTCCCTGTACAGATGTGCTACTTGTGGTCTATGACTAGTCATGTCGACCCGGGTTCTTTGACATTTGAATGCTAGCGACATATTCACATTCGCGGCCCTGGTATGGTGGCAGCCGTGGGGACAACCGTGCGTGAGGCCGCAAAGTAATGTGAAGTGTTACATGCTAGATTCTTATGGCTTAGGATCGGGGTCCCGACAGAACATTTCCGGTGGCTAGACAAACAGGAGAAATAAGAACACTATCAACAGGAACGACATTCTCTTGCAGCTTGTCATCATCAACATCAACATCCTCGTGCCGGCTAGGAGCGTCTACAGGACCAGAATCTTGAGCTATAGAAGCTTCTACACTGCCATCAGCTGCTGAAACAGACAACTTTACAGCCTCACCAACACCACCAGCAACGGCAACGTCAACCTGTTCATGAACTTCTTCAACTTTATCTTCAGCCTACCGAAGAAGTTGAAAAAATCATTAAAACATAAACAAGAAAGAAAGAATCAACACAACAACACGCAGTTCACTCATGTAAAACAACGCAGTTCACAAACACACCAACAAGCAGCTCACTTGCAAGAAAGATTGAAGGTTACTTATGTTAGACATTACAGCTCACTTATGTAAAACAGAGCAGTCCACAGACAAACAACACGAAGCTCACAAATGTTACAGACTACAGCTCGCAAATGTTAAGTAAAAAATTGCATTTTCGGTAAACAGAAAAACATGAATCTTTCTTATACTAGCAAAAAAATATAGATTACAAAACACCAGTACAAAAATTAATTCCAACGTACCTTATTAGCTATAACACCAAGAGGGGACGACGCATCAACCAAGTGCTCATCCTTATCAACACCATCGCTCGAGTTCTGGCGCACATCACAACCTTTTTCTGCAGCAGCCTACAACACAGCACACAACATCACAAAATAATATGGTAACAAAACAAAACTTTAGCTAATCACAAGCAGTCCACATGTTACAGTCATGAGGAACACAATAAGAAAAGAAAACAAAACACGGGAGACACAAAGTGACAGGAAAAAAGAATTTATACATCATCAATGTCATCGTCCTGAGATGCAATGATATCAAAAAATTTCTCTATACCCTACAAAAACAACAAAAAAAATGTCAGAGGCACACAATAAAAAAAGAATATTAACTGGGGAAAAACTACAAATTAAGAAGCAGTCCACATGATATTATAAGGAGGTACAAAGAAAAAAAAAGGAAAACATACAGTATGAGCGTCAGCACTAGTGTCCTCTTGGTCCATTTGATTGACAATGTGCTCAGCATCCTTCTCAAACTGTACACACTTTTCATCCTGTGAATTTTTCAACTGAGAATATGAAGACCGAATATTCATCACTGAAAACTTCAACCCCTCAAGAACACCACGTTCAAAGTTGTGAGGAGCAACAATTTCTTCTTCACATGGGCCATGGCCAATAGGAAAAAATCCAGCAACTTGCCTCAACCGATCACCAGAGGTTGGAAAATCTTTAGTTAATTTGATAACCTTCTGAAGAAGCTGATCAATCTCCCAGTGTTTGGTACTACCAACAAACGCATGATTAGAAGACCTTCTAGTATTGAAATTACGACCAGCCGTGAAACCCCGAGTAGGCAGCGTCTGGCCATCAAGGGAAGGAAGCTGGCTGCATATAGGCTCATGGAACCTAGCGTATCTAGCAGGACAGCTAGGACATGCATCAGAGTTGCCACACAAAAGTGCAACAGGACGAACGTAGACAATATCACCCGACGCCTTCCACTGCAAAAAAGATGAAACAAAAAAAAGCAAAGAAGTCCACATCAAAAATCTAGGAGGTTCAGATATATCACGAGTAAAAAATTCAAAAAGATGAAGGTTTGAACTATTGTAAAAGATCAACTAACCGGAAGTTTCCCATATCTATAACTTTCCAAAACTATCTTTCCCTTGACAACAATATCCTTATTGTATATCTTCAAAAGGACCTCATGCGTAAGGTATGAAGCACGTGGCGTCAACGTGTGCAACAATGAAACTTTGCGAAGGTTCAAGGAGTCTAAATACATAAGCAGAGGAACAATGGCATAGCCCTCAGCACAATTCTGCTTGCTACCTTCTGACTGCCACTTCACCACAGCTAATTGCAGCTCATCAACGACATGCTGGCAAAAGTCCATATCTGCCATAGCAAAATAATCCATCTTCTCGACCATGGTAGCAACCCTACCCAAACGAACTGCAGGCCCGAGGCATAGCAAATTCTGATAAAGAATAAGGAAGAAAACCTTAACAGCAAGATCAATTGTCACCGTGTCCTCACTCTCAACCAAATCCTTCAATAGTGCAAGCAAGTCCCTAACATCTATGCTTCGTGAACGGTCAAAACCGAGCTCATCCTTGAGGGAAGACAACGATTCATCATGGCCGCTGTTAGCAGGCGTTGGTGTAGTGCGAGATTCCATAGGAAAATGAAAAATGTGGTGAAAAGTAGCACGGTTGATACGAAGAACCCTGTCAGGACCACGGTCAATTTTCATTGTCGTAGGGTCAATCTTTCCCATCAGATAGCACATGAGAATGCGAGACACATTCTTCTTTAAGGTCAAGTTAAAGACAACACCAAAACTAGCATCAATCATACGAGCACGGTGCGGAGCTCTCAATAAATCAGCAGCCTTGCACACATTTGGGAGTGACAAGCATACGGTCTTGTTAAAACATGAATCATCATCATCACCGTCATCTTCAGTTATCTTCCTCTTACCAGCGTTCGTCTTCTTCTGTGTAAAAAAAATGCAGTCCACATTAACAAACTAAGCAAAATAATAGACGAAAGAGGAAATTAGAATGTCATTGGAAGAAACAAATGTAGTATTTCAACAAACCTTTGGAACAACATCAGCATCAGCATCAACACGAGGACACTTACGCTGAACCTTGGATGTACCACAGTCTTTCCGTATGGCAGGAGACTGGCCATTCCTCACAAAATCAGCAAGCACAAAGTCATCGTCGTCAGACTCAGCCTCGCCATCAACATCTGGTCGCTTCCGCTTTAGATAATCTGCTCCAGTTTCAACAGTTCTCTTACTGAGTTTCATATCCATCGAAGCAACACGAGGACTCTGCCGAGGAGTACCACCTTGCTCAGCAACAGAACTCACATTCTTCTTCTGCAAATCATGCTGCTTGCCTTTACCATATCTCGCACCTTTAGCAGCATCTGTAGCCCTCCTAAGCCTCTCTTTGTCTTCATACAACTTTGAATCAGTTTCAAACCTCAACATCTTATTACGTTTCTTAAATTCATATGCACGAAGCTGATCCGGAACCATCCAATCCTGTGTAACTTTCTCCGTACTGTCAACAGATTGTGATTGTGTTTCTGACAAGACATGGCGACTAAAGGCATGCTCAGAACTCACACCAACGGCACCCTCTGCGAAATAATGGTCAATCAAATGAGTAAGCTCCTCAAACCCAGCAACCCCCGCAACCCCAGCACAAAAATCAGATTCTGCATCGAAACGAAGTTCATACATGGTTAAATAATGACTGAACATAGGAACAAATGCAGTTCACCTATCATTATAATACAGTGCTCTATGGAAGAAATGCAAGGGGTACAATTTCTTGAAAAAATACAATAAGCAGATGTTTGTTCACACGAAAAAATGGATGACTGAATACAGCAAGGCTAACAGAAATTTGAACAACATCAACTAAACAGCATACAACAAATAAAACATGCACAACAAAAAAAGTAAGTACATATATGCAGAATAGAGTTCACAAATCACAAAACATGAATGAAGTAAAACACAGTAATACACAACAAGTTGGAAAACTAAAAATTCATGTTACAAAAAGAACGTACCATGAGGAAGGGCCACACTAATTGGGGAGGTTTCAATTGGTGATTTCATTAGTCCATGATGATCCTTACCACCAAAATCACCCGAAGGAACCGGCGAATTATAAGCAGCATCAGCACGACCTGTGCCAACAAAATTACCTACTGGATTCAAAAGAAAACAAGAAGAAAATTAATAACAACAAATGAATAAAAATATCAGCAATGCTAAGAACTAACACATGAAAGGCTAAGCTGCGGGATGAACAAGAAACTAACATAAACAAATACACAAAAAAATACATGGGGAAGCAAGCAGTCCACATACCTTGATCTTCCCCACCTGCATTGCTTGGCGAAGACATCGCGTTTGTATGAGCGCGAGAGGACGGCGTGACGGATACTAGCAACACGACGAGAAAATCCGACGAAACCCTAGGGACGATATTTTTCTCCGCACGGAAAACCCACGAGAACAACCTTCAAAAGGACGACAAATCAACAGCATCAGCAAAAACGCATATGAACTAAAAAGACTCTAACAACTAAATTCGTGACGAAATAAAAGAACAGACGGGAGCGGCACCTACACAAAGGGGATGCGCGACAGCGATGCGGGGATGTGGGCGATGCGGAGGGACGCGGGAGGAGCGGAGAGAGGTGATGGGCGACATAATACACAAATATGGAGCAACGCACCAATAAAAGGGGTCCCGGGCACCGTGGGATGCTTCGAAGGACGGCGGTTGCCGCGGGCGACGCCAGTTGCTGCACGCGACGGCGGTTTCGAGAGGGGTGGGGAGTTGCTCCGGGTGTTACTGCAAGACAAGGGAGAGGGTTTTCTCGCTATATCCCTCCACGAGACGATTGCGAGACGATCGTGCGGTACAGCTAACAAAACGGGCCAGACCGGAAGAGCCGGCCCAATTGGACAGAGCAGCAGCAACCACTCACGGGCCGGAATGCCAGGCCGCACCAAGGTAAAGTAAAGCTCACCCATAAGGAACTAGCAGTTCGCCCCGTATAAAATGGGAGACACTGGCAGTTCACATGTCATAAACTCGCGAACTGCTGCACGATAAGAAAACACATGCGATTAACTTTGTCTTAAAAAAACTCAAAACTAACAAAAAGTATGCAGACAACTAAGTAAACAATATAATGCAGAGTGTTGACAACTGCAGTACACATCAATAAGTCAAAGAAGTTCCCCTAAACAGCACACAAAAAAACTTAAAGGGCAATTACACATGCAGTTCTGTTTAAGATAAAACGCAGTTAGGATTGTTTAAACCTGCAGTGCACATCAGTGCGTCAAAGCAGTTGCCTGAACAACACACGCAAAAGACTAAGAGGCAAATAAACATGCAGTTCCCTCTGATAAATAATACAGTACAGAAGATTGACAGATGCAGTACACATCGGAAGCATAAAGGGCAATTACACATGCAGTTCTGTTTAAGATAAAACGCAGTTAGGATTGTTTAAACCTGCAGTACACATCAGTACGTCAAAGCAGTTGCCTGAAAAAAACATGCAAAAGATTAAAAGGCAAATAAACATGCAGTTCTCTATAAGAGATAATGCAGTGCAGAAGATTGGCACATGCAGTACAAGTCGGAAGCTCAAAAATAAAACAGAAGTTGCGCGCCGGAAAAAAAATTAACCGCCCAGGTGCGACCTGAACCCATCCAGTCTCTTAGTAAGGCAGCACCAGCTGACATAGGCAGGCGCAGGCCCGTTCTGAGACACGATGCGTGGGCACAGGCACACAAGGGCCCACAGGTCATGGTACAGCGAGCGCCATGTGTAAGCGCCCAACAAATGTAAAGAGGAGTTCGGAAGGGATGCCTGGCCAGCGCTTAAAAACAGGTTCGGCTCGCCCTCGACGGGTGAGGTGGGACTAAAATTTCAAGCGTTCGCGCACCGAACCGACGGGTGGGTCTATTCGGGAGACTTCGGTGAGCGAGGTGGGCCTAATTGGGCCGATTCAGATTTACTTGTATTGGGCTGATTCAGATTTTTACAAAAACATGAGCAACATGCATTTTATATTTGGGTCGAAAGTGTATTTTTTTAGTTCACATACAAACATTCTCCAACTGTAAGACACAACACGCATGCAGTCCGCCCCTTTCACAAATGAAGTGCGCAAGGGTAAGGTAAAAAGTACTGTCGTACTCTGAATACAGTTCGGAGGTTATACAATGTAGTCCTAAAAAACGTTGGGGGGGCCCAACCCCCCCCCCCCCCCCCCCGTCAAGCCCTATAGCCACTAACTCCAGAAAGTCCACATAAAAAAAATTGACCAGTATATGTAACAAAAAAATGCAGTTCGAAGCCTTTAGTTATGAAATATGTTATATTCAACTAAGTAGTTCCTTCACATTTACAACGCAGTCCTCCGTTAAAAAACAGCAGTGCGGTTCACCTATAAATGCAGTTAACTACAAAATAAACTGCAGTGCAGTTACGTTGAAAAAACGCAGCCAGATCATTTCAGTCAGAAGTAAGAAAACAAAATGCAGTCAACAAAATTAAACAATAACAACGACACATGTGCTAAAGCAGGAAGTTATGCTTTCTTTGAAATGCAGTTCCATCCAACGCCTGCCACATACAACAGCATCTGCTACTGTAAAACTGACTACATAAAGCCCACCCACCTGGGCTCCACCATCTTAGCTTGCAAATCAACAAAAAAAATGTATATCTCCGTCGCTTTATACAGTCTTCCAACAATGTCACTAATTAAAACTGCGTGGTTACATCGATTTTCCTTTTGGTCCAACACCATTAGTTGTACATACTAATTAGATCTATACCTGTGAAGGTTGAGCACAACACCTGATGAAAGCAGTTCCAACGCTCATCGATGCAGTTCTATTTGGGAAAAATTGCAGTACTTATAAACATATCTCGCAGTGCGGTAGTACTAAAAAACAATACTAAGTATTTTACCAGAGGTACCAGCCAAGTCCGTTCAAATTTTAATTCACAAAACTGCACCTGTTTTTATTAGTACTAGCCATATTTCCAAATTTCAAAAACTTTATGCATGCAAAAGATGTACCAAAATATGTGGTGCTAACTCAATGAGATTCTTTTTCCATGCATGCCCACATACAGAAACTGCCATCCACAATAATGTTTGCTGCTCCAAGCTCAGGGAGGCTTAAGATGGAGACAGTGCACAAGAATGGGTATGAAGAAATTCAAGTTGACTACAACATTGACTCTGATGGCTGCTTCAACATAGCTGCTGGCTGGAAGGAGTTTGTCTCCCTGAATGGATTTGACGCGGGAGAGGCGGTGATAGTGATGTTGTACAAAGAAGAACAGTCCATGAAATTTATCATATTTGCTCTGTAGGCTGTCTAAGCTAAAACAAGCACGTTGTGGCTTATCTGTAATGCTTGCTTATGCTGCATGCTTTCAAACTTATGTTTGTCCGACAACAAAAATCTATGTTCTTCACTTAGTTAGAACTGATGTGCATCCTCTTAAATGTATGTGAACTGATCTGCATCAATTTAAGGCTATTTTCCAAACATGCTTGTCGAATCATTGTTACCAGTTACCTTCAACCTTTTTAAAAGAAATTCATGGTGCACCAAATAAAAAACTACAGCAAAAGTAACACTACAGTGCAATTATCGAAACCATGTAGTTCGATTACGAAGTTTCAAAACTTGTCAACCCATGCAGTTCTTTTAACAACAAAAAGAAGTACTATAGCGAAAACAATGCAGTTGACTTCATAGAAGAATGCGTCTCCCAAAAATCAAATCCAACATACGGTAATGCTAACTGCACTTCCAATGCAGTCCAGTATTTACAAGCATGCAGTGCAATGAAATAAGTAAGAATACTACTGCAACAATAAAAACGTCAAAAAAACAGAGAACAAAAGACAAACGCGCGACAAACAAAGATCACAACAACCAATCGCAGGTCCAATAGCACGCGAAATCAACATGCAAAACAAAATCAATTCGTAAGAAAAAAGGCCGCAACAAATTAAATTGAGCTTACGACAAGAAAAACAGAAGCGCGTGAACAACCATATTTTATTTTTCAAAATTCAACCTAAAATACAACAATTAAAGATGAAATTAAGCATATTAAGACGTAACACAGACACAAATTACTAGTTTCAAACCGCATAGACGTAGAAAATCGGAAAAACAAAAAACTACACACGAGCGGACGAAGCTCATAACGCCCGCGCAATAGATTTCGCCAAAATTGACAACTAACTACAAAATTATTCACATATACGGGCAAAATGGGGATAATAAACGAAAACTAGCTAATAATTTGTACATAGAAACCACGTCCGCAGCAATAACAAACGGAACACATGCGAGGACGGACGAACAGAGGAAAGCTCGCCCGCCAAATCACTTGATTTCTGCAGAGTTAAGTTTGGATACAGGTAAAATATACATAATAAGGGACTAGGAGCATCCATAGTTGTGTGTATATATATTAGATCATGCTAAAAAAATTGTGTGTATATATATTAGTTGTGTGTATATATATTAGATCATTCTAAAAAAAATTGTGAATAGTGTTTACGTACCCAAGTTCTCCTTGATTTGTGCGCCATTCGGTCGTAATGCGAACGTTCTCGCAAATGTAGTATGCACATAAATTCGTCCCATGTTGTTGCTTCATGCGGTTTGCGAGAATAGAATTCAATCAGATAACAATCAAGCATGATAATGGTATTGATACTGGAATTAAAGATGTGCGCGGACCAACTTAATTACCTTGCCCCGTCGCCATGTCAGCTTCTCTTTCCATTCACCGACAATCTTGTTCCTGAACCGTTGCCAAACCCTGCCCGGCAAAGAAAATGAATAAAGGAGTTATTAAATACTTGATATCAGGAACTGAACGAAAGAGGCCGATACTGATTGAAATTACCTGTCGAGCATCAAATACAAGCTTTTGTACTGTTGTTGGTCTTTAGTTGGTGAGTCAAAGACTTCAACAGTTCCAGCGTCAACTTTAATGTCCAACAGGATCCAGTGGAAGCTGCACACACGTTTATATAAACAGGCATGTATAACTCAACTACACTTAACATCGAGTAAGCAAAATAGAATTTGTAGTAAAAGACAATAACACTCACTTGAAGTTGTAAGGAAACAGTATATCTGGTTTGGTATTTTGTTCCTTCAAAAACATTAGCAGGTTATCCTCTATTTCAGCGGCGAAGTTCTTTATTGTCATTTCATGAATGTTATATGGGTCAATGAATTCAATGTCAAAGACTCCCTCATTTTGGCATTCGTGAATCTTCATTCTGCATAATAGAGTAGAAAAGAATATAGTGAGGATAATTACAGGCAATGAACGAGCTGAGCTAGAGACTTAAATTGCAGAAAGAAATCACTTACAGACAATAGCAACTGACGATAGATTTGTCGAGTGCGTCTAGATTGTATAACTGAAAAAAATTTGAAAGCTCAATCATTATCTCTGAATGAGTGACGAACTGCTCTTTCTTGACCCTCACCACGAGCATCTCTCACCCCTTCTTTATTTCTGTCATGTACCAGTCATGCAATCTTCTCATTTGAGTTGATAGAAGAGCTAACTTCTCAGGTCTAACCAGAGGGTTCCCGGGGACATATTTCCATGCTAATTCAACCATGGGTAATTCCTCAGTGCCTCGGAGTTGTTCATCACCGCAACCAAATTCTTTAGCAACGTCGGTCGTTACTTTAAGCGGGGGGATCGATTGCACAGCATGTTCTCCGAGTTGGGGAACTGTTTTCCCGCTTTTATTACCACTTGTATTTCTCGACGAGTGCTGCATTTGTTGATGATATGACTTGCTAATAGAGCATTCATAGTCCGAAGGCCTATTCTCCACATGTGTCGGGGGTCGCTCAAGCAACTTCACAAAGTGCTCTCGGGTTTTCTCAGGTATTATCTCCTTTGGCGGCGGGACATTCGGTGCAAAATGGGCCTTCACTTCGGAAGCCACGATCTCTTTGGTTTCCTCCTCAGTCCTCTCGTAAGCAAACTTGTTTTTGGCAGGAGGCTCGGGTTTCTTCTTTGGTGCTCTCTTCCGATTTTGGCCCTGCTGCTGGGACATAAGGGGTGGAGTCGGCTGACGCGGGGTAAATCAATATGGCGGACTTGCGCTAGGCCCCGTCTCGAGGTGGGGTGGACTCGGCGGACTTAGAGGTGTATTGCTAGGAGGAGTCGGTGGCCTTGGCGCCAAGTTTGGAAAGATGGTGAATTCCTTTCTCCATACAATGATACCACGCATGACTTCTCCCAGTGTCTACTCCCCTTCACCTCTAGGGTAGTCAAGCTCGAGTGAGGCATATCCCGACAGAACTTCATCCACCCCGACATGAGCATAGCCAGCTGGAGTCGGATTGCCATGGATGGTTGATTCAGGTGCATTCGGTAAAGCAAAGCCGACCGCCACCTTCTTGGATATGTTCTTCAATTTCATGTGTAGCTCACAACTTGTCCTGTCTTCGATGTCATCCAGGGGTAGCGAGCCAGCAGTGCATAATCGCCCCCCCCCCATGGAACCCACGCTGCTTTTCTGCAAAGACGGGACGGTACCATCTAATGGTGGATCTGCTTGCTCCTGCCACGTACACGAAATTTAATGGCTAATGGTGGCCAGTTGCTCGTCATGCCGCTTATACATGCGTTCCAACTCCGCGTTATTTCTTTCTAAATTTTCAAGCCAGTCTGCATCCTGCTTCTTTTTTCTCTGATGGCCTCTGTAAGTGTCGTTCCAGTCCGAAAACACCTGAACCCATGGAACAACGCCTTTGCCTCGTGTTCGTCCTCCGTGTTCAGGATTCCCGAGGGCGCGTGTAAGATCGACGTTCTCTCTCTCTCTGGGTGGAACAACCCCTTTTGAGCAGCTTCTATTGCATCAAGTAAAGCGTCCGAGGCTTTTTTAAGAGATGCCAATTAAATAATCTCCCCTGTTTTAGGGTCCGACTTTCCCCTATGCGCATAAAACTAATTCCTGGCCCTCTCGGGCCAATTCATCGTTTTTGGAGTGACTCCTTCAGCAAGCATCTTGGCCTCAGATGCTTCCCACTAAGGCATGCCTTTCTTGTAGCCACCTGTCCCCAGAACATCACTACTAGGAGAAACCTTATAGGCAGGACACTATCAGTAGCGCTGGAAAGTAACAGGCACTGCTGGTAATTACCAGTAGCGATGGATTTCGGCAGCGCTACAAGTAAAGACTTAGCAGTAGCGCTGGAAACAAAAAGAGCGCTACTGCTAAGCGGGACCCGACGAGCCCACCGACACTGTTGGTAGTAGCAGCGCTGTCCAGAATACAGCGCTACTACTAAGATTTTAGTAGTAGCGGTTTTTTTCGTGGAACCGCTACTGCTAATGGGCCCCACCTAATAGTAGCGCTCTTTCTGCAAAGCGCTACTACTAACTAACATAGCAGTAGCGCTTTCTGAAAAACAGCGCTACTGCTATTCGTGGCTGGTGCCACCTTTTCACCCCCCTCCCGCTCCTCCCCCCCTTTGCCCTCTCTCCCCCTCCTATCCCCTCTCCCCTCACCATTGTTGCCCTTCTTCTCTCTTCCTCCTACCTCTCTTCTCTCCCCATTAATGCCCCCCTCCACCATAACTCTCCTCCATAAATGGCCTTCTCATCTCTAGCTAGCTCCATAAATGCCCCCCTACCTCATTTATTTGGCTCTCCCTCCATTCCATTAGATATAGATCTAGCTAGCTCATCTCTCTCCCTCTCCATTAGTTACCTAGAGTCATCTCTCCTCCCCAACAACTAGATCTAGCTAGCTATTTAGCCATCCACACTTTCGATCCCTATAGGTAGCGAAAGGCCTCATCCGGTCGATCGGTCTCTCTCGGGAGATAGGTGAGTAAGAAGTTGTTCATTTCAAGAATGGGAATATGTGTGTTTGGGATATGGAGAGATTTGTGCAAGTGACATGCCCCCGAGTTGCTTATGTTTTGCCAAAATGTCGATTTATTTCCGTTTCGGTGAATTTCGAGCAAACTCGATATGTCCTATTTTTAGGCAAGATCATGCCAAATTTTTATATGACTTTGTTTCATGCATGCATTTTGTTTATAACCCTTTTGCTTGTTATACCGTGCATGCAGTCGGTCATGAAGGTGAGTGGATGGAAGGTGGAGCGATACATGCAATCCGCGGTGATGGAAATGCATGCAAATAATCGGACTAGGATTAGATGTCCGTGTACAAGATGCAAAGAAGGAGTCCTTTTGGACCCTTTTGATCGTGGTAGGTTGAAGGCGCACCTGCTGATGAATGGTTTCATGGATGGCTATACTCGGTGGATAAGTGAAGATGATGATGATGAGGACGTCCACATGGCAGGGAATAACGACATGGGGCTAAACGAAGAGATGACCGATCGACACGAAGACGATGGTGCCGGACATGGCGGCGGGGAAGAGTTAAATGACGGCGACGGAGAAGATTCCGGACACGGCGAAGAAGAGTCCGGACATGGCGGAGAAGAGGCGGCGGTCACGCCGCAGTCTTCGACGCTACTAAGTGCAGTCGTGCAGGACCCTCATGTTCGAGACCTCCTTCGCAAGAGTACGACTAGCGAGAGAGCTGCTTCTAGAGAGGAGGCCAAGCTGGCGCAACTTGAAGTAGACTCGAAGACTCCATTGTATGACGGTTGCGATCCTGAGGTGACCCGCTTGAGTTTCACGCTCGAACTTCTAAAGACGAAGGCCAAAAACAAATGGACAGACAAAAGCCTCGATGAGCATTTGAAGTATCTACATAATAAAGTTCTTCCCGCGGGGAACCGGTGTCCTACTAGTATCGATGAGGCCAAGAAAATCGTTTGCCCTTTTGATTTGCCGCACATTAGGTACCACGCATGCATCAACGATTGCATCATTTATCGGGGGGAGCACGCAGAAAAAACCAGCTGTCCAGTGTGCAATCTTCTCGATACAAGAAGGCAGGAAAGAAAGCTCCTCAGAAAGTTGTATGGTACTTTCCGATCACTCCCTGTCTGCAGCGGTATTTCGTAGATCCTAAGGAAGCAAAGCTCATGCGCTGGCACGCGGCGAGGAAGAAGCCCGACGATGGAGATGATCCGAAGCTGAGACACCTCGTAGATGGTAGCCAGTGGAGAGCATTCAACACCGTATATGGATTTGCTGCAGAAGATCCAAGGAACATCGTGCTTGGTGCGAGTACCGATGGCATGAATCCGTTTGGAAGCCAAAATAGCAACCACAGCACATGGCCCGTCTTTGTATGGATGTACAACCTCCCCCCATGGAAGTGCATGAAGACAAAGTACATACACATGAGCATGCTGATTCAAGGGCCGAAACAACTGGGAAATAATATTAACCTGTATATGGGGCTTCTGAAAGAGGAGCTAGACACGTTATGGAAAACACTGGCATCGACATGGGACGCCAGCAAAGGAGATTATTTCTATATGAGAGCCGCGCTGATGACGACGGTGCACGACTATCTCGGTTACGGGTACACCTCAGGCCAGGTGTGCCACGGATACTGCGGATGCACGAGGTGCATGGATGATACAACGTCTCAGCAGCTTACGTCATCGAAAGATGGCGGGTCCGGGAAAATCGTGTACATGGGGCATCGTAGATGGCTCGAGAAGGATGACCCGTGGAGAAAGCGTGGAGATCTATTCAATGGGTTGGCTGAGCATCGAGGACCTCCACGTAAGAGGAGCGGCGCCGAAATCAACGAGCTGTTGAAAAACTGGGAACAGTGCCCCGCGCCGGGAACGATGAAAAAGGCGCCGGAGCCGCTACTGAAGGTATGGAAAACGAGGTCTGTTTTCTGGGACTTGGAGTACTGGCCCAATCACGACACGCCTCATTGCCTTGATCAAATGCATATCACGAAGAATGTCCTCGAGAGCTTGCTTGGCACACTGATGAACATGCCGGAGAAGACCAAGGACGGGTCGAAGGCAAGGAAAGACTTGGAAGATTTGAAGATCAGGAAAGATCTCCACCGTAAAAAGTCGACGGAGGAGACGGAGACGGAGACGGAGGAGGGGGAAAGGGGCAGAAAAGTCAACAAGAAGGAGGAGAATCATTGGTTCACCTTAAGTGCGAAGGAGATCGATCAATTCATCAAGTGCCTTATGGGAATCAAAGTCAGTTCCGGTTACTGTGGGAAGATAAGCAGATTTCTAGACCCCAAGAAGAAAAGGTTCAGCGGGATGAAGTCTCATGACTGTCACGTGATGATGACGCAGATACTCCCGGTTGCCATTAGAGGGATAATGGACAAGCACGTCCGTGACACGCTTACTGGTCTCTGCAACTTCTTCGACGTTATCACTCGAAAGTCCATAAGTGTGAAGCAGCTCCGAAGGCTACAGGAAGAGATCGTTGTCATACAATGTGAGCTTGAGATGTACTTCCCGCCCGCGTTCTTTGACGTCATGGTGCATCTGTGTGTCCACATCCTGGACGACATCATCGACCTCAGGCCGACATTCCTTCACAGCATAATGCCGTTCGAGAGGATGAATGGGGTCATCAAGGGATTCGTTCGTAACATGTCCCGTCCCGATGGGAGCATCGTCCAGGGGTATCTGACGCATGAGTGCATCTCCTTTTGCGAGAATTATATAGGCGTCGGAGACCCTGTTGTCGGTTTGCCCGTCAAGAAGCACGATGGGAGGCTCGGAGGAGAAGGTCACAACAACGGCCAGAGGGAATTGCACGTGGACTACTCGGATCGACAGAACGAGTTTGACACGGCTAACTTAGTAGTGCTACAACACCTAGATGTGGTAGATGATTATGTGGCACGGCATAAAGAAATCATCGCAAATAAGTACCGTGATAAGCGGATGCTCAAGACGGACGACGAAGTTACTGTAGAGCACAACGCCACTTTCTTGCGTTGGTTCAAAGAGCAAGTTCTTGAAAATCCCCCAGAAGAGGGTAGTTCGGACGGATTGCTCATACACGCCTTAGCACATGGCCCCGCGCCCAAACTCGTGACCTATCAGTCATACGATATCAACGGGTACACGTTCTACACGGAGGCCAAAGACATGGACAGTGATTACCAGAACTCCGGGGTGACGATTGAATGCGTGACCGACGCCAACGGCACAACTGAAAGATTCTACGGAAGGGTCGAAGAGATCTGGGAGCTTGACTATGCTGGAATGCACGATGCGACAATGTTCCGTGTCAGATGGGCTAAGGATGTCGTAAGAGAAAACAAGTATTTCACTACCATGTCTATACCAGATGCGAAGAGCACAACCGTGAACGTTAACGTCATCGCCAAAATTGAGCCATGGGTACACGCTAAGCACGTGACACAATGCTTCTTCATAACCGACCCGACCAATCCCAGCCGTGTTGTCGTGAGGAGAGGCAAAAGGAGCATCGTCGGAATGGATGGAGTCGCCAACGAGGAAGACTACAACCAATACGGCAAGCCGATGAGGGAAGATGACGATGACGATGAAGCATACGTGAAAAGAAGAATCAATACTACATTACGTAAGAAAGATCGTACTCCATGGTTCCGGAAAAGTCACAAGGAGGGGCTCAATTATTCGTCAACGAACAAGAAAGGGAAGAAGCTCAATGTGAAACGTCGTCGACGCAGTTGAGAAACCATCATTTATATATATGTATCTATTTTGTGTACGCACTTAAGTAACCATTATCGGTCAAATGATGTATACATCGTATCCCCTTCAATTACCACCACATGATTCCGGTGATATTCGCGCTCTCGTCGACTGTGTGCGAGGCCGTCGGGAGAAAAACAAAAAACAAAAACAAAAGGGAGAAAGCAATACAAAAGAAAAAGAAAAGTAAACAGAAAAGGAAAGGAAAATAATAAAAAGAAAAGAAAACTAAAAACTAGAAAAGGAAAATAATAAAAAGAAAAGAAACATAGCAGTAGCGCAGGATTGGAACCAGCGCTATAGCTAAATTAGCTATAGCGCTCGGTCCTAATCCAGCGCTACTGCTATTTTTAGTTAACCCCCCGCCGCGCGGGCTCAAAATTTCGCCAAGTCCTTTTCCCCCCCTCTCCACCTCTGTCGCCGCCGTTGCCCTGCCCGCCCTCGACCTCGATGCCGGCCGCCGCCCTCTAACCTCTCTCCCCCGAGCACGCCGTCAACCTCACCACCGCCGCCGCCCTCTCCCCTCTCTCTCCCCCCTCTCCCCCCTCTCCTCGGTCGCCGCTGTCCGAGGCCGCCCTCGAACTCACGCCGCCGCCGCCCTCTCCACTCTCTCCCCCTCTCCCCCCTCTCCTCTGTCGCCGTCGCCCGAGGCCTCGCTCGACCTCACGCCGCACGCCGCCGCCGCCCTCTCCCCTGCCCGGCCTCGACCTCGCCGCCGGCCGCCCGAGCCCGCCCTCGACCTCACTGCCGCCGCCGCCCTTTTCCCTGCCTGCCCTAGACCTCGCCGCCGTAAGCCTCTCGCTCTCCTCTTCCCTGCCCTCCTCTCTGTTTAGCTAAGGCAAAAAAAATAGGAAATTAGCTAGGGCAATTTTTTTTAGGAAATTTGCTTGGGCAAAAAACAGTAGCATTTAGTTTTCATTGATGTTCATTGTTGCTTGGTTAGCTAGGACAAAAAATTAGCTAGGACAAAAAATTAGTTAGGACAAAAAACAGAATTGATGTTCATTGTTATATGATATATGTCATTGATGTTCATTGTTGCTATGTGTTCATTTGCATATTCCACTTTTTAGGAATGTAGTATGATATATGTTCATTCTTGTTCATTGTTGCTATATGATATATGATACATGTTCATTTGTTATATGATATATGTCATTGATGTTTTGCCAGAATGTCCAAGTGGCCTATGTTTTGCCGGAATGTTGATTCATTTCCGTTCCGGCAAATTTCAGGCGCTCCATATGTCCACTTTTTAACAAAGGTCATGCCGAAAATTTCCGTGATTTTTGGCATGACTTGTGCTAGAAACTAGGACATATGGAGTGCCCGGGATTTGCCGGAAGGGGAATGAATCAACATTCCGACCAAATATAGGCCCCTTTTTTCTCTTCATTATATCTTTTATTTACAATTGTTGAATAGGAAACATGCCTAGCCACGCCTCAGCCGGGGGTTCTGCTCGCCTCGAAGAAGACCCCATCGAGGCAGCAAATCACTATTTCGATTACCTGGACGAACACCAGATGGGGGTGCATGGTGGCGGCAGTGGCACCAACCCCGACACAGACGCCGACACCGGCACCAGCACTGGCACCGGCACCGACACCACCCCCGAGACCGGCAACGATGCAGTCGTAGCCGGTAAAGCACCGAAGCAGAAGAGGTCATGAAGACCAAACGAGCTCGGCATCGGACAAATTGTGGTCACGGAGATGCACCCCAAGAAATTAGGGCCAACGGCGCCGGATGAAGCACGCTCGTGCTGGGGCAATCAACTAGGATGCATCCTCAGGGAAACCGCCAACATCAACGACAAGAAGTTGAATAAGATACCACATATGGAGCACATGCTCCTAAAGAAGTTGCACAATAGGTTCCTGTTCCCCGGCCGCACAGAAAGCAAAGAACCGTGGGAAGACGACGCCATGACAAAGATAAACATCAAGGCGATGGTGACGTTCACCAACGACTTGTCCGCCTGGATAGTTCGGGTGAAAAAAGCGATTGATAAGAATGAACCGTGGTCCAAGATTCATGCTGACAATTCGGCATTTACGGAAGAGGACTTTGAAAAATTCAAGGAGACATGCGCTAAAGATGAAACCAAGAAAAAGTCAGAGAAAATGAAGGCGCTCTAGGCCAGGAACATGCGTCCCCACTTCCTCGGAAGCCGTGGTTACGAGGGGAAGAGGCACGTATGGGCCAAGGAGGACGCCAAACGTGAAAGTCACGGAATCCCAGACCCCTTGGCGGAGTTCACCGACCCGCTGGAGCGTGACTGGATCAGGGCCCGGTACAAGTGGGAACGCGTCAAGAAGACCTTTTACACGGACCCGAACACGAGGGAGTTCATGAGACTTCTGGTAATTGTTATATTACCACATTATCATATTAGCTTCCAATCAATTGTTCTACAAGTTTTGTCACATTATTAGTAAACCATCCATGTTCCTTTTGCAGAAAGAGCAGCACCAAAAGGCAGCCGAAAGCGACGAGTCGTCACAATCGTCGGCGAGGCCCAAGTGGGACACCCATTTCAACCGGGCCCTGAACATACAGAAAAAGGTTCCGGAGGACACACCGCCGTCCTATGGACGTGTGCACGGCGTCGGAGATGCCGCCTCGTGGAAGACGTGCTACCGCAAGGAGCTAGAGGAAAGAAGGAAGAGAAAGTTGCTTACTCAACAGACCATCGACCAGAAGGCCGCGCTTGCGATCAATAATTCCAAAGCTGAGACCAAAGCAGAGTTGGAACAGATAGTCGATGCATGGATCAGTGCAGCGGTAGCTGGCGTCACGGCTGACTTCACATCTTCCATTTCCAGCTTGCTTCCGGCATTTTTTTAATGGACGAAGAAAAATCCAGATAAAGGGCCAGCGGACTTTCCCCTTCCCAGCTACGTCGGGAGCAATTCAGTGAACATCACATCACTAGCACCAGCTCACGCCACCGCACATGCACCCGCTCCTGTTCATAGCAACCCGTCCTCCGTCTCTGGCCTACTCGGCGGGCCTTCGTCTATGGTTGAGCTCGACGCCCTCACGGTAATTACGCGTCATACCCTTTTCACCAGCATGTCTATATAGTCTTCCGTTTCAGTTGCCTTTCGGATGTTTGACGTCGCAGACATGTCTTCGTAGGCCAACGATACCCCGTGCACCCTACTGTTCGACATCAAGGGCTAGAAGGTGGCCGTGGGAAAGGCAACGATCGTGAAGCCGAAGGACCGCATGTTCCACAACCGAGAGATGCCCGATGGCGTCTTCAAGGTTAATGTGGCCAGTGCCTTAGCTGGCTTCGAGGATTTGCCTCCTCCGGTACCAGTCGATGACGAGGAGACCCGTCAACGGATTGGCGCATGCAAGAGCTGGTTCTTGCCTTGGCCGAAGACTCTTCTTCGTGTCGAGGCGCCCAGTATCACACCAATGACAGCTTCTCAAGAAGGTGTGAACACCACCCCACCTACCAAATTACCTGCACCTATCGTGGCGGGTGATAGCGGACGACACGAGGGAGATCCTCCATTAGTGCCAGATGATGTCGCCCCCGTTGTCGAAGAAGCAAATGCTGATGATGACATGGAGGAGGATGATGATGACCCAGACAAGTATTTCAATACCGCCTATGATGATGGAGGATTGATGGCTCAGGACGACGAAGACTCAGGCTAGGAGCGTGGAGATGATGACTTGATGCTGCCTGATTTGCCGGAGCCGGAATGTCCTAAGGCGGAATGCAAAAAGTCTCTCTTCAAGCGATCCTCGCAGGAGACGCCTCCAGATGCCGCCTATACCCAGCAACAACCCGAGGGTCGTCCACTGATTAGCCCGACGACACTGGGGGTGGTGGTTAGGGAAGGTATGGTGGGTTCACTACCGCCACCCGCCAAGAAGCACATGAGGAGACCGGAGAGGAAAGGCCCTAAAGGCGCCAGAGCTGCTTCAAGCAGCCAGCCGCCTCTGAAGCCCCGGGAGGTAGACAGAATACCTGTCGTAGGTGCGGAGCGTTTCCATGTCGCCGGCCACCCGATCCTACCTCAGAAAGCGCTAGAGGACATACTAAACAATGATCTAAGGAGACTTCATGATGATGTGCTGACCAGAGAGAAAAGCCTTCTCATCTCGGAAAAACCAGGTTACCCGCTTTACGTGGCTCAGGTGCCGGGTGGGAAGTTGTACGTCGAGGGATGGCCCGCGGATAAGTTCATCCTGCGATTTGACTACATCTACGACATGTTCCACATGACCAAGCTGGATTTCCAGTTCATCCGCATGTATGCGCTGTATCTCAACAACATCATCAGGATCGAGAACATAAAATATATCGGCGTCGCGGACCTGTACCATATGCACGAGAGCTTCTTGGATGTCTGCAAAGAGCACCGTCACTATGCGAGCAATTACATCGACGGCTTCGTGATCGCTAATAAGGACAAGGAAGCGATTCTCCTGCCTTATCATCCCACATAAGTCATCCGCGCATATCCTTTTGTAAGTGTTAATCATTCCTTTGCAAGCATGGAGGCTAATTTGAGGTGTACTTAATTTGCGCAGCGGGGGGGGGGGGGGGGCGCCGTCCTCATCGTTCTGTACCCAGAATACTCCCATGCTATATACTTGGACTCATCGAAGAACATCAAGAAAAAGGATTACAAGCACATAAAGAGTGTTCTCGATAGTGCCCTGTTAACCTTCAGCATGTCTGGTGGATATATCAAGGTGAAAAAGTACAGGAAGAACGGGCTGGTTTTCAGCCATAAGACCGACTTCTGCTGCAACCAGCAACCGCACATCAGTAGGGCTGATGGATTCTACCTCATGCATCACCTGCTCGAGTTCAGAAGGGATAATCAACGCTTTCGCATGTCAGCTACTACCAACGATGCCGAGATTGTCAACTGGGCCACAAGCATAGGAAAGACACCGGATCATCGAATCCGAGCTGAGTTTTATCACGTACAGTGTGAACTTGCCCAAGTGATCATGAAGCAGGTCCTCGAACCAACAGGGATGTTCTACCATTGGCCAATCACGCGGGATGATGTCCGAGCACTGCTAATCGCTCAACGTCTAGACCTGAAGCCTTTCAAGAAGCTCGGGTGCTTCCTCCCTGACTATGAAGATTGGACCGCCGACATGGAGGACTGATTGTCGTTGACAATATAAGTGTCACTAGCGTCCAGACGAAACTATGTGATGTAATTAAACTGTGGTCCTGAACTAGCGTAGATCGCTCTACTTAATTAGTTTGGGTATGAGGAACTTCGTCATTTATGTTTACTATAGGTTGCTTGTATTTTGCTAATTATGCCTCTTTGTTTTCTTAAGTACATTATGTTGCATATTATCGTTCAGTTCATCAACTGACGATGCAGGTACATAGATCAGAGATGGCGAAGGACTGCTACGCCGTGTTGGTTGGGAGGGTTCCAGGAGTCTACGACCACTGGCCAGATGCTCAGGCCCAGGTGAACAAGTACCCGGGTGCTAGCCACAGAGGGTTCGACAGCAGAGCCGAAGCGGAAAGTAGTTACTTGAGGTGGACGCTCCGGCAAGAGCGGGGGCGGAACCGTCGGTGCCTCAAGTACTACATAGTCGTGGTCTTGCTCATGCTGATCGCTCTTCTCTTCTACATCATGGTTTAGATAGAGATGATGAAACTTGTGTGTGTGCCATGACCATGCAGTTGCACTTATTCGAGACATGACATGACTTGTGTATCGCTATTTTCGAGATGTGATGATATTTGTGTTGAATGATGATGATGATGGTATGACGAGACTACTGTACGTGTATGATATGATGAGAATAGTGTATGTTTATTGTGATCTGATGAAACTACTGTATAGAGCCTGTATAAATACATCACAAATACGTAGAGGGGGTATGAATCTGTGAAAGCAGGAATACTAGCAGCAGCGCTGGAAGGCATCTAGCAGCAGCGCTGGATTAGCAGCAGCGCTTGCCTATCTGTAGCGCTACAGATAGTTAGCAGTAGCGCTGGTCAGCGCAGCGCTACTGATAACCATACTTATCAGTAGCGCTGCACCAACCAGCGCTACTCCTACAACTTAGCTGTAGCGCCTTAGCAGTAGCGCTGGACCCAGCGCTACTACTGTAGGTTTTTCAAGCGCTACTAGTAGGGTTTCTCCTAGTAGTGCATGGTGATAGTCTTTTTTCGAAGCATTTATCTTTTTTTTTCTTGATCTTTCCTTAGCTTCATCTGATTCCTTGTACTTCAGAAATTGGTCCCAGTGATCTTTTACCTTCTCTAGTGCTCCAGTGAATTCTGGAGTCTTCCTTTCTGCATTGACGTAGTCGTAGTATAATCTTGTCTTGTAGGACTGAAATTGTGTAGCCATCTTCTTAAGATCCCACTTCTTGACTTCCAACCGTTGACCATCTGTGAAACCCTCTGGTAGGTTGAAATGTGACATTTGCTTATACCAAAGATCATCTTTGGATCTTTCATCGACATAACGGTGATCGGGATGTTGTCCCTAACAATAACTCCGCATTGATTTCTAAATTTACAGGCATTGTTTGAAGGAGCAATCGGTTCGCCATGTTCATTGACTTCATCGATGTTGTACTTTATGCCATCGGGCAACTTTTTGGCCGGGCCTCGTACTACCCTTGTATTAGATTTGCTCGAACCGGAGGGCTAAAACAAGAAAGATTCGTTAATATACATATATACAAATCAATTAATACATCTAATGATCACCATAGTCCTAATATATATACCTCGCCGGACTTTGTTAATTGGCGAAATTTTTCTTCGCCATCAGTGTTTGTTTCCCCTTCGTCTCTTGGTTCTTCCTCAATTCCCTCGCCGGATGCGTTAAGATTTTGTGAGCCATCATCTGCTTCTTCATTCTCCTCGTTTGGGCGCGTATTATGTCGAACATTATCTCCTCTTGATCATGGTCTCTGCCGCTATCCTCCATAACTTAACTAATCCAGAAGAAAGATAAAACAATTAGAATGAATTCAATAAGCAAGAACTGAATCATAGTATCAAGAAGAACAATACCGGAGATGCAATCAGTACACAACAATGCAACAATATGATCATATAATATCACGAATACATCTCGAATAATCCAGTTAATGCATCCTCGAATATTAATTATCATCACTAATACATCTCGAATATTATCATATATTATCACTAGTACAAATCGAATATTATCGAATAATCTAGTTGACTCGCGGTTCCTGAGTCGCGGGAGGTGGACACCCAAAGAGAAGGAACCATCACAGGATCATAGCTCGGGATGAGATCCCTGAAGAACCTGCCAGGTGATGGAGAACCTTACGTCCAACGCAACCATGTAGCGACGGACGTGCTCGTCCTCCTCCTTGACACGACGATGTACCACCTCCGCGGGGGCCAGCTCCCTCCGCACCGATAGTGGCCCACGTGACCGCCACCAAAGAAGCTCTGGGTCGACGACGAGACCCCGATTCCTCACCAAGTTGCGCGCCCCGGAAGGTAGCACCTCCTAGTGCCATCCCGGCGGAGCCCAGTCCCGGACATGGCGCCTCTCAAGGATGTCATCGACGAGTCGACGACGAGGATGCGGTCTGGGCATCGTCGACTAAATTATATCATTAACCAACATACTATTATCCATTAGGTTAAAAATCATAGAATATGTGGGGGGAAACTAAATTCTAAGTTCACACTACAAATCAATAGCATGTGCCACCTATAAACAAACCACTAGTGACATTAAGTTTGGTTAGGTTCTCATGGACGTTTGAAAAATTATGATGAAACTTATGTTAAGTATGTATGTATGTCTATATATATATATATGTGTGTGTGTGTGTGTGTGTGTGTGTGTGTGTGTGTGTGTGTAATTTCATCCACAAATTTTGATTTAAATTTTGAAAGACCGATAGCTAGACTAGACAAATCCAAACACATTTAATAACAACTTTTACAACTAAAACAACTAAATCAACTAAAACAACTAAATCAACTAAAACCACTAAATTAACTAAAACAACTAAATCAACTAAAACAACTAAAACAACTAAAACAACTTTTACAACTAAAACAACTAAATCAACTAAAACAACTAAAACAACTAAATCAACTAAAACAACTAAAACAACTAAATCAACTAAAACAACTAAAACAACTTTTACACAAGCCGGCTTCGGTGGATGGCGGCGAGCGGCACTGTA
The DNA here is from genome assembly GCA_039707655.1 of Elymus sibiricus. Classification (NCBI taxonomy): domain Eukaryota; kingdom Viridiplantae; phylum Streptophyta; class Magnoliopsida; order Poales; family Poaceae; genus Elymus; species Elymus sibiricus. Next base: position 493,333,959 of record CM077671.1, read on the forward strand.
GGGGGCTACGGCGGCGTTGCGGTGGGCAGGGGCGACGAGGACAGAGGAAGGGTGAGAAGGGAGGGCCCTTACCGGTGTTGCCGAGAAGAGGGGCAGTGAGGCTCGGAGGAGACCGGCGAGAAGGAGGTCAGAGACGAGGTGCTGCGACGGCGACGGCGTCGGGGCGATATTTCGGCAGCCTGCCAGCGTCCAAATGATCCTTCTCCCGGGCGGTGGCTCGCACCGCCTTTAGTCCTGGTTCGTGGCTGGAGACAGGACGAAAGGGGTGGCGCCTGACCCACTGGGAGGCACCTTTAGTCCCGGTTGGTGGCTCCAACCGGGACTAAAGATTGATTTTCTGTTTTCTGTTTCCTTTTTCTAAGCAGAATCTTTTTCCTGTTGTTTGTGAATAACTTTAGTTTAAAAATAGATTTTTGAGTGATTCTTTTTCCTGCTGTTTAATATTAGTATGTTTTACCAGTATGTTCAATTTTGGAATTATATTATGTTTCTGTTCTTCAACATGAGGAGTCTTAATTTTCATTTTGAAGAAATTATTTGAGAGATTAAATTTTATAGAATGAAATTAATTCTTGTAAAATGCATAACAATTTGAAAACTAAATCAAATGAGTTGGACATAATTGCATTTATTAACTCCTCACAAATCAAGTTTCAAATGCTAAAATGCCCTAGCTCTTACAAAGATTCCCTCCGGTTTGTCTGAAGTGTGACTTTCCAGCTATAAGTCCGGAAACTCACTAGACACAAAGTGATGACGGTGAAGCCGGTCACATCACAGAGTGTGATCTTGGGGTATAAAACTTTTTCTTCGCGTGTGTCCCTTGCTTATGATTGCGCCATAACCATGGAGAATCGTCATCATTTAACATGACGCTTGGGTCAGTCTTCACTGTGAAGGGAGGAATTTCATCAAACTTTTCATAATCTTCTGACATGTCTATCTTGTCCTCCCCTCCCATGATATTTCTTTTCCCTGAAAGAACTATGTGGCGCTTTGGCTCATCGTATGATGTATTCGCTTTCTTCTCTTTTCTTTTTCTTGGTTTCCTAGACATGTCCTTCACATAGAAAACCTGCGCCACATCATTGGCTAGGACGAATGGTTCCTCTGTGTACCCAAGATTGTTGAGATCCACTGTTGTCATTCCGTACTGCGGGTCTAGCTTTACCCCTGTCATATTGACCCATTTGCACTGAAACAAAGGGACCATAAAATCACGTCCATAGTCTATTTCTCATATCTCCTCTATGTAACCATAATATGTGTCCTTTTTTCCATTGTTGTATGTTGCATCAAAGCGAACACCATTGTTTTTATCCTGGGCGATCATGTAAAATGTATTCCCATTTATTTCGTACCTTTGGAAAGTCATTATAGTCGAAGATCCTGAGTTGGCCAACGAGTACAGCTCATCTTCAACAGTGGTGTTATTCATGAGATGTCTTTGCAACCAATCGCCGAATGTCGCCATGTGTGTACGTTTAATCCAGGGGTCAGACTACTCCGGGTTATTAGAGCATACAATATCCATGTGTTCCTCGATATACGGAGCCACCAAGGTGGAATTTTGTAGAACTGTGTAGTGTGCTTGAGTGAAAGAATTCACATCCATACATAATATTGCTTTGTGTCCTAGCATGCCTTTTCCACTCAGTCTCCCCACATGCCGTGATTCAGGAACACCAATCAGCTTAAGGTCAGGAATAAAGTCAACACAAAACTCAATAACCTCCTCTGTTTCATGGACCTTGGATATGCATCCTTCTGACCTAGCACAGTTATGAACATATTTCTTTAACACTCCCATGAACCTCTCAAAGGGGAACATATTGTGTAGAAATACAGGACCCAGAATGGCAATCTCTTCGACTAGGTGAACTAGGACGTGCGTCATAATATTGAAGAAGGATGGTGGGAACACCAACTCGAAACTGACAAGACATTGGACCAAATCATTCTGTAACCTTGGTAGGATTTCTGGATCGATTACCTTCTGAGAAATTGCATTGAGGAATGCACATAGCTTCACAATGGCTAATCGAACATTTTCTGGTAGATGCCCCCTCAATGGAACCGGAAGCAATTGCATCATAATCATGTGGCAGTCATGAGACTTTAGGTTTTGAAATTTTTTCTCTGCCATATTTATTATTCCCTTCATATTCAACGAGAAGCCAGACGGGACCTTCATACCGAGTCGGCATTCAAAAAAGATTTCCTTCTCTACTTTGGTAAGAGCGTAGCTGGCACCACCTTGATACTTCTTTGGATGCATGTCGTCTTTTTCGTTCATACGTTGCTGGTCCTCCCGTGCCTCCGGTTTATCTTTTGTCTTCCCATACACGCCCAGAAAGCCTAGCAGGTTCACGCAAAGATTCTTCGTCATGTGCATCACGTCGATTGCAGAGCGGACCTCTAGGACTTTCCAATCGGGTAGGTCCCAAAATATAGGTTTCTTGTTCCACATGGGGGCGTGTCCCTTAGCATCATTCGGAACAGATTGACCGCCAGGACCCTTTCCAAAGATTACTTTTAAATCCTTGACCATATCAAATATATCATCACCAGTACAGTGTTCAGGCTTCTTCCGGTGATCTGCCTCATCTTTGAAATGCTTACCTTTCTTTCTTAGGAGATGCTTGATCGGAACAAATCGACGATGTCCTAGGTACACAACCTTCTTACATTTATCCAAATATATACCTTCACTCTCATCTAAACAGTGTGTGCATGCATTGTATCCCTTGTTTGTCTGTCCTGAAAGGTTACTTCAGTATTTTAAAAATTGTTCGAAGTTTCAAGAATTGTTCGTGTTATGTAATCTTTTTTGAAGTTTTAGAAAATTCTTTCTATTTTCTAAAAGAATCACTTATACAAAAAAATCTTCAAAATTTTCAAATTCTTCTTAGATTAAAAAACAAATCTTCTTTGAAAAGTTGTACCCGTTTTCACTTTTTGTTCACCAATTTATAAAATATTTTCACTTTCAAAAAATGTTCTTGAATTCAGAAAATTGTTCGCACTTTTGCAAGGAATGTTTGAAGTTTTAGAAAAATGTTTCGATTTGCTATTTTAGTTCACATATACAAAAAATCTTCATGATTTTCCAGTTGTTTTCAGGTTCAAAATTTTCTTCATTTGAACAGTTGTCGCTGATTTCTCAATTTTTTCACCAATTTAGAAAAATTTTGCGTTTTCAAAAAATGTTCTGGTATTTAAAATTTTGTTCGCATTCTACAACAAATGTTTGAAGTTTTAGGAAAATGTTTCTTTTTCAAAAAAAAAATCACATATACAAAATATCTTTAGGATTTTCTATTTTTTCTCAGATTCAAAATTTTGTGATGCATCTCCCAATTTGAAAAATATTTTCGTTTTCAAAAATGTTCTTGAATTCAAAAAATTGTTCGTGTTTAAAAAAACATGTTCGGAAAATCTCAAAAATGTCCACATTGTAGAAAATTGTTTGTTTGTCCAAAGGATATACCATTCTGATTTTGTTTTACAAATTCAGAAAGTGTTCAGGAATTTCAAATTTCTTTGCAGTCTCAAAAGATGTCTTGTAAGTAATGCTCAGTTTACGCCGCTGTTTTTAGTTCATTTCACGTCGCACCACACATACTATTTAGAAGAGTTGTGGTTAACTGAAGTCGAGTTAAGCGTCACAGAAACATTGAGCGAGGTGAGAGACAGTGGACAGGGCTGCTCATGTACTGCGGTGGCAAGTCCCATGCAGAGATACATGCGGCTCAGCTCAGTAGAGGGGAGGTTCTCACATTTGCTTGGTATAGGTATAGGGTATACAACTTTGTATATCAGTTTATGTTTTGTTTGTCTACATACCATGTTTGTTTTTCTGGCGCGAGATTTTCAAAAACCGGTTCTTTCATTACTCTCCGAGAAAAGTTGTTACCGGTCGAATTATTTGAATTTGAATTGTAGAACTGATCATATAGCATTCCTTTGCACTATGGGACAAGGCATGTTCTGTAGCGCAGCGGTAATGGGTGCACGTCCTATCGCGTGGTTGAGCTCCCATTCGCGCGCTATATATGTTTTGAATGTTTTACGAAATAATTATTTTTGCATTATCAATGCTTATTAAAAAAATTGAACGCCCGTGCGGCAACAAGGAGCCGAACTCGCGATCTTAGTTAGCAAGGCAGGACATGTGACCACTGGAACATGAAGAACTAGATGTAGACTTTTTGTTGAACAACATATATTTAGACTAAAAATTGAATTCAAATATTATTTAGAAATTCAGGCGAAAAAATACGGAATCGCCGAGATATGCTGAAAACCAGATTTCCTGGCCCCTACCGAAAAAAATCAAAAACAAAAAAATAACCTTGCTACAGACACCTGGACCCAGGAAGCAAATTGCTAAATTCTCGTACAGATGATCTTGGACGCCGTCCTGCACCTGCAAATGTCGCTTTGTTGAGCAGGTGTTCTTTGTGCGTTATGGGTGCACGTAACAAGCAGAATCATCATGATTGACGTTGGTGCTCTGCATCAAACCGCTAGTTCTTGTAAACCTTTCCGAGGTGTAAAATGCTAAGCTCAACAATACTGGAAATAAAGGAAGATGGCCTTGTTTTTTGTTCTTTTCTTTGATTCTTACATCGTCAATGTTCGGCTTTGCTTGCAATATTGAAGATTTTTTTTATTATATTGTTATGTGCAAGAAGAATCAACTAACAGAAGCTAAGATCATGCGTCCTATTCTTCTTTGGAAGAAAATGATGACATCCATTCTTAGTTGATTCGCTGAAAACACAGGTGCGTAAATATTCAGAAAAAAATGTCAAGGGAGAAGATCAATCTTTAGGTCAAATGCTGAAGCCAAAACGACCGCCTCCTATAGAGAGATTTACCACAACTTAACCTTTTGGAAAATGCCACACGCTCCGCTTCATAGACCACACTAGCAAATACCATGACTTTTGGCCTTATCCCCCGGCCGTGCTGATCGTGGACTAGCCAAACCCCATGGCTTTATTGAAAATGCAGTAATAAACACCCACTTGGCAATGGACTAGGATTTAGGGCACGCAAATGTGGGGGGCACTGAGGTCCCTGGTGCCCTCTTTTCATTTTGGCTTTCAATTTTCAAAGTTCTATATCTTTCAAAAGAAAAATTCAAATTAGGTTATGTTTTCATTTTTCGTGTTTCTCATGACCAGCGTTATCACATAAGATCCATCTTGTATATATTTTGATGACTTTTAAAACAGTGTGTTATGTTAAATTGTTGAAACTTAGTACGAGCGCCGATAAAAATCAATTATTTTGTGTCTACGACCGACAGAAAAAATTGCTTGAAATTAAATCTCTGAAACAGCTTGAAACTTGGCTGTTTTAGATGTAAAAATCATAAGTTTCCTCATTGAAACTTAAAACTTGTTGTGTGATTTTTTTTATTGTGCCCTCGGGCGAATCGCGAGCCAAAACGAGTAGGCGGCCGGAGTTGACGGGTGAGTGCCCATGCACTCGCGTGCCTCCACTAGTGCAGAATCGGCCTATAGTGCCGGTTCGTAAGGGCCTTTAGTGCCGGTTCTCCAACCGGCACTAAAGGGTGGGGACTAAAGCCCCCCCCCCCCTTTAGTCCCGGTTCATCACGGCCCGGCACTAAAGGCCCACCACGTGGCACCTGCCGGCGCCGTGGGCTGGGGGACCTTTAGTCCCGGTTGGTAACACCAAACGGGACTAAAAGTATTTAATTCTTTTAATTTTGGTTTATTTTTCCTTTTAATCCTTTAGGGGTTTATGAATTAATTATGGTTTATTTTTCCTTTTAATTTTGTGTTTTCCATTTAATTATTTTTCATTTCAAACATATATTACGCTACTACATACTGTACACGTTGTGCATATATATATATAAATAGAATTTCTCGTAGAACCGATCATATATATATATCATAGAATTTCTCGTACGACGACCATTCACATACATATATATATATACAATTTGGTATATACAATTTCTCCTACAATTTGCGGATCATTACATATGCAGGCATTACTGCTTGATCTTGTAATGGTATTCTATTTTGGAATCTATGACCTGGTCGACCAGAAATCAAGCTATTTCCTCTTGAATTGCTCGTATGCGAGCCGTTGGTAGGAGCTGGCCCCGCATCTCTGTCAGCTATAAGAAGGAGATCAAGATGAATATATTAGTTGTGTGTATATATATTAGCTAGATCATGATAAAAAAATTATGGATAGTGTTCTGGCAACCGTACCCAAAGATTTCTTTCGTTTCTGCTCCTTTCAGACGTGATCATGCGAATGTTCTCGCAAACGTAGTATGCGCATAAACTATTCCCCTGCTCCTGCCTCATGCACTTTACGAGAATAAAATTCAATCAGGTAATAATTAATCAAGCATGATAATGGTATTGAAACTAGAATTAAAGAGATGCACGGACGTAGCTAGCTAGTACTACTTAATTACCTTGGGTCGCACCCATGTCAGCTTTTGTTCCCAGTCGCCTGGGACCAATTTGACGAACTTGGCCCAAGCCCTGCCCGCCGGCAAAGAAAATGAATAAAGGAGTTATTAACTAGTTGATATCAGGTAATGAAGTAAAGAGGACGACATAGTGCGATAATGATTGAAATTACCTGTCGACCATCCCCCTCACGGTTGCGTATTCGGATGGATTCTTATATAGTGAGTCCAGTACTTCAACTTTTCCCTTGTCAACTTCAATGACTAACAAGATCCAGTGGTAACTGCATGCGCACACGTTTTGTATAATTAAGCGGGCATGTGCATAACTCATCAACTACACTTATTAACATCTAGTAAGCAAAAAATAGAATTTGTAGTACAAGATATAGTAACACTCACCCGAAGTTGTAAGGAAGTAGTATTTCTGGTTGGGTGTTTAGTTGCTTCAAAAACTCTAGCAGGAATCTCTCTTTGTCTTTTCTCGAATATTCAGTTTCCCATATCGCCTGATTAACCGTATTTGGGTCAATGAACCCAATGCCATAGCGTCCAGCTTTTTTCATTTCATACATCTTCATTCTGCATAATACCACAGAAAAGAATATAGTGAGGATAATTACAGGAAATGAACGAGAGCACAGCTAGCTAGCTAGAGACTTAAATTACAGAAAAAAATCACTTACAGACAATAGCAACTGACGATAGATTTGTCGAGTGCGTCTTCATTGAATAACTGAAACAACTCTGAATAATGAATCCACAAATCTTTTTTATGGAAGTAATGCTTTTTCTTGACTTTCACCATGAGGGACTCTTGATTGGTATTTGCTGTTTCTTGCATGTATCACGTATGCAAATTGTACAATCTCGTTGGTAGAAGCTTGACATCGTCAGGCTTGACCAGAGGTTTGCCGCGGACATATTGCCATTTTACTTCCTCCTCTTTAAGCCCGGGGATTTCCTCAAGGCCTAGGAGTTGTTCAACAGTGACACCGGCCTCTTTAGCCTGCCTTTTATGATCGTCGGTTACTACCAGCCGATCGGCGGTACTCACAGGTGTTTGTACAATGAGCGGGGGGATCGATTGCACTGCCTGTTCTCCCAGCTGGGGAACAGTTTTCCCACTTTTTTTGCCAACTGCTTGGCTCGAGATCGAGCTCGACTCCTTTTGTCCTGCAAAATATGACTTCTTGATAGACCGCACATAGTCGCAGTCCTTCTGATTGACAGCCGGTCAAGCCATATCAATAAAGTGTTGTGAGACATGCTCAGGAACTTTCTCCTTTGGCGGCGGGGGCGGTTTCGGTCCAAAATGGGCCTTCACTTTGGCATCCACTACGGTGTCGAGTTCCTCCTCAGTCAGGTGGTAAGGCAACTTCGGAAGAGGCTTGAGGCTTGGACCATATTTGAATTTCTTGCCTGTTGTACCGCTAGCCATCGTAGCTGCGGCCTCTCTCTTCCGTTGTTGCTTAGGCGATGGAGCACGCTGAGTCGGCGGAGACGGCAGACGCGGTGCCGGACTTGGAGGAGGAGGAGTCGGCTGACGCCGTGCCGGACTTGGAGGAGGAGTCGGCTGACGCGGTGCCAGACTTGGAGGAGGAGGAGGAGTTGGCTGACGCCATGCCGGACTTGGAGGAGGAGTCGGCTGACGCGGTGCCGGACTTGGAGGAGGAAGTGTCGACTGACGCGGCTGCGGACTTGGAGGAGGAGGAGTCGATGGCCTTGGAAAGACGATGCAATCCTTTTTCCATAGAATGATACGATGTATGGCCTCTCCCAGTGTTCTCTCCTCGTCACCTCCAAGAATGTCAAGTTGTAGCTCGTGATATCCTGACATCACTTCATCAACCCCGACACGAGCATAGCCAGCTGGAATGGGATTGCAATGGAAGGTTGCTTCAGGGGGATTTGCTAAAGCATAGCCGTCCGCCACCTTCATGGATAAGTTCTTCACTTTCATGTGTAGCTCACAGTTAGTCCTGTCTTTGATATCATCCACAGGGTAGCTAGCTAGCAGTGCATCATCGATATCGGCCGGAGCGGAACCCACGCTGCTTCTCGGCATAGATGGGACGGTGCTATCCAATGCTGGATCGATCTGCTCATGCTGCCGCTAAGACGCCCTTTCCTGGCTGAGTGAGTCGATCTGCTCCTGCTGCCGCCTGAAAGCGCGTTCCAACTCCAGGTGCTTTGATTCTAGGCCTTCAAGGCGGAGTGCTTCCTCCTTCTTCTTCTGCTCCTCCTGCTTCTTCTTTCTCGCACGGCTTCTGTAGTCGTCGTTCCAATCCGCAAACCCCTCAAACCACGGAACAACGCCTTTGCCTCGTGTTCTTCCCGGGTGTTCAGGATTCTTCAGGGCGCGCGTAAGCTCGTCGTTCTCTCTATTGGGCGTGAAGACCCCCGTTCGAGCTTCTTCTATTGCAAGAAGTATTTCGTTTGTCGCTTCTTTAAGACTTGCCTTCACCTTAACCAGCCCTGTCTCTGGGTCCAACTTCCCCCCATGCGCATAAAACCATGTCCTGCACCTGGGGGGCCATGTCAATGTAACTGGAGTGACCCCTGCACTAATCACCTCTTGCTCAGATTGATCCCACTTAGGCAGGGCCACCTGGTATCCACCTGGCCCCAGAGTATGGTGCCACTTCTTTTTCGCAACATTAATCTTGTTTTTTCTCGACCGTTCCTTAGCGTGTTCCGATTCCTTGAACTTAACGAAAGCGTCCCAGTAATCTTTTGCCTTCACTAGTGCTCCCTTGAATTCTGGAGTCTTCTTTTTTGCTTTGATGTACGCAGTCCATGTATTTTTCTTGAAAGTGTTGAATGCGATCGCCATCTTTTTAAGAGCATAGTTTCTGACTTTCTTCAGATCTGCATCTGTCAAATTATCTGCTAGGGTGAAATGCCGCATGAGCGAATCCCAAAGCACATCTTTTGCTCTTTCGTCGACAAAAGTAACTCCTGCTCGATCTCCCTTTGCTGGTTTTTTCCATTCTTGAACGGAGATCGGGATTTGGTCCCTGACAATAACTCCGCATTGATTCTTGAACTTGGTCGCATTTTTCCTAGGTTCAAGCGGTTCGCCATTTGATGTTTTGATGGAATCGATGTTGAACTTTACGCCAGGGTCCAACTTTCTGGCCGGGCCTCGAACTACCCTGTCGCTTGTAGAAGATTTGCTCGATCCGGAGTCCTAAAAGAAGAAAGATCGATTCGTTAATACATACAAATCAATTAAGACATGTAATGATCACCGGATGGCTTATATAATAAATATACCTCGCCGGTCTTTGTTATTTGAAGAACATTTTCTTCGTCAACATCGTTTTCGTCGCCTTCATCTATTCGTTCGTCTTCATCAAATATCATACAACCCTCACCGGAATTGTTCAGATATTGCGAGCCGTCATCATCTTCAGGTTCATGCTCTGGGCTCGGGGAGCGTATGATGTCGAACAGAGCCTCTTCTCCTTCTCTGCCGGTATTGTCTATAGCTTTTATTTAACTAATCCAGAAGAAAGATAAAACAATTTAGTATTCAAATTAGAATGAATGCAATCAATAAGGAAAAATTGAATCATAGTACATAATATGCATCTCGAATAATTCATATAATATGCATCATCGAATATAATCTCGAATAAATCGTCTCGAATATTATTGAATATAATCTCGAATACATCTCGAGTATTATCACTAGCTAATACAGATCGAATATTATCGAAGAATCTAGTTCACTCGTGGTTCCTGAGGCGCGGGCGGTGGACACCCAAAGAGAAGGAACCATCACAGGATCATAGCTCGGGTGAGATCCCTGAAGAACCTGCCAGGTATTGGAGAACCTGACGTCCAACGCATCCATGTAGCGACGGACGTGCTCGTCCTCCTCCCTGACATGGCGACGTACCACCTCCGACGGGGCCGGCTGCCTCCGCACCGAAAGTGGCCCACGCGAACGCCACCAAAGAAGCTCCGGGTCGACAACGGGATCCGGGGCCGGGTTCCTCACCAAGCTGCGCGCCCCTGAAGGTAGCACCTCCCAGTGCCAGCCCGGCGGAGCTCAGTCCTGAACGTTGCCCCTCTGAAGCAGGACGTCGTCGCGAACGAGTCGACGACGAGGATGCGGGCCGGGCATCGTTGACTCCGAGAAGAAATTCTATGCAAATTTAACATTTTTTAAATGCTTGATTGTGAATTCTTATATACGAGGAACCTTCAGAATCATAACAGATTCTCTTAACCTTTAAGGGATTTAACAAAATGGCGCCATTGTGGATGTGCAGAAAATGGTCCATATTTTTCCTGATATCCACTACTAGGAGAAACCTTATAGGCAGGACACTATCAGTAGCGCTGGAAAGTAACAGGCGCTGCTGGACAATTACCAGTAGCGCTGGATTTTGGCAGCGCTATAAGTAAAGACTTAGTAGTAGCGCTGGAAGCGAAAAGAGCGCTACTGCTAAGGGGGACCCGACGAGCCCACCGACACTGTTGGTAGTAGCAGCGCTGTACAGAATACAGCGCTACTACTAAGAATTTAGTAGTAGCGCTTTTTTTCGTGGAACCGCTACTGATAATGGGCCCCACTTAATAGTAGCACTCTTTCGTCAAAGCGCTACTACTAAGTAACATAGCAATAGCGCTTGTTGAAAAACAGCGCTACTGCTATGCGTGGCTGGTGCCACCTTTTCACCCCCTCCCCCTCCCCCCCCCTTTGCCCTCTGTCCCCCTCCTTTCCCCTCTCCCCTCACCATTGTTGCCCTTCTTCTCTCTTCCTCCTACCTCTCTTCTCTCCCCATTAATGCCCCCCTCCACCATAACTCTCCTCCATAAATAGCCTTCTCATCTCTAGCTAGCTCCATAAATATGCCCCCTACCTCATTTATTTGGCTCTCCCTCCATTCCATTAGATATAGATCTAGCTAGCTCATCTCTCTCCCTCTCCATTAGTTACCTAGAGTCATCTCTCCTCCCCAACAACTAGATCTAGCTAGCTATTTAGCCATCCACACTTTCGATCCCTATAGGTAGTGCAAGGCCTCATCCGGTCGATCGGTCTCTCTTGGGAGATAGGTGAGTAAAAAGTTGTTCATTCCAAGAATGGGAATATGTGTGTGAACGGGAATATGTGTGTTTGGGATATGGAGAGATTTGTGCGAGTGACATGCCCCCGAGTTGCTTATGTTTTGCCGAAATGTCGATTTATTTCCGTTTCGGTGAATTTCGAGCAAACTCAATATGTCCTATTTTTAGGCAAGGTCATGCCAAATTTTTATATTACTTTGATGCATGCATGCATTTTGTTTATAACCCTTTTGCTTGTTATACCGTGCATGCAGTCGGTCATGAAGGTGAGTGAATGGAAGGTGGAGCGATACATGCAATCCGCGGTGATGGACATGCATGCAAATAATCGGACTAGGATTAGATGTCCGTGTACAAGATGCAAAGAAGGAGTCCATTTGGACCCTTTTGATCGTGGCAGGTTGAAGGCGCACCTGCTGATGAATGGTTTCATGGATGGCTATACTCGGTGGATAAGTGAAGATGATGATGATGAGGACGTCCACATGGCAGGGAATAACGACATGGGGCTAGACGAAGAGATGACCGATCGACACGAAGACGATGGCGTCGGACATGGCGGCGGGGAAGAGTTAAATGACGGCGGCGGAGAAGATTCCGGACACGGCGAAGAAGAGTCCGGACATGGCGGAGAAGCAGAGGCGGCGGTCACGCCGCAGTCTTCGACGCTACTAAGTGCAGTCATGCAGGACCCTCATGTTCGAGACCTCCTTCGCAAGAGTACGACTAGCGAGAGAGCTGCTTCTAGAGAGGAGGCCAAGCTCGCGCAACTTGAAGTAGACTCGAAGACTCCATTGTATGACGGTTGCGATCCCGAGGTGACCCGCTTGAGTTTCACGCTCGAACTTCTAAAGACGAAGGCCAAAAACAAATGGACAGACAAAAGCCTCGATGAGCATTTGAAGAATCTACATAATAAAGTTCTTCCCGCGGGGAACCTGTGTCCTACTAGTGTCGATGAGGCCAAGAAAATCGTTTGCCCTTTTGATTTGCTACACATTAGGTGCCACGCATGCATCAACGATTGCATCATTTATCGGGGGGAGCACGCGGAAAAAACCAGCTGTCCAGTGTGCAATGCTTCTCGATACAAGAAGGCAGGAAAGAAAGCTCCTCAGAAAGTTGTCTGGTACTTTCCGATCACTCCCCGTCTGCAGCGGTATTTCATAGATCCTAAGGAAGCAAAGCTCATGCGCTGGCACGCGGAGAGGAAGAAGCCCGACGATGGAGATGATCCGAAGCTGAGACACCTCGTAGATGGTACCAAGTGGAGAGCATTCAACACCGTATATGGATTTGCTGCAGAAGATCCAAGGAACATCGTGCTTGGTGCGAGTACCGATGGCATGAATCCGTTTGGAAACCAAAACACCAACCACAGCACATGGCCCGTCTTTGTAAGGATGTACAACCTCCCCCCATGGAAGTGCATGAAGACAAAGTACACACACATGAGCATGCTGATTCCAGGGCCGAAAGAACCGGGAAATAATATTAACCTGTATATGGGGCTTCTGAAAGAGGAGCTAGACACGTTATGGAAAACACCGGCATGGACATGGGACGCCAGCAAAGGAGAGTATTTCTATATGAGAGCCGCGCTGATGACGACGGTGCACGACTATCTCGGTTACGGGTACACCTCAGGCCAGGTGTACCACGGATACTGCGGATGCACGAGGTGCATGGATGATACAACGTCTCAGCAGCTTACGTCAACGAAAGATGGCGGGTCCGGGAAAATCGTGTACATGGGGCATCGTAGATGGCTTGAGAAGGATGACCCGTGGAGAAAGCGTGGAGATCTATTCCATGGGTTGGCTGAGCATCGAGGACCTCCACGTAAGAGGAGCGGCGCCGAAATCAACGAGCTGTTGAAAAACTGGGAACAGTGCCCCGTGCCGGGAACGATGAAAAAGGTGCCGGAGCCGCTACTGAAGGTATGGAAAACGAGGTCTGTTTTCTGGGACTTGGAGTACTGGCCCAATCACGACACGCCTCATTGCCTTGATCAAATGCATATCACGAAGAATGTCCTCGAGAGCTTGCTTGGCACACTGATGAACATGCCAGAGAAGAACAAGGACGGGCCGAAGGCAATGAAAGACTTGGAAGATTTGAAGATCAGGAAAGATCTCCACCGTAAAAAGTCGACGGAGGAGACGGAGACGGAGACGGAGGAGGGGGAAAGGGGCAGAAAAGTCAACAAGAAGAAGGAGAATTATTGCCCCCCTTCTTGCTTCACCTTAAGTGCAAAGGAGATCGATCAATTCATCAAGTGCCTTATGGGAATCAAAGTCAGTTCCGGTTACTGTGGGAAGATAAGCAGATTTCTAGACCCCAAGAAGAAAAGGTTCAGCAGGATGAAGTCTCATGACTGTCACGTGATGATGACGCAGATACTCCCGGTTGCCATTAGAGGGATAATGAACAAGCACATCCGTGACACGCTTACTGGTCTCTGCAACTTCTTCGACGTTATCTCTCGAAAGTCCATAAGTGTGAAGCAGCTCCGAAGGCTACAGGAAGAGATCGTTGTCATACTATGTGAGCTTGAGATGTACTTCCCGCCCGTGTTCTTTGACGTCATGGTGCATCTGTGTGTCCACATCGTGGACAACATCATCGACCTCGGGCCGACATTCCTTCACAACATGATGCCATTCGAGAGGATGAATGGGGTCATCAAAGGATTCGTTTGTAACATGTCCCGTCCCGATGGGAGCATCGTCCAGGGGTATCTGACGCATGAGTGCATCTCCTTTTGCGAGAATTATATAGGCGTCGGAGACCCTGTTGTCGGTTTTCCCGTCAAGAAGCACGATGGGAGGGTCGGAGGAGAAGGTCACAACAACGGCCGGAGGGAATTGCACGTGGACTACTCGGATCGACGGAACGACTTTGACAGGGCTAATTTAGTAGTGCTACAACATCTAGATGTGGTAAATGATTATGTGGCACGGCATAAAGAAACCATCGCAAATAAGTACCATGATAAGGGGATGCTCAAGACGGACGACGAAGTTACTGTAGAGCACAACACCACTTTCTTGCGCTGGTTCAAAGAGCAAGTTCTTGAAAATCCCCCGGAAGAGGGCAGTTCGGACGGATTGCTCAGACACGCCTTAGCACATGGCCCCGCGCCCAAACTCGCGACCTATCAGTCATACGATATCAACGGGTACACGTTCTACACGGAGGCCAAAGACATGGACAGTGATTACCAGAACTCCGGGGTGACGATTGAATGCGTGACCGACGCCAACGGCACAACTCAAAGATTCTACGGAAGGGTCGAAGAGATCTGGGAGCTTGACTATACTGGATTGCACGATGCAACGATGTTCCGTGTCAGATGGGCTAAGGATGTCGTAAGAGAAAACAAGTATTTCACTACCATGTCTATACCCGACGCGAAGAGCGCAACCGTGAACGTTAACGTCATCGCCAAAATTGTGCCATGGGTACACGCTAAGCACGTGACACAATGCTTCTTCATAACCGACCCGACCAATCCCAGCCGTGTTGTCGTGAGGAGAGGCAAAAGGAGCATCGTCGGAATGGATGGAGTCGCCAACGAGGAGGACTACAACCAATACGGCAACCCGATGAGGGAAGATGACGATGACGATGAAGCATACATGAAAAGAAGAATCAATACTACATTACGTAAGAAAGATCGTACTCCATGGTTCCGGAAAAGTCACAAGGAGGGGCTCAATTATTCGGCAACGAACAAGAAAGGGAAGAAGCTCAATGTGAAACATCGTCGACGCAGCTGAGAAACCATCATTTACATATATGTATCTATTTTGTGTACGCACTTAAGTAACCGTTATCGGTCAACTGATATATATATGTTACCACCACATGCATGGTTCCGGTGATATTCCCGCAGTGTGGGAGGGAGACGCCGTCGTAAACAGAAAGGAAGAAAGCAATACAAAAGAAATACAAAAGGGAGAAAGCAATACAAAAAAACAAAAACAAAAGGGAGAAAGCAATACAAAAGAAAAAGAAAAGTGAACAGAAAAGAAAAGGAAAATAATAAAAAGTAATACATATCAGTAGCGCTGGATTATGAACCAGCACTATAGCTAATATAGTTATAGCGCTGGATCCTAACCCAGCGCTATAGCTATGTGTATTTTAGAATTTAAAAAACTGAAAATTAAAAAAGTTAGCAGTAGCGCTAGATCCTAACCCAGCGCTATAGCTAATGTAGCTATAGCGCTGGTCCTAACCCAGCGCTACTACTATTTTGAGTTAACCGCCGCGCGTGCCCAAATTTTGCCAACTCCCATCCCCCCCTCCACCTCCCACCTCTCCCCCTCCTTTCTGTCGCGCGCCGCCGTCGCCCCTGCCCGCCGCTCCAACCTCTTCCTCGTCCGCGCGGACGCCCGAGCCCTCCCTTGACCTCACCATCGCCGCGCGGGCCCGCCCTCGACCTCGCCGCCCTTGCTGCCCTCAACGCCCCCGGTATCCGACGCCCCCCTTCACCCTCTCGCCGCCGACGAGGAAGCGCCGCCGCCGTTCTCTGTGAGTACCCTCCCCCTCCCTCCCTCCCTCCCTCGTGTGAACTGGCTCGGTCTGTAGGGTTCATATTCCATCTTGTTCGATTTAATTCATGACATCTGATTTGCAAATCTTGTTCATCAGTATCCATATTGCTTATATGTATTCATTATTCCATATTGCTTATCTGTATTCATGCAACTCTAATTTGTCTCTGCTCTAAAATTTAATGCACAAATCATGTTATCATTATTCCATATTGCTAGAATAAGCTTGCTGTGGACAGAAGAAAAAATTTCATTTTAGAGCAAAATCTTAGTTTAGAGAAAAAATTCAATATAGAAATAACTCAAAGTATAAATAAAAAACAGTAGCAAATTTTGTTGCTTTAAATAAAAAACTAGCTAGGCTTTGTAGGTATAAAAAACAGTACCAAAAATTTATAAAAAATAGTAGCAAAAATTTATAAATGTGCTCCTGTTGGTTGAATGTTGGTTGCAAATTGATGTTATATATGTGCTCCTGTTGGTTGCAAAATGTTTGTTGCAAATTGATGTTGGTTGCAAATTGATGTTGGTTGCAAAATGTTTGTTGCAAAATGTTGCAAATTGATGTTGGTTGCAAAATGTTTGCAATGTTGGTTGAATGTCGAAGAATATCCGAGTGGCCTATGTTTTGCCGGAATGTTGATTTATTTCCGTTCCGGCAAATTTCAGGCGCTCCATATGTCCACTTTTTAGCAAAGGTCATGCCGAAAATTTCCGTGATTTTCGGCATGACTTGTGCTAGAAACTAGGACATATGGAGTGCCCAGGATTTGCCGGAAATGGAATGAATCAACATTCCGACAAAATATAGGCCCCTTTTTTCTCTTCATTATATCTTTTATTTACAATTGTTGAATAGGAAACATGTCTAGCCACGCCTCAGCCGGGGGTTCTGCTCGCCTCGAAGAAGACCTCATCGAGGCAGCAAATCGCTATTTCGATTACCTGGACGAACACCAGATGGGGGTGCATGGTGGCGGCAGTGGCACCAACCCTGACGCCGACGCCGACACCGGCACCAGCACTGGCACCGGCACTGACACCACCCCCGAGACCGGCAACGATGCTGTCGTAGCCGGTAAAGCACCGAAGCAGAAGAGGTCACGAAGACCAAACGAGCTCGGCATCGGACAACTTGCGGTCACGGAGATGCACCCCAAGAAATTAGAGCCAACGGCACTGGATGAAGTGCGCTCGTGTTGGGGCAATCAACTAGGATGCATCCTCAGGGAAACCGCCAACATCAACGACGAGAAGTTGAAGAAGATACCACATATGGAGCACATGCTCCTAAAGAAGTTGCACAATAGGTTCCTGTTCCCCGGATGCACAGAAAGCAAAGAATCCTGGGACGACGATGCCATGACAAAGATAAACAACAAGGCGATGGTGATGTTCACCAATGACTTGTCCGCCTGGAAAGTTCGGGTGAAAAAAGCGATTGATAACAATGAACCGTGGTCCAAGATTCATGCTGACAACCCGACACTTACGGAAGAGGACTTTGAAAAATTCAAGGAGACTTGCGCTAAAGATGAAACCAAGAAAAAGACAGAGAAAATGAAGGCGCTCTAGGCTAGGAACACACCTCCCCACCGCCTCGGAAGCCGTGGTTACGAGGGGAAGAGGCACGTATGGGCCAAGGAGGACGCCGAACGTGAAAGTCACGGAATCCCAGACCCCTTGGCGGAGTTCACCGACCCGCTGGAGCGTGACTGGATCAGGGCCCGGTACAAGTGGGACCACGTCAAGAAGACCTTTTACACGGACCCGAACACGAGGGAGTTCATGAGACTTCTGGTAATTGTTATATTACCACATTATCATATTAGCTTCCAATCAATTCGATTACAAGTTTTGTCACATTATTAGTAAACCATCCACGCTCCTTTTGCAGAAAGAGCAGCACCAAAAGGCAGCCGAAAGTGACGAGTCGTCACAGTCGTCGGCGAGGCCCAAGTGGGACACCCATTTCAACCGGGCTCTGAACATACTGAAAAAGGTCCCGGAGGACACACCGCCGTCCTATGGACGTGTGCACGGCGTCGAAGATGGCGCCTCGTGGAAGACGTGCTACCGCGAGGAGCTAGAGGAAAGAAGGAAGAGAAAGTTGCTTACTCAACAGACCATCGATCAGAAGGTCACGCTTGCGATCAATAAGTCCAAAGCTGAGACCAAAGCAGAGTTGGAACAGATAGTCGATGCAAGGGTAAGTGCAGCGGTAGCTGGCATCATGGCTGACTTCACATCTTCCATTTCCAGCTTGCTTCCGGCATTTTTTGAATGGACGAAGAAAAATCCAGATAAAGGGCCAGCGAACTTTCCCCTTCCCAGCTACGTCGGGAGCAATTCGGTGAACATCGCACCACCAGCACCTGCTCACGCCACCGCACATGCTCCCGCTCCTGTTCATAGCAGCCCGTCCTCCGTCTCTGGCCTACTCGGCGGGCCTTCGTCTATGGCTGAGCTCGACGCCCTCACGGTAATTACGCGTCATACCCTTTTCACCAGCATGTCTATATAGTCTTCCGTTTCAATTGCCTTTAGGATGTTTGATGTCGCAGACATGTCTTCGTAGGCCAACGATACCCCGTGCACCCTACTGAACGACATCAAGGGCAAGAAGGTGGCCGTGGGAAAGGCAACGATCGTGAAGCCGAAGGACCGCATGTTCCACAACCGAGAGATGCCCGATGGCGTCTTCAAGGTTAACGTGGCCAGTGTCTTAGCGGGCTTCGAGGATTTTCCTTCTCCGGTACCAGTCGAAGACGAGGAGACCCCTCAACGGATTGGCGGATGCAAGAGCTGGTTCTTGCCTTGGCCGAAGACTCTTCTTCGTGTCGAGGCGCCCAGTATCACACCAACGACAGCTTCCCAAGAAGGTATGAAAACCACCCCACCTACCAAATTACCTGCACCTGTCATGGCGGGTGATAGCGGACGACGCGAGGGAGAGCCTCCATTAGTGCCAGATGACGTCGCCCCCGTTGTCGAAGAAGCAAATGCTGATGATGACATGGAGGAGGAGGATGATGACCCAGACAAGTATTTCAATACCGCCTATGATGATGGAGGATTGATGGCTCAGGATGACAAAGACTCAGGCTATGAGCGTGGAGATGATGACTTGATGCTGCCTGATTTGCCGGAGCCGGAACGTCCTAAGGCGGAATGCAAAAAGTCTCTCTTCAAGCGATCCTCGCAGGAGACGCCTCCAGATGCCGTCTCTACCCAGCAACAACCCGAGGGCCGTCCACTGATTAGACCGACGACACTGGGGGTGACAGTTAGGGAAGGTATGGTGGGCTCACTACCGCCACCCGCCAAGAAGCAAGGGAGGAGACCGGACTGGAAAGGCCCGAAAGGCGCCAGAGCTCCTTCAAGCAACCAGCCGCCTCTGAAGCTCCGGGAGGTAGACAGAATACCTGTCGTAGGTGCGGAGCGTTTCCATGTCGCTGGCCACCCGATCCTACCTCAGAAAGCGCTAGTGGACATACTGAACAATGATCTAAGGAGACTTCATGATGATGTGCTGGCCAGAGAGAAAAGCCTTCTCATCTCGGAAAAACCAGGATACCCACTTTACGCGGCTCAGGTGCCGGGTGGGAAGTTGTACGTCGAGGGATGGCCCGCGGATAAGTTCATCCTGCGATTTGACTACATCTACGAATGTTCCACATGACCAACCTGGATTTCCAGTTCATCCGCATGTATGCGCTGTATCTCAACTACATCATCAGGATCGAGAACATAAAATATATCTGTGTCGCGGACCCGTACCATATGCACGAGAGCTTCTTGGATGTCTGCAAAGAGCACCGTGACTATGCGAGCAAGTACATCGGCGGCTTCATGATTGCTAATAAGGACAAGGAAGCGATTCTCCTGCCTTATCATCCCACGTAAGTCATCCGCGCATATCCTTTCGTAAGTGTTAATCATTCCTTTGCAAGCATGGAGGCTAATTTGCGCAGCGAGGGGGGGCGCCGTCCTCATCGTTCTGTACCCAGAATACTCCCATGCTATATACTTGGACTCATCGAAGAACATCAAGAAAAAGGATTACAAGCACATAAAGAGTGTTCTCGATAGTGCCCTGTTAACCTTCAGCCTGTCTGGTGGATATATAGAGGTAAAAAAGCACAGGAAGAACGGGCTGGTTTTCAGCCATAAGACCGACTTCTGCTGCATCCAGCAACCGCACAACAGTAAGGCTGATGGATTCTACCTCATGCATCACCTGCTCGAGTTCAGAAGGGATAATCAACGCCTTCGCATGTCAGCTACTACCAACGATGCCGAGATTGTCAACTGGGCCACAAGCATAGGAAAGACACCGGATCATCGAATCAGAGCTGAGTTTTATCACGTACATTGTGAACTTGCCCAAGTGATCATGAAGCAGGTCCTCGAACCAACAGGGATGTTCTACCATGGGCCAATCACGCGGGATGATGTCCGAGCACTGCTAATCGCTCAGCGTCTGAACCTGAAGCCTTTCAAGAAGCTCGGGTGCTTCCTCCCTGACTATGAAGATTGGACAGAGGACTGATTGTCGTTGACAATATATGTGTCACTAGCGTCCAGACGAAACTATGTGATGTAATTAAACCGTGGTCCTGAACTAGTGTAGATCGCTCTAGTTAATTAGTTTAGGTATGAGGAACTTTGTCATTTATGTTTACTATAGGTTGCTTGTATTTTGCTAATTATGCCTCTTTGTTTTCTTAAGTACATTATGTTGCATATTATCGTTCAGTTCATCAACTGAGGATGCAGGTACATAGATCAGAGATGGTGAAGGACTGCTACGCCATGTTCGTTGGGAGGGTTCCAGGAGTCTACGACCACTGGCCAGACGCTCAGGCCCAGGTGGACAAGTACCCCGGTGCTAGCCACAGAGGGTTCGACAGCAGAGCCGAAGCGGAAAGTAGTTACTTGAGGTGGAAGCTCCGGCAAGAGCGGGGGCGGAACCGTCGGTTCCTCAAGTACTACATAGTCGCGGTCTTGCTCATGCGGATCGCTCTTCTCTTCTACATCATGGTTTAGATCGAGATGATGAAACTTGTGTGTATGCCATGACCTTGTAGTTGCACTTATTCGAGACATGACATGACTTGTGTATCGATATTTTCGAGATGTGATGATATTTGTGTTGAATGATGATGATGATGGTATGACGAGACTACTGTATGTGTATGATATGATGAGAATAGTGTATGTTTATTGTGATCTAATGAAACTACTATATAGAGCCTGTATAAATACATCACAAATACGTAGAGGGGGTATGAATCTGTGAAAGCAGGAAAATAGCAGCAGCGCTGGAAGGTATCTAGCAGCAGCGTGGGATTAGCAGCAGCGCTTGCCTTTCTGCAGCGCTACAGACAGTTAGCAGTAGCGCTTGCCTTTCTGCAGCGCTACAGACAGTTAGCAGTAGCTCTGGTCAGTGCAGCGCTACTGCTAACCAGACTTAGCAGTAGCGCTGCACCAACCAGCGCTACTGCTACAACTTAGCTGTAGCGCGTTAGCGGTAGCGCTGGACCCATCGCTACTACTATAGTTTTTTCAAGCGCTACTAGTAGGGTTTCTCCTAGTAGTCATCATCTACCCTTCTATATGTCACGTTGTCTAGCTAGTATCAAAGGAAGAAAACCATGGCTTCATGATTAGCCGGAAGTAACTGGCGCATCGTGGTACGAAGTTGTCCAAAGTTGTTTTGGAACGGAGTCCCGGATAGGATAATTAGCTTTTTGGTACGAAGTTCAGCAAGAGCCTTCCGAATATCGCTATTTGGAAGGCCTTTTTGCTAAACTTCGTACCAAAAAAGCTAATTATTCTATCAAGAACTCCGTTCCAAAACAACTTTGAAAAGCTTCGTACCATCATGCGCCTGTTACTTCCGGCTAATGATGAAGCCATGGTTTTCTTGAATCCTTTGACACTAGCTAGACAAAACGTGACCTATAGAAGGGTAGATGCATGAGATCAGAAAAAAAATTGGATCAACTTGTGCACATCCATAATGGGGGCATTCCTAAATCCCTTAAAGGACTAAGAGAATCTATTGTATACATACATATACTAATTTCAAATCTAACATTCATCTAACATTTCTATATCTTTTTTATATCTAAAATTTATATAGCAATAAAAAAAGTATAAAAAACTAAAAACATTTCTATATCTTTTTTATATCTAACATTTATCTAGCTATAACTAAAAGTATAAAAAACTAAAAAACATTCATCTAACATTTATATATGTAACATTTCATCTAACATTTATATATCTAACATTTCATCTAACATTTATATAACTAAAAGTATAAAAAAACTAGAAAACAGAAAAACAGAAAATAAAAATGTGTGTGTGTGTGTGTTCATGCATGTGTGTGTGTGCGGGCTCGATCGATGGGAGGGGCGGCCATGGCGGCAGGGGCTCACAGCAGGGCGACAGCCGGCGAGGCGAGGCGAGTCCTCGGCGACGACGACTGCGACGGCGACGACGCACGAGGTCGCGAGGAGAGCGGCGGCGTCGGGGAGGAGGCCGGTGCGGGCGGGCGGCGTCGGGGAGGAGGCGCGGGCGGCCGGCGTCGGGGACGGCGGCGACGATCTCCGGCGTCGGGGGAGGCGACGGCGTTGCGCAGCAGCCTGGCGGCGTCTTGCGCGTTCGGCGTCGTCGAGAGAGAATGGAGATCGATCTGAATTTTTGCGCTTATATAGAACGACCTTTAGTCGCGGTTGGTGGATCCAACCGCGACTAAAGGTAGCCTTTAGTCGCGGTTGGAGCCACCTGTTGGAAATATGCCCTAGAGGCAATAATAAAATGGTTATTATTATATTTCCTTGTTCATGATAATCGTTTATTATCCATGCTATAATTGTATTGATTGGAAACTCAAATACATGTGTAGGTACATAGACAAACAATGTGTCCCTAGTAAGCCTCTAGTTAATTAGCTCGTTGATCAAAGATGGTGAAGGTTTCCTAGCCATAGACATGATATGTCATTTGATAACGGGATCACATCATTAGGAGAGTGATGTGATGGACAAGACCCAAACTATGAACATAGCATATGATCGTCTCAGTTTATTGCTATTGTTTTCTGCATGTCAAGTATCTGTTCTTATGACCATGAGATCATGCAACTCACTGACACCGGAGGAATACCTTCTGTGTATCAAACGTCACAACGTAACTGGGTGACTATAAAGATGCTCTACAGGTATCTCCGAGGGTGTTTGTTGAGTTGGCATGGATCGAGACTGGGATTTGTTACTCCGTGTGATGGAGAGGTATCTCAGGGCCCACTCGGTAATACAACATCACTATAAGCCTTGCAAGCAATGTGACTAAAGTGTTAGCCACGGGATCTTGTATTACGGAACGAGTAAAGAGACTTGCCGGTAACGAGATTGAACTAGGTATAGAGATACCGACGATTGAATCTCGGGCAAGTAACATACCGATAAACAAAGGGAACATCATACGGGATTAACTGAATCCTTGACATAGAGGTTCAACCGATAAAGATCTTCGTAGAATATGTAGGAACCAATATGGGCATCCAGGTCCCACTATTGGTTATTGACTGTAGAGGTGTCTCGGTCATGTCTACATAGTTCTCGAACCCGCAGGGTCTACACACTTAACATTTGGTGACGATATAAGTATAGTTGAGTTGTTATGTTGGTGACCGAAAGTTGTTCGGAGTCCCGGATGAGATCCCGGACATGACGAGGAGCTCCAGAATAGTCCGGAAGGTAAAGCTTGATATATGGGATAATAGTGTTTGGTCTCCGGAAGGGTTCCGGAATTCACCGGAAGGGGTTTCGAATGTTTCCCGAAATATTCAGGTACGAGAACACTTTATTTGGGCCAAGGGGTAAAGCCCACGAGGCTTTAAGGAAGGTGCAAAAGGAGTTTTGCGGAGGCCAGAGGCCAGACGTCAGGATCCCTGACGTCTGGGGCCAGACGCCGAGGACCCTGGCGTCTGGTCCTGGAGTCCAAGGAGGACTCTTGCCTTGCGGGCCAAACCGACTTTGAGGAGGCTCTTTCTCCAAGTTTCAACCCCAGGGCCTAACATATAAATAGAGGGGCAGGGCTAGCACCCGGAACACATCAAGAATTCCCAAGCCGTGTGTCGGCAACCCCGCCCCTCTAGTTCATCCTCCGTCATAGTTTCCGTAGTGCTTGGCGAAGCCCTGCGGAGATTGTTCTTCACCACCACCTTCACCATGCCGTCGTGCTACCGGAACTCATCTATTACTTCACCATCACTCGCTAGATTGGAAGGACCGTGATCAGGATCGCGAGATGGTTCGTGATTTGATTGCGGGACGGATCATGATGGGATCGCGGGACGGATCGTGATTGGATCGCGAGACGGATCCTGATGAGATCGAGGGACGACTTGCGATTTGGATCGCGAAGACGTTCGACTACATCAACCGCGTTTCTTAACGCTTCCGCTTAGCGATCTACAAGGGTACGTAGATCCACTCACCCTCTCGTAGATGCTCATCACCATGGATAGATCTTGCGTGTGCGTAGGAAATTTTTTGTTTCCCATGCAACATTCCCCAACAGTGGTATCAGAGCTAGGTCTATGCGTAGATGAGATCACGAGTAAGAATTGTTCTTGCTAGATACCCGTAGCAGCCACGTAAAACTTGCAACAACAATTAGAGGACGTCTAACTTGTTTTTGCAGCGTATGTTGTGATGTGATATGGCCAATTACAAGATGAGATATATGTGATGTATGAGATGATCATGTATTGTATACAATATCACGACTTGCATGTCGATGAGTACGGCAACCGGCAGGAGCCATAGGGTTGTCTTTAATTATTTTCGCCGTTTTTGCTTTACTTTATCGCTATGAGTTAGCAATAGTCGTGGAAGCAACAGTCGGCGTGACAACCTCATGGCGACACATTGATGGAGATCAAGATGATGGAGATCATGGTGTTATGCCGGTGACGATGGAGATCATGCCGGTGCTTTGAAGATGGAGATCAAAAGCACAAGTTCATGGCCATATCATGTCACTTATGATTTGCATGTGATGTTAATCCTTTTATGCATCTTATTTTGCTTAGGACGACGGTAGCATTATAAGGTGATCCCTCATTAAAATTTCAAGATAAAATTGTGTTCTCCCCGAGTGTGCACCGTTGCGAAAGTTCGTCGTTTCGAGACACCACGTGATGATCAGGTGTGATAGACTATATGTTCACATACAACGGGTGCAAGCCAGTGTTGCACGTGCGGAACACTCGGGTTAAACTTGACGAGCCTAGCATGTACAGACATGACCTCGGAACACAAGAGACCGAAAGGTCGAACATGAGTCATATAGTAGATATGATCAACATGAAGATGTTCACCATTGAAACCACCTCATCTCACGTGATGATCGGACTTGGGTTGGTGAATTTGGATCATGTGACACTCGAATGACCAGAGGGATGTCAATTTGAGTGGGAGTTTTTAAGTAATATGATTAACTAAACTCATTATCATGAACATAGTCAAAATGTCTTTGCAAATTATGTTGTAGATTACTAGCTCGCGCTGTATCTCCCTTGAATTTTTTATATGCTCCTAGAGAAATAGAGTTGAAAGATGATGGTAGCAATAATGCAAATTGGTTCCGTGATCTGAGGATTGTCCTCATTGCTGCATAGAAGGCTTATGTCCTTAAAGCACCACTCGGTGCGCCACCCCCTCTAGCGTCGTCTGTAGATGTTTTGAACATCTGACAGGCACGTTCCGATGACTACTTAATAGTTCAGTGCATCATGCATTACGGCTTAGAATTGAGGCTCCAAAACGTTTTGAACGTCACGGAAGATATGTGATGTTCTAAGAGCTGAAATTGGGATCTCAGGCTCGTGCCCGTGTTGAGAGGTACGAGACCTCCAACAAGATTCTTTGCCTGCAAGATGAAGGAGAATAGCTCAATCGGTGAGCAGGTGCTCAGATTGTCTGGGTGCAACAATCGCTTGAATTGAGTGGGAGTTGATCTTCCAGATAAGATAGTGATTGATATAGTTCTCCAAGTCACTGTCACTAAGCTACTAGAGCTTCGTGATGAACTATAAAATGCCAGGGATGGAAATAATGATCCCTGAGCTATTCGCAATGTTTGACACCGCGAAGGTAGAAATCAAGAAGGAGCATCAAGTGTTGATGGTTAGTGAAACCACTAGTTTCGAGAAGGGCAAGGGCAAGGAGGGAAACTTCATGGATGGCAAGTCAGTTGCTACTCCAGTGAAGAAACCCAAGGTTGAACCCAAACGCGAGACTAAGTGCTTCTATTATGAGGAGAACGGTCGCTGAAGCGGAACAACCCTAGATAGTTGGTAGATAAGAAGGCTGGCAATGTCGACAGAGGTATATTTGATATACGTGTTATTGATGTGTACCTTACTAGTACTCCTATTAGCACCTGGGTATTGGATACCAGTTCGGTTGCTAAATGTTAGTAACTCGAAATAAAAGCTACGGAATAAATGGAGGCTAGCTAAGGGCGAAGTGACGATGAGTGTTGGAAGTGTTTCCAAGGTTGATGTGATCATCATCGCACGCTCTCTATACCTTCGGGATTAGTGATGAACCTAAATAAGTGTTATTTGGTGTTGCGTTGAGCATGAACGTGATTAGATCATGTTTATTGCAATACGGTTATTCATTTAAATTAGAGAGTAATGGTTATTCTATTTACATGAATAATACCTTCAATGGTCATGCACCCAATGAGAATGGTTTATTGCATCTTGATCATAGTGATACACATGTTCATAATAATGATGCCAAAAGATACAAAGTTAATAATGATAGTACCACATACTTGTGGCACTGCCGCTAAATGTCATATTGGTGTAAAACGCATGAAGAAACTCCATGTTGATGGATCTTTGGACTCATTCGATTTCGAATCAGTTGAGACATGCGGACCATGCCTCATGGGCAAGATGACTAAGACTCCATTTTCCAGTATGATGGAGCGGGCAAGTAACTTATTGGAAATGATACATGTTGATGTATTCGATCCAATGAGTGTTGTAGCGTGCGGTGGGTATCGTTATTTTCCTACCTTCACTTATGATTTGAGTAGATATGGGGATATTTACTTGATGAAACACATGTCTGAAACGTTTGAAAAAGTTCAAACAAAATCAGAGTGAAGTTTGAGATCATGGTGACAAGAAGATAAAATGTCTACGATATGATCGTGGAGGTGAATATCTGAGTTACGAGTTTGGTATACAACTTAAGACAATGTGGAAGTTGTTTCACAACTCACGCCACCTGGAACACCATAGTGTGATGGTGTGTCCGAACGTTGTAGTCGTGCTCTATTGGATATGCACTACTAGGGAAAACCTTATACACAGAATCTTAGCAGCAGCACGGGACAGGATGGGGTGCTACTGCTAATTAGAAGTAGCGCGGTATGAAGACAGGCGCTACTGGTACTAACTTAGCAGTAGCGCGGCTCGGTAGAACCGCGCTGCTACTAAAATTGACCAACCGTTCCCGCCACGATAGGTTTAGCAGTAGCGCGTCCACGATAACTGCGCTACTGCTAGTATTATAGCAGTAGCGCTCTTTTTTTTCAACTCGCTACTGCTAATTTGAAACTGGCCACATGGCGGGCCCCTCTTAGTAGTAGCGCATGGTACAGGGGAGCGCTACTGCTATCTTATTAGCAGCAGCGCGTTTTTCTCCCAGCGCTACTGCTAAGCCTCAGCCATACCACATTTTCCCTCCCCCCCTCCCCTCCCCTCTTAGTAGTAGCGCGTGGTACAGGGGAGCGCTACTGCTATCTTATTAGCAGCAGCGCGTTTTTCTCCCAACGCTACTGCTAAGCCTCAGCCATACCACCTTTTTCCTCCCCCCTCCCCTCCTCTCTTCCTCACTTTCCCCTAGCTCCCACCTCCTCTCTCCCTCACTTTGCTTCTTCCTCACTACTTCTCCCCCCATTACTCTCCTTCTTCTACCTATCTTTCTCTCTCTTTATTACTCCTAGCTAACTACACCAACCTCCATTAATGCATCTCCTTTCTCTTTTTCCTTCCCCCTCCACTAGTTGAACTTGTCTCCTCCCAAACTAGCTAGCTAGGTAGATCTAGCTAGCATTTAGTGAAGTGACCTATGTACCTCCCTAACTACATCTATAGCCTTATCAAGAAGAGCTTTGTCCACTTTTGATCATTCCATAGGTGTGTGTGGCTACACCTATCGACATCATCATCACATAGCTCGATCTCGAGATAGGTGATTAAAAATTTATGCTTTTGCAAGAATGGAAATATGTGTATGTGTGCGATATGACATAATCGGGCGATATGATGGAAATTGTGTGTGTGGCATGAGTTGCCGCCGAATTGTGCTTGTGAGTTGCCTATGTTTTGCCGAAATGTCGATTTATTTCCGTTTCGGCGAATTCCGGGCAAACTCTATATGTCCTATTTTTAGGGAAGGCCATGCCGAATTTTTGTATGACTTTGATGCATGCATGCATTTTTATAATCAATTTGTTTATTATTACCGTGCAGGCGTTCATGATGGTCAGTGGAACGGTGGTGGATAGGTGGTTGCGGTCGGCGGTGCAAGACATGAAAGAAAATAACCTGACAGAGGTTTTATGTACGTGTCGAAGATGCAAAAGACGAGCTTGGCTCGACCCCTATGACGATGGTCGTGTGATGGCGCACCTGCTCATGACTGGTTTCATGGATGGCTATACTCGGTGGATAATTGAAGCTTTGTGCAGTGATGATCAGAACTCAGGGGTGACGATGGAATGCATGACCGACAGCGACAACGGCGCAACTGAGAGATTTTACGGAAGGGTCGAGGAGATCTGGGAGCTTGACTACTCTGGACTGCACAATGCGACGATGTTCCGTGTCAGATGGGCTAAGAATGTCGAAAGAGAAAACCGGTATTTCACTACCATGACTATACCCGACGCCAAGAGCGGTACCGTGAACGCTATCGCAAAAAACGAGCCATGGGTACACGCTAAGCACATGACACAATGCTTCTTCATAACCGACCCGTGCAATCCCAGCCGTGTTGTCGTGAGGAGAGGCAAAAGGAACATCATTGGAATGGATGGAGTCGCCAACGAGGAAGACTACGACCAGTACGGCAACCCAATGAGGGAAGATGACGATGACGATGAAGTATACGTCAAAAGAAGAATCAATACTACATTACCTAAGAAAGATCGTACTCCATAGAAAAGGAAAAATCACAATGAGGGGCTCAATTATGTTCCTATTTTGTATACATACTTAACCGTCAAATGATGCAATATATATCGCCTTAGTTATATACATTGTATCACCTTCCCTTCGTTCCTGCTCTCGGAAAAAAGGAAAAGAAAAGAAAAGAAAAAGAAGAAAAGAAAAGGAAGAGAAAATAAAGGAAAAGACAATAAAAGAAATAAACAAGAAAACTGCTATAGGTACTGGTTATAGCAGTAGCGCTTTTCCTAAAAAGAGATATAGCTAGTCAAAATAGCAGTAGCGCTTTTCCGAAAAAGAGCTATAGCTAGTCAAACTAGCAGTAGCGCCGTTTGGAGAAGCGCGCTATAGATAACTTAGCTATAGCGCGTTTTTCGGAAACGCGCTACTGCTATGTCGACTTAACCCCCGGATCCCCACTCTCTCTTCCCCCAAATCCCCGTTTCCCGCCTCTGCTTCCCCCAAATACCCGGCCCCTCGTCGCCGCCGGAGCCCGTGCCCTCGCCGCGCGCCCCTGCCTCAAGCACCGGAACCCTGCCCTCGCCCCCGACCCAGGCGCTCGCCCCCGAGCCCCCGACCCCGGCGCTCGCCCATGACCCCCCCCCGACCCCGGCGACCTCGCCCTCGCCCCCGACCCCGGCGCTCGCCCCCGACCCCCCGACCCCGGCGACCTCGCCCACGCCTCCGACCCCGGCCCCGCCACGCCACGCCTCCCTCCTCTGCTTCCTCCCCTCCCAACCTCGCCCCTGCACCCTCTGTAAGCCCCCCACCGCTCCTCTCTCTGCTAGTAGGTTAATTTAGGGTTAGGTGTTTTAGGTGTAGTTAAAAGAAAAAACAGAATTGATTATATAGGTTTCTTGCATTTTTTAGTTTAAGCAATTGTTGCTATTTAAAAAAACAGAATTTGGACATGTGATATGTGGACATGTGATTTGGACATGTCATATTTGGAATTTGGACATGTCATATTTTGGACATGTGATGTTTTGGACATGTCATATTTGGAAAATGATGATTATGTGCAGGGTAAATGATCCGAGTGGCCTATGTTTTGCCAGAATGTTGATTCATTTTCGTTCCGGTGAATTTTAGGCGCTCGGTATGTCCACCTTTTAGCAAAGGTCATGCCGAAATTTTCCGTGAATTTTGGCATGACTTGTGCTACAAACTAGGACATATCGAGTGCCCGGGATTTGCCGCAACGGGAATGAATCAACATTCCTGCAAAACATTGGCCTTTTTTATGTCATTATTCATTTTATTAGGTCTAGAATTAATTGACTAGATTTAATCGTAGGAAACATGGCTAGCAACGATGAAGGACAGGGTTCTGGTGATTGCAACGTCTACGCGGCGGCAGACGCCTATTTGAACCTTCTCGATGAGCAACGGTTGTTGCAGGGCCCACCTGTCACATCCGAGACTGAGACCGACATCGAGACCGGCGCCGAGACCCGCGCTGAGACTGACACTGGCGCCGAGGCCGGCGCTGAGACTGACACCGGCGCCGAGACCGGCTATGAGACTGACACCGGCGCCGAGACCGGCACCGAGACTGGCGAAGCCGGTATAGAACCGAAACCAGAGAGGCAACGGCGCCCAAACCAGCTCATCACTACTAGACTGGTGGTCACGGAGGTGGACGACGGCAATTTTGAGCCAAAAGAGCCTGCGGAAGCGCGCGCGTGCTTCGGCAATCAAATAGGCTGCATCCTACGGGCAACCGCCACCATCAACGATGCGAAACTATGGAAGATACCAGATATGAAGCAGTCCCTCCTAACGAAGCTGCACCAGGTGTTCTTGTTCCCGGGCCGGGATGAAATCAAATATCAAAATCCAGATAAAGACCCGGCAATGAAGAAGATAAACAGACGCGCCATGGGCAAGTTTAGCGGCGCGTTGTCCGCCTGGAAAGTAAGGGTGAAAGCAAGGATCATCGACAAAAAGGAACCCTACTCCGAGATTGTAAAGGATAATCCGACAATTACGGAAGAGCAGTTTGAAATATTCAAGGCGGCTTGTGTTGCCGAAGCTGCCAAAGAAAAGTCAGAGTACATGAAGGGGCTTCAAGAGAGGAACATGGGGTGCCACCACCTCGGAAGCCGTGGTTACGCGGGGAAGAGGTCCATATGGGCCAAGGAGGACGCGGAACGCGAAAGTCTGGGCATCCCAGACCCCTTGGCGGAGTTCACCGTCCCGCAGGAGCGTGACGTCCTCAGGGCCCGGTACCATTGGGACCCAGTCAAGAAGGTTTTCAAGACGGACGCGGTCATGACGGAGTTCATGAGACTACTGGTAATTTTTGCAGAGAGAGCAGCACAGGATCGCGGCCGAAAGTGACTCGCCGTCTGAGGCGTTGGCGAGGCCCAAGTGGGACACCCCATTCAACCGGGCCTTGAACATATTGAAAGGACTCCCGGTGGACACTCGGCCGTCGTATGGACGCGTGCACGGTGTCGGAGACGGCACCACGTGGAAGAAGTACTACCGTGAGACCACGGAGGAGAGAAAGGAAAGACGGAGGTCAAATGAAGAAAACATCGACAAGAAGGTTGCGATTGCAGTCGCAGCAGCGGTACCTGTCGCAAAACAGGAGATTGCAGCTTCGTATGGTGTCTTGGTTCCGGATATCGTCAGTTGGAGCAGGAAAAATCCAAATAAAGAGGCAGCGGACTTTCCCCTTTCCAACTTCTTCGGGAGCAGCTCGACTAGCGTTGCACCAGCACCTCCTCCAGCACCAGCTCCTGCACCGGCTCCCGCACCTGCTCCTGCACCAGCTCCTGCACCGGCTCCCGCACCTGCTCCTGCACCAGCTCCCGCACCTGCTCATAGCAGCCCGTCCTCCGTCTCGGACGTTCTCGGCGGTGCTTCGTCTTTGGCTGAGCTCGACGACCTCACGGTACCTGTCACACCGGCCCTCTTCAATAAATGTGTAATCTCCCGTTTTCATTGCCTTTTGGATGTCTCACGTCGCAGACATGTCTTTGCAGGCCCACGTAACCCCGTGGACCATATTGTACACCATCGGCGGCCAGAAGGTGGACGTGGGGAAGGCGACGATAGTGAAGCCGAAGGAACAATTGTTCCATAGCCGGCCGATCCCCCCTGACGTCTTCAAGGTTTCTGTGGCCAGTGTTAAACCGGGCCACGAGAATTTGGCTCCTCCGGTACTAGGGGGAGACGACGACGAGACCCCGCGGCGGCTTGGCGATTGCAAGAGGTGGGTCCTATTGTGGCAAAAGAGTCTGCTTCGTCTAGAGGCGGCCGGGAGCACACCCACGACCATGCAGCCTTAGCAAGGTATGAACATCAACACCCCACCTACCCAATTAGCGTCGCCAGTCATGCCGGGTGATAGCGGACGGGGTGAGGAAGAGGCTCCGTTAGTTGATGATGACGTCGCCGCCACCGAAGAAGCAATGCATGATATCGATGCCATCGATGAGGATGATGATAACACTCTATAGTATCTTAATACTGGCGCCTATGACGACGGAGGATTGATGGCTCAGCAGTATGAGTACTCAGGGTTTGAGCGTCATGAGTCGGTGCCTGACTTGCCGCCTCCGGAGGTTGAACATACTATAGACGACCTTCCAGTAGCAAAGAAGCATAGGAAGAGAGCGAGGAAAGGCAACAAAGCTGCTTCTATGATCCAGCCGCCTCCGCAGCCTCGGGTTCAAGACCATATACCTGTCATGGGTGCGGCGAAATACCATATCCCCGGTGAACCAATCCTACCTAATGAGGAAGCGGTAGAGGCCATATACGGCGATCTCAGGAGACTTCATGACGATGTGCTGCGAAGAGAGAAAAGCCTGATCGCCTCGCAAAATCCAGGATACCCGCTCTACGTGGTTAACGTGCCGCATCAAAGGTTGTACGTCGACACATTCCCCGCAGAAAAGTTCTTCCTTCGATTCGATTACATCTTCGACATGTTTCACTTGAAAAGGCTGGATTTTACGTGTGTCTGCCTTTTTGCCTTGTACATGAACTACATCATCAGGATTAGGCAGATACCTTATATCTGTGTCGCTGACCCGTACTTCATGCACGAGAGCTTCTTGGCAGTCTGCAAAAAGCACCGTGAATACGCGAGTAACTACATCGCCGATTTCATGGTCTTCAATAAGGACAAGGAGACGATTCTCGTGCCATATCATCCCATGTAAGTCATCCGCGCGGATATCCTTCCTTCCATTTCAATCATTTCATTAGCATGCGTGGAGACTAATTTGAGGTGTACTTATTTTGCGCAGTGACGGGCGCGCCGTCCTCATCATCCTTTACCCCCGAGTCTCCCACGCTCTTTACTTGGACTCGTCGAAGAACATGAAGAAAAAGGATTACACCCACATCAAGTCTGTTCTCGACAGTGCTATCTTTACGTACGGCGTACGGGGTGGAGAGATCACTGTCAGGAAGACAAGGAACCGCGCGCCCTGCTTCGGCCATAAGACTGACTTCTGGTGCATCCAGCAACCGAGTGGTACTATCAGTGATGGATTCTATGTCCTCCACCACATGCAGGAGTTCAGACGGGATCAGCAGAACCTTCGCATGTCACCTAGATCCGGCGATGCCCATATTCTGCAATGGGCAAAGAACCTAGGAGATATTCCGGATCATCGACTCCGAGCTGAGTTCTATCACATCCAGCGTGAACTTGCCCAAATCATCATGAAGGAGGTCCTCGAAAAAATAGGGATGTTCTACGAACAAGGGCAAATGTCGCGGGAAGACGTCCGAACACGCGTAGCCGCTCAGCGTCTCGACCTGAAGCCTTTCACTGCGCTCGGGGACTATCTCCCTGACTTGCATGGATGGCACGACATGTTGGAGTGATTGACGATATATGACAATGTGTCCGTTTAGTCCATACTTTCTCTATGACGAAACTTTGAGTTATGCACGACAAAACTTTATTTGTGATGTAATTAAACCGTCCTCCTCAACTAGCGAAGATCACTCTAGTTAGGGCATTTTGGGTACGATGAACTTTGTATGCTTATGATATGTTGCTTCTATTTTTGCCAAGTCTGTCTCTTTCGGTTGCTCAACTATATATGTTGCATATCATCAACTCATGTGACGATGCAGGTGCATAGATCATCGATGGCGAAGAAGTGCTACGGCAGGAGTATACAACGAGTGGCCGGCCAGTAGTTAGTTTAGGTTCACGCTAGTGCGAGAGAGGGATACGAACAGACGCCTCAAGAAGTACTACATTATGTACGATGAGACATGGCATGTAACTTGTATAGCTATATCGTGATTATGATGTGACGACATGATTTGTGTTGGATGATATGATGAGACTATTATGTGTATGATATGATGAGCATATTGCATGTTAAAGATATGATTAGAATACTGTATGAAACCTGTACAGAAACATCGCAAATACGTAGCAAAAAAAGATATGAGAAAATATAGTAGTAGCGCTCTTTAGCGCTGGACAGGAAAAATGCTGCTGCTAAAGGACTTAGCAGTAGCGCTGGTATGGAAAGCGCTACTGCTAAAGGACTTAGCAGCAGCGCTGGTATAGAAAGCGCTACTGCTAAGCAGGTATAGCAGTAGCGCGTGTCAAACGCGCTACTGCTAAACGTTAGTTGTAGCGCCGTATCAGTAGCGCAAGTACCCACGCTACTGATACACCAAATACCCGCGCTACTGCTAGGGTTTTCCCTAGTAGTGATTGTGTGTACTATGATGTCTCTTATCGATTTGCCACTATCGTTTTGGGGTTATGCGTTAGAGACAACTACATTCACTTTAAATAGGGCACCATCTGAGTCCGTTGAGATGACACCGTATGAATTTTGGTTTGGCAGAAATCTAAGTTGTCATTTCTTAATGTTTGGGGCTGCGACGCTTATGTGTAAAAGGGTTTTCACCTAATGAGCTCGAACCCAAAGCGGACAAATGCATCTTCATAGAATACCCTAACATAACAGTTGGGTAAACCTTCTATCTTAGATCCAAGCACAAAGTGTTTGTTGCTAAAACGGGTCCTTTCTCGAGAAAGAGTTTCTCTCGAAAGAATTGAGTGGGAGGAAGATAGAACTTGATGAGGTTGTTGAACCTTTGTTTCAACCAGAGAGTAGCGCAGTGCACAAAGTTGTTTCTGTGGAGCCTACGTTAGTTGAAGAGGAAGTTAATGACGATGATCATGAAGCTTCGGATCAAGTTACTATCGAACCCCGTAGGTCGACAAGGACGCGTACTGCTCCTGAGTGGTACGGCAACCCTGTCTTAGAGGTCATGTTGTTGGACAACGATGAACCTATGAGCTATGGAGAAGCGATGATGAGCCCGGATTCCGAGAAATGGTTAGAGGCCATGAAATCCGAGATGGGATCCATGTATGAAAACAAAGTATGGGCTTTGGAAGTATTACCTGAAGGGCGAAAGGCCATTCAGAACAAATGGATCTTTAAAAGGAAGACGGACGCGGACGGTAATGTCACCGTCTATAAAGCTCGACTTGTGGCAAAGGGTTTTTCACAAGTTCAAGGAGTTGACTACGATGAGACTTTCTCACCCGTAGCGATGCTAAAGTCTGTTGGAATTATGTTAGCAGTTGCTGCATTTTTCGATTATGAAATCTTGCAGATCGATGTCAAAACATCGTTTCCTTAATGGTATCCGTGAGGAAAGGTTGTATGTGATACAACCGGAAGGTTTTGTCAGTCCTAAGGATGCTAAAATGTATGCGAGCTCCAGCGATCCGTCTATGGACAGGAGCAAGCATCTCGGAGTTGGAATATACGCTTTGATGAGGTGATCAAAGTTTTTGGGTCTATACAAAGTTTATGAGAAACTTGTATTTACAATCAAGTGAGTGGGAGCACTATAGAATTTCTGATAAGTATATGTGGATGACATATTGTTGATCGGAAATGATGTAGAATTTCTGGAAAGCATAAAGGGTTGTTTGAAAAGGAGTTTTTCAAAGGAAAACCTGGAATGAAGCTACTTAAATATTGGGCATCGGGATCTATAGAGATAGATCAAGACGTCTGATAAAGCTTTCAATGAGTACATACCTTGACAAGATTTTGAAAGAGT
The DNA here is from genome assembly GCA_039707655.1 of Elymus sibiricus. NCBI lineage: Eukaryota > Viridiplantae > Streptophyta > Magnoliopsida > Poales > Poaceae > Elymus > Elymus sibiricus. Next base: position 493,370,419 of record CM077671.1, read on the forward strand.
TCAAAATGGATCTGTCGAAGAAAGAGTTCTTGCCTGATTTGTAAGGTGTGGAGTTGAGTGAGACTCAAAGCTCGACCACGGCAGAAGAAAGAGAAAGGACGAAGGCCGTCCCCTATGCCTTAGCCATAGGCTCTATATAGTATGCCATGCTGTGTACCGCACCTGTGTGTGCCTTGCCATGAGTCTGTCAAGGGGTACAAGAGTGGTCCAGGAGTGGATCACTGAACAGCGGTCAAGATTATCCTTAGTAACTAGAGGACTAAGGAAATAATTCTCGATTATGGAGGTGATAAAGAGTTCATCGTAAAGGGTTACGTCGATGCAAGCTTTAACACCAATCCGAATGACTCTGAGTAGCAATCCGGATACGTATGGTGGAGCAGCCATTTGGAATAGCTCCAAGTGGAGTGTGGTAGCAGTGTCTACAGTATGACATAGAGATTTGCAAAGTACACACGGATCTGAATGTCGCAGACCCGTTGACTAAAGACCTCTCTCACATGCAAAGTATGATCGAACCCCAGAACTCATTGGGTGTTAGATTCATGACAATGTAAATCACATGGTGATGTGAACTAGATTATTGACTCTAGTGCAAGCGGGAGACTGTTGGAAATATGCCCTAGAGGCAATAATAAAATGGTTATTATTATATTTCCTTGTTCATGATAATCGTTTATTATCCATGCTTTAATTGTATTGATTGGAAACTCAAATACATGTGTGGGTACATAGACAAACAATGTGTCCCTAGTAAGCCTCTAGTAAACTAGCTCGTTGAACAAAGATGGTGAAGGTTTCCTAGCCATAGACATGAGATGTCATTTGATAACGGGATCACATCATTAGGAGAATGATGTGATGGACAAGACCCAAACTATGAACATAGCATATGATCGTGTCAGTTTATTGCTATTGTTTTCTGCATGTCAAGTATCTGTTCCTATGACCATGAGATCATGCAACTCACTGACACCGGAGGAATACCTTGTGTGTATCAAACGTCACAACGTAACTGGGTGACTATAAAGATGCTCTATAGGTATCTCCGAGGGTGTTTGTTGAGTTGGCATGGATCGAGACTGGCATTTGTTACTCCGTGTGACGGAGAGGTATCTCAGGGCCCACTCGGTAATACAACATCACTATAAGCCTTGCAAGCAATGTGACTAAAGTGATAGCCACGGGATCTTGTATTACGGAACGAGTAAAGAGACTTGCCGGTAACGAGATTGAACTAGGTATAGAGATACCGACGATTGAATGTCGGGCAAGTAACATACCGATAAACAAAGGGAACATCATACGGGATTAACTGAATCCTTGACATAGAGGTTCAACCGATAAAGATCTTCGTAGAATATGTAGGAACCAATATGGGCATCCAGGTCCCGCTATTGGTTATTGACCGTAGAGGTGTCTCGGTCATGTCTACATAGTTCTCGAACCCGCAGGGTCTACACACTTAACGTTTGGTGACGATATAAGTATAGTTGAGTTGTTATCTTGGTGACCGAAAGTTGTTCGGAGTCCCGGATGAGATCCCGGACATGACGAGGAGCTCCGGAATAGTTCGAAAGGTAAAGATTGATATATGGGATAATAGTGTTTGGTCTCCGGAAGGGTTCCGGAATTCACCGGAAGGGGTTTCGGATGTTTCCCGAAATGTTCGGGTACGAGAACACTTTATTTGGGCCAAGGGGTAAAGCCCACGAGGCTTTAAGGAAGGTGCAAAAGGAGTTTTGCGGAGGCCAGAGGCCAGACGCCAGGATCCCTGGCGTCTGGGGCCAAACGCCGAGGACCCTGGTGTCTGGTCCTGGAGTCTAAGGAGGACTCTTGCCTTGCGGGCCAAACCGACTTTGAGGAGGCTCTTTCTCCAAGTTTCGACCCCAGGGCTCAACATATAAATAGAGGGGCAGGGCTAGCACCCGGAACACATCAAGAATTCCCAAGCCGTGTGCCGGCAACCCCGCCCCTCTAGTTCATCCTCCGTCATAGTTTCCGTAGTGCTTGGCGAAGCCCTGCGGAGATTGTACTTCACCACCACCGTCACCACGCCGGCGTGCTGCCGGAACTCATCTACTACTTCACCATCACTCGCTGGATCGAGGAGGTGAAGGCGTCATCAAGCTGTACGTGTGTTGAACACGGAGGTGCCGTCCGTTCGGCGCTAGATTGCAAGGACCGTGATCAGGATCGCGAGACGGTTCCTGATTTGATCGCGGGACGGATCATGATGGGATCGCGGGACGGTCGTGATTGGATCGTGAGACGGATCGTGATGAGATCGAGGGACGACTTGCGATTTGGATCGCGAAGACGTTCGACTACATCAACCGCGTTTCTTAACGCTTCCGCTTAGCGATCTACAAGGGTATGTAGATCCACTCTCCCTCTCGTAGATGCTCATCACCATGGATAGATCTTGCGTGTGCGTAGGAAAAACAATTTGTTTCCCACGCAACGTTCTCCAACACCACCAACCGCGACTAAAGGTATTTTTCGCCAGGCAAAGCGGCGGGAAGCGCAGACCTTTAGTCGCGGTTGGTGGCACCAACCGCGACTAAAGGTTACCTTTAGTCCCGGTTGCAGCCACCAACCGCGACTAAAGGTCTCGTGCTGCCACAGCCGCGGTGCAGAAAGTTTAGTCCCACCTCACCCAGCGAAGGGCAGCCGCACTGGTTTATAAGCCCCGCTGCGGCTGCTCCCTCGAGCTCCTCTCTAAGCAGGCCTATGTGGGTCTATTGAACCTGTGCTGCCCTGTTGGGCCTACTGGGCCTTGTGAGCCTGCGGTTGGGGCCCAGTGGGCGGGCTTTTTTTTACTTTTCAGTTTTTTTAATTTCTGTTTTATTTATTTTCTTTTCTTTCTGAGTTTTTTTTTCTTTATTTAGAGTTAATGAGTGAATCTTTTTGCGTTAGGTCAAAAAAATTATAAACTTTCTGTTAGTGGCAGTAGTTTTCAAATTTGAATAGTTTAAATTCGAATTATTTGAAATTTGTGTGAATCACTAGTTTGTGAATAACTTTACTTTAAAAATAGATTTTGCAGTGATTCTTTTTTCTGCTGTTTAATATTAGCGTGTTTTATCATTATATTCAATTTGGTAATTCTTAGGTTATTTAAAAAATGAAATGCCTTTGTAACAGACGAGTTTTCGTCTGAAACCCTGATACTTCGAAAGAGATTGTCCATTTTGTACACGAAGTGCATCCAGTTTTTGTCGTAACCCTCTCAACTTTTTAGCACATGCTATGTGGGTGAAATGATGATACCATGCCAACTTCAACCTTTTCAGAGTTCATTTGTAGTGCTTTTCAATTTCAGGGACATTTAGCTCAAACAAATCAGTAAATGCATGAAAATAGCAAATGAAGTCGGAAAGGGTTGAAAATTGATGGGGTGGCTTCGAATGGTGCATACTGAACACACAAAAAGTCTGGAGTTGAAATAAGTTTAAAAAATGAAATGCCTTAGTAACAGACGAGTTTTCGTCTGAAACCCTGATACTTCGAAAGAGATTGTCCATTTTGTACACGAAGTGCATCCAGTTTTTGCCGTAACCCTCTCAACTTTTTAGCACATGCTATGTGGGTGAAATGATGATACCATGCCAACTTTCAACCTTTTCAGAGTTCATTTGTAGTGCTTTTCAATTTCAGGGTCATTTAGCTCAAAAAATCAGTAAATGCATGAAAAATAGCAAATGAAGTCAGGAAGGGTTGAAAATTGATGACGTGGCTTTGGACATAATATTTCGACGCGTTTCAAATGCCAAAACACATAAGTACACTACTATTACAAAGATTCCCTCCGGTTTGTCCGAAGTGGGACTTTCCAGATATATAAGTCCGAAAACTAACTAGAGAAGCCGGTCACATCCCAGAGTGGGATCTTTGGGTATAAAACTTTTTCTTCGCGTGTGTCCCTTTGCGTCGTAACCATGGACAATCTTCATCGTTTAACTTGATGCTCGGGTCAACATTCACTCTGAAGGGAGCAATTTCATGAAACTTTTCATAATCTTCTGACATGTCTATCTTGTCCTCCACTACCATGATGTTTCTTTTCCCTGAAAGAACTATGTGGCGCTTTGGCTCATCGTATGATGTATTCGCTTCCTTATCTTTTCTTTTTCTCGGCTTGGTAGACATGTCCTTCACATAGAAAACATGCGCCACATCATTGGCTAGGACAAATGGTTCGTCTACGTACCCAAGATTGTTGAGATCCACTGTTGTCATTCCGTACTGCGGGTCTTCCTTTACCCCGCCTCCTGTCAGATTGACCCATTTACACCGAAACAAAGGGACCTTCAAACCAAGTCCATAGTCAAGTTCCCATATCTCCTCTATGTAACCATAATATGTGTCCTTTGGCCTATTGGTGTTTGCTGCATCAAAGCGGACACCACAGTTTTGGTTGGCGCTCTTTTTATCTTGGGCGATAGTGTAAAATGTATTCCCATTTATCTCGTACCCTTTGAAAGTCAATATACTCGAGGATGGTAACTTGGACAGCAAGTACAGGTCATCTGCAACAGTGTCGTCATGCATGAGACGTGTCTGCAACCAACCGGCGAAAGTCACCGTTTGTTCATGTGTAATCCAGTCATCAGACTGCTCCGGGTGTTTGGAGCGTAGAATATTCTTGTGTTGCTCGATATACGGAGCCACCAAGGCGGAACTTTGTAGAACTGTGTAGTGTGCTTGCGCCAAAGAATGCCCGTCCTGGCATATTACTGAATTCTTTCCTAGCGTGCCTTTTCCACCTAGTCTGCCCTCATGCCGCGATTCAGGAACACCAATCGGCTTAATGTCAGGAATAAAGTCAACACAAAACTCAATGACCTCCTCTGTTTCATGGCCCTTGGAGATGCTTCCTTCTGGCCTAGCACGATTATGAACATATTTTTTAAGACTCCCATGAACCTCTCAAAGGGGAACATATTGTGTAGAAATACAGGACCCAGAATGGCAATCTCCTCGACTAGGTGAACTAGGACGTGCGTCATGATATTGAAGAAGGATGGTGGGAACACCAACTCGAAACTGACAAGACATTGCACCAAATCATTCTCTAACCTTGGTAGGATTTCTGGATCGATTACCTTCTGAGAGATTGCATTGAGGAATGCACATAGCTTCACAATGGCTAATCGAACGTTTTCGGTAGAAGCACCCTCAATGCAACCGGAAGCAGTTGCGTCATAATCACGTGGCAGTCATGAGACTTTAGGTTCTGGAACTTTTTCTCTGCCATATTTATTATTCCCTTTATATTCGACGAGAAGCCAGACGGGACCTTCATACGGAGCAGGCATTCGAAGAAGATTTCCTTCTCTTCTTTGGTAAGAGCGTAGCTGGCATGACCCTGAAACTGCTTTGGATCCATGCCGTCTTCGCCGTGCATACATTGCTGGTCCTCCCGTGCCTCCAGTGTATCTTTTGTCTTCCCATACACGCCCAACAAGCCTAGCAGGTTCACGCAAAGATTTTTCGTCACGTGCATCACGTCGATTGCAGAGCGGACCTCTAGGTCTTTCCAATAGGGTAGGTCCCAAAATATAGATTTCTTCTTCCACATGGGTGCGCGTACGTCAGTGTCATTCGGAACAGATTGTCCGCCAGGACCCTTTCCAAAGATTACTTTTAAATCCTTGACCATATCAAGTATATCATCACCAGTACGGTGGCGAGGCTTCTTCCGGTGATCTGCCTCACCTTTGAAATGCTTGCCTTTCTTTCTTACGGGATGCCTGCTCTGAAGAAATCGACGATGCCCCAGGTACACATTCTTCTTACATTTATCCAAATATATACTGTCGGTATCATCTAAACAGTGCGTGCATGCGTGGTATCCCTTGTTTGTCTGTCCTGAAAGGTTACTGAGAGCAGGCCAATCATTGATGGTTACAAACAGCAACGCATGTAGGTCAAATTCCTCCTGTTCTTTCTCATCCCACGCACGTACACCTTTTCCATTCCACAGCTGTAAAAGTTCTTCAACTAATGGCCTTAGGTACACATCAATGTCGTTGCCGGGTTGCTTGGGGCCTTGGATGAGCACTAGCATCATAATGAACTTCTGCTTCATGCACAACCGAGGAAGGTTATAGATACATAGAGTCACAGGCCATGTGCTATGATTGCTGTTCTGCTCCCCAAAAGGATTAATGCCATCTGCACTTAAACCAAACCATACGTTCCTTGCGTCCTTTGCAAAGTCCTTCCACTTTCTCTCGAGTTTTCTCCACTGCGATCCGTCAGCGGGTACTCTCAACTTCCCGTCTTTCTTACGGTCTTCGTTGTGCCATCGCATCAACTTGGCATGCTCTTTGTTTTGGAACAAATGTTTCAACCGTGGTATTATAGGAGCATACCACATCACCTTGGCAGGAATCTTCTTCCTGGGGCGCTCGCCCTCAACATCACCAGGGTCATCGTGGCCGATCTTATAGCGCAATGCACAGCATACCGGGCATGCATTCAAATCCTCATACTCACCGCGGTAGAGGATGCAGTCATTAGGGCATGCATGTATCTTCTGCACCTCTAATCCTAGAGGGCAGACAGCCTTCTTTGCTTCATACGTACTGTCGGGCAATTCGTTGTCCTTTGGTAGCTTCTTCTTTAACATTATCAGCAACTTTTCAAATGCCTTGTCAGATACACCATTCTCTGCCTTCCATTGCAGCAATTCCAGTGTGGTACCCAGCTTTTTCTTGTCATCTTCGCAATTTGGGTACAACAATTTCTTGTGATCCTCTAACATGCGCTGCAACTTCAGCTTCTCCTTTTCACTTGCGCAGTTTCTCTTTGCATCGGCAATGGCCCGACCAAGATCATCAGCGGGCTCATCTGATGCCTCTTCTTCAGCTCCTTCCCGCATTGCCGGCTCAGTTTCTTCCCCCATTGTTGTACCATCGTATTCATGGAACCCATGGCCAGGATAGCTGTCCTCATCCTCTTCTTCTTCATTCTCTTCCATTAGGACCCCTCTTTCTCCGTGCTTGGTCCAACAGTTATAGCCGGACATGAAACCGGACTCAAACAGGTGGACGTGAATGGTTCTTGAGTTAGAGTAATTTCGATCATTCTTACAGCCAGCACATGGACAATACATAAAACCATCCGCCCGCTTGTTTGCCTCAGCCGCAGCCAGAAAAGTATGCACGCCATTAATGAACTGGGGAGAGCATCGGTCATCATACATCCATTGCCGGCTCATCTTCATTACACAACACCGAAAAGACCAAATTAATACAAGTTCATACATAAAGTTCATACACACTTGTTCTCATAAAACAACATACAAACTCTCTAGCTAAAGCATTTAAATGCAACAACAAATGCGATCAAGATCGCAACTAAGGTAACAATTGATCCAATAGCATAGTGATACCAAGCCTCACTATCAATGGCATATTTTTTAAATTTTCTAATCTTCAAGCGCATTGCATCCATCTTGATCTTGTGATCATCGACGACATCGGCAACATACAACTCCAGTTTCATCTTCTCTTCTTCAACTCTTTTCAATTTTTCTTTCAAATACTCGTTTTCTTTTTCAACTAAATTTAACTTCTTGACAAGAATATCTATGTCGGTTGCAATTTCCGGTTCACATACCTCCTAGATAAAAATATCTATGTCAACTTGATGGGCATAATTTTCATAAACACGAAATGCAACAAATAGTTATAAAAGAGAGTATATACCACATCCGAATCATAAACCGGACGAGGGCCGACGGGGACGGATATCAAAACCATGCCACTATGTATAACAAACAACCATATAGGTAAGAAAACTATACAAGTAACTATCTAAATCTTACAAACATGATTTTTTTTTATAAAAAGGATAAGAACAAGAGGCTCACCAAGGTGGTGCCGACGACGGGACGGTGCGGGCGATCGACGGTGGTTAGGACGGGGACGGGAAGGCACTAAGTAAACCACACCTACACATGCAAAGTAAGAAGTTAATTTGAGCTCAAATTGCATATAAATCAAATAAACTACCACATATAAATACTCCCAAACTAAAACCCACAAATCACTATACTTATAGAGCATTGCAAGAGCTAATCTAGCAATGAGAGATGAAACGACAAAGTTGCTAACCTTTGTGAACACTTGGATGGATGGGGTGCCTCAAAATCTTGACAAATTTTGGCAAAAATGGAGGTGAGCTCGAGCAAGGGGAAGAACAAAGGAGAGGAAGAAGGGAAAAAGCAGGGAGGAGTGTGCTCGGGCTGGCCGAAGGGTTCATATAGGGGATCTTTAGTCCCGGTTCGTGACACAAACCGGGACTAAAGGTGAGCCTATAGTCCCGGTTCGTGCCACGAACCGGGACTAAAGGTGATCATGGGGCCCCAGGCTGACACCAGCCTGCCACCACCCCTTTAATCCCGGTTCGTGTTACGAACCGGGAATAGAGGTCCGGAACGAACCGGGACTAATGATGCCCGTCCCGAACCGGGACTAATGGTCACATTAGTGCCGGTTCAAAACCAGACCGGGACTAATGCTTTGGACAAAAGGTCTGTTTTCTACTAGTGCTCTACGAATTTTCGCCTTGGCAATGTCAAGTTTCTGAAGGTTCTCCAAGGCAGGGCAGGAGAAAATAAACAACATCAAATACTAACTAAAAAAAGGACTAAGCCTAGCAGATTGTATGCAAGTGCAACAAAACAGTCGCAAACACTATAGGGAATTACCCCATATGTTTGGTTCATATTCTGTTTTTCAGGAATATTATTCTTGCTAAGTGTTTGGTTCAGCAAGAATAATATGTTCAAAAATATCCGCAACTACCTGAACAATAGTTGTTCCAAGGTGGAGTTGTGATATGCCTTTACTCAGGAATCCCAATACCTCCAGCTTAGGAGCCTGGATTACCCGGATGGTGGCCGGACCATGGTCTGGATTGAGTGGCAGCAACCTCTCGAGGCAAGGGGTGTCCTCGATTACCAGCTCCTTGACATTGACAATACGAGAGTAGGATTCCCAAGAAGCACAGAAGCCGATGCTCCGGAGAGTCGGGGAGCTGACGCGGAGGCTGGAAGAGCCCGAAATCTCCTTCAGGAGAAGGCTCTCCAACGTAGGGCAGCCGGCGAGCAGAGGGCGGAGAGCCTCCTCGGTGATGGTGAACTTGTACAGGGTGAGCTGCCGGAGGAGCGGGTAGTCTACCGCCAGGTCGTGTGGCAGACGGCAGCGGCCAAACGTGGCCACGCGGAGCAAGGGCGCGCGGTGGAACAGGGACGGCGGCAGCATATTACATTCGGTGGAGTACCTGTGGACGAGCGAGAGCTCCTCGAGGCAGGCTACACTGGAGCGGATCCAGCCGGCGACGGTGTCGTCGACGATCTCGTGCCCCTTGCAGCGGTCGCAGCGGTAGTGCAGGTGGCTGAAGCCGATCGAGATGCGGCGGAAGGGGCCGAGGTGGCGCGAGAGGATGCTCGTGACGGTCTTCATGGACAAGTAATTGTTTATTTCTGGAAAGCACAAGCCGTCGTCGAGGTTGAGCGGCGCGAACCGCCAGATGGGGCGCCACCGGCGGGATAGCGCCTGCGTGAGGCAGCCGTCCTTGGTGGGGAGGCGGGAGACTATGGCGCCCAGCAGCTCGTCGGGGAGGTTGCTGGTCATGTCGGCGAGATCCGTAGCCATGTGCGTGGCCGTGGTGCGTCGGGAATCAGTTCTTTCGCCCCTCTGGCATGTGTCATGGGTTCTTCTTATCTTTTGTGAGGGGAGCGAGCGTCGTGCGCTGGGGTGTGAGACGCTTTCCAACAGTACATATGGTTTCCGGACCAAATACGATATGGTCATATGGACCACTTTTCTGTACGTACACACCAGCAGATAGACCTACCGATTATATATTGTACATGAGACCATTTAGCGGCACCCTGCTGAAAAGGCTATAGCAAAGCTATAGCGAGGCTATAGCGGGCTATTTAAAACTATGATTATATATCAAACATAAAAGAAGAAAAAAAGAGGTAGAGTTTTCTTTTTTTTAAATGGAAAAAGCTTATACTCACCTTTTTTTTCCAACTGGGCATCCCCTTCCATTAATTTTCATAACGGAAATACATAGTTCACGATCAACAACAAGCAGAACCAGGAGGAGGGAAAGCGGGAGAGGCGAGTTGGAACATTGACAGGAAACCCACTACGGGTGCTCGGATCGAAACATCCGTTGCGGGGCGAAAACCTGGCAACACTTAATACAGTCCTAACGACCACGTAGAAAAGGATACGACTTAACGCACCAACGAAGGAAATGGAAAGTCTAGACTACGCAAACACTCACACCCGCCAACTGAAAAGTCTTCAGGAGTACAGCACCATCAAACTGAGATTTGAAAACAAGCCACCACCCAGCACCAACTTCAGCCTATGATTTTCAGCAGCTTTGTCCTGCGTCCAGTGTCGCTGTCGGCGGCTGCATCTGCCGAGCAAGAATCGAGGATTCTTTCATCAGCACTCGAACACCTTCCTGGAACACATTCTTATCAGCGCCTTTGAGAAGTCCTGTCCAATATAACATGAAAGAGCAAACACTGAAAACAGCTTCCAAATGAAAACGAACAACATGCTTTTCAAAGGTGAATTTGTTTCTCAGGGTCCAAATCCCCCGGCACACAGCAGCCGCATACATCATATTGAATTTTTCCACCAGGAAAGAAAGTATATAACCAAGTAAAGCTCTGCCACAAGTTCCTTGGACAACAACTAGCACCAATCACTTTCCCAATCACCCCCCAAACAACTTTGGCAACACCACACCCAAAAAATAGATGTTGAGCATCTTCATGATCATTACAAAAAGAACATGAAGGATTCCCGGTCCACTTCCTCTTTTTTAAATTGTCCCTAGTAAGAATAGCATTGCGAAACAATTGCCATATATATATTTTAATCTTAAGAGGAATAGAGGCTTTCCAGATCCATCCGTTACTAGCACCAGCCAAAGGTTTTTCCAGCCACTTATAAACAGATTTAGTGGTGAATTTGCCAGAACTATTCAAAAACCAAGACATCTGTTCAGAAGAGGCATTCAAAGATAATGATCTAACACCATACACAATACCGTTCCACTGGATGTCAAGATCAGGAGTATGACGCCTTCTAAAGCTCAACACACACCCTTTCGCCACAAATTGAGTCAAGGTGCACTCCTGATCATGACAAATATCGAACAACACAGGATAAGCAATTTTTAGTATACACGAACCTATTTTTTTTAACACAGTACAGACGCAAGCGCTCACATACACGCGCATACACTCACCCCCTATGAACGCACACACGCACACCCTATCCCTATGAGCACCTCCGAGAGACTGAGCCGGCATATCATCTTGAGATTTACGAAGCCACCGTAGGCGTCTCGTCGTCGACGGGAACGTCTCCTCCCACTGAACGCGCATCGCCGGAAATCCTGAAATAAATCCAGGAATAAATGCAAGCACCAGGACTTGAACCCTGGTGGGCTGTGGATACCACAGTCCCTCTAACCATCCAACCAAAGGTTGGTTCTAATATACACGAACCTAGCGAAGGGTCATATGGACCACTTTTCTATACGTACACACCAGCAGATAGACCTTCCGGATTCTCAAAAATAAAAATAAAAGAGCAGATAGACCTACCGATTATATATCAAACATAAAAGAAGAAGAAAAGCGCTATAGTTTTCTTTTTAAAAAATGGAAAAAGCTTATACTCACCTGACTGATTGTCACGGTGTCGGTGTAAAAACCGGCGGATCTCGTGTAGGGGGTCCCGAGCTGTGAGTCTAGGATCGATGGTAACAGGGGACGAAGGAGACGATGTTTACCCAGGTTCGGGCCCTCCTATGGAGGTAAAACCCTACGTCCTGCTCAATTATATTGATGTGTATGAAGGTTACAGAGTTGTTCTACCACGAGATCGAATAGCTAAAACCCTAGATGAGTTTCTCTGCCCTACAATCTACCCCCCCCCCCCCCCCGGTTTATATAGACACCGGGGGGTACCTAGGGTTTACACATGATAGGTCTCCTGCCGGGGATGGAGATGCCGATTTCCTCATCTTGACCTGGAGTGCACGACGCGCCTCCGAGACTTCCTTCTAGAACACGGGGTCGTGGCATATCCGGCCCTTCCTGCGATAATCAGAGAGCGGCCCACCAAGCCGGCCTATTGGGAGATAGGCCAGCGGCCCGAGGACCCCTTAGTCCAGGACTCGCTCAGTAGCCCTCGAACTAGCCCCCAACGTCAAGGGTCATAGCACCGGCAGCTCCACGCGATCGGAGTCTTCGGCTTGCGGGGTGAGTTCTTTTTCCCATTAATGATCGGCTGATACAAGTCCGGCTTCCGATGACGCGTAATTTTTCCGATCATACGATCGTCCGGACGCCATGAGTTGCTTCGCCCCAAAGGCCAAACGTCAAAGTGTAAACAGTGTTTCCTGACAGCCCTTTTGACGAAGGGTCGCGGCCTATCACGACCGCTGAACTAGTTATGGAAACTTGATTCGCGGTTCGAGGCCGTTTTTACATTGGCACGACTCATCAATGTATAGATCGTGCTCCGTTTCACACGGGATATGATCAACGCCCTAGGTTATTTCATGCATGCATAACGGCACGCACGTCTCGGGAGGCGGAGAGACTTGCGGCGCAGTAAAGGGAGGCTCATCGGCGTCACGCCTCATAAAAGGGAAAAAAACCCGAGGCCCCTTCACGCTTCCCATTCTCATCCCTCGCTTCCTCAATCTTCCCAAGCTCCAAGAGCCCAGATTCAGTTTTCTCTCAATCTCTCCTCTGAGCTCAGCCATGGCGGGTTCGGGCTCCATGGGCAAGTGGGAGGCCTCCACGGTCACCGACAAGGACATCCGGGAGTTAAAGCTCGCCGGCTACCTCCCCGCCAACGTCCTCCACCGCGCTCCAGAGGCGAACCAGGTGGTCCCCACCCCTAAGCCAGGTGAGAGGGTGGTGTTCGTCCCCCATTTCATCCGGGGACTGGGCTTTCCGCTCCACCCCTTCGTCAGGGGCCTTATGTTCTTCTACGGGCTGGATTTCCATGATCTTCCCCCGAACTCCTTCATGCATATTTCGGCATTCATCATTATCTGCGAAGCCTTCCTGCAGGTCGAGCCGCACTTCGGCCTGTGGCTCAAGGTATTCAATGTCAAGCCGAAGATAGTCGCGGGTGAGCACGCAGACTGCGGAGGGGCGGTAATCAGTAAGATCCCCCGCGTCGAGTGGCCGGCCGGTACCTTCATCGATACAATCAAGATCTGGCAGAAGAAATGGTTCTATATCACCGAACCAAGGGACGGGTGCTGGGTGGCACCTGCTGAGTTCAGATCTGGACCTCCTGCGAGGTTAACCTCGTGGCTCAAGAAGGGACTTGACTGGGGGTTGGACGCAGAGGTGAAATCGCTGCAGAAGCGTATTTCCTCGATAATGGCGGCCAAGATCGAGCTGGTCAATGTGATCCAGGTCATGCTCCACCGCCGTCTTCTTCCCTGCCAGCGTCGGGCCTCCCCAATGTGGGCCTATCAGCTCGAGGACCAGCCTACGGTGCCAGGATTCTTCCGCACTACCCACCAGAAGTTGTGGAAGGCATTATTCAAGCCCCAGAAGAGCTGGCCAGCCGAGGAGGAGGACTCGGGCCTAAGCGCCGATAACCCTCCTACCCAGGTACGATATTATTTTGATACTCCGGTCCTGTTGTCTGACAAAGAGTTGAACAACCTCCCTCTTATCTTTACAGAAGTGGCTAAGCAAGGCCGTCAAAATGGACTGCCCGGCCCCACAGCCCGAAGGCCCCGGGTCGGATCTGCTGACGTCGATGCTTGTCGTTGTGCCGTACACAGCGCCGGAGAAGAAGGAAAAGAAGAAAAACCGAGAAGGCCTCCGCATAAGGGACCTACCGGACACTATGTCCAAGGAAACCCATGCCTCCTCTGCTCATGAGGAAGAGCACGAGGACGGGGGGAAAGGCGATTCCCCCCTCACAAGAAAGAGGGTGGCGTCGCCGGACGCCGCGGAGGATCTACCTCCTCCTGCCCCGAAGAGGGCGTGTCGGCCGAGGTTAATCCTGGCCGACGACAGCTCGGACTCCAACGCTGAGTCTGAGGACTTTGAGAGGGTTCCCCGAAGGAACCTAAGGGTCAAGCCCCCAGCCCAAAGGTATGAATCCGAAGACCCCCTGGGTCATTCATGTGAAGTTTTTAATGTTTTAAATGGACGAATGCCTTTTAATCTGCAGCCCACCACACGTTCTCCCCACCGACCAAATATCGGATGGGGAGTCTCCACCCGCCGAGCTGGCGGAGAGTGGGACTGCATCGCACCCCACACCTCCAAGGGCTCCGAAAGAGGCCGCGGAGGTGTCATCGCGCCAGGCTCCTTCGGAGCCGAACACAGGCGGTGGGGGCGATGATGTTATGGCGAGGTCACCGCCTCAACCGCCGAAGACCAGGGGGAGGAAACTCTCCTGGCCGCTGAGGAGGGAGGACGGAGGAATGTCCAGTCCCCTCTGAGGACATCTCCGGAGCGCACTGTGCCTCCGGAGCTACCGGCTCAATCCCCCGTCAGAGATCGGGTTGACCGGTCACCACCGGTGCCACCCATGACTGGGTCGCCGGTCATGATGGAGGAGGCTTTATCAAGCGCCTCCATCTCCGAGGATCACCGCACTCTTATGGGTGCGGTTTTGCAAGGGATTCAGTCCGTTGATAGTGGACTGAAAGAGGTTACGTCGGATCAAGTTGTTACTAAACTTCGAAGGTCAACCAGGACACATTCCGCACCAGAGTGGTACGGAAATCCAGTCTTGGAGGTCATGTTGCTAGACAACGATGAACCTTCGAACTATGAAGAAGCGATGGCAAGCCCGGATTCCGACAAATGGCTTGAGGCCATGAAATCCGAGATTGGAGCCATGTATGAGAACAAAGTGTGGACTTTGGTAGACTTGCCCGATGAACGGCGAGCTATTGAAAATAAATGGATCTTTAAGAAGAAGACGGACGCTGATGGTAATGTCACCGTCTATAAAGCACGACTTGTTGCTAAAGGTTATCGACAAGTTCAAGGAGTTGACTACGATGATACTTTCTCACCCGTAGCGATGCTAAAGTCTGTCAGAATTATGTTAGCAATTGCCACGTTTTATGATTATGAAATCTGGCAAATGGACGTCAAAACGACATTCCTTAATGGATTCCTTAAGGAAGAATTGTATATGATGCAACCGGAAGGTTTTGTCGATCCTAAAGGTGCTAACAAAGTATGCAAGCTCCAGCGATCCATCTATGGACTGGTGCAAGCATCTCGGAGCTGGAATACTCGCTTTGATGAAGTGATCAAAGCGTTTGGGTTTATGCAAGTTTATGGAGAAACTTGTATTTACAAGAAAGTGAGTGGGAGCTCTATAGCATTTCTAATAGTATATGTGGATGACATATTGTTGATTGGAAATGATGTAGAATTTCTGGAAAGCATAAAGAATTAATTGAAAGGAGTTTTTCAATAAAAACTTGTTTTTGAGTTATACACGGATTGGGCATCGAGATCTATAGAGATAGATCAAGACACCTGATAAAAGTTCACACATCTTGATAAGTTTTTGAAGAAGTTCAAAATGGATCAAGTCAAAAGAAATAAGTTCTTGGCTGGTGTGAAGTGGAGTAAGACTTGAAGATTTAGGTAAAGGTTGTTTTACATGTTAGGCATCAAAATCTATAGAGATAGATTGAGACGCCTCATAGGACTTTCACGAAGCACATACCTTGACAAGTTTGAAGAAAGTTCAAAATGGATCAGTCAAAAAGGAGTTCTTGACTGTGGTGCAAGGTGTGAAATTGAGTAAGACTCAAATCTCGACCACGGCAGAAGAAATAGAAAAGATGAAGGTTATCCCCTATGCCTCGGCCATAGGTTCTATAAAGTATGCCATGCTGTCTGCCTTGCCATGTGTCTGGCAAAGAGGTACGAAAGTGATCCAGGAGTGGATCACTGGACAGCGGTCAAAGTATATCCTTAAGATGATTAAGGAAGAATTTCTTGGGAAATAGAGGTAATAAAGAGTTCGTCGTAAGAGGTTACGTCGATGCAAGCTTTAAACACCGATCCGGAAGACTATGAGTCTCTGACTGGATACATAAAGTGGGGTAGTTATTTTGGAGTTGCTCCAAAGCAGAGTATGGTGACAGCATCTACATAAGACATAGAGATTTGCAAAGTACACACGGATCTGAATGTTACAGACCTAGGCTTGTCCTGACCTAGGGTCATGAGTGATGTAAGGGCGGACATGGTCCTAGGCTTGTCCTGACCAAGGGTACACACGGATCTGAATGTTACAGACCTAGGGTCATGAGTGATGTAAGGGCGGACATGGTCCTAGGCTTGTCCTGACCAAGCTGGCAAGCCAGCCATTCGTCCCGAATATTGTGCCGGAAGGAGGCTATTGCCTCAGCGTCTGGGCAATCGACAATCTGGTTCTTTTTGGTCAAGAACCGATTCCAGAATTGTCGAGCTGATTCGCCTACTTTATTGACAACATTGCTTAGGTCGGAGGAGTCCGGCTGCCGTACATGAGTGCCCTAGAAGTTAGATCGGAATGCGTCCTCGAGATCCTCCCAACTCCCGATAGAATTTTCGGGGAGGCTGTTTAACCAGTGCCGAGCTGGCCCCTTAAGTTTTAGGGGCTGATACTTGATGGCGTGGAAATCATCTCCTCGTGCCATATGAATGTGGAGGAGGAAATCCTCAATCCACACTGCTGGGTCAGTTGTCCCGCCGTATTGTTCTATGTTCACGGGTTTAAACCCTTCCGGGAACTGATGTTGCATCACCTCGTCGGTGAAGCACAGTGGGTGGGTAGCGCCTCTGACCCGGGCTATGTCGCGCCGGTAGTCGGCGCCTGATCTGGCCCGGTTTTGTTCCCGACCTCTGTTGTTGCGGTCGAGCCAAGGCTGGTACCCGTCCCGTCTATCGGGGGGGTACCCTCTAGATCCGTAGATGGATCTCGTGCGGCCTGTTCTATAATCCAGGTTGGTTCGCAGGTCGTACCTGTCCTCGGGATCTATTGGCTCTTTTCCCCTTCTGCGGGGTATCGCTGGCCTATAACCGGCATCGCCAGCCGTCCTATCTCGTCCTCGGGGAGGGCGGTCCGGCTGGTCGTATGGAGGGTGCTTGGGAGACGGTGTATTAGGGACCTCGTCGTCGAACTGCGGCAGCAGCCGTCGCTGTGGATAGCTCTTGGGTTGGTCCAATAGACCGGTACCGTACCCTTCCTCGGCTGATAGGACCCTCGTCCATCTATCATTGAGGGTATCCTGTTCGGCCTTAAGCTGCCGTTCTTTTGCCTTCAGGCTTCGGGCAATGGCTATAAGCTGTTACCTAAACCATTCCTGATCCTCAAGGTTTTCGGGGACGGTGAAGTCTTCGGCTTCCATGTTGTCCTCCTCCTCGACAGGGGGGAGGTAGTTGTCATCCTCGGAATCGTTTAGATCCTCGAGGTCGCGCTGATCTTCTGGCCTCTCCTGGTCCTCTAGCGGATGCTCGGGGATATCGAGATCGTCGAGGTCTTCCGGGGTGTCGTTTTCCCCGCTGTCAGCAATGGCTTCCCTTCCCTTTTTTGCCTTTGACCGTTTGCGCAGTTTCCGGCGCCTTGACGGCTCCTCGCCAGATTTATCGCCATTGTTTTTGGGTGTGTGCTCGCCCTTATCGGCTGGAGTATCCACCATGTAGACGTCGTAGGTGGAGGTGGCAGTCCATCGCCCGGTATTGACGGGGGCGGCAGCGCAATCCTCTTCATCCATGTCTTCTGCCTCCTCGGAGGCGTAGTCCAACATATCGGTTAAGTCTTCGACAGTGGCTACTAAGTGGGTGGTGGGTGGGATGAAAAATTCATCTTGACCCGCCTTCAGACCGATCTGAGCATGGATCGGGGTTGGGTCGTCAGTGATTTTCATCGATAGGATCCGATCTAGAGCCTCGTTGAGTGTCGAGAGCTCTATCGGGTCAATCTGCCCATAGCTTTCGGAGTTAACCTCCGATGCGTCCGCACAAGGGGTGTGTTCGGCAGGAGCTGACCCCCGACCATCCGGTACTATGACCGGATCCGGACTAAAAGCCAGATCATCGTCGGGGTTGGTCCCGTGGGCGGGGTCGAGAGCGAAATCCGAAGTCAAGGCCTCGGAGTCCTCGGGCGCGTCAGATGAGATTGCGAGCCCGGTGAGCAAAAGATCGCCCCGAGAGTCTACGGAGAACTCTAGGTTCCCGAATTTGACCTCTTGCTTAGGGGCGAAACTCCCGACCCGGCCAAGACGGCCGGTCGGGTCAGCGTGCAGCACAATGCTGCCGAAAGCGAAGATCTGTCCACGGACAAAGGAGTCCATGTTGCGGACTTCTTCGCTAATGACTAAGAGAGCCATCGATTCCTTTGGCGATCACAGCGGAACTCTCAATGAAAGCACCAATGTCAGTGTCAAAACCGGCGGATCTCGTGTAGGGGGTCCCGAGCTGTGAGTCTAGGATCGATGGTAACAGGGGACGAAGGAGACGATGTTTACCCAGGTTCGGGCCCTCCTATGGAGGTAAAACCCTACGTCCTGCTCAATTATATTGAT
The DNA here is from genome assembly GCA_039707655.1 of Elymus sibiricus. NCBI lineage: Eukaryota > Viridiplantae > Streptophyta > Magnoliopsida > Poales > Poaceae > Elymus > Elymus sibiricus. The sequence goes on from CM077671.1 coordinate 493,389,058, forward strand.
GTGTATGAAGGTTACAGAGTTGATCTACCACGAGATCGAATAGCTAAAACCCTAGATGAGTTTCTCTGCCCTACAATCTAACCCCCCCCCCCCCGGTTTATATAGACACCGGGGGGTACCTAGGGTTTACACATGATAGGTCTCCTGCCGGGGATGGAGATGCCGATTTCCTCATCTTGACTTGGAGTGCACGACACGCCTTCGAGACTTCCTTCTAGAACACGGGGTCGTGGCATATCCAGCCCTTCCTACGATAATCAGAGAGCGGCCCACCAAGCCGGCCTATTGGGAGATAGGACAGCGGCCCGAGGACCCCTTAGTCCAGGACTCCCTCACATGGGCACACGACACACGTCCCTCTTGTGGGGCCCACCCAACGTAATTCCTCTCCCTCTAGCCATCTTATCGTTTCGACTATCCCTTTCCCTTTCCCCTGTTCTATTATTTAGTCCGATTTCCCTATCCCTGGTTTCTAGCAGGCTTCTCTTCTTCACATTCCTCGCTCACGTATCTGCGTTGCAGCCACATAAGCTCGTGACGCCGCCCTCTACTCCAAAACACACTGCCCATGCTAGTGACCGGGGGTGCTGGAAGCTGGGGCGCTCACCACATAGCAGCACAACCCGAGGCCGCGAGTGGCGGAGATGGTTGCAACGAGTAGCATAGTGCCTAGCTTCTGTTTTGCAACAACAGGAGATGACTGCAACATGGTCCATGTTGCAACCAGTGACCAAAGGCCAGTGTATTTTTGCAACGTCAACTCGCTGAACATGTTGCAATGGGCCACCACAATAGGGTCCACGTTACTACGGGTGACCAAAGACTCACTTTAGGCAAGTTGGAGGTGACCACAACATGGCCCATGTTTCAATGGGTAACCACAACATGATCCATGTGGCAATGGGTGATATTGGCCTTGCCCGGTGACTACGCAAGCCCAAAAAGGTTTTTGTTGGGAAGCATTGCAAAGGTTACGGCTGACGCGGCACGAGACGGACGACGGTCCTGCGCTCCATCCAACGGTTGCCGAAGCGGTCGATCTTCTCAGATTATTACCCGACCGACGCATAGTGTTGTCACAAAAAATATAAGCGATGCTTAACACATTCAATCGGATCATCATGTTCCTCGTAATTTTTATATTCTCGTGTGGGTATGATTCATTTTCATGTAACTTGTCCAGGCAAATAAAAACAATATAAAACAGTTGCTAATAATTTAGCTTCATCGTAATATTGACATTTTAAGCAACTCAAAAAAATCTTAACATTTTAAGCAATCTATCAAAAACAGTCATGACGATATACAGACACCTCAAACGAGGGAAGCACTCTAGGAAGTAAACAACCGCATCCAAATCAGAGTCCACATAATTAGTAGACAAAACCTTTGCATCCCATTTTCGTGTAGCATGGTTATGAAAACCAACGAGAATTAACTCATCAGCGCATTGAGGCTATCAAACCAATGGCAATTAATCATTTCCGTGAAAGGAAAAAAAACAAATGGTTATCAAGAAAAATAGCTTGCCTATTTATGGCATGAATGTTTGAAAATTAGGCTGCAACTACCTAAGAAACAGTTTTCCAAGGTGAAGTTGTGATAAGCCTTTGCTTCATGGATCAGACATCTCCATCTTAGAAGCCAGGATCACTCGGATTATCGCTGAAGTAGAGTCCAGATTGAATTACAGACACCACTCGAGGCAAGTGACGTTCTCATCACCTCGGTCGATAACCAACTCTTTGACTTTGTTCGTGCGAGAGTAAGAACTATTTGTTTGTTGTAACGAGCATAGAACCTGATACTTTCTAAGATCCAGGAGGGACGCATGTGGTTGTTGTTAGAGACAACAATCATCTCCAACAGAAGGCTCTCGAACACAGGGCAGTTGGTGAGCACGATGCGGAGAGCATCGCCTGCTAGGATGATCGAGCTGCTCGAGGAGCGGGAAGTCTACTGTCCAGTTGGGCGGCGGACTGTAGTGCTGGAACATGGCCACTCGAAGTGTGAGCGAACTAGAAAGCATAGAAGTGGCAGGGTACCATCGCAAGTACCATAGAATTAAACGATCTGCAATCCCTCGAGGTGGACAATGCGGAGGGTGACAGAGCCAACCGTTTGTCTTACGGCGTCTCCATATGCTAAGGTGCCTCGCCAACACCGTAGTTCCATGTCAAACATCTTACATGCCTACCTGCGTGTAGAGAAGGTGCGCCGCACCTCGTTGCCTATCTCCATCACCTAACCACGCCCTTCACTGCGACACAACCTAACAATGATTTTGGTTTATATCTTAAACCCAACTGAGTTTCCCAACTAGCTGAAATATTGGTTTCTTGATTTAGGATGGCAGTACCACTTTTTATCTGAAAATTATTTTTCTATTGATTTCTTAGTTTTGGTTGTTGGGACACACAATATATTGGAAGTTGGACATTAAATGTTGGTCGCTGATGACCATTCTCCAGATATTAGGGAAAGCAGTGACTGCACCCACCTTCGGTGCATCCATGCAATGAACAGTAAATTTGAAAAAATAGAGGAAAAAATGAAAGAATTCTGAAACTTGGTGGATGTGATAATGACTGAATGTTTAGGAGCTTGCAAAGTTTGGTCACCAAAAAGCATTAAATGATCTCCATACAAAACGAAATACAAATGATGCTCTGCACCCAACGTTACTGTTCACATGTTTCAGCTCAAACTTTGTTTCTTTTGTACAGATTTCCTCGGATGTTATTTCGCCACCAAATTTTGCAAACACCTAAAACATTTGGTCATTATCACATCCACAAAGTTTCAGTATTTTTTGAAATGTTTTGCGAAGTTTTTGATCATGGGTGCACAGGGGCTGCAATGTGCGTGGGTGCACAAAAACCACTCTCCCAGATATTATCATGGTGCCCGCTCGCTCCCCCGGGTGCCTGCACCGCTGCTGGCTCGCCGTCGACGACCGAAATCACTGGCGAGGCGGCCACACCACTTATGCCGCACATGCATCCAGCTCCAACTAGCAGCACTGGCAAGGCAGCCCGTACCGCTTGGGGTAGCACCTCACCGCACCCCCCCCCCCCGAGGTATAGCCTGTTGCAGCACCCTCGCCTCACCGGCGAGGTTACTCGCGGTGGCAAGGCAACGCAGAGTGGTGGTCGTAGAAATTCTGCTCCGTCTTCTCCAACATTTGTGGATGCCAGTTGCAGCACCACCCCTCGTCGTATGTAGCTACCACACCATATGATTACAACTCATGTTGTAGCCTTGGCCGTAGCCGTTCCAACATCTAATTATTACAGTTGCAGCACCCCACGCCGTCGTGGTCACCGCTGGAAGCATCCAACTGTCGTAGTTCCAGCTTTTGGTCGTCGTGGTTCTAGCATTAGGTCATTGTGGTTCCAACATCTGATCGTCGGGGTTGCAACATCTCCTGGTCACTATCGTGGGAACGATTCCGACTGTAAAAGATGGGTAGGATAAAGGAGTATTTTTAACGTGTTCATGCCTCTCACGATGAAGATAACAACCCGACGTCTCATGCTCTGGAGAAGCTTTCCTTGATCTGCGTATGAACACAAGGTTAAAGGAGTATGCGAGAGAGAGGGGGGGATTAATGAGAGCATAGTGTCCCTTGTCTTGGTGGAGGAGGATGGCTTATATATAGTGTGCCGTATCAATGTGCCTCCTCTACTACATGGGATTTGATTTACAACTATCATTACCATCCACTAAGAAACGTAGTGGGAGTTTAAACAATTATGTATGGAGTGTTGAACCCTTCGATGCTCCATATGCTTTTGTTGACTGTTGGCCTTCACATATCCAGGTAAGTTATATGGCAGGGTGGTTACTCGTCATCCGAGTAGTTGACATGTTGACCGAGTAGTGTTGTCTGGGTAACATTGACATAGATGCCGTCTGACTAGATGGTATATTTGAAGTCCGAGTAACTTGTTGTACGGTATGAAATTGAAATGGGTCCATCTGTCGTATGGACCCGCTTTATAATTCTTTGACCCTTCATGGGCCTATCCATTATGGGTATCAAAAACAATCACAATGGAGGGCTCTCGTGTATGCGGGGTCGCAGCGACCATCAAAATGCATGTTCCAGCATTCGGGCATCGCACGTTGTAGCAATGTGAGTCATGGTCACCACGTAGTGCTCTCATGTTCGTGGGGTCATAGCGACCCATCAAAACGTGGGTTCGGGCATCTAGCCACTATGATTCCCGCATCCGGGCATGGCGGTTGCAGGAACGCCGGTCGTGGTCACCATTGAGGGCTCCCATGTTCGAGGGGTCGCGACGACCCGTCAAAACGCTTGTTCTAGGATCTTGCCATCGTTATTCCAGCATCCGGGCGTGGCAGTTGCAGCGCCTGCGGATTACATTGTCTTCGCCATTGCATCATCGGAGAGGCCTTGACCTTCGTCTGCAACACCGACGGCTTACGGTTGTCCCTTCGTCGGCCCGTTGTTCGAGCTCCGCTGCGTGCCGGTCACAGCATCTTGTGCTGGTCATTGAGTATGCCCACGTGGCTTGCTACGTCACCGCCACACATCCATCGCAGCTCTTGGCATATCCGATTGACACATGAATTCTTTCCAGTCGCATCATTAGTGCCCCGCCTCCTAGTTGCCGCCACAACATCGCATGTGTCGCTCAGCCTAGCAGCTCACGGCATAGCACTCGCAGCAGCCATATCGCAACCTTGCAGTTTGTTGAAGTGTCGTCCATAGCTCGCTGTTCCTGGAACGCATCGGTGCGGCTCGCCCGCACGGAAGTAGAAGTGCATGGGCAACACCGGATAGAAGAAGGATGACGGCTTCCAGCCACTTGTGAAGGTGGTTCGGGACATACAAGGCTGGGGGAAACGAGCGGCTATGTGAGGCGATAAGGAAGAAGACGGGGGCGATTGGTGAACCCCACAACACGTGTGCGTGTGAGAGGGAGTGTCTCATCTCAGCGTGATGGCAGCGTCTCACGTGTGACCGTCGCGATTCTTGGCCGATCGGCCTGCTGGGATCGTTTACCTTAGTAATTGGAGTAAATTTAAATCTCGCAAAAACATTGGTGTAAATTTTATATAATAGTGGAGTAAATTTTAATCTCTGAAAAAAAAACTTTTTTCCTTTTGTGGTGGCAGTAGTCGTCGTTCGGTGGTCTTGAAATCTCGATGTAGTTTTTACTATGTTTGAGTTCCTTTGTACTTCAAATAAATTTTTATAATATATTTGATCATTTTCGTAAAAAAGAGCTTTATTATTGGTCAAAAACGAAAAACTCTCCAAAAGAAACACACCCTACGTCCCGATGAATTCACAATCCTTGTCATGGTAACACCGGCCAATAGCGTTGCTCCTTATACCCATATTGATCCGCGTGACCAATAATCTGAGCCGTCCGCTTAATCTAACTGCCAATCAATCTCGCACAAACTAAGGAATCTAATCTAATCTTGCACGATCCTTCCCTCTATGTCGGTTCGTGTAGCCCCTTGGCGCCCCCTATAAATACCCCTGCCCTCACGCTACCTTTTCCTAACACATCACATCACAACAGATCAGGAGCCTATAAGTATTCGTTCACAAGCGAGCAGCAAAGCTCAACTACGAGAAGTAAGGTAAATACATCATTTTTTGTTTGTTTCAGTCGTTATTGCTTTCTTTTGCTTGCATGCATGCATGTGTTGGTCGTCAACATGCATGCAGATTTTAGCCGATGCAGACATGCAGTACCTTGGTTTCTGTCATAGGTTCCTAGCTGAGAATGGATGTTGATAATCTGATCGGCACTGAATATTTCCGCAAGTAAATATACTTGTGTTAGAACAATTTTATGGTTTCAGCCAAAGTGGAGGGGAATTGGTTTGGTAGTAGAAGGGTCAAGATATTTACTCCCTCCGTTCATTTTTATAAGTCGTTTCAGACAACTGAAATTGAACTGTTTTGCACTATGTCTGAAATGTCCACAACGCCTTATAAAAGTGAACAGATGGAGTACATTTTTTAGTTTGAAATCAGGGTCAAGATATTTACTTCGCACTGTTCAAAACAATAGGTGTTAGTGGACATGGAGTAGTTAACATCACCTTCACATGTATCAAACTATCAATAGGATTTGAACCGTTACATTATTTCCTGAGGCAGTCATGTTTTATTTTCAAATACTACTACTTTGCGGATGATGTCTTTACAATCTTCTTCATAGGATGGCTCGTACTAAGATCACAGCTCGTCAGTCCACCGGAGGGAAGGCTCCCACGAAGCAGCTTAGGGCTTTCTATGTAACACTTCACCTCTCGCTTTGTCTACTTCACATGTATAGTCTTTTTTTTTCAGTTGGAATTCTAGCAACACATCCTTTTTCCCGCAAAAAGTAACATATCATTTGCAATGGTTTGTTTGGCAATAACTTAGGCTGAGGCCCGTAAGACAGCTCCCGCAATTGGAGGAGTGAAGAAGCCTCGCCGGTACCGGCCCGGAACTGTTGCTCTACGGTATGTGTGGCATCATATATTTTCGTCACTGTGGTGTTCTTATTTCATGCATGTAATGCAATTGTCGAGGGTGTGTATTATTAATTAATTATCACATCCTGTGATCTCAAGTAACTTCCATAGAATAAATGGCTTTCATGCATGTGTTCTTACAGTGAAATACGCAAATATCAGAAGGGCACTGAATTGCTCATAAGGAAGATGCCCTTTCAGAGGCTTGTTCGGGAGATTGCTCAGTTTTCCAAGGTATAATTCTTGAAGTCACGTGTGCCTTAAAGTGGTGCTGCATGTCACTGCATTTTTTGGATTAAGAATAAGAATTCATGACGATGGTGATTATATTATCATTACCCCAATAAATATAATTACCATCGTAATAATATTTATTTCTTCTTGGTATATTTGTAGAGTGATCTGCGTTTCCAGAGCCATGCGGTCCTTGCTCTGCAAGAGGCGGCGGAAGCGTACCTAGTGGGTCTCTTCGAGGACACCAATCTATGTGCTGTCCATGCCAAGCGTGTGACCATCATGTCCAAAGATATTCAACTGGCTAGGAGGATTCGCGGTGAAAGAATGTAATCGGCTCAACACCAACATATCGCTTATTTTCCACGTTTCAGGGACTGCAGCGATGAATAACGTATTTCATTTTCCTTGAACGTAATATTACAATTGATACATAGTATATGTTATAGTATCATATACCTGAACTTATATACTATGTCGAAACTTCTTAGTTGCCAAGTATGCTGCATAGTTGTGATGATGCATATTATCCCAAAGACTTTCTACACACTTGACGGGCAGGCACGCTTTGCCGTTATAGTGATCTCTTGCGCTGATAATAAGTAGAGCACTTGGGTTATTCTTTACCACACCTCTGTTCCTCCGATGCTACAAATTACCAAACTGAAAAAAATACCAAGAAAACAATTTAAATTGCATCGCTGTACATATCAATTTATACAACTGTTACTACCTGAAAACCCAGTACCTCCAGTTTAGGAGCCTGGATAACCCAGATGGTCGTCTGACGATGGTCTGGATTGAGTAGCAGCAACATGCATGTGGAGGCAAGGGGCATCCTAGATGACCAGGTCTACTCGCATGTTCGAAGGGGCAGAGAAGCCAATGCTCCTGAGTGCTAGATAGTTGATGTGGAGGCTCTGAGAGCCCACGTTCTCGTCCAGCAGAAGGCTCTCCAACCCAGGGCAGCCGGAGAGAACGGCGCTCAGAGCCTCCTGTGTCAGGGTGACCCTGTTTAGCGTGAGCTGAGGGGGAAGTCCACGGCCAGGTTTGGCGGCAGACGACAGTATGTGAACGTGGCCACGCGGAGCACGGGCGCGTGGCGGAACGCGGACAACGGGAGTACATCCCTATTAGAGATGTCGTGTCTATAGACAAGCCGGAGCTCCTCGAGGTAGGCGATGCCAGGGGAGCAGAGCCAACCGCCCACTGTATTGGCGTTAATCTGGCACCCCGTGCGGCGGTCGCAGCAGTGGGAAATAGGGGCTATGATGACCGAGATGCGGCGAAGGTGGTCAGGGTAGCAAGAGAGGAGGCTGGAGATGGTCTTCTGAGGTAAGGTGCCATCGAGGTTGAGCCGCGCGGGGCTCCAGATGGGTCGCCACCGGCGGGAGAGCGCCTGCGTGCGGCAACTGTTCCTGGTGGGCAGGATGGAGATGATGGCGCCGAGGACCTCATCGGGGAGGTTGCTGATGAGATCTTGCTTGTGTCGACACCCGTGCCGGTGTCGATGTCGATGCAGGTCGCCCATCACAGCCGCGATGGTGGTTCGCGCACCGCCACCATGCAGTAATGCTACAGCAACGGACAGTTACTGGGCTTTACGGGGCGAGCTTCAGCTGGCAAATGATGATTGGATTAAGGGGAGTGAGGGGCCCCACCCACCTGAAATCATGGGGGGGCATGTTTAGTTGGTTAGGAAGGAGCCTGTAGATGTATGTAAAACCCCGTACGTCTAGCATTTTTGGCCACCATGTGCCGATGTGTGTGTCGCGTCGACGCCCGGAAGATACCGTAATAATAAACCCATGATCCTTGTGCCTTGTGACCCCGGATAATCTGAGCGATCCAATCTAATACCGCACAAAATAAGGAATCTAATCTGATCTAACCTAACACAATCCTTTGCTGTATGTCGGTTCCTGTAGCCCTTGGTTTTCCCTCTAGCTGATAACGGTTGATAATCTGATCTGCACGAAATACTGGAACAAGGAAGCTGGGTACTTCTGTGATATTTTGAATGCGTAACATTCTTGTGATTTCTCGAACTCGATCCACACAAGGTGTTATTAACAGGAAAATGTTGACTTGTTTGGTATTACAAGTCTTGCAATATTTACTCTTACTTTCACAAAGTTCAAAACAATAAGTTTTAGGGAACAAGGAGTAGGTAACATCATGATTTTGAATATGTTCTTTTGGGGAGTGAAATGTGCCATTAGGGCATCTCTAAGGCTGGCACACAAATCTCTCTGCTATACGTCCATTTTATGTCCGGATGTGATCCGCGGACATGATACGGTAACGAGCCATCCAACGCTAATTACAAATATCCGGCTGGAACGAGAAAAAATAGGTGAAAATCATGCACATGGTGGGGATATTTGTGATTTAGTGTCTGCTTGAAAGGAGAGAGGGAGAAGAGGGGGTGCATGTGCAGATGGGAGGAGAGAGAGAGAAGAGAGGGACATGCATGTGATTGGTCAAATGCATGTCCGAACTCCCGCAAAATTCCCCTATGTTTGTCTTCACTTTACTGGAATCCGTAAGTCCGGACTGCTAAACGGACATATACATATCCCGTTGGATGGCAAAAGTGATCCGTACATTGTGATCCGGACATATACCGGAGGTTTGAGGGTCCGCCTTGGGAATGCCCTTAGTTTGTTCAAACTCGTTGCGCACTTTAGCGAAGAACTCGAAAAATGATAAATTTAGCCCGCAAACTAATTTATTCGATCAATTAAGGCCAAATCTTATCTGGGAGACAGAAAACCATCCACGTCGGCGCATGTTGGACCGCGCTCGCAGATGGGTTAATTTTTACATAGTGTGTTTTTGCAAAACCGATCCGGAAGACATTGTTGATGTTATTTGAGTTTAGAAATACTAGCAAATATGCTCGTGCGTTGCTACGGGTTGTTCGAACCATAAATCGTACAGGTAAAGAAGCCACACTCATGTCCTTTGTTGAAGAAAGCGACTGATGTTTAATTTCACGGGAGCTGAAAATGTCCTATGAAATTTTCTTAACATATTTTGAAATAAATCTCATATTTTTAGAGGTTGCTCAGTTGTCATGCATGCTCGACAACCGAATGTACAAAATATACTACGGAAGTAAAAAAAAAAAACAATTAATGCCTACTTAGAATGTTTCGACAAGCCCCATAGTTTATAAAAAGTGCACACAAATCACTCTTCAAAATTGAGTAGTAGCCTAAAAACTGATTTGTTTTTTATGCTTACACAGCTGATGACTTGCTAACTTTCCTCTGTTATCTAATTTCGCCACATTAGTCTACTGGCATGATAAAGACAGAGTAATGTTGTTTCAATAGCTAGTCTGCTAGCTTTAAATGATGTGGAATACGCTTTTGTTACAACATCACCAAAACGAGCCATGACAAACTAACCTCTTTGCGTTTGTTGTGAATTTCCCTTCTGCAAACCATACACCACAGCAAAACTTTTAGTAAACTTTCAATTATCCAAATAAATGAGTGATCAATATGTTCATGATTATCAAATAGATGCGTCTGTTTCGAAAAAAAATCAAATAGATGTGCATACCTGAAGTGGACAGTGAATTGCCCATTTTCAAAATAAATAAAACACAAGGTAGATAGGAAAAATACGCGAATAGAAAGAACGGTGTGGCAAGGTCTCAGACGACTGAGACTTAATCGAGTCCCAGTCAAGTGACATAGTATATTAAAAGAGAACGGAGAAAATAAAGTTAAAAAGAAAGTTGTGTATGAATCTCCATGCGAGATCAAAGGAATATTGCATCGACTGAGAGATAACTAAGTCTCAGACAACTGAGACTTAGCAAAACTATAGAAAGAAATTAGAGAAATAAGAAAGGAAACCATGTGTGAAGAAAATGAATGAAAAACACAGGAAAAAATTGCAAACTTGTTGTTTGGAATATAGAAAGTGGAATCCCACAGGAAAACTAATAGCTCGATCAAAGTGTAGGTAAAAAACAAACCCCACCTGTCATTCAACCATGTCTAATGTAAACAATTTCTAGGTAGATGTAACTTGTTGTTTTTCTTTTGAGGTATGAAAAAAGCTCTCTTTGTCCAATCGATAGAAGGCTACGTACTTGGATGTTGCAGAAGTGTGGGTAGCATGCTAGCTGGGCCTCGATGCCGGCGCGGAGGGTGGGGGGTGTTGAGTTCGCCGCGCCCATCACGAGTGCCTCTCGCAAAGTGGCTGACCCGGCTCTCCTAGCTCTGCTTCCAGCGTCGTCCGCCCTGCGTGGACCGAGAGCGGCTGCCATGGAATGGCGCGATGGTGTACCACCATTGGCCCACTGCACGACTGCAACCCGAGACTCGCTTAACGAAAACCACAAGCTGGCTCTAGCCGCGAGCTCGCAGCACCCGACCTTGTCTGGCCTAGAATCCGGTCCTCTACAATCTGCACCCATCTCGCCCAGCGTCGTCCTCTCTGCTTCAGCCGCGAGGACCTTGAACATGGTCCTCCTCAGTCTGCATCCATCTCGCCAGCTCGCCGCCCCCAGCCTCTTGCGGGCCTTGAATCTGGTCCTCTGGCAGTCTGTTTCATGCGCCTTCCCGCCATTTTCTTGTCCTGCACCCCATCCTCGCCTTCCCGCTGTGAGCTCGTCGCAGGCTGACGTGAGCTCACCATCACTCCTTGATTCCGGTCGCCGCTACCACCTCAGTCACACTGCCTTCCCACCTGCACGGTCACACAACCTCCATCTAGCCACCCATTGAGTCAGCTGCTTGATTCACCAGGCAAGTCTTCACCTATATAAATTGGCGTGGCTTGATGTGAAGGAGCGATGTGAGACTATTAATAACGACATATCCTCTTTTTCTCACAAGCACCATCGAGCCTATATCTTAAATATAAAATTACCTGGGAAGCCCAGCCAAGTCGAGGCTTCTGGCCCAGGTGATCTACGAAACGGGCTGAGGCTCAGGCTCCAAGCGATGTACGAAACAATTTTTAATGGACTGCGTGGATTTTCCTACAAATAGTACCACCTCGTTTATATATCTTAAATGTAAAATCATTTAAGCGGGACGAAATCAAGAATATCACCTTGCTTTAATAGTAAAAAAAAAAATATAGGTGTAGATAAAGGACATGGTGCATCAGGTTGGGCTCGGCTCAAGCCCTAAGTAAAAAAAATTATGTGTTGACCTATACGGTAGGATGAAAATCAATTCATTTATGAAGTAGAATAAAGCAAAAGATCAGATAAAAAAGCAAGACAAGTATTGTGCAGCGAAAAACATTGTATGATAGCGAATCAACCTGTGGTTAGATGGTTAGAGGGTTAGTGGTATCCTCAGCCCATCAGGGTTCAAGTCCTGGTGCTCGTATTATTCTTGGATTTATTTCAGGATTTCCGCCAATGCGCACAGAGTGTGGGGGGGAGACGTCCCGTCAACGATGAGGGACCTATGGTGTCTTCGTAAATCTCAAGATGATATGCCGACTCAATCTTTCGAAAGTGCAAATAAAGGTAGGGTGTGTATGTCCGTTCGTAAGGATGAGTGTATGCGCATTTATATGAGCGCTTGCGTCTGTACTGTATTCAAAAAAATACAGTATGACATAACCACCATTGTTTATTTCCCAGACCAGGAGAGGAGAAGAAACAAATACTCCCTCCGTCCGGTAAAGCTTGTCGCCGTGGTCCTTTTTCAGAAAAAACCCCAGCGAATTCCCGACAAGCCCCTCACTCCCTGTCGTCTCCCCTGCTTCTCTCCCACACCGAAGGTCCGCTACCCCGCGCCGGAGCTCCCCGTCTCGGCTCCCCGCAGCCCCACCCCCCCCCCCCCCCCCCCCCCCCCCCGGTGCGCCGCGGGAGCTACTCCGCCCCACGCTTCCCCCGCAGCTTCCCTCTCCTTGGCCCCTCCTCCTTCCTCATGTTGATCCATGGCAAGGAGAAGGCTCAAATTTTCTTTCGATCTACTCTCCGACGGCGGTGGCCTTCATCGTCGACTAACGAGTTCGGTTCTCGCCAAACCCACCACACACGCACAAACACACTGCCATGTATTGGGTGGCGGCTGTGGTCATTTCCAGGTCATCCTCCTCGTCTCTGGGACAGCAGCTCGCCCGCGGCGGCGGCGGGAGCGAGCAGCAGTGGGCGCGAGAGTATGCGGCGAAGGAGGTCACCTTCAGCATCCGCGCGCACGCCGCCATTCTGCGGTGCGTCAGTGACCTCGCGGACGCCGCCAAGGTCACCATGGTCCCAAAGGTTCGTTCGTGCCCCCCTCTCACTCCCAATCAGAGGGTGGATCTTTGTTAATCTGATCCAATACATCAGTTTTTATTCATCTGATTGAAAAAATCAATCTATTTTCTGTTTTGTGCCAGCCCAAGTCTATTTTCTGTTTTGTGCGGTAGTGTTTAGTGTTGATTTTCTTGAGTTGTTTGTTTGCTCTTCAGAGTTGTCTCTTTTGGCTGCAGGTTTAGCATTATTCTTGTGTTTATGTCAGCCTTCATTTCGCTACACTTTGGATAGTATGGTTGTCAGAAGATGTGCGTGATTTCGCAAATGTTCCATTCTTTATGGTATTGTTCGCATGATTTATGCATTATTAATCGTAGTGCCATTGGCTTAACTAAGTAGATAGTTGATACGGTGTAGATAATTTATGCATTATCCCTGGCTTCCTTGCTGCATTAAGTAGATAGTTGATACGATGTAGAAAATTAGCATCAAAGCAGCGAAACAACTTTAAAACACAACTGAAGATATCAAAACGTTGCGCTTTGAACATGGGACAAGGGTACCTTCTCAAAGTGTAACATATCCATACAAGAACGAGGCGTCAAACGGATCAGCAGTTGACAGATCATGGGTACACTTCTTGAAGTCTTTGAAACTCGTCGTACCAAACATTTTGAATTCAAATCGAGCATTCCGTGAAGCTCTGTCTTTGACCTGTAGCTGCTTGTTCTGATTGGACCTCCATCGATTGGCCCTCCGTTCTTCCCAGGGACCGCCAATTGCACTTACAACGAGTCCAAATTCCATGCTGTCTAGCACTTTGGCATTCAAAACAAAGAACCTGGTAAAGTCAACTTCTTGACCCACACCATAGTAGACTTTCAACGCCACTTTTTTTAAGTGGTGCTCAAGGCATTCGATCGGATCATCCAGACCTGAGGCATACTTGCGCACGTTTTTCATGTTATTTTGGATGTGTATCTCTTCTTTAGATAATTGATGTAGACCTCCTTGGCTCTAACTGGAGATAAAAAGAAGAAAAACAATATAAAGACACTTGCTACCAAATGCCAACGTAATCGCTCACTCGATCACATATTCAAATACTTGTTTTTAAAATTTGAGGAGGGTAGCGAATATGAATACTCACAATGACATAAAGCCTCTCCAAGCACGGGAAGCACTTTAGGAAGCCAAGAACTCTATCCAAATCAGGTCCAACATGATCAAGAAACAAAACTTTCACACTGTGCATCTTGGTTGTCAAGCTAACGCCAAGCGTTTCCTGAGAGAAGAAAGACAAGCAGTACATATCAAGAAGAATATAGCCTGCATAAGTTCAAATAAGTTCAAATAATAGTATTCGCGAGTGATTTCAGAAATTAAGATTGCGCCTACCTGAAACACTGTCGTTCTAAGGTGGAGCTGTAGGATGCCTTTGCTCAGCAGACCCAATACCTCCAACTTAGGAGCCCGGATCACCCGGATCGTCGCCGGACCATGGTCTGGATTGAGTGGGAGCAATCTCTCGAGGCGGGGGCAATCCTCGATTACCATCTTTCCGACATTGACACTGTCATCGGCGGCTTGCTTGTCCCAAGGAGCACAGAAGCCGATGCTCCGGAGAGTCGGGGAACTGATGTGGAGGCATGGAGCGCCCACGATCTCTGCCAGCAGAAGGCTCTCCAACGCACGGCAGCCGGAGAGCACGGCCCGGAGAGCCTCCTCCGTCAGGGTGACACCGTGCAGGGTGAGCTGTTGGACGAGCGGGAAATCGACGGCCAAACTGGGCGGCAGGCGGCGGCAGCTGAATCTCACAACGCGGAGCGTGGGCGCGGTGCTGCTGCACGCGAGCTCGACCTCCAGGAGGTCCCGGGAGCGGATCCAGGTGCGGGAGATCATGCCGCCGCCCACAACCATGCGGGGTTCAGTGCGGTCGTAGCGGTAGGAGAGGATCCTGGAGACGTGCAGGTCGGCGACGCCGTCGAGGTTGATGGGCGTGGCGCGCCATATGGGGCGCCACCGGCGGGAGAGGGCCTGCGTGCGGCAGCCGTCCCTGACGGGGAGGAGGGATACAATGGCGCCGAGGACCTCGTCCGGGAGGCTGGTGATGAGATCAGCGCTCCCTGCCGACCCAGATGGCCCTTCGCCGCAGCCACCGGCGGAAGCGCCCGCCGCCATATGCGTGCCGTCTGGTGTTGATCCCCACTCTCCCGGAGCTCGTAAAGATTTCGGTCGAGGGCTTCCGCCTCTCTCGGTGGTTGAGGACTTCGGTTATGTATACGACTATACGTAGGATCCGAGTTGCTCACGAATAGCTACACCTACATGGTTTCGGCCCAAGCACGGCACGACAATCTCACCACATCCCAAGCACGGCCTAAGATTACCGAAAATTTGCATGTTATTTCTTCCAAAGAAGGTTGCATAATGTATATATTCCTCCAAATTACGGTAAAGCTAAAAAAACTAGGGAAAAGCTAACCATCACCCAGCGGATCGCAGCGGCCGCGTCCACCACCTCCCCTGCATGACACGCGTTCGAGTGACGTCCCGCATAGCGCTTCTGCAACAGGGACTATGTTTCTGAAACATATACGGTGTTGCAATAGTCTATGACGGGTCTATATTTTGTAACATAACTTCTATTGTGGAAATTTTTGCAACGAGACCTCAGTTGCAAAAAAAATTGCAATGAATCCTAAAAAATTGCAACAAAACAGTTGATGTAAAAAAATTCTGCAACAAAATCTGTGTTGCGAAAATAATTCTGCAACAAGACATGTGTTGCAGACTTACAGTGGTAAAGGCGTGCTCGGCTCCCACGATACAGTAAATCTAACGGCCCGACTGATCGTTTAAAAAGATCAGCCGTCGAACGCGTAGCGCGCCCCAAAAAACTAACGACTGTTTTCTAGCTTCTCAGCACGATCACGCTCATCACAACTGGATGACGCGCGCAAATCTGAGGGTAGAGATGGACCCCAAGTCAACTAAGGCAATCGTTCCCTGCAACTGTCCGTGCGTCTCATATTCTTCAACAGTGTGTCGGCCCAATCTCACACCCCACTTGTACGAATCGACAACCCCCCCCCCCCCCCCTCGATTTTTCTCATATTGACGGTGCTGCAACGAACTCTATGCATCCGGACGATGCATGTTGTCGTTGGGGTGGTGTTGGCTCAGGGAGCAAGCAACGGATGCGGTGACGGCATAGAGGAGACACTGTTGAGAGCTGCGCCTGGAGGGATGGTGGTGGCGGATGAGGGCGCGGCTCCCGCCGCGGAGAGGAGACACGGCCGAGGATCTGCGCCTGGAGCTCGAGCACAAGCATGCGCGGGGGAGGGGGTGAGTGCATGGACAAATTGATGGTAGTGGCATGCGGCCGGTCATTGATGTCGGTGCACGACGACGCCATCGGGTGGGTCGGGGGCAGGAAGCGATGGGCGCCGTGGATGACGATGCAGCGGCGTGCGGCTGGTCATCCACCTCGAATCAACGGCTACACCATCGGGGTGCGCACCTGCCATCGTGCTATTTCAAGCGCATCTTCGCCTGATACCACCGCGGCGGCCGCCTAAAGGGTTGCACTCACCGTCCACCTCCACCTCTTCTGTGCTCTGCGTTTCAAGCACCATCGACACCGGCTTGCCTCCATTTTTTCCTCTCCCCCGTTTTCGTTCTCAATTTTGTCTAAGAGGGCTATTTTTTAGAACGCAGGTCATTGTGTTGTTGGCATTTTCAGAGTGCTTTGCAAATTTTTCTCTGTCCATGTTCATAAACATGGCAAATTCATATATACTCGTATGGCAAATTCATTTGATTTTTTTATTATCCGATCATGGCAAGTTGTATACTTATTTTGTAATGTCTGCAATGAACAAATTGATGAATCTTCAAACCCTGAAATGGCAAATTTACATACTAACCATATGGCAAATTCACACTTTTTTTTACTCCATTTTCATTGTTTTTTCCCATGGACACTTTGTTTAGCACTACATCTATATAATAGCCATGGCAATTTCATATGTTGTTTCCTATAACACCTTCAGTTTTGCATTAGATCTATCTTCATTGCACGACAATTTTACTTGCGCTTTAGCAACTAAACTGTACATGGTAAACTTTTCCGATTTTTTGCCATGTGCACTTGAAGTTCTACATTACATTTTTTTCAATAACTATTCATATGCCTTCGTCCCCATTTTAATTTGCTATGTTGTTCTAGTGAACAAAAGACCCTAAAGTTGCCATCTTTCAAAAGATTTTTTTTCCGAAATATTGCCATGTGCAAATGATTGTTTTGTCAAAATTTATATGTTACTATACATTTGATTTTTTGTGCAACACGATGGCAATATTTTGCATGCTCGTGTATTTTTTTTCTTATTTATCATGGCAATTTTAGCATGACACATTCATTGAGAATACCATGGCACATTAGTAGTAGGCTCCAACTTTTTTTGTTATTTTTATGGACATGCGGCAAGTTCTAGTTTACAATGCAACCCTACAAGTTCTAGTCATTGATCATATCATGGCAAAAAAAAACAGTGCGGATTGGCAACTTGGCAATTGTTTTGGAAAAAATGTGTCTCATACATCATAACAAATTTCGAAGCATTTCTTGGACTAGTCATAGGACAGACGTATGATCTTCATAACAGTTTACCTTTTAAGAAGATGCAAATTTACTATGTAGCACGGTAATTTTACTTGTATAGCCATGGACAATTTACTTTATTGCCAAGGAAACAAAATTACTATATTGTGCCATGGCATTTACTCTATTTTGCCATGACAAATTTACTTTTATTGACATGCAAAATTTTACTTTTTATTTTGCCATGGTAATTTTTACCTTCATTTGCAAGGAAATTTTACTTTGACATGCATGGTAAATTTAAAATTTTATTTTCCAGGGAAAATTCGTCCTTCATTGCCATGGCAATATACTTTACATCCATGGAAAATTTACTTTATATCGCACATGAAAAATCTTTATATGGACCATGGTAAATTTACTTTATGAAACATGGTAATTATTACTAAATAATATATGCTACACTTTAATCCACATTTTCCCACCATGTAATTTTGGGCCATTGAAAAAAATCATGAGCACGCCAAATTTTGCTTCTAAATATGATGGCAAATTTATTTATTTCCTGGAGCATGACATTTTTTTGTTTGAACCATGGAAAATTTTACTAAAAGCAACATATGGTATCTTGTTTTCCTTTCTCTCTCACTACAATTATACTTTCTTTTATTTTTGGCCGATGGCAATTTTGCTTCATGGCGTGGAAGTTTTTAATTTTTTGCACCATGGAAAATTTCATTTTTTAACACCATAACAAATCTGAACACACTATGGAAATTTTGTTACCATGACACTCCGTTTTTTACATTTTTTTTTCCTTTTTTGCATCACATCATGAAACAAAATATCAACGTTAATTTTTAAAGGAATTTTCTTGTAAATTTTATAAGTTTAATATTTTTTACTTAAAGTGTTTTTTTCAAATAAAATTTTTAAGCCATTTTTTCATCATATCCATGTTGAACTTGACCGGATTTTTAATTATTGAAATACATGTCTTTTTTTAACACAGTACAAACACAAGCGTTCATATATACGCGCATACACTCACCCCTATAAACGCACATACGGACGCCCTATCAATTTATATCATCTTGAGATTTACAAGGTCACCATAGGCACCTCGGATTCGATGGGAATGTCTCCTCCCACTGAACGCACATCGCCAAAAATTCTAAAATAAATCCAAGAAAATGCGAGCATAAGGACTTGAACCTTGTGGCTGGGGATACCACCGTCCTCCTAACCATCCAACCACAGGTTGTTTCACATATTGAAAGTCATGTCAAAGTACTAGTTAAGGCTTTTCATAATAGTCATAGCAAAAATCTAGGTTTTCTTTTCTTGGGGATGGGTGATGTTTTGGGTGTGCGCTACAAGTTGATCGAAGCGAATGATTTTGTTTGCTCAAGCTGCCTTTTCCCAGGGAACGATTCATTCGGTTTGGGACCTCCCCAGATCAAATGTCAGCCCCATATCACGTTGTTAAAAATAAGTTAACCTTTTATTCTTGTCAAAATAAGGTTTGTATTTAATTCGAAAATACTAGATAAATAGTGGTAGCTCTTGTTGCGGTTGCGGGCACAAAAATAATACCATGCTAATATATAGATTCTTCTCGAGGTTGTTTTAATTTTTCAGCCACAAGTTGCCCATATACTCCTTCTCTCAAGCAGTCCTTCTTTGTTTTCTCCCCGAAAAATGAATATATGTTATTCTATTTTTTATTTTTTCTAGGCAAAAAAATGTCAATTTGTTTTATAAAAGTATGCATATGCGCGAGAACAACCTAACATGTGTCCAGCAATTAATTTTTACATTTTTTAAATACTTCAAGGGCCCACATACGACTTCGGATGCGGGCACGACTAGTATCAAAAGTGTGCAAATTTGACATGTCACTAGAATTTGAAGCCACTATATTGACGGAGGTTGAGATGACATGATCCAGATGTGGATCTAAATACTTTTTTCTTTTTTACCACAAATAGATGACTCTGGAAGTTCCGCATTACAAATTTAATACTCTAGACCTGAAAGTTCAAGGTCTCTTAGAAAAAACACCTTAGTAAATGCCCTTTGGACAATGAAAGTCACTCTAAGGCATCTAAATTTTCCAACTCCAACTACTTGAAACAGTCAGACCATTTGAGGTTAAATCTATTCCAAAATCAAGGATGATAATCTACGAGAGCGGTTGGGGGCATCAAACGTATTGTAGTAAAACATAAACACGCATAGCGCACATGCACAAATGTGAAGTTAGCACAAGGCAAAAACACATCAAATAGGTTCAATAAACTCTAATTAAACTTGGCATATTCCATCCAAGTGCAACATAACAAAAATTCATATGTATAGGGAAAACCCTTAAACATCCTCTATATCATGCACACTTTGCAAGGTCTTGATTTGGAGCTTGATCTTGGCAGCTCCTTCTATATATGCTTGTAGCTCACAAAACCTTTTATTCGCTAGCTGCATGAAGTAATTGTTGACACAGAACATCAAATGGGTGAAACACAAATAAGATATGAAATTTGTGCTCAAACTTGAGCTTGGGCTAGATAGGAATACCTTCCCAAAATGTAACATATCCATCGAAGAAGGCGGTGTCAAATAGATCAACCATTACCAGATCATGGGTCAATTTCTTGTTGCCTTTCCAAGTACAGTGAGAAAAACTTTTGAATTCAAATTAAGTGTTGTGAGAAGCTCGGTCTCCCACCTCCATTTTTCTGTCTGATTAGTCCTCCATTCCATTTCATGGTCCTTAACGAGTCCAAACTCCATTCTTTGTAGCACCTTTGCATTCAAAATAAAGAATCTGGCAAAGTCAACTTCTAGATCCTCACCATCGTACACCTTTAACGCCAACTTTTTAAGATGAAGCTCTAGGCATTCAATTGGATTATCCACCAGGGCATACTTCCACAACTTTTTTATTTTATTTGGTCGGAATGGCAGATGGATAGATGCAAAATACATTGGTTGTAACTAGAGAAAGAGGAAACAAAAAAAAGACGATTGTTATAACATGCAAGGAAACATGTTGGCTAACTTAGATCATAAAATTTAAACAAAGATAGCAAATATGAATACTCACAATGATGTACAACCTCTCCAAATTGGGGCAATTGAGAAAGTCCAGAGCCACATCCAAATTAGGGCCAACAAAGTCAATAGCAAAATATTATGGTTGTCAAGCTATCGTCAATCATTTATATATATAAGAATCTAAATCAAACGCAATAAATAAATAAACTAAAACCATATCAACATTCAAAATAGATTGGAATGGGTGATCAATAAAGCGTCGTTACAATGCCAAATGGTAAAATGTTGGTGCTCGGTTAACCTAGTATTTTATGGATTGCTCATATCGTATGGTCACTAGACTATACTTTGAAGTGTGGCTATTTGGCTACCTAGCTCATCTGCTCCCGCGATGACAAGTAAATTTAAAAAAAACTAAAAATATTCAAAAAAATCTATTTTTTTTTCATGGAAGATGCTTAGGTGTGTGAGGTCTCCTCCAAATTTCAGCTCATTTCGATATCTAAGTAGCTCTCAGCAAGAAAGACAAATTTGGGCTCTCTCAAATAGTTTATTGTTCATCCACTGTGCCGACCTAATTTGTTTTTTTTTGGTGAAAACTCCTCAAATGTCCAAATGATCTAAAATTTGGAGCGGACCTCACGCACCAAATCATCTTCCATGCAAAAAGATCGGATTTTTTTAATTTTTAAGTATTGTTTTTTAATTGTCTCTTAACCTGGTGCAGGTGAGCCTGAGCTGAGAAATGGATATTCGGTACTTTGGACCTTACTTTCGATTAGGTACCAGCAATCTCTCGATGCAAGGGGTGTTCTCGATCACCAGCTCGTGGACATGAATACCATGGACAGATTCTTTGCCCTGGGGAGTATAGAAGCCGATGCTCCTGAGAGTTGGGTGGCTTACGTTGAAACAGACAATGAAACAGCTCGCCAAGACTCCCTTGATGCCTGAGAAGAGGCACGCGATCTTGCAGCATCAAGATCTGTAATATATCAGCAAGACCTACGTTGCTATCATAGCTCTAGAGTTCGAAGCCATAATTTGCAGGAAGATGACTTAGTGCTCCATCTGATCCAAAAACAGACAGGAATGCACAAGCTCTCCCCTCCATGGGAAGGACCTTTCGTTGTTAGTAAAAATCTTGGCAACGGATCATACTACCTCATTTATGTACGTGAGCATGAAAAAATGCGTACACCTGAGGAAGAAACCCCCATATCATGGAACATAGCTTTTCTACGTCCTTATTACACATAGTTTTTATTACAGCAATTATGTAGTCACAATGGTAGTTACTATGTTTATATGATGACTATTTGAATAAAGCCAGCTCTCCTTGGAAAACAGGGATAGATTTTTGATACGTCTCCAACGTATCTATAATTTATGAAGTATTCATGCCATGTTTATAATAATTCTATATGATTTTGGTATGATTTTATTAGAACTAACCCGGACTGACGCTGTTTTCAGTAGAACTACCATGGTGTCGTTTTTTTTGTGCAGAAATAAAAGTTCTCGGAATGGGCTGAAAAATTACGGAGAATATTTTTGGAAAATATAAAAAATACTGGAGCAAAAAGATACCGGAGAGGAGTCCCGAGGCAGTCACAAGCCTAGGGGGCGCCCCCCTAGGGCGCGCCCCCCTGGCTTGTGGGTCCCTCGGGAGTCCCCCTAACTTGATTCCAACGCCAAGTATTCCTATAAATACCAAAACCCCCAGAAAGAAACCTAGATCGGGAGTTCCGCCGCCGCAAGCCTCTGTAGCCACGAAAAACCAATCGGGAGCCCGTTCCGGCACCCTGTCGGAGGGGGAAACCATCACCGGAGGCCATCTTCATCATCCCGGCGGTCTCCATGACGAGGAGGGAGTAGTTCACCCTCGGGGCTGAGGGTATGTACCACTAGCTATGTGTTTGATCTCTCTCTCTCGTGTTCTTGAGATGGCACGATCTTGATGTACCGCGAGATTTATTAATATAGATGAATCATATGGAGTTTTCCCCTCTCTATCTTCTTGTGATGAATTGAGTTTTCCCTTTGAAGTTATCTTATCGGATTGAGTCTTCTAAGGATTTGAGAACACTTGATGTATGTCTTGCGATGGGATATCCGTGGTGACAATGGGATGTTCTATTGATCCACTTGATGTATGTTTTGGTGATCAACCTGCGGGTTCCGTGACCTTTGGAATCTATGCATAGGGGTTGGCACATGTTTTCGTCTTGACTCTCTGGTAGAAACTTTGGGGCACTCTTTGAAGTTCTTTGTGTTGGATTGAACATGATGAATCTGAAATTGTGTGATGCATATCGTATAATCAAGCCAATGGGTACTCGTGGTGACATTGGAGTTTCTAGGTGACATTAGGGTTTTGGTTGATGTGTATCTTAAGGTGTTATTTTAGTACGAACTCTAGGGTTGTTCGTGACACTTATAGGGATAGCTCATAAGATTGATCGGAAAAGATAACTTTGAGGTGGTTTCGTACCCTACAATAATTTCTTCGTTTGTTCTCCGCTATTTGTGACTTTGGAGTGAACTCTTTGTCGCACGTGAGGGATTTACATATGATTCAACTATGTTAGTATTGTTGAGAGAACTTGCACTAGTGAAAGTATGAACCCTAGGCCTTGTTTTCAAGCATTGCAATACCGTTTGTCCTCACTTTTGTTACTTGCTACCTTGCTGTTTTTATATTTTTAGATTATAAAAACCTATATCTACCATCCATATTACACTTTTATCACCATCTCTTCGCCGAACTAGTGCACCTATACAATTTACCATTGTATTGGGTGTGTTGGGGACAAGAGACTCTTTGTTATTTGGTTGCAGGGTTGTTTGAGAGAGACCATCTTCATCCTACGCCTCCCACGGATTGATAAACCTTAGGTCAACCACTTGAGGGAAATTTGCTACTGTCCTACAAAACTCTGCGCTTGGAGGCCCAACACGAGTCTACAAGAAGAAGGTTGCGTAGTAGACATCAAGCTCTTTTCTGGTGCCGTTGCCGGGGAGGTGAGTGCTTGAAGGTATATCTTTAGATCTTGCAATTGAATCTTTTAGTTTCTTGTTTTTCACTAGTTTGGTTTTATAAAAGAAAACTACAAAAAAAATGGAGTTTAGGTTGCATCAATTGGTTCGTCTTTTTAATGTCTTTCGTGAAAATGATGGTTTGGAAAATTGTGCTCAATTGGTAGAGGAAGAATTTATGAAAATACTTAATGAGAATTCCTTGAATGATGAGCATGATTGCAATATTGCTAGTATGAATTCTCTGAATATCCATGATGCTAATGATATGCGAAGCCACAAGCTTGGGAATGCTATGTTTGATGAAGATGATATTTTTTGTCAACCAAATTTTGATGAGCAAATTTATGATGATGGCATGCCTCCTATCTATGATGATTATGATGATGACATGTATGCTATAAAGAGTGATAGTAACCATGAAACTTGTCATCATGATTTTAATATTCAAAGTGGTTATGTCAATCAAGTATCTCATGATAGTTATTTTGTTGAGTTTGCTCCCACTATTATGAATGAGAAGAAAATTGCTTATGTGGAGAGTGAGAAATTTTCTATGCTTGTGGATCATAAAGATAATGCTTTATGTGATAGTTATATTGTGAAATTCCTTCATGATGCTTGATAACCCACAAGTATAGGGGATCAATTGTAGACTTTCTCGATAAGTAAGAGTGTCGAACCCAACGAGGAGCTAAAGGTAGAAAAAAATTTCCCTCAAGTTCTATCGACCACCGATACAACTCTACGCACGCTTAACGTTCGCTTTATCTAGAACAAGTATGAAACTAGAAGTACTTTGTAGGTGTGATAGGATAGGTTTGCAAGATAATAAAGAGCGCGTAAATAAAAACTAGGGGCTGCTTAGATAAATAAACAACTAAGTTAGTTTAACGAGTGTGGAAAAGTGGTGGTAGGAGTTGCGGAATTGTCCCTAGGCAATCGATAACTAGACCGGTAATCATTATTGCAATTTTATATGAGGGAGAGGCATAAGCTAACATACTTTCTCTACTTGGATCATATGCACTTATGATTGGAACTCTAGCAAGCATCCGCAACTACTAAAGATCATTAAGGTAAAACCCAACCATAGCATTATAAGGTATCAAGTCCTCTTTACTCCCATACGCAACAACCCACCTACTCGGGTTTATGCTTCTGTCACTCAAGCAACCCACCATAGGCAAATCATGAACACATTGCAACACCCTACAGCGGGGATCCCTCACGCTTGCGCGACACGGAGAGCACCATAGGACAGCACCAATAATAAAACATGCAACTCAAACCAATCATGATCATCAATCAACCCATAGGACAACAAAAATCTACTCAAACATCATAGGATGGCAACACATCATTGGATAATAATATGAAGCATAAAGCACCATGTTCAAGTAGAGGGTACAGCGGGTTGCGGGAGAGTGGACCGCTGTAGATAGATGGGGGGAAGGTGATGGAGGTGTTGGTGAAGATGACGGAGTTGTTGGAGTAGATCGCCGTCACGATGATGGCCCCGGCAGCGTTCCGGTGCCACCGGGAGAGAGGGGGAGAGATCCCCCCTCCTTCTTATTCTTCCTTGACCTTCCCCCTAGATGGGAGAATGGTTTAACCTCTGGTCCATGGCCTCCATGGCGGCGGAGGGGCAAGAGCCCCGCCGAGATTGGATCTCTCTCTCTGTTTCCTTCTGTTTCTGCGTTCTCCGATTCTGGCCTTTCACCGTTTCTTAAATATCCGGAGATCCGTAACTCCGATCGGGCTGAAATTTTGAGGGGATCTTTATCCAAAAATTAGCTTTCTTTCGGCCAAAGGACAGCTCCAACCGACCTAAGGGGTGGCCACAAGCCCTCAGGGTGCGCCCTACCCCCCAGGGCGCGCCCTCCTGGCTTGTGGGCCCCTCGGGCACCGCCTTCTGTTGATTCCACTTCCCAAAATTCACATATATTCCAAAAAAAATCTCCGTAAGTTTTTATCCCGTTTGGACTTCGTTTGATATGGATTTTCTGCGAAACAAAAAACATGCAACAAACAGGAACTAGCACTGGGCACTGGATCATTATGTTAGTCCCAAAAATAATATAAAAAGTTGCCAAAAGTATATGAAAGTTGTAGAATATTGGCATGAAACAATCAAAAATTATAGATACGACGGAGACGTATCAGCGTCCCCAAGCTTAATTCCTGCTCGTCCTCGAGTAGGTAAATGATAAAAAAAGATAATTTTTGATGTGGAATGCTACCTAGCATAATCTTGATCATATAATCTAATCATGGCATGAATATTAAGACACGAGTGATTCAAAACAATAGTCTATATTGACATAAAAACAGTAATACTTCGAGCACACCAACAAGGCAATTGCGTCCTTTCAAAATATCATGGCCTTAGAAAGTTATCCCTACAAAATCATATGGTCTGGCTATGCTCCATCTTCCCCACACAAATTATCTAAATCATGCACAACCCCGATGACAAGTCAAGCAATTGTTTCACACTTTTTTATGTTCTCAAACATTTTCAACTCTCACGCAATACATGAGCGTGAGCCATGGATATAGCATTATAGGTGGAATAGAATATGGTGGAGGTGATGAGGAAAAAGGAGAAGATAGTCTCACATCAACTAGGCATATCAACGGGCTATGGAGATGCCCATCAATAGATATCAATGTGAGTGAGTAGGGATTGCCATGCAACGAATGCACTTAGAGCTATAAGTGTATGAAAGCTCAAAAAGAAAACTAAGTGGTCGTGCAAAAAATTCCACTAGTTATATGAAAGTGACAAAATAGGAAACTCTCTATCATGAAGATCATGGTGCTACTTTGAAGCACAAGTGTGGAAAAACATAGTAGCATTGTCCCTTCTCTCTTTCTCTCATTTTTTTTCTTTTCTCTTTTTTTTATTATTATTTTTTATTTTGGTGGGCATCATTGGCCTCTCTTTTTTTATTTGGGCTTCGCTGGCCTCTTTTATTTTTTGTAAAGTCCGGAGACTCATCCCAACTTGTGAGGGATTCATAGCTTCCATCATCCTTTTCTCACACGGGACAAATGCTCTAATAATGAAAATCATCACACTTTTATTTACTTACAACTCGATACCTAGAACAAAATATGACTCTATATGCAATATGAAAGTGATGATGCATGTCATGAAAAACGGAACGGTGGAAGTTGCATGGCAATATATCTCAGAATGGCTATGGAAATGCCATAATAGGTAGGTATGGTGGCTGTTTTGAGGAAAATATATGGTGGCTGTTTTCAGGAAGGTGGGTTTGATGCACCGGCGAAAGTTGCGCGGTACTAGAGAGGCTAGCAAAGGTGGAAGGGTGAGAGTGCGTATAATCCATGGACTCAACATTAGTCATAAAGAACTCACATACTTATTGCAAAAGTCTATTAGTTATCAAACAAAGCATTAGACGCATGCTCCTAGGGGAGAGGTTGGTAGGAGTTAACCATCGCGCGCTCCCGACCCTCACACAAAGGTTGACAATCATTAAACAAATCATGCTCCGACTTTGTTACATAACGGTTCACCATACGTGCATGCTACGGGAATCACAAACTTCAACACATGTATTTCTCCAATTCACAACTACTCACTAGCATGACTCTCATATTACCATCTTCATATCACAAAACTATTGCAAGGAATCAAACATATCATATTCAGTGATCTACAAGTTTTATGTAGGATTTTATGACTAACCATGTGAATGACCAACTCCTGTTAACTCTCTAAATAGATATAAGTGAAGCATGAGAGTTTAATTCTTTCTACAAAAGATATGCCCACGCTCTAACAAATATAAGTGAAGTAAAAGAGCATTCTACAAATGGCGGTTTTCTATGTGTAGAGAAACAGGCAATCCAAACTTCAAATGATATAAGTGAAGCACATGAAGCATTCTACAAAGCCATACTCAAAAGATATAAGTGAGGTGCAAAGAGCCTTCTATAAATCAACCAAGGACTTTCTCATACCAGCATGGTGCAATATTAAAAGAAAAATAAAAATCACATGACGCTCCAAGATTTACGCATATCATGTGACGAATAAAAATATAGCTCCAAGTAAAATTACCGATGATTGTTAGAAGAAAGAGGGGATGCCTTCCGGGGCATCCCCAAGCTTAGTTTCTTGGGAGTCCTTGAATATTACCTTGGGGTGCCTCGGGCATCCCCAAGCTTAGTCTCTTTCCACTCCTTATTCCTTCATCCATCGTGATCTCACCCAAAACTTGAAAACTTCAATCACACGAAACTTAACAAAACCCTCGTGAGATCCGTTAGTATAATAAAGCAAATTACCACTTTAAGTACTGTTGAAAACCAATTCATATTTTGTTTTTGCATTGTAGCTACTGTAATATAACTTTTCCATGGCTTATACCACCGATACAATCGATAGTTTCATCAAAACGAGCAAAACAATGCATCAAAAACAGAATCTGTCAAAAACAGGACAGTCTGTAGCAATCTGAACATTCACCATACGTATGTAACTCTAAAAATTCTGAAAAATTAGGAAAAAATAAACAATTTGCATAGCAGTGCTGTGTAAAAATTTCAGAAACTTTTGACATTCCAGTAAAAAATGTAAATTCAAGCACTACAGCCAAAGTTTCTGTTTTTGCACTGCACACACAAAACAAGCAATCTAATCATCCTAAAGGCAAATCTTGGCACATTATTTTTATAATACAATGGATTTATACAAGGGGATAATTATTTTTGTTGAAAAGTTTCTGTAATAAAGATTTGCAAAGTCTCCATGGGCATGAACAAGTTCAAGGAGCTCCCCCACTTCAACGGTGCTCGTCCTTCTTACTTTCACTTCTCTTTTTGAAAAAGTTTTAGGTTCCCCTCTTTATTTTTTTGTTTTTAAACTATATAAAAGCACACAACATAATAAAATGACTCTCTAAAACTTCCGGGTTGTCTCCCTGGCAGCGCTTTCTTTAAAGCCATTAAGCTGGGCATAAAGTGCTCAAGTAATGGATCCACCCGGATCCCAAGGTATATCAAAGCCAATTTTAATTAACAATGATTTGTAATTTAGTAGTGAGCACAAAGTAACATATATCATGCAACAACGAAGTCTAACTCCCTTCCTATGCATTGGCATGTCATAAAAGAACAATTCATGCACATCAAGTAAAGGCCAATACATAGCATAAGTAGTTTCTTGCAATTTTATCGTATTGGAAACATAGAGAGGTGGAGATGTAGTTCCTATCTCATAATAATTGCAAGTAGGAGCAGCAAGCACATGCATATTATATCTATCAAAATCATCATGTGTAATAGTAAAAGGCAACCCATCTATATAATCCTTAATAAGTGCAAACTTCTCCGATATAGTGTAGTTGGGAGAATTCAAAAAGATAATAGGACTATCATGTGTGGGTGCAATAGCAACAATTTCATGTTTAACATAAGGAACTATAGCAAGTTCATCTCCATAAGCATCATTCATATTGGCATCATGGCCACAAGCATAGCAAGCATCAATTTCATCAAAAAGGGATATTTCAAATGAATCCAAGGGATCATAGCAATCATCATAGCATTCATCCTTCGGTAAGCACGAAGGGTAATTAAACAATGTATGAGTTGAAGAGTTACTCTCATTAGAAGGTGGGCACGGGTAGCTAATCCGCTCTTCCTCCTTTTGTTCTTCGCTCTCCTGCTCATCTTTTCATCTAATGAGCTCACAGTTTCAGCAATTTCTTCTTCCATAGATTCCTGCAAAATATTAGTCTCTTCCAAGGCAGCAGACATTCTCTCAATAAATGCATCAATATCTGAATTATATTCATAATTCTCATAGCAATATTTAAGTATAGCAAAATTTTCAGGTCTATAAACAGCATCATCATAATTTTCACACTTCTCAAACAAAGATTCAATTTCATAAGCACCCTTAAAAGCAACGAATTCTTCTATTCGTTCCACATCATAGTAATCATAAGTACCTTTAGCATAAGAAGCCAAGGTTTCATTATCATTAAATTTACATGAAAAAGGAAGGTGTGGAGCCTTCATCCTAGAGCAACAAGTATAATCATATCTCTGGCATAGATTCCAAGCATACCATTTCAACATATAAATTTGATCCCATAACAGTTTCCCTTTTTGAGTCAAGCGATAATCCCTAAAGTATTCATGTTGATCCAACGTGTATCCCATTATCAAGTTGAATGGGGTTTTCTCAGGATTATCAAAGTAGTGCATAATATTTTCCACATAACGAGCATCGAGGGTTTTAGGAGGTTCCCCATCTCCATGAGTAGCAAGTACACCTAATTTTTTTGGTATTTCGTGTTCCATATCCATAGCTAAAGATAGAGAACAACTTAGAACAGCAAATCAAATCTACTTAGTGATAAAGCAAACAAGCACACACGAGAATATTCACCCCACGCTATTGCTCCCCGGCAACGGCGCCAGAAAAAGGTCTTGATAACCCACAAGTATAGGGGATCAATTGTAGACTTTCTTGATAAGTAAGAGTGTCGAACCCAACGAGGAGCTAAAGGTAGAAAAAATATTCCCTCAAGTTCTATCGACCACCGATACAACTCTACGCACGCTTAACGTTCGCTTTACCTAGAACAAGTATGAAACTAGAAGTACTTTGTAGGTGTGATAGGATAGGTTTGCAAGATAATAAAGAGCACGTAAATAAAAACTAGGGGCTGCTTAGATAAAGAAACAACTAAGTTAGTTTAACGAGTGTGGAAAAGTGGTGGTAGGAGTTGCGGAATTGTCCCTAGGCAATCGATAACTAGACCGGTAATCATTATTGCAATTTTATATGAGGGAGAGGCATAAGCTAACATACTTTCTCTACTTCGATCATATGCACTTATGATTGGAACTCTAGCAAGCATCCGCAACTACTAAAGATCATTAAGGTAAAACCCAACCATAGCATTATAAGGTATCAAGTCCTCTTTACTCCCATATGCAACAACCCACCTACTCGGGTTTATGCTTCTGTCACTCAAGCAACCCACCATAGGCAAATCATGAACACATTGCAACACCCTACAGCGGGGATCCCTCACGCTTGCGCGACACGGAGAGCACCATAGGACAGTACCAATAATAAAACATGCAACTCAAACCAATCATGATCATCAATCAACCCATAGGACAACAAAAATCTACTCAGACATCATAGGATGGCAACACATCATTGGATAATAATATGAAGCATAAAGCACCATGTTCAAGTAGAGGGTACAGCGGGTTGCGGGAGAGTGGACCGCTGTAGATAGATGGGGGTAAGGTGATGGAGGTGTTAGTGAAGATGACGGAGTTGTTGGAGTAGATCGCCGTCACGATGATGGCCCCGGCAGCGTTCCGGTGCCACCGGGAGAGAGGGGGAGAGAGCCCCCCTCCTTCTTATTATTCCTTGACCTTCCCCCTAGATGGGAGAAGGGTTTAACCTCTGGTCCATGGCTTCCATGGCGGCGGAAGGGCGAGAGCCCCTCCGAGATTGGATCTCTCTCTCTGTTTCCTTCTGTTTCTGCGTTCTCCGATTTTGGCCTTTCACCGTTTCTTAAATATCCGGAGATCCGTAACTCCGATCGGGCTAAAATTTTGAGGGGATCTTTATCCAAAAATTAGCTTTCTTGCGGCCAAAGGACAGCTCCAACCGACCTAAGGGGTGGCCACAAGCCCTCAGGGCACGCCCTACCCCCCAGGGCGCGCCCTCCTGGCTTGTGGGCCCCTCGGGCACCGCCTTCTGTTGATTCCACTTCCCAAAATTCACATATATTCCAAAAAAAATCTCCGTAAGTTTTTATCCCGTTTGGACTTCGTTTGATATGGATTTTCTGCGAAACAAAAAACATGCAACAAACAGGAACTGGCACTGGGCACTGGATCAATATGTTAGTCCCAAAAATAATATAAAAAGTTGCCAAAAGTATATGAAAGTTGTAGAATATTGGCATGAAACAATCAAAAATTATAGATATGACGGAGACGTATCAATGCTACAGAAAATTATTATGAGGGAGGAACATATGCTTGTAGAAATTGCAATAATATCAAGTTTCCTCACTATGTGTTCAAAGATTTTAAGTTATGCTTGTTTTGCCTTCCTATGCTAGTTGATTCTTGCTCTCATAAATTGTTTTTTCACAAAATCCCTATGCATAGGAAGTGGGTTAGTCTTAAACGTGCTAGTCATATGCTTCATGATGCTCTCTTTGTGTTTCAATTCTTATCTTTTTCGTGAGCATCATTGAAATCATCATGCCTAGCTAAAAAGGCATTAAAGAAAAGCGCTTGTTGGGAGACAACCCAATATTTATACCTACTGTTTTTTTGTGTGTCCACATGATTAAGCTACTGTATAATCATGTTTTATAGCTTTTGTTTCAATAAAGTGCCAAGTAAAGCTTTTGGGATAGTGTGGATGATAGTTGACTTGATTCTGTGCAAAAACAGAAACTTTTGCTCTCAGTCCAAAAAATTTGTAAATTCACTGGAACGTTCTTTTGATCTGAATTTTTTAAACATGATTTATATACAAATTTCCTAGATTTTCCTAATTTTTCAGAATTTTTGGAGACAGGGAAGTATGGTTACGCTACCGATCTTCACAGACTGTTCTGTTTTTGACAGATTCTGTTTTGCATGCATAGTTTACTTGTTTTAGTGTTTCTATAGCTTATATTGAGTGATATAAATTATGGTAATGATAGAATACAGTAGGTATGACGTGGGAACAATTATGAATCTTGTCTTGACAGTACCTAAGTGAATGATTTATCTTTACTACACTAACCCTTCTCACGAAGTTCCGTTAAGTTTTGTGTGATTGAAGTTTTCAAGTTTTGGGTGAGACACCGATATGAGGAGAATAAGGAGTGACAATAACCTAAGCTTGGGGATGTCCAAGGCACCCCCAAGGTAATATCCAAGGAAGACTCAAGCGCTTAAGCTTGGGGATGCCCCGGAAGGCATCCCCTCTTTCGTCTTCAACACTATCGGTGTATCTTACTTGGAGCTATATTTTTATTCGTCACATAATATGAGTTTTGCTTGGAGCATCATTTTATTTTCTTATGTTCTGTTAGGTGTTATTTATAATCTTGTTTTTCAATAAAAAGTTCCAAGAATTGCCTTTTAGGATGCTTGAATTGCATGTTTGATGTGTGCTGTGTATAAACAGAAACTTTTGCTGTAGTGTTTGAATTTTCATATTTTACTGGAACGTGGAAAGTTTCTGAAATTTTTACACAGTATTTTCATATAAATTTTATAGCATGTCCTAAATTTTCATAATTTTTTGAGTTACATAAGTACACTGTTTTTATAGATTGCTACAGACTGTTCTGTTTGGACAGATTCCTGTCATAGTTTTGTTATCTACTTATCCTATGGTTTTCATAGCCTATATTGGTAGATATAAATTGTGGAAATGATAGTAAACAGTAAATGATGTTTGAAAATTATTGTGCAACATGTCTTGGCAGTACATGAAGTGTTGATTTGTTCTTATGTGTACTAACCTATCTCACGAGTTCTTTTCAAGTTTTGTGTGGAAGATGTTTTTGAGAATAGGTGAAACCATGATATGAGAGGATTGAACGAGATACAAAAGCTCAAGCTTGGGGATGCCCAAGGCACCCCAAGTAAATATTTCAAGAAATCTCAAGCATCTAAGCTTGGGGATGCTACGCATCCCACCTCTCTTCATCAACAATTATCGGTTAGCCTATGTTGAGCCTAAATTTTTATTCGTTCACATGATGCGTGCTATTCTTGGAGTGATATTTTTATTTTGCTTGCTGTTTAATAAAATACTTAATATTTTAAATTCTTAGATGAGAGAGTCTTCACATGGCTATTTAACTAATTGGCTACGCATTGATCTTCACTTATATCTTTTTGGAGTAGTTTGTCATTCACTCTTGTGCTTCACTTATATCCTATGAGTAAATGGTTGAATGAATTGAATATCATAAATCTGAAATTAAATATGCTTCATATACTTATCCCATGGGGAGTAATGACTTCACACATAATAAGTATAGGTGGTAAAATTTATTGAAAGTTAGCAAACACCGCATTGGTCACTTGAACAATTCATGAAAGAATATTGAAGGAAGAGAGATTCCACATATAAATATACTATCTTGGACATCTTCTATGATTGTGAGCTCATTAATTATTTTCAAACTCGAGCAAATTAGTTAAAATTGGACAAGGAAGACAACTTAATGAGTTATGTTTGGGTATATTTGTATAGAAGTTATATTGTTATGGATCCTCCAACATGTGGTGCTTGCTTCCACCTCATACTAGCCAAAACTTCCGCACCAAGTAGAAATACTACTTGTGCATCCAAACACCCTTAAACCCAAAGTTGTTCCATATGAGTCCACCATACCTACCTATATGCGGTATTTACCTGCCGTTCCAAGTAAATTTGCATGTGCCAAACTCTAAACCTTCAAATAATATTCTGTTTTGTATGCCCGAATCGCTCATATAGTGACTAGGGGCTGTCAGTATCTTCCATGTTAGGTGGGTTATTCTCACGATATGTGTTGATTCACTATCATTCACGAGAAAGTGGTTGGTATTCGGGATGCCCAGTTCCATGCTCAAAAATCAAATCAAAATATAATGAAACAAAACTCCCCCAAGATTGTTGTTTGTATGGACGGTACCCGTGGATTCGGCTCGCCGTGGAGTGTGATTGATTGGTGGAGGGGGGAGTAAAAACTTTACCACTCTGTTTGGGAACCGCCTATAATGTATCTAGCATGGAAGATATCGAGATCTCTCGGTTGTTATGTTGACAATGAAAGCATACCGCTCAAAATTATTATTCATCTCTGTTTTAAAAGCTCGAGCTCTGGCACCTTTGCAAATCAATGCTTCCCTCTGCGAAGGGCCTATCTTTTACTTTCTAGTACTTACCTTTATGCAAGAGTCATGGTGATCTTCACCACTTCCTATATTTTGCCTTTTTCTCTTGGCAAGCGTCATGTGTTGGGGAATGATCTAGACATATATATCCACACAAATATATTTGATCATTTATTATCATTGTTGACAATTATCTATATGATAAATAAGTTGGGAGGCGAAACATTAAGCCCCTATCTTTCTCTGTGTTCGATGGATGCTATTTGTCGTAAAAATATGCTTTGAGTGTCAATAATCATGGAAGACTATATGATAGTTGAGTATGTGGAATTTGCTAAATCAAAGCTCTTACATAGACCCTTCCTGAAAATAAGATGAATTGCAATTGTTCGATGACTAGGAATATGGTTTGTTAGTTTTCAAGAAACTTTCTGGTCTATACTTTAACATGTGAATAGCTTGTTACTTGATCATGAGAAGTTTTATGAGATGAGCTACTGTTTATGGTTTATATTGATGCTAGAAAAAGTGATTGGAATTATCATTGATCAAACTTGTGCACTTGCTAGCATTCACACTTCATAAATTATTTCTTTTATCATTTACCTACTCGAGGACGAGCAGGAATTAAGCTTGGGGATGCTGATACGTCTCCAACGTATCTATAATTTATGAAGTATTCATGCCATGTTTACAATAATTCTATATGATTTTGGTATGATTTTATTAGAACTAACCCGGACTGACGCTGTTTTCAGCAGAACTACCATGGTGTCGTTTTTTTTGTGCAGAAATAAAAGTTCTCGGAATGGGCTGAAAAATTACGGAGAATATTTTTGGAAAATATAAAAAATACTGGAGCAAAAAGATACCGGAGAGGAGTCCCGAGGCTGTCACAAGCCTAGGGGCGCCCCCCCTAGGGCGCGCCCCCCTGGCTTGTGGGTCCCTCGGGAGTCCCCCTGACTTGATTCCAATGCCAAGTATTCCTATAAATACCAAAAACCCCAGAAAGAAACCTAGATCAGGAGTTCCGCCGCCGCAAGCCTCTGTAGCCACGAAAAACCAATCGGGAGCCCGTTCCGGCACCCTGCCGGAGGGGGAAACCATCACCGGAGGCCATCTTCATCATCCCGGCGGTCTCCATGACGAGGAGGGAGTAGTTCACCCTCGGGGCTGAGAGTATGTACCAGTAGCTATGTGTTTGATCTCTCTCTCTCGTGTTCTTGAGATGGCACGATCTTGATGTACCGCGAGCTTTATTAATATAGATGAATCATATGGAGTTTTCCCCTCTCTATCTTCTTGTGATGAATTGAGTTTTCCCTTTGAAGTTTTCTTATCGGATTGAGTCTTCTAAGGATTTGAGAACACTTGATGTATGTCTTGCGATGGGATATCCATGGTGACAATGGGATGTTCTATTGATCCACTTGATGTATGTTTTGGTGATCAACTTGCGGGTTCCGTGACCTTGGGAATCTATGCATAGGGGTTGGCACATGTTTTCGTCTTGACTCTCCGGTAGAAACTTTGGGGCACTCTTTGAAGTTCTTTGTGTTGGATTGAACATGATGAATCTGAAATTGTGTGATGCATATCGTATAATCAAGCCCATGGGTACTCGTGGTGACATTGGAGTATCTAGGTGACATTAGGGTTTTGGTTGATGTGTATCTTAAGGTGTTATTTTAGTACGAACTCTAGGGCTGTTCGTGACACTTATAGGGATAGCTCATAAGATTGATCGGAAAAGATAACTTTGAGGTAGTTTCGTACCCTACAATAATTTCTTCGTTTGTTCTCCGCTATTTGTGACTTTGGAGTGAACTCTTTGTCGCACGTGAGGGATTTACATATGATTCAACTATGTTAGTATTGTTGAGAGAACTTGCACTAGTGAAAGTATGAACCCTAGGCCTTGTTTTCAAGCATTGCAATACCGTTTGTCCTCACTTTTGTTACTTGCTACCTTGCTGTTTTTATATTTTCAGATTATAAAAAACTATATCTACCATCCATATTACACTTGTATCACCATCTCTTCGCCGAACTAGTGCACCTATACAATTTACCATTGTATTGGGTGTGTTGGGGACAAAAGAGACTCTTTGTTATTTGGTTGCAGGGTTGTTTGAGAGAGACCATCTTCATCCTACGCCTCCCACGGATTGATAAACCTTAGGTCAACCACTTGAGGGAAATTTGCTACTGTCCTACAAAACTCTGCGCTTGGAGGCCCAACACGAGTCTACAAGAAGAAGGTTGCGTAGTAGACATCAATTTTCATCTCATATTATTTAGGATTGAGTCTTTATCAAGTCTGGTTACATGGGGCCTTGTTAACTTACAAAGTTCAGCTCATTACCTTTGTAACCCGACAACAATGCTGACTTATCTTTATTGGTTATACTTGCCCATAAGACAGAAGCTACTCGCAATTATGTGACCCGGCTGTGCACCGGATAGGTCAATCAACTCTGATGCCTATCATGGCCTTGGTTGACCCTGAATCTATCTGAGTATGATCACAACGGTATAAGTCATGCGAACGCCGGCTTATTAAGTGCTAAAGATTAACCAAGCCAGGACACATAAACCGGCAATTGAGAGAACAACTTACTCATGTGTTTTCTCCACAAAATAGATGTGTTCATCCAAAACACACTAACTAGATCAAACATAAATTGTTTCTTCTAACTTATTACAAGCCCTTATGGGCTGAATATATTGTTTTTTGCAGAAAGATCTAATCTATTCTGCCTCCGAAGGCACCCTGGATTGCTCTGAAGCTTTTTCTTTGTTGCATGTGTCATGAGCCGGCTCTAAAGAAGCCGTGTTTTCCTCTGATGCGGTCAATGGGGCCTTCTTCATTGTTGTTTCTGGCGACTTGGGGGCTTCACCATCACCTGCGCCGCCATCACCTCTTGAAGTTATTGGTCTGCAAATTAAGTGTAGAGCTTCCAAAGGCATGTCTCCTTCCTCACCTTCAATGCTGGCTCGAGGAGGAGCCGACACAATGGGGGTTCCAGAGCCGGACGGTGCACCAGAAGATGATGAGCCGGCAGGACCTTTGTTCTGTGTGATCAACGGGAAAGGCTTTGGCAGTACAAAATTTATCTTTTTGTTACTATCATCGTAATCCGGCTGCCATTTGGTCAAGTCAATCTGTCGGGCAATGGCGCAAGCATGGTGTCGGGTTTCCCTTAGAACCGCCTTATAATCGTAACTGCTAAATTCAGAGCCGTCTACCTTGAACTGAGGAAAGTCGCTCGCCAAAAGTTCTGGCTTAAGTTCAGGGTGATAGTCCCTTTCAAGTGTCAAGGCACGCATCACTCCTTTACTGTAGGATGAAGCACAATGAATATGCATCCATGCAAGAACAGTGGAGAGCTTTGCCAGCATATCGTATATTTTGTCTGGCGTCTTTTCCCAACATCTGATAGCGTTGACAACAGCACAACCACCAATGAAGATCTTCTTGGTGAAGTTATAAAAGGTTTTCAATTTTTCATGGGGCATCCTCATATTTTCACCGCCATGTTTCCCTGCAATGAGATGAATTACATCCGGCATAAGATAAGTCGGCAATTTCAGCACATGTGACGACTGATAAAGAGAAACCGACTTACGGAACATCAGAACACATATGTCATCAACCATTTTCTTCAATGACTTGAATCCGGATTATGGCGCTTTGAATTTTTTCTAGGCCGTCTCAGCCCTTTGCATTAGTATCTCTTCCATTGAAGACGCTTTAGTCTTTATGCTCTCCAACTCTTGGACGGCTTGCATAGCAACGGCATGAGATTGCCGGCTTTGCTCTTTAGCTTGCTCACGCTTGCTGGTCTCTCCTGTCAGCTTTTCCCTAAGCCGGAAAATTTTCTCGCTCTACTTGCACGAGGGGTTGCTGTGAAAAAAATGGATACAACATTAATGTTCATATACAAAAATCCCCGAGTCATTGCTCGCAAGATGACCCGATGCTTGAGGACTACATCATAAGGTTAAGGATGAGGAGTCTACATCATATCAGGTTAAGGATGAGGAGATCTACATCATATTGCATGGGATCCACCGGAGAATTTAAAGTCTGAGGTTGATGTAGGCAGACAACCCGGCACTGGAGGGTTACACTATTTGGATTTTCAGAAAGATAGCCATTTAAAGTCCCGGGTTGATGCAGGCACACAACCCGGCACTTGGGGGCTACACACTTTGACAGTTTTCTGCAGTTCTACAAAAGTTATCATAACAAGTTCCAGTTTATTATGAACATATAAGCCCGCACTTGGGGGCTACAGTATCAAAATCTCCAAGTTACCATTACATGAAGAATTTGGATCTTGAGGCCTACAAATATGCATGAATATGAGGAAAAACACGTACCTCATACTTCTTTTTATAAGGGTCACTAAAGCACCCTCTTTTTCATAATTTTGTGAAAGACGGGTCATATATTTATGGAGAGACGCCACACCCATGTCCTTATATGCCTCTATGTGGGAGCTTGGAGCAGGCTCTTGGTGAAGATATGGCTTATCTTCAACAACAGTCTTGGTCAAGACTGTGGAAGTGTGGCGAGTTGTATTGAGAATGAGTGACCACCACTTCATCATCAGCCACCTCAGTGTCAACCGGCTTATTAAAAGTTGGGTTAGCCTGCTCCTTGTCCATAATGACCGTCTCTGGCGGCTCCTCTGCATGAGTTGGATCTTCAGCACCAACAACAGAAGTAGTCGGGTTATCTAACACCGACTCATCCCTTTCTGGGTTTTCCATGGTTGTTGATGCAATGGTGGAAGTGGTTGTTTCCACACCAAGACTAGTCGTAGAAGACGAAGCCAGCTTATCCTTCAGGATAGCTTGGGCTTTGTTGCAACCAAAAATAAATGTCAAAGAACAAAGCAAATAATAAAAGCATCATAATTAAAGTTGGTAACACTTACCCAATATTTATGGTGAAGTCGCCAAGTTGGCTTGCACTGGAAGCGCCCGATGAAGGAGAAGAAACCTGGTAAGCCGGATAGCTCGGACTCAGTGGGGACTTCATCAGGTCGGCTTGTAGGCAAGACAAAGTGGGGCTCAGCCGTTCTTCTCGACGAACCAGACGAGGAGAAGGCTCAAGAGAGGGCCCCTCTGAAAGATCGTCCCAGCCAGAGCTCTGGGTTTTCCTCTGCTTGCTTTCCTCGCGTTGTATTTTCTTCAAAGATAAGTTGGGATCCAAATAAACAGATGCGTGGGAAAAGGTACCTTTCAAACAGCCAATCAGGTCCGCCTTCTCTCAAGAGTTTCAGAATCTGAGGCACTCGGAGTTACATCTTTCTCGACCGGCTCGTTTGCTCCCATGTTATCCTATGAAGAGTCAGCATCAGCAAGTTATTATGAAGCCTACCAAGAGAGTCGAGTTCCTCTACCTCATCTTCTTCTTTTTCATCATCTACTATCTCCTCTTAGGAGGACTAGGA
Organism: Elymus sibiricus; assembly: GCA_039707655.1. Classification (NCBI taxonomy): domain Eukaryota; kingdom Viridiplantae; phylum Streptophyta; class Magnoliopsida; order Poales; family Poaceae; genus Elymus; species Elymus sibiricus. The sequence goes on from CM077671.1 coordinate 493,429,103, forward strand.
GCTTTAGAGTCGATTTGCCATCGGCAATCATCAAGCTGAAAAGAAAGTAAGCCAACATTATTATAAGCTATACGAAGGGAGACAAAGAGAGACAAGTTAAAGATATGTGCACCGGTGGAGCCATCTTATTGGCATCAAGAGGAGGTAGTCCCACAAGACCAATACTTTCTAGGGTTTCCCCTAGAAGTTTCTGAACGGGTCGGGTAAGCTTTGTTGGCTCCAGTTCTTCGTGTGAATACCACATTTCATCGTCGACTTGGACTGAATACTGGCAAAGGAGCCGGATATGTAGGTTGAGAGGTTGGATATGCCAGTCCATCCAACACCGGGTTAAGTCGGTCCCTTTGAGACCGTGAGCAACCAAAGCATTGAGCCTTTTGTACAAGGGCTTCAACTCCTCTTGTCCTTCTGGCGAAGCATATGAATTCATGCGGCTCATATACGCAAGCCGGGCACCACGAAAACCCAGTAAAGGATTTTGGCCTTCGGGAGATGTGTCCTATGAGTAGCAAAAAGTCTTATGCCATCCCTTTGGATGACTCGCCAATCTCAAACCAGGAAAAACGCAATCCTTGCGCCTATGGATGGTCACCCCACCGCATTCCAAAGCCGGCCCATTGGTAGATTCAGTCTGCATTGCAATAAAAGAACTCCAGGAATAAGTTTACTGTTGGATCCATCTGAAGGTAAACCTCACAAAAGACCTGGAAGTTGCTTATGTTCAACACAAAATTGGGCCCTAAATCTTGGGGCTGCGGACCGTAATATTGAAGGACATCACGGAAAAATTTGGAACCGAGCTGTCTGAAGCCTCTGTTCAAGTGATCACCAAAAATAACCACTTCTCCCTGTTCGGGTTGGGGTCGGATCTTTTCTTCAGGAGCACGCCATCCTATTTCTTTTTTAGGACGCAATAAGCCGGCTTTTACCAGTTCTTCAAGACGAAGTTGCGACATGTTCGAATTTGTCCAGTTGGCGGCTTTGCTTTGTTTAGTAGCTGCCCCGAAGAAGACCCGACAGTTTTCTTGCCTTTGGAAGCCGTAGTCTTTGGACTCATAAGTCGACAAAGATGCTACATGATAGGTGATATATGATTCAGCAAGGTAATCAAAACTACAAAAGGGCGACTCGTAAAATGCAATGTGACTTATGAGCCGGCAAAGTGATCAAAGCAATGAAACCACGGCTCACAAAGTTTCAGTGAGACATATGCCGGCAAGGAAATGAATGACATAGAGGCCAACTCATAAATATGTTGAAACATGAGCCGGTAGTTCAGATCTACAACCGGGTATTAATATCAACATTAACACTTATCTAAGTCGGTTGATGAGAGTCTACAGATCTAAATATTACAGGAAAAGGATGTGAAAATAAAGGGGAAACATAGGCAAAGGTTGTGACCTTCGCAACGATGATGAAAGGAAAGATCTACTGCAGCGGAACGGGTTACCCAATCTAGATGCCAGGCGACAAGATTAAACTATATAGAAAAAGAGACTTATATTCAAGGTTTATTACCAATCGTATGAACTATGAAAAACGGTTGAAAGAACTAATTAATGAACTACGGTGGCCGGAGCAAGGTAGAGATGGCCTTGCAGATCTAAGATGGCGGTGGCGACAGACGAGCTTGATGGGCTGCGGACGAGCTTCGACGACCGCACGTTGGACTTTGACGATGGAGATGGATGCGGACGAGGCTTCGGGGACTGCTAGGGTTTCGAGCTCGAAGCAGTCATGAGGAAGAAGAAGACGTGTGCGTGCGAAGGGGAGGAATGAGCCACAGGCTCTTGCCTTGCTATTTATAGGTACATGTGCGAAAACCGAGGCGAATGGCATTTGTACAGGAAAGCCCCTGGATTTTTTGACCTAGGTCAAACTCCAGATTTACTTTGTCAATGTGCCACCTGTCATTAAGGAAAGATTACATGGGATTCGCGGAATCGATGCCAGATTATAAAAATACGAGCTTACCAGACATAAATCCAAGATAACCTGGGGGCTAATGTTGGGGATATTATCCTGCGACATAAGCCAGACAGCCCATGCCGGGGCTCAAGGGCGCTGGCTTATGTTATAAGCCATCCCACAAAGAGCATGAGGCCCATGGCCTGGCCTGGAGGCTAAGTGGAATACCTGATAAGTCCGAAGGCCCAACATGAAGACCAAGGAGGGAGAAGACCTTTGGGCTGGCTCATGCTGGGCCGGCTCATGAGTCCTTACGTAGGCCGACAAGGCTTTTCCGGCTTAAAGAAGTAGACTCCGAGAAGGACTCTGAAGGCGGGTAGAACCCAGACTTATTATAAACACCGAGGGCTAGTCTAGTATATAAAGGGAAGCCCCGGGTCGTCCTAGGGGGACAGGTCAAGTTAGATGCTCTCAAGCCATAGGTAGCGAAACAACACCCTTGTAATCAAGATCTTAACATCCAATAAGAAAAACAAACAGGAGTAGGCTTTTACCTCGTCTGAGGGGCCGAACCTGGGTAAACTGGTGTCTTTCGTTCCCGGTCAACCCCATTCAAGTCTTCGCTCCGGCGTTATGGCCTCGCAACTAATTTCTCCTAAGAGGTCACTTGTCGTGACAAAACCACGAAAATGCAGGCAATACCCACATTCTCCTCTAGCAGAAGTTTCCAGCGCAGGGCAGTCGGAAAGCATGACGCGGAGAGCCTCCGCTGTGTGTACGAAAATGCTCAAGGTAAGTTGTCGGAGGAGAGGAAAATCCACGGCCAGTTTTGGCAGCAGCCGGCAGCGGGCAAACATGGCCGCTCGGAGCACTGGCGGAACACAGACGATGGCAGCATGGTGAAGCTTCCCATGTAGCTGTAGGCGAGTTTGAGCTCCCCCGAGACCAGCGAGGTCACGTGACCGAAGCCAGTTGTTAACCTGATCGTCATCGGCGCTCTTTGCGGACCTGGTCGTAGAAGTGGCTGTAGTAGTAGTCGTAGTAGGGGATCGGGCACATGCCGTTGAGATGCGGCGGGCAGGGCCGAGATGGCGAGAGAGGATGTTGAAGATGGCATTCTCATATAAGACTTTGCTACCGCTAGCTGTCTTGGGCCTCGCCAAGGTTGACGGGCGCGGACGGCCAGACATGGCGCCACCGACAGGAGAGCGCCTACGTGCGGAAATGGGAAGGAGGTACACAATGTCGCCCAACCATGCGTGTGGGAGCTAGTTGATGAGATCGGACCGGTCGCCATAGATTCGCTTCTCGGTTACAAATCCCTATGTGATGCTCTCTTCGTCTTAATGTCCATTGCAAAAGTTTTGCAAATCTGGTTTTTAGTTTCTTTTAGTAGTAGTTTTGTTTGTTTCTTTTGGTTCTTTTGTCTCCTTTTCATTTTTTCTATTTTCTTTTTCCAAAAATATTCAGGTTTTTGAAAAACAATGTACAGAATTGTTTTGGAGCAAATGTACATTTGATAAAACATTTGCTCCAGAATTATTTTTAAATGTTCTTGTTTTAAAAAAGTTTCAATTTTCAAAAAAAATCGTTCTTCCAAATTATTCTCATAAATTCAAAAAAATGCCAGGCTTCCCAGAAGTGATTCCCGTTTCAATTTTTTCTCACAAACTCAAAAAATGTTCACAAATTTCGAAAGTTGTTCAAAATTTCAAAAAACAATCCACTATTAAGGTTTATCAAAAAATTAAAGCATGATAATAATATAAAAAAGGTTTGTGTTTTTAAAAAAAAATCATGTGTTCCAAAGAATGTTCATGTTTGAAAATGTTTTTTTATATTCTCACTGTCAAAAATCGTTCGCAAATTTGCAAAAAAATGTGGTTTCAAAAATTGTTCAAAAATATGAAAGGGTTCGTGTTTCCTAAAAGTTTTCATATTTTTCAAAAAGTTTAAGTTTTGAAATTTTGTTTGATAGGTTTTATCAAAAGTGACTGAAAGATCACGTACTACAGTGTTTCGATTCGCTATATTGTTTTCCCGTTTCTGTCAAACTGCTACAGTAATCGGTGCCACAAGGATCACCTTTTTAGTCGTTCTCGGGCTCACGCTTGTACCAAGGAAAACACAATACAGCTTAATGGGCAGGCATCGAGCGTCACATTTGGTGCATCAGTAGCTATCGTTAGCAACCGAGCGCGTGCCACGGTTATCCCTACGTACACATTGGGCCGGCCCCTAGCTCTGTCCTTTTGTTTTAGTTTTTACTTTGTTTATTTTTCATCTTTATATTTTAAAAATCAAGATTGTTTTCTCATTATAATCATTTTTGCAATTCAAGTCATTTTTATGAAATCTTGAATATTTATGAATTTGGCAAGCATGTTTACAAATTCATGAATATTTTTAAAATTCAGAAACTTCTTGAATGGATGAACATTATTAACAATTTTTTGAATTTCTGAACATTATTAACATTTTTTCATTCATAGAATATGTTTATAAATTGACGAACAGTATTTAAATTTGGTAACAAATTGTCAAATTCATGAATAGTACAGTACTATTGATGAACATTTCTTGAATTCACAAATATTTTTTGAATCAGCCTACATTTTGTTTATCGATCATTTTTCTTATAATTCACGAAATTTATTGAACTTTATGAATAGTTTTTTAGTTGATGAATATTTCGGGAATACATGCTTTTTTCTAAATCTTGAATATATTTTTATTTTCCGAACATTTGTTTTCATAAATCATGCACAATTTGAGAATATGAGTACTTTTTTCTTGAAATTTTCTAACAATAAATTCTAATTGTTTTATTCCTAAATTATTTAAACAAGAAAACAATTATAAAAATCGAAAATAAAATGGCAGAATTTACGGCGGCAGTCACATGGGTCGGCCCAAAAGCTCTCCAATGCCTAGAGTGCCAAATAGGAGGTAGGACGTCCTGGAGTCGTGCAGCGACTATATCTCGCCTTAAACAAGCCTTAGGCTCGCACCGCTGAACGTTTTCCCTCGCACTGCTCACTTGCTGGTTAAGCTCCGTTTTAAAAAAGCTTGAAGAAAATGGGGGAACCAGGAATGAACCCTGGTCTGCACAGTAATGAGCAAATCTCCTAGCCACTCAGCTAACCTCGAATTGATGCTGGTTTTCCGGATTTTACATTGGGTTTTCCAGGTTTTATCTCTTTTTGTTTTTTTTTGTTTTTCAACGGTTTTTTCTGATTTTTTTTATTTCGGGTTTCTTCATATATTCCTCAGTTTCACTGCATTTACTATTTTTTTTATTTTTTTTTGTTCAGTTTTGTTTCTTTCTTTCTTTTTTCATCTGATTTCCTTAAATACCCGATTAACATTTTTAAATACATGGACAACATTTTTTATATATACATTTTTTAACAAATTCTTAATTAACATTAGTTAAGACATGGTCAATATTTTTTCATACACGGTCAACATTTGTTCTTATCTCATATTCGGTTTTCTCTTTTTTTGGTTTCTTTGGGTTTTTTTTTCTTTTCTCTTCACCGGTTTAGTTTATCTTTTCGTTTTTCGTTTTTTTCCTTTCATTGTGTGTTTCTTTGTTGATTTTTTCCTTTCGTTCTATGTTTTTTGTATAAATCAAGAACATTTTTATAATACATGTTTGACATTTTTTCAGTACAAATTTAACTTTTTTTAATACATGTTTGACATTTTGTAACCACAGTTTTTATATACATTATAAAAAAATCATAATTTTTTAAATACATGGTTAACATTTATCAAATGCTTCATCAAAAATTTGAAAATACTTGTTCAACATTATAACATTTTTATATACAACATGAAAAAAAGTCATCATTGTTTTTAATACATGTTCATCATTTTTTTCTATACAGATTAAAAAATTTCGAATGCTTGATCACGATTTTTCAAATACTTATTTAACATGTTATTGAAATACCTGAGCAAGCTTTTTATCTACATGAAAAACTAAATTTATTATATTTTTAGTACATGATCAACATTTTTTTTCTATACACATTTAACATTTTTCAAATACTTTTTCAGAAAACTTCAAATTCGTGATTAACATTTTTTAATGCATGGTGAATTTTTTATACACGTTTTCTAATACATTTTCCGTATACATGATAAACTTTTTTCTATACACATTTAACATTTTTCAAATGCTTGTCAACATTTTACCAATATTTTTATAGAGTTATTTTTTTAATATATATATTTATAATATGTTAAAGTATAAAATTTTAAAAAAAGGCAAAAAAGGAAACATAAAACGGAAAAAGGAAATGAAAAAAGGAGGTTTTGGCCATTTTAATCAAAATTTCTAATCAAAATTCAAAAGTTGTGTGAATGTGCTAACTTTTTTTCAGAATTTTTTGAACATTTTAAAAATGTTTTTCGGCGTCGGTGCACCGGGAGCACCCCAAGGGGTTGGATGTAGGAGATATGCCCTAGAGGCAGTAATAATAGTTACTTTTGTATCTCCGAGTTTGTAATGAATGTTTATGATCCATGCTATAACTGCAATGATTCTCGAGTCTATAATAACCACGAGGCTTGGAGGGAAACTCATGTGCACGTGTGGTATTATAAACGGTAATGTGTATTCCTAGTCTTGTCTCTAAGACTAGCTCAAGTATTGCATGATGATCCTGTTTTCCTGATCATGGGCATGGCTATGCCGGCAATTTTGAGGGCGCAATGTTAGTAGAACACTTGTGTTGAATCGACCCGAATTGTTGTTATGCTATGAGATATATTCGTCACAAGTTTATGGTTAATAACACAGAGATGGTTACGTTTGCATGATTCCTTAGACCATGAGAGTATCGAGTTTCTTCATGCTTGCTTCATGAACTTTGGGGTTTGTTAAACGTCATCCGTAAATGGGTGGCTATTACGGCGGCTTACGGGTTCATGGAAAAGTATGTCAAGTAACTTGATAGCTCAAGATTGGGATTTGCTCCTCCGACGATGGAGAGATATCTCTGGGCCCTCTCGGTGTTACGGTATCCATCATCGTCTGGCCAGACACTTTGTGATTTGATCACGGGGATGCCGGAACACGGGAACGAGAAAAGAGAACAATACCGGCAACGAGGTAACTGGCATAGTGGACAAGTTGTTGATCCACGGGGATGCCTACATGTCTCACCTCGGGTAATTGTAACATATCGCGATGCAACAGGAATAGCACACGGCAACTGGAGGTTCACTCGAATATTTATTCGTGTGGGTATAGGGGTCAATATGGGTGTCCACGGCTCCGATGTTGATCATTGATCGGAAGGGGTTCCGGGTCATGTCTATGCTTCACTGAACCTATAGGGCCACACGCTTAAGGGTCATCTATCTGCTGAATACTAGACAGGGAGTCTGAGAGAAAATCACCGAAAAAGTTTCGGACACCGGAAAAGTTTCGGACAGCGGAAAAGTTCCGCAGAGAGAACACCGGAACAGTTTCGGTGAAACTGAAAAGTTGTTTCAGAGGATACCATAAAGTCAAATTGGTTTTGGCACATGCCTGATAATTCTTGGAGGGTGCCAGAATCATTCTGGAAACTTTCTGGAATTTTCCGGGATGAAAACCGGAAATGTTCCGGAGCTGCCGAAACCGCTTCAGATGCTTTTCGCAGATGAAAATCACTAAACCGGAATTGTTCCGGATCGCGTTGAAAATTATTTTTTGTGGGTACTGGAAATGTTCTAGGACCACATAAATATTTTCAGTTCGACTGGACGCTGAAAAATGTCGTCGTGAATAGTGAAAGTGCTTTTTGGACTACTTTATGGAAAGCCACCTTTTGGGGCTTTGCTCCAAAAGATCTTGGGGATGACATGGATGGATTGGAGCCAATTTTGGGGCCCCACATGGGGGTGTGGCCGGCCACATGGTGGACTCCTTCATGGAGTCCCTCTTGTTCCTTGGTTTCACTTTTATGCCCTTGTGGAAGGACTTCATTCATGTGCATTTTGGGTTTTATTGTAAAACCACCCTACCCCTTGGTTTTCCTATAAATAGGAGGTGAGTGGGCTGCCATCTCTCACATCCTTTTGCTCTCATACACATGCTATGCTTTGCTAGCTTTCTCTCTCCCTCCCACGAAAAGAGTTTTTCGTAGAGCCGAAAGGCTGTCTGGGTTCCGGCAGGAACTAGTTCTAGACGGCGAAGCCCTGCCGGATAGATGACACCGTATGTGTGCAACCCCGTAGAGAGGTCGTAGTTTCGATCTTTTGCCCGAGGGGCTGTTCGTGTGTCCTCCCGAAGGGCTGTCCGAGTTTCCGTTCGAGTTTCGAGGGTCGTCCCGAAGGGCTGTCCGTGACATCGTCCGAGGGACTGTCTGACCGCCTCCCGAAGGGCTGTCCGACGAGGGAGTACATCCTCGCGGTTGGGAGGTTGTAAAATCCTAGCTGCGGGGATCTGCACCAACGATCTCCACCGACTCTTCTTCCGCTGCGCTACGAGTCGGTACGGATCAGATCAAACCTTGTATGCAATCTCCATAGTGATCCTGGGCGTGCTCGCTATACCGAAATTTTTTGTTTTCTGTCGCGTTCCCCAACATTGGAGTACCTGATATTCCCCCCTTCTCGCTGAAGGCGAGACATACGAGCTCGCTCGGAGCCGCCGCCGAGACTGCATGGACAGACAAGGTATTTGCGCTGGGCTTGTGCCTTTTTGTTTGTGAGAGGAGAGCGTCTCTTTCAGAGCCCAAGAACACTGAGAGGTTTTGTTTCTTCCCAAGACCACCTCCTCATTCTTTTAATTATCTTAGTTTATAAGAGTTCCCTAAAAAAACTCAGTTTATAATGTGAGACTCATGATTCTAAAAAAATGATGAGACTCCTTCCTATAAAAGATAAATAAAAACATAAAATAAGATAAGAGGGTACTAATTGTGCATTCCCTGCAGCAATTTTTTAAAACAAGCGAAAAAAATCACAAAAGTAGGTTATTCTATTTTTTGTGCAGGCCACAAATGGTCATATTTGTTTTATATAAAACATTTATGTACACAAGACAAGATCAATATAACCAACAATATCCTTAACATTTAACATTTTTAACACTTTGAAGATATGCATACGACATGAGATGCATGTGTAACTAGATGCAAATTGTAATTTCCCACATAGCTTAGAATCAACAATGTGTGTCAAAATGCCACTACAATTTCAAGTCACTGCATGAAATGAGGTTGAGAAGAAGTGATCCAAATATTGATCCAAGAAACCATTTTTTCTTAAAAAAGAAAGTTGGACCTGGGAACGTTGTTGGTGTTTCTGAAACACGGCCAAGGTTGCTATGATGAATAGCAATGTTGCTAATGTTTCTGAATATGCCCAACGTTGTGATGTTGTTTTTCAAAGTGGGAGGTGAGGAGGGCGTTGGGAGCTGCTTGATTGTGGCTGAACTAACAATTGGGGAGGCAGCTGATAACTGAGAGTTATCAGTCAGATGACGCATATCACACGCCACTTTATTATGGAACTAGCGGGTGTTGGTAATCCACATTGGTTGAGGGTGGACATGGCAACTTCTGAACGACATGTCATGTAAATGGCACTTTATGCTAGTGGTTATTAACATGTGGTAACATCTCAAACAATATATTTTTGTTCATGCCATAGTGTCTCCATGTTGTAAGCTTTTATAGATGGATTGATTGATTAAAAGAAAACCTCTAGTTGCGCCCTCCTTTTATCCAGGCAAAGGGTCGGCAGAGAAACAGGGCCTTACCTTACGTGTTACTCCTTCTATCTCAAAATATAAGACGTTTTTTAGTGGCAAGGAACATCTTGCATTGTGATAAAAAGGGAGTAACTAGTTGTACGATCACGATCACTTTAGCAACCAGTAGAAGGAGGCTGCACATGAAATGTAGATTCGACCAGTGTTGAAGATAAGATGCCCTAATCTGAATAACCTCTAGTGGCTCGACAATTGCTACTATTTCACAAACCTAGTCGATTCCTCGTTTCTACAACAGAGACAAATAAGATTTTTTTAGGGAACAAATAAGATTATTGTATGAAACTAGAAGCTTGTGAAAGAAATGGTGTATAGTTTTGGCTATATGGGGATGGAATGCACACAGATATCCTACCAAGAATTTAATATATCTATTAATTGTGTCGCTCGCGCCAATAGTCATTCGTTGTCAAACAATGTGGATACAGAAGGTCAAGGCCTAAGAAACAAGAGGACTCCGAAGAATCTGGACATCTAGCCGAGACAACTTGCTCGTGATGTCATTCCCAATGGTCATTTGTACACTATGTTTCAAGAATAAATTCTATGGAACTACACCTCTTTGAAAAATTTCTATGTTTTCTTACGGTGCAATGAAATCATCATTCAGGACAAAAAAAAAACATGATATTGTTGCATTTTTTGTTAATTGCTAGTGGAACCTATGAATCCATTCTTATCATTAATGACCTACCATAGGACTATCTGCACTTCCATGCAGTGGCAGAGCCAGAACTTTTGTCAAGCCTGGTTGCTGGAGCCTAAGTATCTAATTTGAAAATCAAAATAGTGTTTTGATACACAATATATAAAATAACCCCAAACTTCGGAAATACAAATCCACAATAATAATGAAGTGCAAATACGAACATAGTAGTCATGCAAATGTAATTTTAAAGTCAGCTAGTATATGATATATCAATATTCATTTTTATGCACTACTAGAATCCGGTTCTCTGTCGAGTATCAAAGTACTCGGCGAAGGCCGATATCAGCTCAGCAACCAGTTTGTCGAGTGTGACACACGACAAACCCTACTCCGCACACCCACTTTCGCCTAAGAGAGTTTCACCGAGTTCCTTCCCTCGGATGCTTGGCCAAGTGTCAAAATGAGCTACTCAGTAAAATAAATTAGGTTCACAGCCAACCGACGGATACAGCGCCACCACATGGCATGTTGTGTTTGCCGAGTACCTTCCATACCATACTGGCCAAGATAGGACAACTAAAGCATGACACGTGTCTTGAATGATTGCCAAGTGTTATCTTTGACAAGTTTTCACAGGTTTGTCTAGTATCTACCGCACGAAACTGGGTGAACATGGTTCAACTGGAAGGTGCCACGTGTCCTTGACGTTTGCCGAGGGGCCTCTTTGGCAAAAAGTTCGTAGGCTTGCCAAGTACCCCCTCGATGACACTCGGTAAACAGCTTTCGGCAAAGGGCTGCCCAGGTTGTACCATGTGTCACTATTTTCCAAGTGTCCTGGAGAAGGCTCTCGTCAAACCGTGCAGAGCTACCAGATATTTCCTGTGACAACATAAGTCATAAAGCAAGACCATGCATAGAACTAAGCTTGCCATGTTACCAGTAAAAGTATAGCTATCAAATTAGCTTCCAAACATTCTAGAAGGCACTATACAAGATACAAAAATGAATTTCTAATTCATGTAAATGAAGTATTGTGATTTATGAACATATTCAATAGAGAGCTTGTAAGAAAAGAGACAGACTTATAGAATATATCACTAGTGTGCTTAAGAAAATCACGAGGCAAATGCCCCACCACCCAACCTCAAAATTTAGCCCTAAATCTACTAATCTTCAAATTAATTAGCAATCTTACCTAATCATGGGAAAGGGCGCCTGCCGACGAGGATATAAGCAATTACTAGAGATGGATCTGCTCCGCCCCACTTGTAGACGGATCCGCTCCACCCGCCGTTGACCGTGTGCCTAGGGCAGCCTCCGGATTCGCCGCCGGTCCGCCTCCACAGTATGTGAGAAACGAACAACCGAAGTGGCGTCGTGCCGAACAGAGCTGTGATTGCTCTTTGCCTCTCAAGTAATTATTTCGGAAGGAGTAGCAGCCCATGACTGACGCAGACTACACTTGGTAGGCCTAGTTTTTTTTTCTTTTTTGCGAATGAATTATTGCATTAGCCACCAATCAGGTGTTATAATCTCGTTCTACAAGTTCCAAGACCTCATCCGGTTCAGAGCCAAGCCAGACCATAGTCCGGCCATGCAACCTACCAAATTTAGCCAAGCATCACTGATATTATTACAATTTCGACGAGAATGAGTAATACAAGAACTTCTTTCCTCTAGTAGATCAATAATCTTCCTAATGATAAAAGCATATCTTGATTTGTTCCTTCTTCCTCCTTTGATCGACATGATAGCCTCAAGACAATCAGTTTTCACATCAGTGGGCAAATTGCTCCAGTGCAGCGCCAACGAAATTCCTTTCCTTAGTGCAAGAAGCTCAGCTTCGAAATCATCTGAACACGAATATATGTGACGGCCCATCATGGTCTCTCCATATCATCCCAGCCCCCGCCACATTCTCCACTTAAATATTAGCGGAACGCTTCGTAGAAGCCCATTGTTTATTATGTATATATACATATAAACGTACACTGCTGCCCGGGTAAACCAGGATGCATAGCAGATTTATCCCCATTGTCTGTGACTGTGTGTACGCTGTCCCGTGGCCAGCAAGCCCGGGCAAGTGCCGCGGGTGACCGGACGCTGGCTCCGCCACTGCTTTCATGGTAATAGGAAAAGTTGATAATTCCGACAATATTTTTTGTGGCTTTTAACTCTTCATGGTTGTGTCTTAAATTTTACTAGTGTACTATTTATATTTAATCTTCTTCCATTGGAATTGAAAGAACTCATATCTACATTTTATAAAGAAAACATATATTCTCAAGTGAGCTCTTATAAGAGTTATCTTCAAAGTAAAAGAAATAGTGCCCTCTCCCTCTACCTACATGAGAAATAGTATGAACATTGAGTGTTAGTATTTATGGGAATGGAATGCATCAATAGAGATCCTACAAAGAAGTTAATATATCTATCCACTAATTTTGTCACTCGCACCAATGGTCATTTTGTATCAAATAATATGGATACAGAAGCTCATAGCCTAAGAATTAAGACGACTCCGAGGAATCTGGACATCTGCCTAGACAACTTGCTCGTGATGTCCTTCACAATGGTCATATCTACACTATGTTTCAAGAATGAATTTCGTTTATCTACACCTCATTGAAGTTTTTTTATGTTTTCCTCCCATGCAATGAAATCATCATTTAGGAGGAAAAAAAATGATATTTTTGCGCTTTTTGTACATGTACTTGTGGAACCTATGAATCGTCTCTTATCATTTATGTCCTACTATAGGACTGTCTCCACTTCCATGGTAATAGGAAAAGTTGATAATTCTGGCTTTTACTAAGCTTTTCCTTGTTTGTAATTCAGCAAATCTCTAACTACAAGAATTATTTAACATTCAGCATCCGGTCAGTAGTTCAACACTCACATGTTTTTTGTTTCTTCTAACATTCAGCATCCGGTCAGTGAGCTCATATAAGAGTTACCTTCAAATTAAATGAAATAGTACCCTCTTCCGCTACCTACAGAAAAAATAGTACCATGATCATTGAGTGTTAGTATTTATTCGGGAGACAAACCAATTTTCGTATCACCCACCTACATAATAAATAATGCACTACATCTGCTGAACAGTATCCATCTTATTGGCTACAAGGAGGATCCAAATGGCTGGACAATATGTAGTCTCATGGGCGATTTTACTGTCCGGTCACCTAGGGCACGTGCCAGGGCTCAGCGTCGCCGTGTATCTGTACTCTAGTGAACTCCCGAGGCTTTGACAATTTTCTAGCTCCGCCACTGTGTAGTCTTGTCGACCCCCAAGCAGCTAGTCTTCAAGTTAGAACTAGGAACCCTGTAGAGATTGCTATGACATTAATTAGAGCACACTCTACATTTGAGTTAATAAAAGGTCCCTTTATTAAAAAAATACTGTTCGGGATGAATTTTTTGCTTAGTAGGGCGAACTAATGGGATTAGAGCACACTTGGCATAATTTTCGTGAGTTTGATTTGATGCAATCGCTCTCTTTGCTCCAAATCCTCGTGTTATTAGAAGTAACTGTCAAACTATAGTATTCTATTGCAAGTGACACTTTAGAATAGGGTCTCATGTACTTTATTTCGAAGACAAAGAAGAAAACTCCTATTGATATACACACCATGTAAAAATTGCTATGGTGACATCATAATTAAATTATGTAGGATTGACAAAAAAAAACATGACAAGGTTACGTTCTTTCGATCCTACACTCGGAACCTGCGAATCAAAAACAAATTTTATCACTTGTGTCGTACCGTATGCTTGTCTGCACTTGATAATTATTAAATAAAAAACGGATGTACTTTAGTAATAATTCAGACCTTAAAGTCAGCATGTAGAGCAAAATTTTGACTCAATAATTCCCATGAAGAACAGATGAGACTCATACATGAATCAAGTTAAAACCAAGAAAACCTGTAGAGACTCGTATTTCCTGGCATTTCTCTTGCAGGTGGACCCAACAAGGTTAAGGCTGCCTCAAGTTCAAGACCTTGGGAACAGAGTGGAGTTCAGACTCAGCCCTGGCTTGATCAAGACTCAGCCATGGTTGATGAACAGAAACATATAGGAAGACAAAAACTAAGGCTTGATCTCTTGCAAACTAGTCATACTGCTGGAGTGATAGTTACATTAATCATCAGACCCAGTATGTGAGACTAGTATTAGCATACGCTTTGTTCTTCACACCATCCAAAAAAGTGAAGTACCATGGCGTCTGAACAGAAACTTGTTTCATCACAACAAAAAAACACAACGGGCTTATGACAACTCCCCCTTGTGCACTTGTGATCATCATCAACAGGTTTCTCTTTCTGTACCTAGCAAAGAGGATCTCAGATACGGTCCCTTGCAGTCGTAATATGTTTTCTTAAACTGGAGGCATCTAACTGACCAACTATTCATGCATACAAGAATAGTTGCTACATTCATCATCAGACCTACTGTACTATACATAAAGATGCTCAAACTGAGTTGGCACACCAAGATACATATCAACCAGTCATACTGACAGAGAACATGAAACTAGCATACACATACGCTCTTAACACACATACACACAACTGAAGTACCAAACCGTTTAACCAAATGCCCGTAATCAGAACACAGCATACATACGCATGTACACGAACACGACTTGAAACAGGCTACTGAGGCTGGCAAATAAGTGGCAGCAAGCTCCCCACAGCACACTTATCATCATCAGGTTTCTGTTTCTATACTTGGCATGTAGATCTTGGAGTCATTCACTTATCCTCAAGATACGGTTTTATCGCGGTCGTCATCTGCGCGTCCAAAGTAGCGATTCTGCTGATAAGAGAGCCCTTGCCATCTTCGGTGGGACGCAAGAAGGCATCTAACTCTGCCACAATTTCTTTTTCTATATCAGCATTCATCAAAGCTTGGCTGAAAGACTGCACTGCTGCGATGAGGACAGTGGAAGTTTCTTCTGTGTCCTTGGGATCATCATCTTCAGTTTCTGATTCCTCCTCCTACAAAGAGGGATCTCAGTGTAAGCAAGAAATTGAAGTGTATGTATAGACAAAAAACTGTGCAAGGCTACAGATTCTGATGATACAACATCAATTTACTTTTTTTTTTGAACAATCAATGGGGGGCGATCGCCCACCTGAACATTTTTATTAATAAAAAGATGGTCGGTCAGTACATAGCTCCGCAGAGCTCAATGAGCGAGAGAGAGTAGGGCGCTGGGGTTAGCTACAGACAGCTACGCACCACCGGAGCAACGGGTTACAATCGACATGGGAGGGAGCCCGGACCATCCACAACATAAGATGCTCCTGGATCAAGCGCCGCAAGTCAAGATCAGAGGTACGGATGTTATCGAACACCATCCGGTTCCTGGTCTTCCAGATGACCCAAAGGACACAACACATTGCCGTGCTGAGGAGAGGAGGGCTCAAGGAGGCGTGACACGTAGAGAATACCCGCCAAACACTTTCGACGCTGCTATCGACGAGTATACTACGACGACCGAGGATGCGTGCCCACAGTGGAAGTAAACGAGGGCACTCGAGGAAGAGGTGCACGATCGTCTCCGACCGCCCTGGGCAAAAAGGGCAGTCGTCATGCTCGAGGAAGCCGATCCGATGAAGAAACTCCCGCGTACGAGTGTTGCCATGGCGGAGAATCCAGGTGAACACCTTGACCTTAACGGGCATGAAACCGTCCCAGTTGAGGCCATGTAGGGGGAGCCCACGCCCGGAGAGCTTGATCATGCGGTACACCGCACGCGTCTTGAACTAAAGACACTCACCCCATGCCAGGATCCGCTCGTCGTTCACCTCAGAGAACTGAACTCGATCAAGCGCTGACCGGAGCAAGCAAAGTTCCAAATCGGCAGTTCTGGACAGACGGTCGTGAACATGTATCGCCTCGGCACCAAGCAGATTAAAGTCCCCGAGGGTTGCGTTGGGCTGAAGACAATGCAAATACGCGGCAGGGAGAGCAGCCGCCAAATGACCCAACGAGGTCCAATTGTCATGCCAGATGGAGGTGCGCTCACCGTTGCCAACCCTCATCGATGTGAGCGAACGATAGAGCGGGAAAAGTGAGGCGAAAACCTTCCAGGTGGGGGTCGAGGGAGCCGGATGACCACCTAAGTACCAGCGTCGGACCCAGACAGTCCACGGGTTACGCACGCCACTGAAGATTTTATGAACCATCTTCAGAAGGAGGCATGTATTCTGGACCCCAATGTCCACCAAGCCAAGCCCCCCCTCTGAGCGGAGACGACAAGCATCATGCCAGGCTACCTGACAGTCTCCTCCAGAGCATTCACTTGCCCCTTTCCAAAACATGGCCCTACGGGGACGGTCCATCCTGGCCACAGTGCCCTTGGAGAGGGGGAGTACGGACATGGCATGAGTAGGGATGGCAAAGAGCACCGCAGAAGTAAGTGTCAAACGCCCCCCTGGGTCGAGGGCACGTGTGCGCCACCCAGGGATACGTCGCTCAATCTTGACCGGCAAGAAGTCCAGGGCGCTAGCGGGGAGCTTCACATCAGAGAGAGGTAAGCCGAGGTACGTCTGGGGGAACGTCGATAGTGGGCAGCCAAGCTCAGCAGCCAAGGAGGCAGCATGGGCGGGGTCGATGCCCACCGGAACGAAAGTGCTCTTGTGGAAGTTGATAGACAACCCCGTGGCGGCAGAGAATGCATCCAGAATAGATTTCAGTCGCGAGAGTTGTCCACGTTCAGCACGGATCAAGAGGAGGGTGTCGCCTGCATACTGAATAACAGGACATGGCAGGTCATCGACAAGCGGGTGTAGCAACCTGGAGGGGGAGTTATCCTTGGTAATCAACTGGCGGAGAAGGTCTGCAACAATCAAGAAAAGGTAAGGCGACATAGAGTCCCCTTGGCGCAGGCCTTTTTTACACTGAATCCATCTGCCAGGCACCCCATTCAGCAAGACTGCAGTTTTGCCGGTGGCAAGGATGTTGCGGATCCAGGAGCGCCAGCGTTCGCCAAAGCCACGTGCTTGCATAATTACATCCAGAGCATCCCAACTGACTGAATCAAAGGCCTTTTTGAAATCCAACTTCAAGGCGATCGTGGGTGTTTTGCGGAGACGACAACTCTGTACCAAATCGGCAGCATACAAGAAATTGTCGGCAATGCACCTCCCAGCAATAAATCCAGACTGCTCGAAGGACACGAGTAGCTCAATAAACTCCTGCAGTCGTGTGGTCAATATCCGGGAGATAATCTTCATGACACAATTCTGGAGGGAAATGGGTCAGAACCCGTCCGCAGAGAGCACCACGTCGCATTTGGGCAGCAGGGTGATAAAAGCACGGTTAACCCCATCGAGGTCTGCCACACCAGAATAGAAATCATTTAAGAAGTCCAATAGATCATGCGAGACCATGTCCCAGAAGGTTTTGAAGAAAGCAGGACCGAACCCATCCGGACTGGGGCTACTGTCCGCACGCATAGCCCAGACCGCCTTTTTCAGCTCCTCCATGGTGAAAGGTTTTTCAAGCTCATCTAGGTGGGGTACCCGATCCAGGTAAATACGAGGGTCAAAGCTCCAGGAGGAGGGGGCTGCAGTGCCCAGGAGAGATGTGTAGAATTCCAACAGCAGTCGTGCTTTGTCGCTATGGGGAGTGGGCGACCCCATCAGCATGCAATACCTGAATTTGATTCTTCCGTAGTCGGGCAGAGGCGCCAGCATGGAAGAAAGAGGTGTTGCCATCTCCAAGTTTGCAGAGCCGGTAGGCATACCGCTGCCGCCAGTAGACGTTGAGTTTCTTGTACTCCTCAGAAAGACGTTCCTTGACAAATGATCGCAGAAGGAGCTCGGGAGACGAGAGCGCTCGAACCTCCTCCGTTAAATCAAGGATCTCAACAACAGCTCGACAGTTAGAGACCACTTCGCCGGGACGCTTCCGGCCCCTAGCCCACTTCTTGGATGCGCACCTAGCCCACTTAAGCGAGCGGGAGAGTCGCTGAGCTGCACGTCCTCTCCGGTTTTGTGGCCTAGCCCAAATGCCGCGAATGAGAGTGCGGTATTCCTCGGAGAAGGCCCAACAACGCTCATACCTGAATAACGTCAATTTACTTAAGCTCTTACACAGGTAGAGAAGATGAAACATGACTCTGTTCCACAATGCCATCTCAGTTCTCACAGTAGTAACCTTTAGAAAGAATGTGTAGACGGACAAAAAATTCTGAACCTCATATATTGGCAATGCAACACTACATAATATCATCATATTACTAACAAACAATTGCAAACGAATTTTTGTAACATGATTCGTACAAATCAAGCGTGGGTAAACTTATGCTAAGAATCGATACCAGCCTTTCACAACACAATAAACCAATGTTAATGTTAAAATTCAAAATGTTGAATCCTCATTTGAGCGGCTTGTTAAGAGGTTCAGATATCACATGATCTGCACAATTACGCATGCTAAAATTAAAAGTATTACATCTGTGCACTAATATACAACCTGCAATCGAATTCCTGTAATATGGTTTAGGAAAATCAGACATGATAGTATGCTTAAACTTAAGATAAGAGTCAGACAGCGGTCTTTCACAACACAATAATCCAATGTCTTTAGGTAACTTAACTGCATACAATCTATGAACAAGGCTCACCTTGCTTTGTACCAAAGAGGGAGGCCATGGCATGACATAGGGATGGGCCTCGTAATTATGCCGGTATGCATTTTTATAGAGCTCGCACATCTCCGATGTTTCCAGGCATAATGAAAGGTACAACTCGCAATATGATGTGTCCCCGAGGTAGAAAATACACAGGTAGACAAAGCCATCGATGAGCGCCACAAGGTCGACATTGAAATGACATTCTTCCTCAATTGAGCACCCAGTGAGATCCCACCCAGTGAGCTCCCTAACAATCGGGCACAATGGGAAATTCTTGTACACAATCCATCTCTTGACGACACTGCCATTGTCCAGGAACCAAGAAACAATTGTGTTATCCTTTATATCTAGGATGCAGAGCTTCCCATCCTTGGTGTCACCAAGCTGATATGATGACTCTTGAGATGACTCGTCCAATTCCGGCTTCAAAGGCATCGGCAGATCGATTACTGAGAAGTGAGAACTGAAAGGTCGCGGTGTCGAGCACCACAATTTGGTTATACATCCAGCCTCTCCAGCAAACGAGCCCATGCACTACCCCGCTGGGAGTGCGCTGGCCCTGAGCCTGTTAGATACACTCAACTGCAGAGTAGTCTCCGGGAAGATTGGCCACTCCGTGGTGTCCGATGAGAAGACGGCGGCGCGCTTTGGCCGTTGGCCGTCTACACGTACACAGACCACGCGGAACGGCCCGCGGCCGTCTTCGGAGGAGAGCGTGTAGAACTGAAGGTGGATCCGCCTAGAACCCGCGGGCGGCAGCTCGAGGAGCAGATCCAGTGCCTGCTTCAGCGGGCTGTAGGCGGCTGTCCGGTGAGTGCCCTCGCTCCAGTTGACGAGGACGAGGTAGCCCCCGAAGTTAGGAATCTCGGAATTGATCTTCCACCCGGAGGAGAGGGCGTCGCCGTGGCGGACGTCAAAGAAATCGGCGGCGACGAGGCCCGGGTCACGGCGGCGCCAGGGGCAGGGGTGGAGCGGGATGACCTCCATGTTGGGCTCTAGGAAGAGCGCCAGCACGGGTGGCGCGTGGCGCTCGCGGAAGCTGCGGCGGAAGGAGGGGAACGCGCGGGCGGCGCAGCGGAAGGCGTGGCAGGCGCAGGCGGCGCGGACGAGGCTCGGGAGGGCGGGGAGGCGGAGGAGGTCGTCGCCGAGATCGAATATAGTGGTGGGAGCGGGCGGCGGCGGCGGTGGGGAGGTCATGGCCGGCGACTGGCGAGGTCAAGCGACGGCGGCCGCGGGTTTGGGAACGGCGGGTCCACGTCACCCTCTGGACCAAGAAGCGACCAACAAAAACGAACGGACCTTTCGCACAAGCCAATTAGTAAAAAAGGGAAACGCTAGAAGGCCCACTTATTTACGCGGATAAAAACCACGGCCCAAGCAGGATACAAATGGACCAATGTCCGTTTTGCTGCCTCCTCCCATTTCCAGCCAAAATTTAGGCTTGGCTTGCGTCGCGCGGACACACAGTGAACGCCCACCCGCGTTGTCTTTTCCTTGCATGCCCAGCAGTGATACACCATCTCCTCTCCCTCCCTTCATCTCCCAATCCCGCACCCGCCCTCACCGTCGTCCACGCCCAAGTCATGGCCGACCCACCCACCCCGGTCCCGTTCTCACTTGGCCGCCCGTGCCATGGCCCCGGTGAAGCCGAAGAAAGAGCTCACCCCGAAGGAGAGAGTTGCCTAGACGACGAAGCAGGCCAGCCGGAGGAGGGGCAAGACAAAAGAAGATATCACCGTTGGCACCGCCACCGCCGCTCAGTCACGGGCCACCGCTATGGACACCTAGGCCATCGCCGCCGAAGCCACGCAAACCGCCCTCCTCATGCTGAGGACCGGCTGCAAGCCGACCCTTCTGGCAGCCACGACCGCTGCGGCCAGCACGGGCTCGTCGGTGGCCTCCTTGGTCAGGCTTCTGGAGTCGCCCCCATGTCAACATCACCATTGACATATGGGTACCTACCCGGCAACGACTCGGCAACGTCCCACTTCTCACCTCACCTCGGGACAGCTTGCTAGAAATCAATGATTTCATGTCGGTCGTCATCGTGGTGCCTCCCATTGATCTCAATGCCGCACTTGTTGACGACGAGTCCACCGCGACGCAAAGGAGTACCCACGGGTGGTCTCCTCGACTAACCTCCCCGATGCCCACAACTTGTTTGATGGAAAGCCGGCCCCGACACCGGACAGTCCAAGGTACTACGATGATGGAGTGGTTGTCATGGCAGACAAGATCAATGGGGTTGGCTAAGGGGATGGTGGCCAACAGACTCACGGCAAAGAGACTGAAGGCTAAGAGAGTGTCGACATCGAGGAAGAGCCATATATAGCTCGAGGAAGAGCCAGTCTGGAAGGCCAAGATATCGAAGGCTAAGAGAGTGTGGACATCGAGGAAGATCCATATGGAGTGCACTCGAAAAGGCAGTCTGAGTCATCATACGGTCCTCCGTCCCATAATTTGTGGAGGGCGCTCCATCTATGGCCTTCCATCCTCCACATTGAACGACTGCCTTTTGGAGTGCCCTTCATATGTGAGTTGCATGTGGACTACATGTGGCGCAAAACTTCGGGAGGCCGTCCATCTCACATGGAACGACACGGTGGTTCGGGAAAAAGGAATGTCTTATTGACAAATGGATACCATACCATGATTATGGACAAAAAATATGAAGCCTAGTTTGCGTGTTACCTCTCGGGGCACCATATTTTTTGGGAGTACGCATGGAGGCTACTCTTTTGGCGACTATGCTCTAACTACTAGGTAGAAACCCGTGAAGATGACGGCGGCGCGCCTTCAGCTTGCTTCAGTGCTTGTAGTCCTCACTGGGTGGTGCATAATTTATGATACTTCTAGTATACATGGGGTATGGAGTCGAGTACTTAGGACACTTGTTTCCTAGGCCTCCTATATAACATGGGGGTAGATACACGAATGTAACATGTGCCAACATAATAGCACACGCACGCAGGGGAAGCTGGCGGAGTGTGGCGCTCGGGTGGCTGGTGTGTGGTAATGTTGCGGTACTGATACATCCATTTTGCATCAGTATTTATTACTATAATTTACTCTTTATTTATGATATTTTCTCAATTTTAATGATTTTCCCCTTCAATTTGCATGTAACACCACTACACCACAACACTACATCCCCAACAGACAAGATGGTCGGGAAATCAACGTCCACTGACAGACAGTCGGTCGGGAAAGACTATTACCGACCGATCTTGTCTATTAGGGAAAGTCCGGACGGGAAAGCCTTTTCCCGACCAACATATCTTTCCCGACCGACTGTTCGACGGCTATCGACGGCATTGCCGACCGACTTTCTGTTGGCCTTGCCATGAACCTTTCCCGACCAACTGTCTGATGGTAAACTTTCCCGACCGACTATTCGCTGGTACTTTCTTTGCCAACGGACTTCCTGTTGGCGCTGCCATGAACCTTTCCCGACCGACAGTCCAATGGTAGTGTATTTGCCGACCAACTTTCTGTCAGCCATTCCTGACAAACAGTAGAACATTGTTTTCATTTTCTGACATTTTGTTTAGCCGAGTAATATATTTAATACCCGTCCATTATTTGGCATGTGACATGCCAAACAATATCAATCAAGTTGCATATCTCATTACAGCAATCAATCAAGTTGCATGTACTACGAAAATATTGAACCAAAACCAAAGAAGAATATTCTAATAGGTAAAGTTAATTAACTGAAAGGAGGAAACATTTATGTTTCATCACTGAGACACCTGATAGGTTTACAAAATGATAGATGCATGTCCGACGATTCATTGTTTGCTCCAGTACACAAAATACCTAGTTGACAAGACACCATATAGGTTTACAAAATGATACCTAAAAGACACATTCTTTTTGCTCCACTACACAAAATGTCTAGCTGACGCAAACTGCCATCTTCATGGTTCTTTCCTGGACCCTTGTATGTCATTCCTACAAAGGATAAAAATGTCAGCAGTGAATTCATGCATTCATAGGCAATGGAAAAAAATTGTATAAAAGCATTAATGCCACACTGACCCATAAAAACAAATTATGGGATTTTAGTATTATAAAAACTGGGCATGTCCAGAATAATGCCACAGCATGTTCTAATTAGAATATGTGATGTGTTGACATAATAAAGCATCAATGCCACACTGACCCACCATGTAGCCTCTATCAATCTCCTCAAGCCGCATACCATGAATTATATTACAAGGAAAAGGAGCATATGCATGATCTGACCACAGGGTAACAATTTAGCATGTCCAGGTGCCCAATTATTGGCAGCAACACATCCACGGACGGACACACGAAAATCATTTTTGTAGAAAAGACTGCACTAGTTTTCTTCCTTTTTCTTCTCTAGGGTGGAAAACATCACACTGCGATGCGCTAGACGGCAATAAATTAGGCAAGATGATTACAATATAATGTACAGCTACGAGTTTCAATGATGAGTGCAACCTGGCCTGGGAAAAGCATTGCGAAAAACCCACGTACATCAGGAGGTTATACATATTTTCCCTACGTTAGAAAGAATTTCAAGGACTCCATTTGGTGTACACATACATATAGAAGAATCTATTTGCAATCATTTCTAAACACAGTACTAAGCACATGAGGACCTGCAAAATACTAATAAAAAACCATCTGAACTTAGACTACACCTGGCTATTATATTCATAAAAGCATCGGAAAAAAGCATATGTACTTCAGTGCCCACATCCAAGCCCACAAAAATTGTCATCGTTGACACCCACGCCCACGGGTAAGGTGCCAAAACGATGTGGGTTGTCCCATGGGTGTTGGTCTATTGGGGCCGGAAGACCATGTGCTTCTGATAGTTCGGCTTGTTATGATTCAAACTAACAGAGGAACATGTGGACAGTGTTAGAGAAGGCATATTCACTTCTTTGGTTAATTTGATGTTTCCAGATTATGTGAGAAAATGCAATATTGTTGGCATACTTGCTTGAATCTTGATGCATAGCAAATGGAGTACTAACAAATGAATTTGAAGTGCAAGCACTAAACTACCAGCCAAGTTCTCCTCCAGCTTCTAAAGACTGAAGTCTAACGAGAAGACATAGCAAATAAATGATATGCCTAAAAATCGATAGTGTTAATGTCTTATATGAACTTTATAATCCTTAATGTCTGTGCTATGGGTAAAAGTAGCATTACTTTGACAATTTTGAGCATAATTGAAAGAAAAAATTGACTATCATTTGACTACTCACATACAAAACTGGGGCTCAAGAACTATTTATTGTTATACTGGATTAAGATTCAGAAAACTAGCATACTATTTGACGTTGTACATAGCATAGAAGACAATGCTATGTTTTAAAACTTCCTGTGTTTGTTTGGTAAGTTTACCTTCTATTATAATACAAGCAATCTCCAGTGTATAATTTGTTAAGATGTCCAAAGTCGAAAACTAAACAGTCAGAAACCGGCATGTAACCTGTTAGTCGTAACTTTTGCATGGTGTAAAATTGATAATCTGGGTTCCAACAGAAGCAACAAAATTCTGGAATAACATATCGACATGTCAATTAGAGTAGAAAAATAGCACAAATGAAGTGAAACGTCCATATCATGCAGTTTACATCAGAAAACAACAAAAGAAAAAAAAATGACTTGATACCATAGAAATAAATAATGAGATGTATATTTTGTACGATGCACTGTAACCCATATGACTCATGACCAACTCTTCTTTGCGACGTTCAGACAAAACTCTTTTGCAGAAACAATGCAAACCAACTCCAAACTGAATGAAAAAGAGTGGCATCGGCGTCCAGGTCAAGGACAACAAACATATATGTTGGCAATATTAGTAATCCTCTCCCAAATATTACAAAGTTTAGAGGTGTACCGGCTTTTTCCTCATCATGCTTCTTTGCAGCTTCCTCTGTGTGTTGCCGGATCAATCTGCGGATGCAAAAAAGGATAGGTAAAGAATGATTGTTTGCCAATAATCAAACAACTATGATCTAGTAAGAGAAATTAATTTAATGAAGGCCTAGGAAAGATGAGTAGTTCTACTACAAACTGATGAACAGAGATCTGAGGGAATTAAGATAGAGAAGACATGCCTACAGTTGCACATTAAAATTCGAAGCAAACGGGAATGACTCAGTAGTTAGAGGTAGGGGTCGAAGGGCGCAGCCGCTGGGAGAAAGACAACGCAGTGGGCAGAGCGCCACCACAAGGGGGGACACGTAGTCGCCAAGAGTGACAACCACCGGGAAGAATGAGCCTCTGCCCGGAGTGCAAGGGGATAGGCGGCGGTCTGGCTGCAGCAAAACAGCATGGCAATGTGGGCCGTGGCGTGCGGCGGGCGTGGATGACAGAACAGTGCGGTAGCCACCGACGGCCGGCGCGTGGGACGGACAGAGGGATGGCGGATCTACGCCATGCGGGCTGCTAGCTCTCCATGCGGAGGAGGCGCGCGAGAGGGGCGAACCATCCATGTCCATGGCTAGACGAGCACAGATCGACGACCACGTACCAGTTCCTCCACTTTGGAGTAGAGCTCTCTTGATTCATGCATTTAAATCGACGGGGCGGTGAGACCTTCCTCCACATCGGGGCGGCGAGACCCTCCTCCACTTCGGGGCGGAGCTCGATCTGAGGGAGAGGAGTGGAGGAAGAGCATGGGAGCCGCCGTCGCTCAGATCTGAAGAGAGATTTTTTGGAGAGAAAGAGATAAGGGAGAGAGCAAATAGAGATAGGGGAGATATTAGGTGGGCTGTGGCCTGTGGGGGCGAGAGGCCGAAAATTTTCAGATTGCCTCGCGCGCTAAGTTTCCCAGGCGTGCGCGCGTATATTTTGGCGGCCCAGCTGGCGACTCACGGTCGGTCGGCATTATTTGCCGACCGATAGTTTGACAGTAGTGCAATTTTTACCGACCAACGGTTTGACGTTGTAACTTACAGTATTCCCGACCGACTATTGGTCGTTACACGTGAGTATTAACAGCCAACAGTTTGATAGAAATTTTTCCGACCAACAGTCAGTTGGAGAAAGTGACTTTTACCAACACACGTCAGTAGGGAATGCAGTGTCATGGTGTAGTGCACACAGATAGGGAAATTCTCAGGAAATTAACGAACAACTGGAAAACAGGGTTAACATAAAGAACAGAAGAAAAAGTATTTTTTTCTGAAGCTCCAAAGTGACTAAACATTTACTAATTTTCCTTGAAGATATGGAGCCAAATACCAAAAGATAGGCCAGAGGGCCTCCACACGCCACCTCCATGTGCCACCCCGTAGGCACTAGTGGAAAACAGGGCTATAATCCCGGTTTGGGAGGGCCTTTAGTGCCGGTTCTACAACCGGCACTAAAGGGGGGGACTAAAGCCCCCCCCCCCCTTAGTCCCGGTTCGTCACGGCCCGGCACTAAAGGGGCTCCACGTGGCGCTGCTGGGGCGGGGGAGGGAGGACCTTTAGTCCCGGTTGGTGTTACCAACCGGGACTAAAGGCTCCACGTGGCGCTGCTAGGGCGGGGGAGGGAGGACCTTTAGTCCCGGTCTTTAGTCCACCTTTAGTCCCGGTTGGTAACACCAACCGGGACTAAAGGTCCTTGCCGGGGGCCGTCAGGAATTTTTAGAAAAAAAAAATTGAATTTTTTTTTGAATATTTTTTTGATTTGTTTTTAAGTTTTCTTCCGATTTTCAAATCTTTGAATTATTTGACAATTTAAGCTCTAATCACCCGTCCACACTGCTCCAGCGTGGAGCACTCATTTCAAATCGTCTAACTTCCCGGCCGGTCACCCATCCTCGCACTGCTCCAGCCCCAGCACGCTTAACTTCCCGGCCGGTCACCCATCCTCTCACTGCTCCAGCCCCAGCACGCTTAACTTTCAGGTTCTATCGATCCTAGTTTCCAAGTCTGCACTTGTTGTTTTCCTTTAGTCCCGGTTGGTGTTACCAACCGGGACTAAAGGCTCCACGTGGCGCTGCTAGGGCGGAGGAGGGAGGACCTTTAGTCCCGGTCTTTAGTCCACCTTTAGTCCCGGTTGGTAACACCAACCGGGACTAAAGGTCCTTGCCGGGGGCCGTCAGGAATTTTTAGAAGAAAAAAAATTGAATTTTTTTTTTGAATATTTTTTTGATTTGTTTTTAAGTTTTCTTCCGAATTTCAAATCTTTGAATTATTTGACAATTTAAGCTCTAATCACCCGTCCACACTGCTCCAGCGTGGAGCACTCATTTCAAATCGTCTAACTTCCCGGCCGGTCACCCATCCTCGCACTGCTCCAGCCCCAGCACGCTTAACTTCCCGGCCGGTCACCCATCCTCTCACTGCTCCAGCCCCAGCACGCTTAACTTTCAGGTTCTATCGATCCTAGTTTCCAAGTCTGCACTTGTTGTTTTCCTGACAATAGTAAGCTATCAATCCTATTAACCCTTAGGTCTTGGTGTCACATGATTTAATTTTTTGAATTCTAAACAATTATTAAAATAAACAAAATAAGTACTAATAATATTGAATTTCAATGAAAATAAAATAAGTAATAATATTATTTTATTCATTTTTTTTGCCATTTATTCATTTAATATGACATAATTAATATCTTTAAATCTGTAAATCGAAATTCGACAAATAATATATCCATTATTATCAGAAAAATGTGAGGAATCCAAATATGACATCATTTATTTATTTTAAATAAAATTAATTTTTAAAATTATTAAAATTATTTTTTTTGATTTGAAATAACTTTTTTTACTTTTGGAATTTTGAGAATCTGAGAAAACTTCACCGGGTAAACCCTGGTGAAATCGAGTCCCGATTTTTCTCTAGTTTTTTTTGATATATTAAACCTTTTTTTTTCGACGTCGTATGCAAAAGTTATGGCCGTTTTACATTTGTTTTTTGTTTTTTTGCAAAAAAGGTCAAAATTCATATTTCAAAATTTCTATACCAACTAGACACTAAAACCTAACTACACCTCAAAGGATTTTATTTTTTGAAGATTTTATCATTTTTGTTTATTTTCTACAAAACTAAAAAAGGCGGTCCACGCGGGGGGGGTAGAGTTTGAAAATTTCAGAACCCCTTTAGTCCGGGTTGGTGTCCATCCAATCATACCGTCGACTACACATCTGCTAGCACCGTCCCAGCCAGAGTCACAACTAAGGTTAACCAAGTCAGAAAGGTATGCGGCCGTCGGCTTCGAAGTATCAGGGTTTCAGACGAAAACTCGTCTGTTACAAAGGCATTTCATTTTTTTAAACTTATTTCAACTCCAGACTTTTTGTGTGTTCATTATGCACCATTCGAAGCCACGCCCTCAAATTTCAACCCTTTCTGACTTCATTTGCTATTTTCATGCATTTAATGATTTTTTTGAGCTAAATGACCCTGAAATTGAAAAGCACTACAAGAACTCTGAAAAGGTTGAAACTTGGCATGGTATCATCATTTCACCCACATAGCATGTGCTAAAAAGTTGAGAGGGTTACGGCAAAAACTGGATGCACTTCGTGTACAAAATGGACAATCTCTTTCGAAGTATCAGGGTTTCAGACGAAAACTCGTCTGTTACAAGGGCATTTCGTTTTTGTAAACTTATTTCAACTCCAGACTTTTTGTGTGTTCAATATGCACCATTCAAAGCCACATCCTCAAATTTCAACCCTTTCTAACTTCATTTGCTATTTTCATGCATTTATTGATTTTTTGAGCTAAATGATCCTGAAATTGAAAAGCACTACAAATGAACTCTGAAAAGGTTGAAACTTGGCATGGTATCATCATTTCACCCACATAGCTTGTGCTAAAAAGTTGAGAGGGTTACGGCAAAAACTGGATGCACTTCGTGTACAAACTGGACCATCTCCTTCGAAGTATCAAGGTTTCGGACGAAAACCCATCTGTTACAAAGGCATTTCATTTTTTTTAACTTATTTCAACTACAGACTTTTTGTGCATTCAATATGCACCATACTACAACATGTTAAAATCTACAGAAAGAACTAACTAAAAATAATAAAAAAACAACAATTAAATGACTAAAACAACTATATAAGCAAAACAGTATTGTTTTAATTAAAATCCTAATTTAAATTATTCTAAAAATAACCAAATAAATCTTACTGTGACAACAATCTAACACGTGACTAGGAGCAAAAAGAATTAAATTAAAAACTATTTGTAAACTCAAGTTATTCACAATCTAGGGTTTGAAGCAAATTTGAACAAATTCAAATTTAAACCATTCAAATTTGAAAACTAATGGCACAAACAGAAACTAGACAAAATTTTGAATCTAATGCAAAAAGAATCACTCAAAAACATCAAATATCTTAAAAGATATAAGCAATTTAAAACAGAAAAAAAAAATCAGAACCCCTTTAGTCCCGGTTGGTGTCTCCAACCGGGACTAAAGGTCCAACCTTTAGTCCCGGTTGGAGACACCAACCGGGACTAAAGCCTCAACCCCTTTAGTCCCGGTTGCTGTTACCAACCGGGACTAAAGGGGGGGCCTTTAGTCCCGGTTGGTGATACAAACCGGGACTAAAGGGGCTCGTGGGGGCCCCAGCTGACACCAGCCTGGCACAACCCCTTTAGTCCCGGTTCGTGTTACGAACCGGGACTAAAGGTCCGGAACGAACCGCGACTAATGATGCCCGTTCCGAACCGGGACTAATGGTCACATTAGTGCCGGTTCAAAACCAAACCGGGACTAATGCTGCGGACAAAAGGTCCGTTTTCTACTAGTGAGGGTGTGTGGGCCTTCCGCGTGGAGCCCCTGGTCATCGCCTTTCGACGCACTTTTGTCATAAGTTCACATCTGACCTAAAACAAATGTGGCATTTTTTCGTTGTCGATACGAGGCGGAACCAGGGTGGACCACTTTTGCCCTCTAGCAGACTGATTCTGCCTGAGATCCGTCCCTCCGGAAGGTGGAATTCAAAGCCATGGTCATCACAAACAGTCTGATCATCATTGGGATCATCATCTTCATCAACATCTTAATCACTGTCATCTCCTTCAGCCCTAGCTTTCCGATCTATGAACTTTTACCTTAGATCTCTTGCTCAGTATAGTTTCTGGTGTTTATTACTCTTTGTAGTTGATGCTTAGAAGTTAAATTGGTAAAATATTTATATGTTCAGATTTTTAATCATATATTCATCTTCACTGATCATGATCCATATGATGTGTTGTGAGTAGTTCGTGATGTTAGGACATGCGATAAACCTTGTTACTCGTAATCTTGAGTTTGAATCTAGTTGAATACTTTGAGATTGTGTTGTGATGTATAGGGCTGCAAGAAAAGCTCGAGGCTCGTGAGCTGCTCGAGATCGACTCGTTTTTTAGCTTGACTCGAGATCGACTCAAAAATAAATGAGCCGAGCTTGAACACTTTGTGCAGCTCGACCGAGAAACAAACTGATCTTGAGCCAATAGTAGCTCGCTCAATTTTAGCTCGATAGGTCGACATAATATCATTATTTTCAATGACCATGCCATATATTAAATGAAAATAAGATGATTTATTACCATATATGTTGTCCATGATTTTCTTCATTTTATTTACTAGCAAACATGGAAGCTTTGTTAAATGCAGAGAAGAATTAGGCCTTATTATGGTCTTTGTCCAATAATTTGTTTTCCTAATTATATATTTGCCGAGAATCATTATCTTATTCTGATAATAGACTTTTGGTTGTGAGATAATAAGTCAAACTACTTTGAAGAAATTTATATTATCATCGTCTTGATTGAAATAATATTTTGTTAGTATTTTGTTATGTCATGTTGAGCCTTATCTAGTTTAAATAATCATTATAGATTTATATATTTTTTACCATCTCATTTAGCTCAAAACTAGCTCGAGATCGACTAGAAATCGTTACAAGCTGAGCACGAGTCATGTTCTACAACTCGACCTTGAGCTTCACTCAGCCTGAGCTCGCTTGACTTTTAATACGAGTTGAGCCAAGCTAACTTCAACTCGCTCAAACTCGACTCGTTTGCAACCCTAATGATGTATTTCTCTAGTGGGGATGTGTGAACATCGACTGCACATCACTTCACATTTATGGGCCAAGAGAAGAGCATCATGTGATTCATTTCTTTATGGATGGGTGGCTGGAGTGACAGATATTTTTGTACCCTGAGTTAATGAGATGTCATTGCTTGGCCAAGTGTCTGCAATGCAATGATAAGGAGAGACAATGTTCAAGATAAGATGCCCTAATCTGAACAACCTCTAGTAGCTCGCAACTGCTATCGTTTCACACGCCTGGTCGATTCCTTGTCTGTACAACAGAGACAAGTAAGATTATTGTACGACAATTAGTTGCTTGTGAAAGAAATGATGTAGAGTTTTGGCAATATGGGAATGGAATGCACAAACAGATCCTACAAAGAAGTTAATCTATCTATTAATTCTGTGTCACTCACACCAATGGTCATTTGTTTTCAAACAATGTCGATGCACAAGGCCATGGCCTAAGAAACAAGAGGACTAGGAACCTGGACATCTAACCTAGAAAACTAGCTCGTGATGTCCTTCTCAATGGTCATTTGTACACTATGTTTCAAGAATAAATTTTGTGAAACTACACCTCTTTGAAAAAATTCTATGTTTTGCTACGGTGCAATGAAATCATCATTTGGCACAATAAAGAACATGGTATTGTTGCGCTTTTCGTTCACTTATTGTGGAACCTATGGGTCCGCTTTTATCATTAATGTTCTACCATAGCACTGTGTGCACTTCCATGGGAATAGGAAAAGTTGATAATTCCGACTTATATGAAAGCTTTTCCTCACTTGTAATTCAACAATCTTGAAGTACAAACATGATTTAACATTTGGCAGCCAGTTAGTAGTTTAGCATTGACATATTGTTGTGTCTTTTGACTCTTCATAGTTGTGTCTTAAATTGTAGTGTACTATTTATTTGAATCTTCTCGCACACTTGAATTGAAAGAGCACATATCTACACTTTATGACGAAAACATATCTTCTCAACTGAGCTCTCATAAGAGTTATCTTTTAATTAAATGAAATAGTGCACTCTCCCGCTACCAACACAAGAAATAGTACTATGATTATTGAGTGTGTTAGAATTTATTCATGAGACAAACCATTTTTCGTGTCACCCACCTACATAATAAACAATTCACTACATCTGATGATGCAACACGGTGTACATTATTGCTTCACCTGTTTTGCCCCCCCCCCCCCCCCAACCATGCTCATATAGCAAGGAGAAACGGACTTTAGTCCCGGTTGGCGGAGGCCTTTAGTCCCGGTTCGCCAACCAGAACTAATAAATCGGGACTAAAGGCCCCCATCCTTTAGTCCCGGTTGGCCACGACCCGGGACTAAAGCCCTCCACGTGGCCGCCTGCGCGCGCCGAGGGCTGGAGGACCCTAAAGGATGGTGATTTTTTTTGGTTGGGGTTTAGGGGTTTATGGTTTATTTTTCCTTTTCATTTTGTGTTGTCCATTTAATTCTTTTTCATTTCAAACATATGTTACGGTACTACATACTGTACACATTATGCATATACAATATAATTTCTCATATGACCATACATATATCATATAATTTCTCGTATGACCATATATATATATATATATATATATATATATATATATATATATATATATATATATATATATATATATACAATTTGGTATATACAATTTCTCCTACAGTTTGCAGATCATTACATGCAGGCATTAGGCGTAATGATATTCTCCTCTTTCATCTATGACCTCCGAAGCAAAAATTCCACGATTTCCTCTTGAATTGCTCGTAGGCGGTTCTCTGATAGGAGCCTATCCCGCATATCTGTCATCTTTAAAGAAAGAGATCAATATGAATATATTAGTTGTGTGTATATATATAAGATTATGATAAAAAAAATGTGAATAGTGTTTACGTACCCAAAGTGCTCTTTGATCTGTGCGCCATTCGGTCGTCATGCGAATGTTCTCGCAAACGTAGTATGCACATAAATTCGTCCCCTTTTCTTGTTTCATGCACTATGCGAGAATAGAATTCAATCAAATAACAATCAAGCATGATAATGGTATTGATACTGGAATTAAAGAGGTGCGTGGACCTAGCTAGTACTACTTAATTACCTTGCCCCGTCACCATGTCAGCTTCTCTTTCCAATCACCGACAACCTCTTTGGTGAACCGTTTCCAAACCCTGCCCGGCAAAGAAAATGAATAAATGAATTATTAATTACTTGATATCAGAAAATGAAGTAATTAATAAAGGAGTTATTAATTACTTGGTGTCACCAACCGGGACTAAAGGTCCTCCAGCCCCCGGCACGAGCAGGCGGCCACGTGGAGGGCTTTGGTCCTGGATCGTGGCCAACCGGGACTAAAAGGTGGGGGCCTTTAGTCCCGGTTGGCAGGCCTCCGCCAATCGGGACTAAAGCCCGTTTCTCCACTAGTGTGCCCAAATACATCATGGAAGAAATATAGTGCTAGTATTCTATAAGTGACTCTTTAGCATAAAGTCTTATATGTACTCTATTTCAAAGAGAAAGACTTTTTTTTTTAACACTCAAAGAGAAAGACTATAATCCCATTGATCTCCATAAAATTGCTATGCTAAAATCACAATTAAATTATGTAGGATTGACAGAAACCATGACACTGTTATGTTTTATACTGTTCCCAGAGTCTGGAACCTGTGAATCAAACAAAACTCTTATCACTTGTGTGGCACCGTATGCTTGCCAGCACTTCAATTCAAGGAAAAAAAGATGTACCTTAGTAATAATTCAAGCCTTAAAGTCAACATGTAGAGCAAGATGGCGACTCCATAACTCCCATAATGAAAAGACTAGACTCATACATGAATCAAGTTTACAAAAAACGTAGAGACTCATATTTCCTGGCTTTTCTCTTGCAGTTGCAGGTGGACCCAGCAAGGTTAGGCTGCCTCAAGTTCAAGACCTTGGGAGTTGGGACCCAAGGGAACAGAGTGTAAAGAGATTCAGCATGTAAAGTAAGCAAGCTACACAGAAACATGTAGGAAGATAAGAAATGCTTCAGAAACATGATCTCTTGCAAACTAGTCATAATGATGGACATTCATCATCAGACCCAGTATGTGAGACTAGTATTAGCATACGCTTTGTTCTTCACAGTTCACACCATCCAAAAAATTGAAGTACCATGGCATCTCACGAAACGTGTTTCGTCACAACAAACACACAACTCATAAACACACGCACAACATGATCACTTACCGTAGGCTACTCCAACTGGCAAAATGGCAACAAGCTCTTGACAACTTCCCCTTGCACACTTGCCATCACCAGGTTTCTCTATCTGTGCTTAGCAAAGAAGAATTCAGAATCATGCACTTATCCTCAAGATACGGTCTCCTATATGAAATACTGCCATACTCTTAACCTCTTCATGAAAGAAAGAAAGAAAATACCTTGGACCCAAAGAAGCTGAGTATGCACGGCAAGATGCATAGCAACCCCTGGGAAGATAAGAAACCTCACCCATTGCTTAATCTCCTGCCAACAAGACGTACTAACAGAGTATACGGAACCAGCATGCACATACACTCTTCACAACATAAAAAAAAAACTGAAGTACCAAACAATGCCAAGAAAATCTTGTAGTATCAGAACACAACATATACATGCATGTACAGTTGTACACCGTGATCGTCACTTAAAACAGTCTACTCTGGCTAGCAAAGAAGTGGCAAGAAGCTCCCGACAGCACATTTATCATCGTCAAATTTCTCTTTCTATACTTGGCATGTAGACCTCAAAAGAGTCATTCACTTATCCTCAAGATACGGTCTCTTGCGATCGTCATCTGCGCATCCAAAGTGGCGATTTTGCTGATAAGAGAGTCCCTGTCATCTTGGGTAGAACGCAAGAACACATCTACCTCTGCCACGATATCTTTTTCTTCGTCGTCATTCACCAGAGCTTGGCTGAAAGACTGCAGTGCAGTGATGAGGACAGAGTTAGCTTCTTCTGTGTCCATGGGATCATCATCTTCAGTTTCTGATTCCTCCTGTGGCAAAGAGGGGTTTCAGTGTAAGCACGAAATTTATGTTTTATGTGTAGACAAATAGTGTAAGGCCACAGATTCTGATTATACAACACCAATTTATTTAAGCTCTTACACAGCTAGTGAAGAGGAAACATGATACTGTTCCACAATGCCATCTCCGTTCTCACAGTGGTAACGGTAGAAAGTATGTGTAGAGGGACAAACGAAATTGAACCTCATATATGGGCACTGCAGCACTATATAACAAATATACAATCTGCAAACGAATTCTTGTGACATGATTTACAAAAACAGAACATATTACTATGTTTAGTAAACTTATTAAGATAACAGTCGATAGCAGCCTTCCACAACACAATAAACAAATGTTAATGTTAAAATTCAAAGTATTGCATTCTCATTTGAGCGGCTTGTTAAGAAGTTCAGATATCATGTAATCTGCACAAATACACATGCTAAAACTTTAAGTATCTGCAATCGAATTCTTGTACATTGATTTATTCAAATCGGACATGCTAGTAGTAGCTTTAAACTTGAGATAAGAGTCAACGGCAGCGTTTCACAACACAATAATTCAATGCCTTTAAGTAACTTATAACTGCATACAATCTATGAACCAGGCGCTGAAAGAAAATTTTACACATAAGCACAGGCTCACCTTGCTTTGTAGCAAAGAGGGAGGCCATGGCAGGACGTAGGGATGGGCCGCCTCATTCCGCCGATATGCACCTTTATAGAGCACAAACACCTCCGGTCTTTCCAGGCATAATGACAGGTACAACTCACAATCTTCTTCTGTGTCCTTGGGGTAGAAAATACAGAGGTAGACGAAGCCATCGATGACGGCCACAAGGTCCACCCTGACATCAGAATCCTCTTCCTCTATTGAGCACCCGGTGAGCACCCTAACAATCGGCTGCAATGGGAAACTCTTGTACGCAATCCATCTGTCGACGACACTGCCATTGTCCAGGAACCAAGAGACGATTGTGTTATCCTTTATGTCTACGATGCAGAGCTTCTCATCCTCGGTCTCACCAAGCTTATATCTCGCCTCATCCAATTCCGGCTGCAAAGGCGTCGGCAGATCGATCAGTGAGAAGTGAAAGGTCACGGTGTCGAGCACCACGATTCGGTCATACATCCAGCCTATCCAGCAAACAAGCCGACGCACCACCGTGCCAGTCTTGAGCCTGGGAGATTCGCTCAGCCGCAGCGTGGTCTCTGGGAAAATTTGCCACTCCATGGTGTCGGATGAGAAGACTGCGGCGCGCTCCGGCCGTCCGCCCCCTTGACATACACAGACCACGCGGGATGGCTCCCGGCCGTCTTCGGAGGGGAGCGTGTAGAACTCAAGCTGCATGCTCCTAGAACCCGCCGGCGGCAGATCGAGGAACAGATCCAGGGCCTGCGTCAGCGGGCTGTAGGCGGCCATCCGCGTGGTGCCCCCGCTCCGGTTGTTG
Source organism: Elymus sibiricus (assembly GCA_039707655.1). Taxonomy (NCBI): domain Eukaryota; kingdom Viridiplantae; phylum Streptophyta; class Magnoliopsida; order Poales; family Poaceae; genus Elymus; species Elymus sibiricus. The sequence goes on from CM077671.1 coordinate 493,465,604, forward strand.
AGGATGAGGTAGCCGTCTGCGCTAGGATTCCAGGATTGGATCTTCCACCGGGAGGAGTGGGCGTCGGCGTGGGAGACGTCAAAGAAATCCGCGGCGTCGAGGCCCGGGTCGCGGCGGCGCCATGGGCAGGGGTGGAGCGGGACGACCTCCATGTCGGGCTCGAGGAAGAGCGCGAGCACGGGCGGCGCGTGGCGCTCGCGGAAGCTGCGGCGGAAGGCGGGGGTCGAGCGGGCGGCGCGGCGGAAGGCGCGGCAGGCGCAGGCGGCGCGGATGAGGCTCGGGAGGGCGGGGAGGCGGAGGAGGATCTGGCGGAGGAGGTCGTCGCCGAGATCGAGTATGGTGGTGGGAGCGGGCGGCGGCGGCGGCGGTTGGGGGTCCATGGCCGGCGGCGGCGGCGGTTGCGACTGGTGTGGTGAGGTGAAGCGACGGCGGGCGCGGATTTGGGAAGGGGCCGGCGCGGTGTGGAAAAAGGGGTTCAAAAGAAAAGCGGTAAATCGGGTTATATAAAGAAACGGTAAACTTAGAAAACCGGCTCCATCTCTCGTTGTGTTTCCCATATTGATTTGAATAAACTGAAAATTTTTCCGGTTAGATGGAAGCCACTATAAATAAATTCCTATGCACAAAGGCGTTTAAGTAAAGAAACTCATCAAGATCGGGCGTACCAAAAATATCAAAGTCATGGCCACAAGGGCTATAAAAAGGCATTTGTCCTACTTTATTACATGCTCGTATGAAGCAACGACGACTAATACCGGAAATTTGAATAAACCGCATACAACACGACACCACAACACGCACCCAAGACAGGGTACATTTGATACTCCTATATCCTACTACCTCCATTCCCAAATATAAGACGTTTTGGTAGGCTAGTTTAGCCTATCAAAACATCATATATTTTAGAACGGAGATAGTAAATTCAATAAACGTGCTTTTTACGGGGTGATTGAATAAACATGTTTGATTATACACCAAAGAGAATGTGGATGACCAATTACAAGTATGTGTCAAGTACTTGATTACATATTCAATGCTAAATACTGTTTCCTAGTAAAGAACATGTTAACTAGGAGTATTGTATTTTGAAGTGCCACACTTATGAGCAGTGTTTGATCACTTTGATATAGAGAGTGTCATGTGTTTGACCATGCATACATACATATTGGCAGTCGCAGAGGACGAAAATAGAACATGGTCATAAATTCACGACCAGACATCCAACTCTCCAGGATGGAATTAAGTAGGCTGCACATGCAACCATGCCTTCCTCTTTCTTCATTTATTTTTCTCCCACGGACCAAGTACTACTACCGTAGTAGTAGCAATTATCCCTAGGCTTTGTATGCATACACGTATATAGTTTTACCAAGAAATTAAAGTAGGGCGAGTGCCCAACCTCGCCCTACGGGAGCTCCACCTGTCCATATTGGCTATTGGCTATGTACAAGATTCTTTGTAGCACGTCACCCTATTGGCACATAAATTGATGGTCCCAACGTTTCAACCAACAACTTCATAGAGGTCTTGTGTAACATCAAAACACATTTGCTTCAAGCTTTTGGAGGTAAACTTTCTTCATTACTAGGTTGCAAATTTGTTGAAAAGAGAACCATGAAAACAAGGGAAGACAAGGAAGTGGGCTTAAGAAATGATACTTAGCAAGTTGCCATAATCCTAGCAGATGTGCCTTTGAGAAGTCTGATGCATTCCTTTAAATTTTCTTTGCAAGTGTTTTTCTCCTGAATCCTCTTGATATCTTAAGTGATATATAGTCCAAATACATCGTGTATGAAAATCATGGTATTCTATTGCAAGCAATGATTTATTCTCTTCTACTATCTCTACATGTATCTCCTAAATTCCCAACTAATGCAACACACGACAACTCATTTAGAGATGACATGAGATTTCGTTCAACATTACAATGCTCTAAGATCATCAACGGATCTGACGTCCCTCCAGCCTGGGCCATGACTACGGGGTTGCCTTGTGGCATGGCTTATCTCTTCTCCCATTGTTTCTGTATAGGGGCGGGCATAATGACCGACGAACTGAAGACGATCGAACCGAAACCAAAACAAAAAAAAAACATTTTTTTGGCTTTTATTGCTGCTATAGTAAAATTCAGTTTTCACTTATACTAATCGAATTTAATTGGGACGATTCAGTTTTATACCGTTAATCGAATACGGGAACCGAAGTAACCTGGTCGAACACACAAAATCCTAGCGCCCAAGTACATGCAACTACTAGGGTCTAACTACTACGTACATGCGAGTCAGGGGCTACCTTGTTCCTCTCCTAGGCCTGCACGTACATGCAACTATCTAAGGCCCACATTTTTGTAGAATAGTTTCTCCTAGACAGGGCCAGTAGCCCAGTACGACACACTTCACTTAGGGTTTGTCCTACCTCGCCTAGCTAGACGGGATGAGACAGTGAGCTTGGCTACTTTTTTTTTTTTGCGGGGATGTGAGCTTGGCTACTTAAGAAGGCAGGGTATGATAGGTATAACACGCACAACAGTTAGCTCGCATCGAGGAAATGCATTCTGTAAACATGATTTTTTAGTACATTGTCCCAATTAAAACTGAAAGCCGACTGGAAAAATCGGCTAACCGAGTTTTTGGTTAGTTGATTTTTTGTGTCTATTTTAGTTTCACTTTGGCTAACCGAATTCATAAAAAAGCAAACAGTAGAAACCGTAATTACGTCCATGCCAATTCCGTATGCATCCACCATGGATGACCGAAATTCATCATACCACAAATATTTTTTTGCGTCATGCACTCTGTCTAGACTTCAACAAATTTCTAGGGCCCCCAATAGAAATCATGTTTGTTCAGCCAATTTATTTCTGTTGTGTTGTTTTGTAACTAGCTCTTGCTTTATTTCCATGTTTATTTTATTGTGGTAGATTTCAAATAATTTCCCACGCACACTTCATAAACCAAGGCAACTAACAAGAGTGTTCATAGACCAATAGGAGAGAGAGGCCCATGAGGCGCAATGCCTACCGTTGCCTCACACACGTGCTCCAATCCCCTTCCTCTCCCGATTATCACTACCACCAAAATCAAGTACTTTGCAGCGCGAATCACCTATGCTTCACACACAACAAGAGTATGAACCGAGATGACTTCTAGCGCACGGGCCTCTAATGCACAAATTGGAATCATTATCCACTCAATGCCGACACAACTGGTTGCTTCTTAGATTACAATACTATTTGTGTTTATCTTCCTCTACTAGAACCAAAATAATTCATGTCCGCACTTTATGAACAAATCATATCTCTTTATATAAAAATAAAACATATCTCCTTAAAAGGACTTTGATATGAATTATCATCACATAATATGAGTAGTGACCTTGTTTTCTCTCTTTACCTACAAGATTATGTGTATCATGGGTTTTATTTTGTGTTGGTACTGACTTGTGGAACGACCAAGATCACCCCAAAACATATTAAGTAATGACATGGACCTATTTATAGAACATGGAGTGCATTGATTCTCCACCTACTTGCCTGCTATGATACCCATAGCAAACATCTACTCACCTATATATCCCCTTCACTTCCTAGATAGTGAATTTTGTAGTCTACACTCCACGCCTGTATCTTAGCATCAAGATACCATGTTCGGTTGTACGCCATCGAATGCTAGGTGGCCAGTTCGAAGAACATGACAATATTATATTTTTTGAATGCCAAATATTGGTTTGTGGTCAAGAACATGGTGAAGAGCTATATGAGTGAAAGGCATCGGGAGGAATCGTACAAGAAAAGAATTTCTGGTATGTACTAACTTTATATGAGTATGTTGGAACATCTATTTGTCAACAAGGTTGCAAAGAACTTATTTGCATTGTCTGATGTCGTCTTCTACAGTTAAGTATCTCCAAACAATGTTTGACGACTTTCATAGAAGAAGTACGATGCAGCAAGACCCCTTAGGCAACTTATGGGCATTGTGTGGTGTCGCCTTTTTACAGTTAAGTTTCTCTGAGCGGTGTTTGATCACCCTAGCACATGGAATGTGATCTAATACAAGACTGCACAGACCAATGCATACATTATCAGCTACAAGAATGGTGATTATACCATGCAGTTTTATCGGCTCACAAGTTGTATGTGCTCGAGCTCTAGCAAACAACTCCATAGAGGTCCCAGCTTTCTGGTAACATAGCACCTTTGGACTTTTGGAGGTGTAATTTTTGTTCAATATAGGTTCTAAATTTAGTAAGGGAACACTGTGGGCATCATGAAAGGGAAGACAAGAAGTAGGCAAAGAAATGGCACTTCCTGTAACGCCAAACCACATCTGATGTGTCTCAAAAGTACTTGTGTTGTTTTTAGGTGCTCATACACGTGTTTCTTGTATGAAACATCATGGTATTCAATTCCAAGTGGCACTTCACTCGCGATGAGATAGCCAACCAATATGCCTTCCTCTGTGTTGGCCTCTTGCACACTACATCCTCTGTCCTTAGCGAGGAGGAGGGACACGGTGGTGTCGGTGACCTTGCCAGAGGGGTTGCTGATGAAATTATTCCTGGGCCGGATTATGTCTCCTCACTGTCGCCCGATGATCGACATGTGCATAACGAACGAGGCGTCGTATCATTTTTCTTTCTTTATTTTATTAGACATCTTTCTCTTCACCGTTTAGGCGGGCTAGGCCTCACCGTTTCATAGCTTCTTTCAAACCGAACCATCCTCTCTCTTTAAATCTACTTTCAAACTGCATCCAACGTATAATTCTTAAAGTCACATGTGCCAAAATGCCGTGGTGCTTGTCACTCGTCAATTTTTTTATTAAGCCTAACTATTAGTGATTATCATCATTATTTTTATTTTTATTTTTATTGTTATTATTATTATCATCGCCATCATCACTATTCATTGTTGCTATATTGTAGAGTCACATGCGTTTCCAGAGTCATGTGGTGCTTGCTCTGCAAAAGGCGGCGGAAACGTACCTAGTGGGTTTGTCTGAGGACACCAATTTGTGTGTTGTCCATGCCAAGCATGTGACCATCCTGTCCAATGATATTCAGCTGGCTAGGCGGATCCTCGATGAAAGATCGTAATGGGCTCAACACCAACACACTGCTTATTTTCCATGTTTCTGGGATGGCGATGATGGATACGATCTTTGGTTCTCCTTGAATGTCACAATACTATTGATACATAGTACTATATTATATTAGAATATACATTGACTTATATATGCCTTCTTAGATGCAAAGTATTATGCATAGTTGTGATGATGCATATTATTCAAAATACTTTTTACACACTTGATGGGCAGGCGCACTTCACTGCGGTGGTGACCACACACTTCTTCATGAAATTATATAGGTACATAGTGAGTAGACACATTCGGTTGCTCAAAATCTCTACATCTACTTTTGTCGAGTATTGTTCTAGATAACAAAGTTGAGGCTCTCGATACGGAGTATGATTTCTCCATGCTGTAGGGCAACAAACCTGTCTACTTTATAAATAGTGGGGTAGCTTGCAGACTGATTATGTCCCCGGTTGAAGGATACAATTCCAAAGATCATCGTTTATTAGCAGGGCCGTCTCAAGGAATTCGGGGCCCCGGTGTGAAAAGCAAAATGGGGCCCTAAATTTTGAAAAAAAAACATTTTTGAGGAAATTGTTAACTGGTAGATGCTCAGTTGGCTGGCGAGCAAGGTATTATAATAGGCTAATCGGCAAGTTAATCGGCTAGTTAATCAATTAATTGGTTGATTTATCAGTTTATCGGCTACTCAGTGACTTACGAGTAGGGTTTAATCGTCCAATTAACTGGTTAGTTGGACAAATTCTTGAACAAGGAATATATCTCAAGCATAATCTCACTCAATTGTACAATTTAAATTTATGCATGATTTTTTTGTTTATGAACAGAACAAAAATAGTGTCAATACATTTGAACTCCATGAATTATAGGCTTATGACTTGTATAGATAGTAGAACATATGAAAAGATAAAACCTTGATTTTGGGCGAGCAACTATTGAAAATCTTGAATCCGTGAGCCGTGACAACTTCAACTGGACAAACAGTGTTTCAATTAGTAAACTGTTGTGTATGATGAATTCAGAAGTCTTAATACAACTATGCAGTTTGTATCCAAAATTAGAGAATATGGGGGAGCGTAAGGCACCGGCAGTAGTCTCGATCGGCACCCGCAATTCTCGTACAGGTGCAATTCCGGCGCTGCTGGTTGCCGATCTCCAAAGCAAAATGAGTACTTCATGTGACGAGGCAACATTGGCCAAAACTGAAAGAGAAGATTGCGCTTTACAGACCTGGTTACAGATTAATACACATGTATATATTTAAGCGCACAGGTCGCACAACCCCTTCAAACGGCCCTGTTTATTAGATATTTTCCATTAGACAGGCTTTCACGCCGTCTCTTCAAGGACGCCACCTTATTTGAACTTTAGTCACTCCATTGTTGTCGCCTCTTGGTTTAAGATAGCTAACCGAGTAAAAACTAATTGGTTGTTTCTCGATGATCCCTTGTGTAGGGTGCGGTTTACCGATAAACTTTGTAGATGATTTTCGTGAAGTCTTCGTCAGAGGCAAGCGGAGAAGCTATGCTGCCAAGGAAAGCTTGGATCACCCCTCCTATGACGACAATCAAAATAAACAAGGCACTAGAGGGCAACGTATGCCGTGACGATCATCTATCCAAAGAGGACGTTCAACGCGTTCGAAGTTATATATTTTTTGTATAAGAACAAAAAAAGGGAAAACAATACTCAATGGATTTGCTTCCTGGGCTTCAGCGTGATGATAATGCGCTTTCGGCCCGCCCCTGGCCCGCGCGGAGCTTATCGTCGTAGCACGACCACCACTGCGGAGGCCATTCCCCACACGCGCGGCGGCCGCCGCCCGAACTCGCCGCTGCCGTCGGCCATGGCTTCCCAGCCGCCAACCTCGCCGCCGCCGCCGCCGCCCGCCCCCACCACTATAACAGATCTCAGCGAAGACCTGCTCCGCTCGATCTGCCACCGCCTCCCGTCCCGCCCGAGCCTCATCCGCGCCGCCTGCAGCCACACCGCCTTCCTCAGCGCCGTCCGCTCGTCCCGCGCGTTCCGCGAGCTCCACGCGCCGGCCCTCCTCGCCTTCTTCAGTGCAAAACACATGAAGGTAATCCCGACCTCCCCATGGCGCCGCTCCGACCCGGATCTCCTCGCCGCCGATTTCTTGCAAACCGGCCGCCCGAGGAACGGCGATCCGGGCTGTTGGGAGATCAAAACGTCGGATCCAGACTACAAGGGCTACATTTGCCTCGTCAACCCGAGTGGCGGGCTTGCCCCCTACAACCCTGTAACTCAAGCCCTCAAAATCTTCGTCCCGGCGCCAACGCCCCAGGACAGGGCCGCCACACAAGGAATTGAGTTCCTGACGCTCGCCTGCGACGACGATCCAAAGTCGTCCCGTGTGCTCTGCGTCGGTCACAACGAGAAATGGACGCGCATGAGAGTGGCCGTCTTCTCGCCGCGCACCATGGAGTGGCAGGTTTTCCCAGAGGCTGAGACACTGCTGCCCGAGAGAGATAGGAACATGATGGGCTCCGTGTTGCGCGGGTTCGTCTGCTGGGCACACTGGAGAGGAGACTACCTCCTCAAGCTCGACACGGCCACCTTTCAGTTCTCTGTAATGAATCTGCCGACGCCCGTATACGCATCAATTAAGGTTTGCCAGACAAAGGATGACAAGCTCTTTGTCGTACATATGAAGGAGAGCGAACTTGCTGCTTGGCTTTGGATAACTGATGATGGCTCTCTCGATGGGAGCTGGATGATGTACAAGAAGTTTCCATTGCGCCCGATTTTGAAGGAGCTCACTAACTACTCAGTAGAGGTATATAATGTTTCTGGGCTCCTTGTGGCCGCCATCGACGGCTTTGTGTATATGACTATTTACTATGGCAAGGCTTCAGATCCTTCTGAGTTGTTCCTATCCTTATGCCTGGAAACAGCAGAGACGAAGAAGCTCTTTAAGGATGCATTCCGTTATAATGACGAGACCCAGCCCTACGTCTTGACATGGCCTCCCTCTCTGGTACAAAGCAAGGTGACTTCAGGCTTATGTGTGAATTTTTTTTCTGTCCGTAGATTGTGTACATAATTAGGTTACTTGATGAGCGATTAGATTATTTTCTTGTTATGAAAATCTGCTAGAAATCTCTTATGGACACAGTAACATGTCTTGTCTGTATCATCATTGCATACGAATTCAATTGCAGATTGCATATTAGTACGAGGATGCCATATTTTTAATTTTCACCATGCGTTTTTGTGATAGTTACATGACAAGGATATAATATGATGCTTTTAGATTTGTATTTTTTGTCCACTAAGAAGCTCCCTATGCATACTTTCTAATGCTTGTGCTATGAGATGGCATTGGTGGAACAGTATCATATTTCATTTACCTTCACTGCTTGTGTAAAAACAGAAATAAATTGATGCCATATCGTTTTTCCGTACAAGAATTTCGATTTCTTACTGACGCTGGAATCCCTCTCTTCCATAGGTGGCATCAAAAACTAAAGTTACTGGAGACAATGTTGTGGATGACACAGAAGAAACTTCCTCTCTTGTCACTGCATTGCAGTCATTTAAACAATCTCTGGTAAATTACAGTGAAGACATCATGGAGGTTTACAAGGGCCCTCTTGTGGGCAAAATCACTACTTTGGATAAGCAATGGAGTACTGCAAGGGATCGTATCTTGAGGATAAGTGCATGACTCTTTTCTTCTATATGAACTGCAGGAGCACTTGACCATTCAAGTCTTCATTTGTTTTTACTGGAATAGAAACCTGATGATGGCAAGTGTGCAAGGAGAAGCTGTCGGGAGCTTGTTGTCGTGATCATGGTGTGTATCTATGTGTGTGTTTATTCTCATTGATTTGAGCTTTTATTGAAATGTGTTGGTAACATGTCTAATTTGCATAAATCACAGTACAAGAATTCAATGGCAGATTGATATGTTAGTATGATGTTGTAATATTTTCACTTTTACCAGTAACTTTTGTGCCGGTTACATTATAACAAGGATATTATATAGTGCTGCAGTGCCCATATTTGTGGTTTGAAATTTTTGTGCACTAAAAAGGCATCTTTGCATGCTTTCTAAAGCTTACCACTATGAGATGGTGTTCATGAAACAGTATCATATCTCACCTTCAGTCCTTCACTGCTTGTATAAAAATATAAGTAAATTAATGATGTAACAGCAAAATCTGTAGCCTTATGCACTTTGTCTATATATAAACACTGAAATTCTTACTTGCACTGAAACATCTCTTTGTCACAGCAGGGATCAAAAACTGAAGTTACTCGTGACTGTTGCAGATGGTCAAGATTTCCTCTGTCCTTGTGAGTGCACTGCATTCATTCCGCCAAGTTCAGATGAATGATGGTAAAGAAACTGTGTTCTATTGAAGATGACAAGGGCTCTCTTATAAGAAACATCACTACTTTGGATGCACAATTGGTGTCTGTGAATGACTCTGAGAGCAAGTGTACAAGGGGAAGCTGTTAACAACTTGTTGCCACTTGTTGCCAGTTCGAGTAACCTTTTAAGTGATCATGTTGTGTGCTCGAGCTATTGGAGAGCATTGTATTACTGCAGGGTTGTGAAAAAATGCTACTCCATCTAAAGAAAGTGGCGTTGAAGAGGGTATAGAAGTGGACTTCCTTTGTTGAATGCCAATGTGTTAGAGAAGGTGGATTTTGGATTCATAGGCAGCGGTGGTGAGTGGTGACAATTGGAGGGCTAGTAATTACACGTGGCTACAGCGGAAAAAGAGAGCTTCCTGTATTAAATTGAATTCCAAAGATTTTCTTCGACTAGTGAATGACAAGTGTACCCTACGTCTGCAATGACAACAATGTTACTTGGACTGAGAAGTATCATTGTTTCAAGTTCAAAGGAAAAAAAAATCAGTTAAGAAAGCAGAATTTTTTAATCTCATTTTATCGTCATGTCACTCCGTTGATGCTATGTCCTTATGACCTATCTTATTTGTTGCCAGGGAAGAATTCAAGAACTGGGCAGAGTTAAGCAAAGTGCCGAATTCATATGCAGGAATTTTCGTAAACGTGTGCACAGCCATCTTCTAAGAAGCCACACTCTGCAGGCAGAGCAAGATAAAGGACCCGGCGTAATCACAAGAAACACCATCAGGAGTACAATTCTGCTTGCAATAATACCTGGAGGGGCCGGCGGCAGAGGTTGGCGGCTGGGAAGCCATGGCCGACCACGACATGCCGTAGTGGACTGAAGACGCTTGATCGATCGATCTAGATAAAGAGTGATTACATGCTTGATCTGAATTCTGAAGCCACTTGTACTCCTATCTGATTGCAATCGTGTACTCACTCAAACCTGTACTAGTAGTACTCTGTCTGAAGCTTGATGCATGTTTCAGTACCAGTAGCAGGTTCTCCCGCAGATTGGAGCTTCAAAAGGGCAGAACCTGGTCATATCTGTCGTGATCGTGTTCGCGATGATTAGTATATATCTGTAGATGTATATATCTCTCTTACCGGAAATAAGAAGGAAGAGAAATTATACATCAGTTGTCCATGAGCAGCAACAGATACAGACCTGATCTATGTGTGTCGAGATAATAGGATCAGGCTGGTCATAACTGATAATAAAGAAATGAAACGCTGTTGAACAGCATGCGACCTCTCTAATTGCAGTGACACCTCAAGTGCAATACAAGAATATATAGTATTTTCTGGAGTGATTAGATACTTGATCAGTTGCACTGTCTGATGAAACGCCAACAGTTCACACTTGAGGAAACATACCAACTATTGCAAAGCGGCTACGTCTAGTGAGTGACTTGGTGTCATGCAGACAGTTCAGTTCAGTTAACTTTGGCAGAGGCGAGTTCGGGCAGCGGGGAATGGCCTCCGAGGTGGGCCGTGCTACGATAAGCTCCACGCGGGCCAGTGGCGGGCTAAAAGCACAATATCCTCAATCTGAGGTCCCGGAAGCAAATCGTAGGATCCTTTTTGGAGCTCTGAATATGTTTTCACTTTTTTTTTGTTATCAAAATAAAATTTGAACTTCGAATATGTAGAACGTAATTTTTGGCTGGATGATTGTCACCGCATACATTGATCCTATTGTGGGCTTGCCTTGAAACCAACCCCTCTCACTCTTGAAGGCCTCACAATATATGTTTCAAATAGACCGCAATAATCAAGGTTGATTCATTCCCTTGGGCCTCAAGAAGGTGTAACATCATGTCTAAGCTGTCCACAACGATTAACTAAGCTAGTAACATAACCCACCCCAAGGCAAGTTTGCTTATGTGAAAAATAATTAATAAGGAGAGATATGTTTGTGGTAACATAATATGTTACCGTAACAAAACACACCCCAAAGAAAAATGAGTCTAAATGTGTCGTCATTTAGCCAAATAGCCTGAGAGTCGTAGTGCAAGATTGCAAGTCAACGAGTAACCATTTCTTTGGATGATTGTCTCGTATGATTTCACGGGCCAGGGGCGGGCCAAAAGTCCAATATCCTCAAGCCGAGGCCCTTGAAGCAAACCATTAAATCCTTTTTTGCTTTGAATGTTTTTTTTACTTTCTTTGTTACGAAAATAATTTTTGAACTTAGAATAATTTTTGGCTAGATGATTGTCACAGAATACATTAATTGCTCCAATGGCGTGCTTGCCTTGAAACAAGCCCCTCTTACTCTTGAAGGCTTCATAAGGTATCAAGTAGACCACGATAATCAAGGTTGATTGGATCCCTTGGGCCTTAAGAACCTGTAACAACATGGCTAAGGCTGGCCATAGTAGCAACTGAGCTAGTAACATAACGCACCCAAGGCAAGTTTGCATACGTGAAAAGTAGTTAACAAGGAAGGAGGTGTTTGTGTTACCATAATATGTGTCTACATCTAAATAAATGAAGGCTTACATGATACCACACATATGTTACTACCCACTATAAAAGCTTGCATGATACCACACATAAGGATGTTACTAGTCTAAATTACTTTCCACTATGACCGGCCTAATAGAAGTGCCGACCATGGGCTCTATAATCTATACGAGCGCCATGTCACCTAGTACACTTTCAACGGAACTATACGGGCGGGGTGAGGTTCAGGGATTTGGATGGAGAAGGAAAGGGAGGGAGGGAGGGAGGGAGGGAGGGGGGGGGGGGGGGGGGGGGAGGATCTGTAAAATCTTTGTAAATGTCCTTGTAAATGTCCGTTGGTGTAGCATTTTTGTTCATGTTGTCGCTTCATCCAAAAGGAACATTCATGATTTTTGCAGATATTTTCAGAACTTCTTGGCATAAAATTTCGAAACCACTTTGCACTACAGATTTTCTCCTTACCAACTCTTATAAAAAACTATACATCTGTACCCGTCAAAAAAAAAAAAAAACTATACATCTGTAAACCAACTTGTAAGTCGTCCCTATTTTGACATTATGGTGTTCTGTTCATATAGCGTTTAATATAACCCCTTTAAATAGTATTCACACATTATTTGCGACGTGGCTAAATGAAATGGACCCACCTATTGCGACACATATTCAGATAGGAGTATGCGTATTACTTTGGGCTCTATGGAACTGCAGAAATGATATAGTTTTAATAGACAAAATCAAATTATTTTTTTGCAGGTTATCTACAAGACCACTACTTGGATCCGTACGTGATCGTTACTCACTCCAATGGAAGTCAGGGAGCCTTTGGTTACTGAGTCTACCCGATGGGAGATGGTAGCTCAGGATATCTAAAATCGGTTTGGACAGACTAATAATAGGCTAGGTGTTTAGTCATCTCGTCCTATTTTTTGCCGGTTGTCGCTTTTTACACTTATTTGGAAAACAAATCACTTCGGACCGAGCTTATACTCGACCGCAGACCTTTTCAGATATTTTGCTTAATAATATGGCTGCATGCATCTCTCTGATGCAGATGCCGGGGATAATCCTCCTTTACAAAATAAAAAACTTTGACATGCATTTAACATGTTCCTAGACCAGTGGCTGATATATATTCCTGGTCATTTTCTATTGTACGATTTTCATAATAATTTGGGGGATAAGAATTGTTAGAAAAAAAATACATGTCAATTGTTTGGATCGTATAACTGCACTATACAGAATTTCCTTCCAATATTTCTGTTATAATTATCTATTTGAAATAATTAAATCCATTGACTTCCACTCCGAAACCAGCATTCACTCGGCATACAAGCAAATACCGGTAGTGCATGTGTCGCCTGACCACCCAAACAAGCTCTTTACCGTTCTAACCGTACGTGCACTGATTCAGGCCTTTAGGAAAGCCTTTTCTCATGTCTAGTTTATCGCAATTTTTTATGGAATAATAACCTATCTTCTTGAGAAATGTTTAGCAGCCATTCAGTTGTGTAACTCAGACATTTGTATGTATTTTTAACTTTCGATGGTTGCATCTTGGATTGAAATGCACTGCATGTGCTTTTCTTCATCCGTCGCAATTGGAAGAGCTTTTATACACACTTTGTGAAGAAAACAGGCACCCTCGACCCCTACGGCCCTACCTAAGCATAAGCGGCGATGTTACAATTGATTCATGAGGCAGATAAATTGCCGAGATATATAATAAGTAACGGCCAGCTTGGATCTTCTCACGAAACGTGGTGTACATTATTTCTTCACCCACTCTCGTCCATCTGAAGCAACAATATCCCCACACCTATATAGTATCTTCGCTTGTTAGTTGGAGTGTTTCGTAGTCTACGCTCCACACTTGTGGCTTAGTATCAATACAATTGGTTTGCTTATACATCACAGAAAGCTATAGGTAACAAAGATCTTTGGGAATGGAAGACATCGGGAGAAATGCTGCAAGGGTGCACGAAACAATCTGCCGAAGAAATGATGACTCATCTAGACTGAACTTATTATCTAGGAGCATCGACAGATTCCAGCCTTGGCTTCCCGGCGGTGCTCCTTGGACCTATAACCATGTTCGTCCAGCTGCCATCAACTAAGCATTGTGTCGCAGTTATGTCTCTACATGTTTGTGGCTCTCTCTATGGCTTTGAGAAATTCATAGGCCTGCCGACCATGACACCCTTCAGCCTATTTCTGTTAAGTTTACCGTCGACCGGGTTCAACCTAAGGTTTTTTTTTTCTTGATTTCGTTTTTCTTTGGATGGGCTGAAAAAACTGGTTTTCGGTAAATCCTGTTTTTGTTCCGTTCAAAATATTCAAACAAATTTCTAATTCAACTTAATTTGGCGTCAATATATAATATGTTTGATCGTACTGTGTCATAAACGCTCTTGGGTTCCGTGCACTGGTCAGCTCAGTAATCCACCTCTCAGGTGGTTGCAGCTTTGAACCCTACTTCCACAATATTTTTGCTGCGTGCAAGTTAGAAAGAGCTCAAATGTTTGTGTATCATTAATAGTACAGATATTTTACATAATTGATGTGGAATCATGACAATATTTAGATCCTATTGCAACATATTATTTTCTTCTATTTGTTAGGTGCTTAAATTTGATCTTGAAAATTTAAGTCTTGTTGGGAATCGCATTGGTCGAGGAAAAGGTGAGATGAGGGAAGAGAAACTTTAATGCTTGTTGTAACGTGCCTAAGGCATTTCCCCCCTCGTGTCCGTAGCAACGCGCGAGCATTATCCTAGTACAAGCAAATTCCAATGGTGTACGTGTCCCCTGACCACTCAAACCAGCCCTTTGCCGTTCAAACCGTACGCCCATTGGTTCATTTTCTTTAGTAAAGCATTTTCTCACGTGTAATTTATCACATTTTTCGATGGAAAAAACATTTATCTTCTTGAGAAATGTTTAGCAGCCAGTCTACTCCTCTCGTTTTTCTCCCCTAACCCTAGATGGGTAAGGCAAACTCTCCTCTTCATGCTTCGCCGGCGAGCCCGTGGATTTGCCTCCCCTCCACCTGCTGATCTGGTGGCTGGTGGTGGGTAGGGGAATACTGATGATCGGGTTTTTTAGTCTTTGCAGGCGCGACGCTCGGGTTGATTGCGACGCTTCTTCTTCGAGTTTGTCTTCCGGGATTCGTTCCTCCTCGAGTTCCTCTGTCCGGTGTAGATTCTCGGCGTTTCTTTGGGGGCGGTGAGGTTAGGGTATCTCGTCAGGTGGCGAGATTTGATATCAGGTGCTTCAGATCCATGCAATGGTTCAATAATGACGACTGCGGCTCCAGGGCGCTGGTCCTTATGGCACGTGCAGGAGGACTTCGTGGCTCTCATCGACAATGCATCGGCGACTCGTTCTGGCGATAGTAGTGGTCGCCAGGTGGTCTCGGAATCGCGATGTAAGTTTGTTAGGTTTGAGATGTTTTGTACTTCCAGTGAACTTTAATACTATATCTGATCTTTTCGGAAAAAATGTTTAACTCAGACATTTGTTTGTATTTTTAACTTTTGATGGTTTCGTCTAGGATTGAAATGCAAAGTATACGTTTTTCTTCATCCGTTGCAATTGGAAGAACTTTTATACACACTTCATGAAGAAAACATATCTTCTCAGAAGAGTTTTGGTATGAACTATCTTCATGTCATAGATGAAAAGGTACCCTCGACCCTTACCTAACCATAACTGTCGACGTTACAACGGATTCAAGAGGCAGATACATTTTCATATCATTCACCCAGATATATAATAAGTAACGACCAGGTTGGATCCGCTCACGAAACATGGTGTACATTATTTCTTCAGCCACCTTCGTCCATCTATAGCAACATCCCGACACCTATACAATCTCTTCGCTTGCTAGTTCGAGAGTTTCGTAGTCTACGCTCCAGACTTGTAGTTTTTATCCGCCTCGGTGGACTGCTCGGGTAGGAAACATATCAGCAGCAGAAAAAAAAAACGGTCGGTCTCCGAAGCTTGATCCAGGCGCCAATCGATCTACGGCTTCGACTTGCAGCGCCAGCGCAACACAAAACCCTAATTTCTCTCACGTGGATCTCTTATCTGAAAACTTGGCTCTGATGCCACTTGTTAGATAAAACGAGATTAAGGAGACACGAGACACATGGATTTTTACTTGAAACCCCTTGTGGGAGAAAACCATGGATATACGAAGGCGCAATCACTATGATGGACGCACGGGATGACAGACCGTCTTTAGGTGCGACTACATGGGGTATATATGAGGGGCAATACATAAGAGTCTTTGAAGGACAAGTAAACGAGCTGTACTCGTAGCGTCGGTACTAACGCAAATGTCAACATCGTTTGTACTACGTCTAGTTCAATACGGTAGAATTTGGATCACAATTTAACATTCACGACTGTCATCAACAATGTCTAGCCGGCTTCGGTAAGGGAGAGGCGACAACGACATGTTAGCGGCTCATTTTATCGGCAGTGGTGGTCGTCAGGTGGTCTCGAAATCGCGATGTAATTTTTATTATGTTTGAGATGCTTTGTACTTTCAATGAACTTTAATAATATATCTCGTCATGTGGTCTAGGATTGAAATGTATACGTCTCGCGATGTATACGTTTTTCTTCATCCATTGCAATTGGAAGAACTTTTATACACGCTTAATGAAGAAAACATATCTTCTCAAAGGAGTTTGGTATGAACTACTCCCTCCGTCCCATAATATAAGAGCATTTTTTACATTAGTATAGTGTCAAAAACACTTTAATATTATGGGACGGAGGGAGAATCTTCATGTCATAGATGAAAAGGTACCCTCGACCCCTACCTAACCATAACTGTCGACGTTACAATTGATTCAAGAGGCAGATACATTTTCATACCATTCACCCGGATATATAATAAGTAACGGTCAGGTTGGATCTGCTCACGAAACATGGTGTGCATTATTTCTTCACCCACTCTCGTCCATCTATAGCAACATCCCCACACCTATACAATCTATTCGCTT
Source organism: Elymus sibiricus (assembly GCA_039707655.1). Lineage (NCBI taxonomy): Eukaryota > Viridiplantae > Streptophyta > Magnoliopsida > Poales > Poaceae > Elymus > Elymus sibiricus. Next base: position 493,482,566 of record CM077671.1, read on the forward strand.
GCTAGTTCGAGAGTTTCGTAGTCTACACTCTACACTTGTGTCTTAGCATCAATATAATACGTATATTAATAGGTTTGCTTATACATCACCAAAAGCAAGATATCTAGTTTGAAGAGCGTGCCAATACTACATACATTCAATGCTTATATTGGTTTATGATCGAGAACATGGCAAAGAGCTTCAAGAATGGAAGACATCAGGAGAAATGCTACAAGGGAGGACGAAACAATTAGCCGAAGAAATGACGACTCATCTAGCCTGAAACTATTAACTAGGGGCATCGACTCATGCCAGCATTAGCTTCCCAGCGGCGCTCATTGGACCTATCATCATATTCGTGCAGCTGCCATCAATTCAGCATAGTGTCGCAATTATCTTTCTTCGCATCTGTGGCTCTGTCTATGGCTTTAAGAAATTCATAGGCCCGCCGACCAGTGGCGGAGCTTCCCTAGGGCCAACCTGGGAAATGCCATCCCTCCCACTCCCGCTGCTATTGTACTTCTGTTATCTCATTGCCACGTAATTAAAGAGCAATGATGGAGTTTTGCCCAATCTTTGTGATGCCCCCCCCCCCCCCCCCCTACCCCTGCATGGGTTAGCCCTCCTACAATTCCGATCAACCTCTGGCATTGCTGCCGCCCATGACACCAGACCCCTACGACATACATTCAATGCTTAATATTGGTGTCTGGTCAAGAACATGGCAAAGAGCTTTGGGAATGGAAGATATCAGACGAAATCCTACAAGGCAGAACGAGACAATGAGCCAAAGAAATGACGACTCATTTAGACTTAATGTATTGTGTTGTTTGATATTTCGATAGACTAGGAGCACCGCCGGATTCCAGCCTAGGCTTCCCTTGGGTGCTCCTTGGAACTATGACCATGTTCGTGCAGCTGCCATCAACTCAGGATCGTGCCGCAGTTACCCTCTCTTCACACTTGTGGCTCTTTCTAGGGCTTTGAGAAATTCATAGGCCTGCGGACCATGACACCCTCCAGTCTATTTCTGTTTAGTTTACCATCTGGTTCAACCCAAGCTTATTTTTTTTCTCGATTTTGTTATTATTTTGTGGGCTGAAAAAACTGGTTGTCGGTAAATGATTTTATTTCACTTTTGCCACTCTTACCTTTTGACAATTATCACAATTGCCACTCTGAAATTTTTGTTTTTGCCACGAAAATGGCAATTATGATAATTGTTAAAAACTAAGAGTGGCAAAACTAAAATGGCAAAATCTAGAGTGGCATAAGGAAAATTGACAAAATCTAGAGTGGCAAAAACAAAATTTTCCCTTTAGAATATTCAAACAAATTTCGTATTTAAATTAATTTTGTTTCAATATAAAATATGTTTAACCTAATAGTGATATAAATGTTGTTGGGTTCCATGCAATGGTCGGCTCGGTAATCCACCTTTCTTGTGGTTGCGCCTTTGAACCTTGCTTCCACAATATTTTTGCGGCGCATGAGTTAGAAAGAGCTCAAACGTCTGTGGGCAACGCACCGATCCACTACACTAGCTCGCTTGTTGTGATAATGTATACATATAGATTCTATTTGATGCGTTTTTACTATTTAACTTCTATTTCTAATTTAAAAATCAAATAGTACCACATTTTTTCGGGCCAACGAAATCTCGGGTTACAAACCAGTTACCTAAAATTCTGGCCAGAACTAAAAATCCTGCTTCAACCACCTCTTTTGTGCTCAGTAGTTCAAGGTAGATTCGAATTTCGAAATAAGTCGAACCAAAGCCATCTGACACCTGGTGGGGTGAGGGAACTTAGCCACGAGGGGAAAGAGGCCAGAGAGGCCCTACGGGTTTTTAGTCATTGCCTCGCTCACTCACTAACGTGATCCACTCCCCTTCCTCCTCCCGATCAATTACGCATCCAAACTGAAGCCCCCTTGGCGTTCCATGTCTGCTTCACCGGCCACGTACGAGACTATTGGTTGACATGGCTGCCGGTACATTGGCCTCTACTACATTGCACCCTCCTGCCATCCATCGCGCCCTCCCGCTCCCACCACGACCGGCCGCTCTCACACTGGCTTGCATGTTGTGATAACATATACATACATATTATATTTGATGCAGTTTTATTATTTAAATACAATTTTTTCAATATACAAAAATCAAATTGTTCCACGCTTTCAGGCCCAACGAAATCTCCGGTAACCGGCCGGTTATCGGAACTTCTGGCCGAAGTTAAAAACTCTGGTTCAACCACATTTTTGTGCTCATTAGTTCACAGTAGATCCGAAATAAGTTAAACCAAAGCCATCTGGCACCAGGTGGCGTAAGAGAGCTCAACCACGAGGGGAGAGAGGCCAGGGAGGTGCTATGGGTTCTTAGTCGTTGCCTCATTTACTCATTAGCATGATTAATTTCACTTCCTCCTCCTAATTTATCTCACGCACCCAAACTCGAGCACCCCTACCGTGCCACCTCTACTTCATTGGCGACGTATGAGACCTTTGGCTGATATGGCTTCCGCCGCTGGCCTCCACTGCGCTGCACCCTCCCACCACCCTCGCGCACTCCTACTCCCACACTAGCTCGCATGCTGTAAAACTTTATACATACATATTCTGTTTTATGCAGTTTTACCATTTAAATTCAAAAAAAAAGAATCAAACGGTACCACGATTTTTGGGCCAAACAAATCTCCGGTAACCGACATGTTACTGGAACTTCCGGACGGAATTAAAAACCCTGGTTCAACCACCTGTTTTGTGCTCATTAGTTCGCCGTAGATTCGAAGTAAGTTGAACGAAAGCCATCTGGCATCACGTGGGGGGAGAGAGCTCAACCACGAGGGGAGAGAGAGGCCCGGGAGGCACTACAGGTTCTTAGTTGTTGCCTGACTCACTTACTAATGTGATCCATCCCCTTCCTCCTTCTGATCAATCTCATGCACCCAAACTCGAGAGGCCCTACCTCGCCACCTCGGCTTCACCAACCACACACAAGACCGCTTGCTGACATGGCATCCGTTCCCCTGGTCTCCACTGCGTTGCACCCTCCCGCCACCCTCACATGCTCCCACTCCCACCACCAGCCGCTGCTCCCACACTGGATCGCATGTTGCGATGATATATACGCATATGTTCTATTTGATGCAGTTTTACCATTTAAATTTATTAAAATAAAAATTCTAACGGCACCTCTTTTATTCGCGCCCAACGAAATCTCCGGTAACCTACTGGTTACCGAAATTCCGTGTGGAATTAAAAGCCTTTTTGTGCTCATTAGTTCGTGGTAGATTCAAAATAAGTTGAACCAGAGCCATCTCGCACCAGGTGGCGTGACAGGGGAGAGAGCAGTGTGGGAGGCACTATGAGCTTTTAGTCGTTGCCTCACTCATTCATTCACTAAAATGATCCACTCCAGATGAATCACACGCATTAATCCTCGAGCCCCCCTAGCACGCCACCTGTGCTTCACCGACAACGTACGAGAACACTCGCTAACATGGCTTCCGCCGCACTGGCTTCCACTGCGCTGCACCCTCCCGGCACCCCCATGCACATCGTTGTTAGCGTTGCCGCGCACACTGGTGGTCTACGGATATGGATGTGATTTTTATTATTTCTGTTGTTCGTTGTATTGTCATGATTGAAGATGAATAGATCGAAAGTTTTCTCGCAAACAAATAAAACTACATACAAACTAAAATGAGTGACAAATCACATGCATTTATATACATACGAGTCAGAAAGAATTAGAACATCTTATATTTGTGAACGGAGTAAGTATGTGACAATACATGCAACTCTGCACTTCGAGAATAATTGAAGATGACTTTTGTGCGGATTGCCCATTTTTTTCCATTTTTCTGAACAAGAGAAGGGTCCAGATGGAGCCAGGAGCCACCTTATATTATCTCAGTGAAAACAGTACAGCTTGCCCAAAGACCACTAAGAAAAACAAAATTACAACCTGACCCCAGAACATTACAGAAAAGACCCCAACCAAAAGCTATCAATTGTAATGTGGTCCTAGTCCTCACGAACAACCTCAGCATCGATCCGGTCTCACTGCCGCCGGGGACAAACTACTTGGAGCTCTGAGGTCTCTGCAGCAACACTACCAGCTGCCACCGAGCAATGACACTGCGGACGTCCAACTGAAGTTGAACTGCCTCCCCTTGGCACCTTGGCCGGGAGGAACAGAAACTGGAGACGACAACCAAGGAGTGGCGCCAAGACTCCGATATGCCGCCCTTCGGCAAGAAGAATCGACGCCGCAGTGACGCCACAACTGGTGACTACACCTCCATCTAAGGAGAAGACTGGGAACACCATTGGTCAACAAAGCTTGGTCGCCGTCGATAATGAGCATAGAGAGGAACATCTGCATCCGACGCAAGCTGGCACCAGATAGGCCAGCCGCATCAGATTCTTCCACCTAATCTCTACCCATCACCGCAACGACTTGGAGAAAGAGGAGAAGAAGCAAACCCAGCTCGATCTGGGCCGATGGTGAGCTTATTTGCCAAGCTCCTGCCAAATCTGCCCTCCATAGTTTGTATCCAACAGGGATCCCAGCCGGAAGCCGGAGATGGCGAAGTCCAAACGCCGCTCGCTGAAGTTTGATAGGAGCTTGAGACCAGCACGAGGCCGAAACCAACTACAAGACAACCAAGATGAAACCTCCTCCTACTATGTACAGGGAGACACCGTGCTAGTCTCCCATCACCTCTCCGACCGGCTACGCCAGCGGCAGGGCTCGGGGATTGGGCCGGGAAGGAGACGAGGGGAACAACTCTTAATGGGACTAAGTGGTGGGAGGGCGGCCACCTTTAGGTGAGCCTTTCCTCGCATGTACTTCATCAAATTTTTTACGTCTAGCGTAAAAAATATTATCTTCTTGAGGGATCTTAGCTAGTTAGTTGTTTAATACTAACATGTGTCTATCTCTTTTTTTACGTGAACATGCGTCTATCTCTTAATACCGTAACGACGAGTACTCTTTGTGTTTAACTTCCGCATTCATTAGAAGTGAACGAGTTTACACCCACAGTTTATGAACAAAATATATCTTCTCATGAGAGCGTTCACCTTTCATAAGAATTATCTTCACATTAAATGAACTGGTAACCTTTTCATCTCCCCTTGTCTGCAATCGTACACATACCATGAGATGTATGTCTTGGAATGACTCATGACACGACCAATTTTCACATCACTGCATTTGTTTATGGAATATCGTGTGCATTATTTCTTCGCCCACTTGTTGTCCTACCGTTCTCATAGCAACAACCCCTCCCCTATATATATCCATTTTCACTTGCTGGCTAATGAATTATGTAGTCCACACTCCAATGCGTATTATCATATCTTAGTATATCAATATAGTAGGTTCGATTGTTCACTAAGATATGCTAGATAACTAACTACAAGAACATGCAAATACTACATTTACAGAATTCTAGATATCAGCTCCTTTTCGAGAACATGTCAAAGAGCTTTGAGAATGAGGGGCATACGGGGAAATCATACAAGTGGATGAATTCGACTGAGTACGTTATTTATGGATTGAAGTGCTCCTGGCCGTGAGCGCCGTTGCACGCCGCAATGTCGTGCTCCACCTCACAGATAGCAGCCTTGTGTCACAAGTGTGAACTGGTGGTATGCTGGGTGGTTGGAAAACCTGATATGGAGGGGACGGGGGGATCTATGAAGTTGGCCAGCCAGCTTCCCGTGGAGTTGGCTGCTGCAATGCCGCACCATATGTGTAGGGCAGGCGGGGCCGTCTATATCTAGGTTCGTGACAGGAGTAAGAGATGAAGAGACTAGAAGATCCTTAATGATAACGAGCCATGTACCAAGGAGATGAGAATGGAAAGGGGTGGTGCAGTAGTTGCTCGGTGGGGATTGGGGAATTTCCTTTGATTTTTTATTATAATAAAGAAAAAGAGACAGGGTATACACCGACGGGTCGGGTTCGTTATATCATGGGAATAAAATTATATCCATGCCCTATCAACGATTAGTTGGGTTGGGTTTGCGGGCTGCCCATGGGTATAAAATAGTATCCAAACACTGTCCATTTGGGTCGGGTATCCGCGAGTATCCATGTCCGTAGATTAAATTGCTATGCTTATTGTGCATGGTCTGGTATCACCTTTTGTAGAATTGTATCTCTGACTAGTGTTTGGTCAACCTGTTGCAAAGAGTTTGATATGAACTGGTACCAGATTGAACATTGCACATGTTATTTATTGCGAGGAAGATGAATGTAGTATCTAGCCTTGGCGGTCCGCAAGCATGTCCTCTGCGTGATGCAACTAGCATGTTCGTGGAGATCGTGGTTGGCAGCAAATTAAGCACCTTTCACACTTTTGGATATGAAGTTTGCTCACTAAGTTTCGACTTTGTTGAAAAAATAGGTACTTAGACAAGGAAAGAAAAGGAATTGGGCTTAACAAATGTCCCTTTGAGAAGTCCAGTATATTTGCTCTCCTTTCTTTGCAAGTGTTTTGATGCATAATCCTCTCTTGTCACCGCATTGCAATCATTTAAACAATCTCTGGTAAATGACAGTGAAGACATTCTGGAGGATTACAAGAGCACTCTTGGGAGCAAAATCAGTACTTTGGATGCGCAATGGAATACTACAAGGGACAGTGTTGGGACAAACCCACCGGCGACGAACGCCGAGAAGCCCTCCGACGACGAACGCCGGACGGAGGTAGAAGACGATGAACAAAACACACTTCCGGCGACGAACGCCCCGGCCGACGAACGGCTTGTATGTTGGCATCTATTCATCTCAACTCCCTCGAACATACATACATGGAGGTACACACGCACACACGCAGCACAACCCGGGAAGAACTCTCACGTCGATCGGGCGCATACAACGATCCCGACGGAGACTACATCTTCCTTAGGCCCCTCCCCCTCGGCTCAGCACATACCGTCACCGTGGCGCGGCAACAGACCGACGCTCTTTACATCAGTACACGGGAAGGCTTTTATACCCGGGTTGTGCACACACACTACACGCACGCACGCACGCATGACCCGGCCACCACACGGCCACTAACCCATTCATGCAAGCATCACAGCTGGGCACTAACAAACCCACGAACAACTCCATGCAGCTCCAGCCACGCGCACGACGCGGCTCCCTCCAACGGACTTCAACGGCCGCTACTAACATGCAGTTCGTTCATGCTACAAACGCGAGCATGGACTCACGCCGGCACACACATGCACAGACACGCGCGCACACACCATCGTGCCCATCACGGACCAGACCTGGCCGAGTCTTCCGCATGAACCACGCAGCCAAGGACGGCCAGCTCCGTGAGTCCCGGTCACGCGCGCACGCGTCAAGATTAATGCTAACAGACGGTATCTTGAGGATAAGTGCATGACTCTTTTCTTCTATTTGAACCACAGGAGCACTTGACCATTCAAGTCTTCATTTTTTTCACTGGAAGAGAAACCTGATGATGGCAAGTGTGCAAGGAGAAGCTGTCGGGAGATTATTGTCGTGATCATGGTGTGTATGTATGTGTGTGTTTATTCTCATTGATTTGAGCTTTTGTTGAAATGTGTTCACTAGTAGAAAACAGGGCTTTGAAACGGGCCAGAATATTGCATTAGTCCCGGTCGTGTTACAAACCGGGACTAATGGGTGCATCAGTCCCAGTTCGAGCAGCCAAGGCGCCGGCCGGGGTTCGTCAGGAACCAGTCCCGGTTCGTGTGACCCCTTTAGTCCCGGTTCCAGACACGAACCGGGACTAAAGGGCCTCGCTCCTGGTTCCAGTCCCTTTAGTCCCGGTTCTAGCCACAAACCGGGACTAAAGATATGCCTATATATATATATATATATATATATATATATATATATATATATATATATATATATATATATATATATATATATATATATATATATATATATATATATATATATATATGCTCGACCCTGCCCGCTCACTCCTCTATTTTTTGGCCGTCCGGCGTGTGCGAGGTGTGTGCTGCTCTGCTCTCATCCTATGCACACGAAGTGTTTGATGAAATGCCCGAGCCACGCTTAAGCTTTCTCCTCTCCAAGCTCGACCTCCAAGCTCCATTTTCCCCAAGATTTGTCTAGGTTTGGCGGTCCGTCACGTCCCGTCCCCGTCCTCACCGTCGTCGATCGCCCGCGCCGATCTCGTCGCCGGCACCACCGTGGTGAACCTCTTGTTCTTATCTTCTTTTTAAAAGAAAAAAAATTCTTACTTGTATGATTTACATAGATACTTGTATACATTTCTTACTTTTATTATTGTTTGTTATTATATAGTGCCATGGTCATGGTATCCGCCCACGTCGGCCCTCATCCGGTCTATGATTCGGATGTGGTATATTATCTTTTATAACTATTTGTTTCATTTAGTCTTTATTACAATTGTGACGACCAACGTGACATAGATGTGTTTATCTAGGAGGCCTGTGAACCGGAAATTCCAATCGATCCTCTTGTCGAGAGGTTAAATTTAGTTGAAAAAGAAAACGAGGATTTGAAAGAAAAATTGAAAAGAATTGAGGAGGAGAAGATGAAATTGGAGTTGCATGTTGCCGATGTCGTCGATGACGACAAGATCAAGATGGATGCAATGCGCTTGAAGATTAGAAAGATAAGAAAATATGCCATTGATAATGACGCTTGGTATCATTATGCTGTTGGATCAATTGTTACCTTAGTTGCGATTATGATCGCATTTGTTGTTGCATTTAAATGTTTTACATAGTTGTATGTTAGTTTCAATTTATGTTTTAATTAGATGCTCTAGAGAGCTGTATGTTGTTCTATGAGAACTATGTATGAACTTTATGTATTTATTTTTTCAGTAATAACATTTGATTACTTCTCTATTCATGATGTTCTGTAATAGTTTTTGATACATTTAATTATATAATGCACGCAGTTGTTTGCAGTGCTTTTCAATTCAGGGTCATTTTAGCTCAAAATAAATCATGAAATGCATGAAAACTAGCAAATGAAGTCAGAAAATGGTTGAAAGGTGATGATGTGGCTTTGAATGGTGCATATTGAATGCAGAAAAAGTCTTGAGTTAAAATATGTTCAAAAAATTGAAATCCCTTTGTAATAGACGTGTTTTGTCCGAAACCCTGATACTTCGAAAGATATTGTCCAGTTTGTACACGAAGTGTATGCATCTAGTTTTTTCGGTAACCCTCTCAACTTTTTAGCACATGCTATGTGGGTGAAATTATGATACCATGCCAACTTTCAACCATTTCAGAGTTCATTTGCAGTGCTTTTCAATTCAGGGTCATTTTAGCTCAAAATAAATCATGAAATGCATGAAAACTAGCAAATGAAGTCAGAAAATGGTTGAAAGGTGACGATGTGGCTTTGAATGGTGCATATTGAATGCAGATAAAGTCTTGAGTTAAAATATGTTCAAAAATTTAAATCCTTTTGTAATAGACGTGTTTTCGTCTGAAACCCTGATACTTCGAAAGAGATTGTCCAGTTTGTACACGAAGTGTATGCATCCAGTTTTTCCGGTAACCCTCTCAACTTTTTAGCACATGCTATGTGGGTGAAATTATGATACCATGCCAACTTTCAACCATTTCAGAGTTCATTTGCAGTGCTTTTCAATTCAGGTTCATTTTAGCTCAAAATAAATCATGAAATGCATGAAAACTATCAAATGAAGTCAGAAAATGGTTGAAAGGTGACGATGTGGCTTTGAATGGTGCATATTGAATGCAGAAAAAGTCTTGAATTAAAATATGTTCAAAAAATTGAAATCCTTTTGTAATAGACGTGTTTTCGTCTGAAACCCTGATACTTCGAAAGAGATTGTCCAGTTTGTACACGAAGTGTATGCATCCAGTTTTTCCGGTAACCCTCTCAACTTTTTAGCACATGCTATGTGGGTGAAATTATGATACCATGCCAACTTTTAACCATTTCAGAGTTCATTTGCAGTACTTTTCAATTCAGGGTCATTTTAGCTCAAAATAAATCATGAAATGCATGAAAACTAGCAAATGAAGTCAGAAAATGGTTAAAAGGTGACGATGTGGCTTTGAATGGTGCATATTGAATGTAGAAAAAGTCTTGAGTTAAAATATGTTCAAAAAATTGAAATATCTTTGTAATAGACGTGTTTTCGTCCGAAACCCTGATACTTCGAAAGAGATTGTCCAGTTTGTACACGAAGTGCATCCAGGTTTTCCGGTAACCCTCTCAACTTTTTAGCACATGCTGTGTGGGTGAAATTATGATACTATGCCAATTTTCAACCATTTCAGAGTTCATTTGCAGTGCTTTTCAATTCAGGTTCATTTTAGCTCAAAATAAATCATGAAATGCATGAAAACTAGCAAATGAAGTCAGAAAATGGTTGAAAGGTGACGATGTGGCTTTGAATGGTGCATATTGAATGCAGAAAAAGTCTTGAGTTAAAGTATGTTCAAAAAATTGAAATCCCTTTGTAATAGACATGTTTTCGTCCGAAACCCTGATACTTCGAAAGAGATTGTCCAGTTTGTACACGAAGTGCATCCAGATTTTCCGGTAACCCTCTCAACTTTTTAGCACATGCTATGTGGGTGAAATTATGTTACCATGCCAAGTTTCAACCATTTCAGAGTTCATTTGCAGTGCTTTTCAATTCAGGGTCATTTTAGCTCAAAATAAATCATGAAATGCATGAAAACTAGCAAATGAAGTCAGAAAATGGTTGAAAGGTGATGATGTGGCTTTGAATGGTGCATATTGAATGCAGAAAAAGTCTTGAGTTAAAATATGTTCAAAAAATTGAAATCCCTTTGTAATAGACGTGTTTTCGTCCGAAACACTGATACTTCGAAAGAGATTGTCCAGTTTGTACACGAAGTGCATCCAGTTTTTCTGGTAACCCTCTCAACTTTTTAGCACATGCTATGTGGGTGAAATTGTGTTACCATGCCAACTTTCAACCATTTCAGAGTTCATTTGCAGTGCTTTTCAATTCAGGGTCATTTTAGCTCAAAATAAATTATGAAATGCATGAAAACTAGCAAATGAAGTCAGAAAATGGTTGAAAGGTGATGATGTGGCTTTGAATGGTGCATATTGAATGCAGAAAAAGTCTTGAGTTAAAATATGTTCAAAAAATTGAAATCCTTTTGTAATAGACGTGTTTTCGTCCGAAACACTGATACTTCGAAAGAGATTGTCCAGTTTGTACACGAAGTGCATCCAGTTTTTCCGGTAACCCTTTCAACTTTTTAGCACATGCTATGTGGGTGAAATTATGATACCATGCCAACTTTCAACCATTTCAGAGTTCATTTGCAGTGCTTTTCAATTCAGGGTCATTTTAGCTCAAAATAAATCATGAAATGCATGAAAACTAGCAAATGCAGTCAGAAAATGGTTGAAAGGTGATGATGTGGCTTTGAATGGTGCATATTGAATGCGGAAAAAGTCTTGAGTTAAAATATGTTCAAAAAATTGAAATCCCTTTGTAATAGACGTATTTTTGTCCGCAAAATAGCAAAAGTGAAAATAGATGCGCTTATAGAGGAAATTCAACCTAAATTCAAAGTGCTAGTAAGCTAAATAAATGTACTAGCGCTTTGAATTTAGGTTGAATTTTCTCTACAAGCACATCTATTTTCATTTTGAATTTAGGATTTGAGAGGAACTTAACAATGCAGAGAGGGCCGGGCTTATAAACAGGTGCTAGCGCCTCTCGCTTGGCGAGGTGGGACTAAACTCCCCCTTTAGTCCCGGTTGGAGCCACCAACCGGGACTAAAGGGCTGGGCTTCCCGCCCTTTCAGGCTGCCGAAAACTACCTTTAGTCCCGGTTAGAGCCACCAACCGGGACTAAAGGGCTGGGCTTCCCGCTCTTTCGGGCTGCCGAAAACTACCTTTAGTCCCGGTTGTTGGCTCTAACCGGGACTAAAGGGGGGTCTTTAGTCCCGGTTGGAACTACCAACCGGGACTAAAGGTTGCACTATATAAGCGGGACTTGGAAAAATTTCCAAATCCATCTGCTTTCCCTCTCCCCCGACGGCGCCGAAAACCACCTCGACGCCGCCAGGCTGCCGGATCTCGCCGTCGCCTCCCCGAGCCCGCTCGCTTCTCGTCGCCGCCCCCGACGCCGTCCCCGTCGCCGCCCCCCGACGCCGTCCCCGTCGCCGCCCCCCAACGCCGTCCCCGTCGCCGCCCCCCGAAGCCGTCGCCTTCCCGAGTCCGCTCCGGCCTCCTCCTCCTAGGTGAGCCGCCGGCCACACCGCCGTTCCCCTCCTCCTCCTAGCTATCCTCCCTCACCCCCGCGGGTACCGTCGTCGTGCGCGTCCGTCGCCGGCCGAAGCAGTGGCGGTCAGCGGCGGATCCAGGGCTAGTTAGAAAATTAAGATGTCATTTTAAGTTAGTTAAGAAATTAAGATGGCATTTTAAGTTGATTTGTTGATCTATGAGGTAGATGCTTCTTTATTTGCTAACTTACACATCACTAGGCTTTGTTATTAAAAATGTTATTGTTATTTTATTGTTGTTAAATAAAATGATATTTGCTATAGCCACAATTTGTTTTCGTCGACGATGCCAATCCCGCATTTCTAAAAAAGCAGAACATTAAATGATAAGAAAATGTTCTCATAGGAATTTGTCTCGACGTCGACGATGCCTGGCCCGCATCCTCGTCGTCGTCGAGTCGGCGGCGACATCATGCTTGAGAGGCGCAATGTCCGGGACTGGGCTCCGCCGGGCTGGCACTGTGAGGTGCTACCTTCCCGGGCTCGGAGCTTGGTGAGAAATCCTGGTCTCGTGGTCGACCCGGAGCTTCTTTGGTGGCGGTCACGTGGGCCACTTTCGGTGCAGAGGGAGCGGGCCCCCGCGGAGGTGGTACGTCGCCGTGTCAGGGAGGAGGACGAGCACGTCCGTCGCTACATGGTGGCGTTGGATGTCAGGTTCAACAATACCTGGCAGATTCTTCAGGGATCTCACCCGAGTTATGATCCCGTGATGGTTCGTTATCTTTGGGTGTCCACCACCCGCGATTCAGGAACCGCTAGTGACTTAGATTATTCGATAGTATTCGATCTGTATTAGTGATCTTATATGATAATATTCGAGATGTATTAGTTAATATTTGATGATGCATTAACTGGATTATTCGAGATGATGTATTAGTGATATTATATTCGAGTTCATTATAAATGTATTAGTGATATTTTATCGGTATAATGCGTGTGTGACTTTCGGTTTGTCGTTGCTCCTTGTGTGACTTTCATGTGTGTTCTTGATGGAGGAATACCGACTGTTGTCGTGGGGGGCGCCTCCTCTTCTTCTCTTCTTTGCGATATATTCGTCGGTATAATGCGCAAGAAGAGAAGAGGGGGGGGGGGGGGGGGCGTCCATCACCGACGGTCGAAATATTACCGTGAGAGAGTGTCCACCAACATATATACACCACCATATCAGTGTGAGAGAGTGCGCACTAACACACCATGAGATATGAGAGTTATTTAAGGAAAGCCTCGACGGACCGAAAGTCACACACGCATTAGGATCCAAGCGTGCCGTAATTCTTGAATCATGAACACAGGAAATGTCGTCGTCATCAGACGATGATAGGATCCAAGCGTGTGAACTTTGCGGTGAAGATAAGGGTCTTTGCGACCAGCCTGGGCTGCGAGACGGCAGGTTCTTCACCATGAAGCTTTACGAGGACTTTGATATTTCTACGGTACGCAACGATGACAACAGTTTTTTCGTAATTAAGCATGACTTTTGTTTCTTTGCTTCAACGTGTAATTTTTGTTTTATACAATTCGACTAGTTCATCCCCTGCCATGCAAGACGGTATGTCTTGGAGAGGCTCGGTTTCGAGGACCACGAGAGTATGGAGATGAGGAGAGCTAACCTGAGGACTAAACATGATCACACATTTCTGGTCAAAGTAATGAATGCAGTTAATAACACAGAATTAGGGTGCTCAAATTGGGAAGCTCTTTGCAAGGCATATGGATTTCAGGAGGATATGAAAATAACCTTCGATCTTCGTCCTGAAGATCATATTGAAGGAAACATCGACATTTGGGTGGATGTCGATATGCTTCCTGTTTTACCTCCATGTGAGTTTGTCAACCATGCATATTTGTCAAGTAATTTGCATTCTATATTTAAAAATATTTGGTGTTCATCCATACTAAATTTGTTAATTTATAATTTACAGCTTATTTCGTTTCTTTGAGTGAAACACAGAACATAATCGACACGACACACTACACTTACAGATCACATCTAACTTGGGACGAGAAGGATGATCTTATCAACTTTGTTATTGGTGTCCTAGTTGGTAGGGAGATCTTCCCGTATAATTTGGGAACTGGCCCAAATTATACATTGTACAGGACACTAGTGCATAGGTTGAGGGCGGATGACATTCGCCGAAATATCTTGGTAAGAGTTGCTAATTAAGTACACTAGTACTGTTGTGTAAATTGTATTGATTACATTGCTAACTAGGCTACTATTATGTTCTTCAACAGAGACTGCCAAATGAAGTTGTGCCTCTGTTGATGCAACCCGAAGGTAATATGACAATTAAAAGCCCCTTCCAGCCCGAGTTCTCTTTTGCATACTCGACTGAGCGCAAACCACCAAGACGGCTCCAAATTGAAGCATGGGGACAAATAAAGAAGGATCGCAAGCCACAAGTTGGAGACCGTTGGATCTCTTTGCTTCATCATGGAGACATAGGTGTTATTCTGTTTTATGTCATTTTACCTAGGAGGGACGACTAGGTCCTATATGAGAGAGAAATTTTTCTGGTTTATTTAACTTGCATGATCGATTACGATGATTACTATTATGATGTTTTTCTGTTTTATGAGATTTTAACTTGGTATGATTAAGATGATGATGAGTTGTTAGATGAGTAAGATGATGATGAGTTATATGACATATATTTGATTAAGGTGAATGGATGCAAGTGATCATGTGAATTAGAGGAAAATATGATGTGGCGATTGGCCCTTTCCAAAAATGAAAACCCTCGTGAAAATACAATATAAATATAAAAGAAAATGAAAACAAAACACGGCCATTTCCCAAAAAAAAAAACCAGCGCCTTTTAGTCCCGGTTCGTGTTACGAACCGGGACCAAAGGTCCTCCTGCCTCTGCGCCGCCGTGCGGCCACGTGGAGCACCGTTGGTCCCGGTTCGTAAGCCAACCGAGACTAAAAGCGATCGGCATTAGTCCTGATTGTTTTGTCCCGGTTTAAGAACCGGGACTAAAGGCCCTCTGGAACCGGGACTGTTGCCGTGTTCTCTACTAGTGTGGCAACATGTCTAATTTGCATAAATCATAGTACAAGAATTCAATGGCAGATTGACATGTTAGTACGCTGTTGTAATATTTTCACTTTTACCAGGGTTTTTTGTGCCGGTTACATTATAACAAGGATATTATATAGTCTTGCAGTGCCCATATTTGTGGTTTGAAATTTTTGTGCACTAAAAGGGAATGTTTGCATGCTTTCTAAGGCTTATCAGTATGAGATGGTGTTCATGAAACAGTATCATATCTCACCTTCAGTCCTTCACTGCTTGTATAAAAATATAAGTAAATAATGATGTAACAGCAAAATCTGTAGCCTTACGCACTTTGTCTATATATAAACACTGAAATTCTTACGTGCACTGAAACGTCTCTTTGTCACAGCAGGGATCAAAAACTGAAGTTACTTGAGACTGTTGCAGATGGTCAAGATTTCCTCTGTCCTTGTCAGTGCATTGCATTCATTCCCCCAAGTTCTGATGAATGATGGTAAAGAAATTGTGGCGGAGCTAGATGCTTTACTGTGTTGTATGGAAGATGACAAGGGCTCTCTTATAAGAAACATCACTACTTTGGATGCACATTTGGTGTCCGTGATTGACTCTGAGAGCAAGTGTGCAAGGAGAATTTGTTAACAACTTGTTGCCACTTGTTTGCCAGTTCGAGTAACCTTTTAAGTGATCATGTTGTGTGCTCGCGCTATTGAAGAGCATTGTATTACTGCAGGGTTGTGAAAAAATGCTATCAACTTGAATGCCTTCGCTCCATCTAAAGAAAGTGGCGTTGAAGAGAGTATAGGAGTGGACTTCCTTTGTTTTGAATGCCAATGTGTTAGAGAAGGTGCATTTTGGATTCATAGTTAGTTGTGGTGACAACTGGAGGGCTAGTAACTTTTTTATTTTTGTTCAGCAAAGGAGGATACACCCCATGCCTCTACATCTGGGTGATCCATGCAATCACTTTATTAAGTATTCACAAAAACCTTACAAAGTAATACATCAGTAAGCCTGAAGCCACCATCTTGGCAACACCTGTCGCTACTCCTATGCCCTTGATGAAGGGGTGCTGAATATTCGAGCCGAATACCAAACAGACATCGCACAAAGCCTAACAACTAAAGCCGGGTTGCCCAAGCCCAACCACATACCGGGACGGTGTCATACACCGGTCCAGGCGCACTCTCAGAAGCTGCCGCCACCGTCTTCCACTGGTCCATCTCCAGAGTAGGTACTGACGCACTGACCTTGTCAGGCCTGCCATCGGAGCCATCATGGCGCCAGACAGCGCCACCATCCTGCACGTATCCATCCGCCCGCGCCCATCGCTGAAACTCGGCAGCGCCATGCCCCCGGAATTCGTCGTCGAACTTGCGGTAGATGGAATACCGCTCCTCCTCTAGTCCCCTCCAGCCAGCACTTGCTCCAAAACGATGCACCCAGGAGGGCGAACGACACCAAAGGCGCCGTCATCGTCCGATCCGGAAGACCCAGATCTAGGGTTTCCCCCGGAGCAGCCTCACCCGAGCGCCTCGCTCCTCACCAACACGCCGCGTCCCGTGCCGCATAGCACGCCGCGTCCCGTCCCGCGTCCCGATGCCAGCCGGGCTTCGCCCGGCGACGCCCTCCGGCGGCGGCGAGGAGTACGGGAGGTGGGGGAGAGGCCTCTGGCAGGCGGCGGCTAGGGTTTCCCCTGGCATTACACGACGGCGTCATATAATAATTAATTAAGCACCTTAAATCATCGGAGGGCTAGTAATTACACGTGGCTACTGCGGAAAAACAGAGCTTCCCACATTGCTCAAATTGAATTCCAAAGATTTTCTTCGATCAGTTTGAATGACAAGTGTACCCTACTTCTGCAACTGCAATGACAACAATGCTTCCTGGAGTGAGAAGTATCATTGTTTCATGTTCAAAGCAAAAAATAAAATAAAATCAGTTATAGAAAGCAGATTTTTTGTATGTGATTTTAACGTCATGTCACTCCGTTTGATGCTTTGTCCTTATGACGCTTATTTGTCGCCAGGGGATAATTCAAGAACTGGCCTGAGTTAAGCAAAGTGTGCCAAATTCATATGTAGGAATTTCCGTAAATGTGTGCAAAGCTATCTTCTAACAAGTCACACTCTGCAAGCTGAGCAAGATAGAGGATCAGCGTAATCACAAGAAACACCATCAGGAGTACAATTCTGCTTGCAATAACCTGGAGGGGCCGGTGGCAGAGGTTGGTGGCTGGGAAGCCATGGCCGACCACCACACGCCGTAGTGGACTGGAGACGCTCGATCGATCGATCTAGATAAAGAGTGATTACGTGCATGGTCTGAAGCCACTTTTTTCGAAAAGGAGGATGACACCCGGCCTTTGCATCTGGAAGATGGATGCAGCCATTTTATTAAGGGTTAATTATCCGTTTGCCCTCAATGATGTCCATGTACTCAGTTTTGCCCTCAGTTGCGAATGGTGCTCAGTTTTGCCCCTTGTCCGTGCGCAACTGGTATGACGAGGCCAAACGGCCAGATTGAAGCCCATTCCTCCTGTTGGCGTTAGGGGTAGTGGGTCCGGAGCTTACACGTGGGACCGCATGGAAGTGGGTCCGGAGCTTACACGTGGGACCGCGCAACGACCACAAGCCCTAGGTCCGAACCGGGCACACCCGACGCGTCCCTTGTGCCGCCACCTGCTCCCACCACCTGCGGCGCCGCCACCACCTGCGCCGCCACCAGCTGCGCCGCCGCGGCCGTCCTGTTCCACCTCCACCTGCTCCACCACTACCTGCTCCGCCGCCACCTTCCTGTGACGCCACGGGTGGGGCGCTCGTTACGTCATTGCGCCCGCCACCTGCTCGACCCGCGGCGTGGCCTCCTTCCGTGCGCCCGGCCGGAGCGCTGATAGGTGGGGGGCTGGTGCACAAAGAGGAAGTAGGAGGGTGAACCCCAGGGCGAAATGGCGAGCGGCGGCGACCCCGGAGTATTTGGCGAGGCAGGCATCGGGCCGGAGATTCGCCGCGTCCACGACTGGGTTCCTGAGGGGTAAGTCACGCATCCTGTTTAGATTGAGCTTCGTTGTGCATTTCAACAGTCGATTCGAGTTGGTTTGCGGTTGATTTTGCTATTGGTGTGCTGATTGCGTCTCTGTTTTTCGTGGGTTAGGATGGAGTTGCGGTTTGCTTTCTTGGTGCACATTAGAAGGGACCGGTACATTCTGAAGGCAAAGAATAAGAAGAAATTCCAAGGAGGTTTCGATTATCTGTTGCCAATGGCTTGTAATTGGAGTTTCAGACAATTTGGGGAGGTAATTTGCAGCCAATATCCTTGGGGTTTGCTTGATGAAGTGGAATACAAATACTACGATGGGAAAAATAAATGGGTGACTGTTAGTAATGATGAAGAGCTCGCTGCCATGTTTGCTAAGCATAAGGAGAAAGAGAATTTTCATGTGAGGCTGCAAATTGATGTGCTTGAGCAGGCATTTGGACCTAGGATGGCGGGTGCACCTTCTCGGGCAGAACCATGTCGTCGTAATGACAGCTCTAGCCAGAACAGTTCAGTTAGTGCACGGCGACGTGGTGGCTCGACAAGCGTGGGCACTGGCAGAAGGGTCCCCCTTGAAGTGGAGCCTGACTACAATTCTGGGGTTGATGAAGAGAAGCTATATTCTGATGTAATTCAGAATTTACGACGGACACCTCAGGCTGAAAACCAAGATGAGGCTGACAATGATGTCCGTGTGGAGGATGACGAGGTGGGTGAGGACGAAGACCTTGCAGCTGTTGAATGGGACCCTTTAAACCCTCATATGGAAGAAGGTTCCGTTTTTGCATCCATGAGTGAGTGTAGAAATGCACTTGTGACGTATTGCATCAAGGCAGAACGTACTTTCGAAATTGACAAGAGCGATCAAGTACGTTACCGAGTGCACTGTCCGACTAAGGGTTGTCCATGGAGGATGCTCGCATCTAAAATGCGAAATAGCATGAATGTTCAGGTCAAAGTGAACCCTTTTAGGCACACATGCCAGGAATCAACCCTTAGGAAGGAAACAATCAGTAGAGCCAAGTCAAGATGGGTGGCGGAAGAAGTAAAGAACTGGGTGAAAGAAAACCAACAAGTGGGTGCAAAGGAATTGCAGAAGAACATCAAAGACAAGTTCAAGATAGAGTTACCATACATGAGGGTGTTCAATGGTAAACAACATGCTATGGATTCTATTTATGGTAACTGGCAAGAAAGTTTTCAATTGTTGTATTCATTCAAAGGTGAAGTGGAGAGGACCAGCCCAGGTAGTATTGTAGATATTGACCACCACACCGTGGAGTACACATTCAGGGGAGTCACAAAGACCAAGGAATGCTTTAGGAGGGTTTTTATCTGCTTTGAGGCTTGTCGTCTGGGTTTTTTGGCAGGTTGCAGACCGTATTTGGCTATTGATGCTACTTTTCTCATAGGGAGGTTTAAAGGACAGTTAGTAGCAGCTTGTGCAGTTGATGCACACAGTTTCGTATTTCCAGTTGCGTACGGTGTGCTGGAGATAGAGTCTGAGGAGAGCTGGACTTGGTTTTTGCATAATCTGCGTCGAGCTATTGCACATCCCAATGGGTTGGTAATTCATACAGATGCTTGCAAAGGTTTTGAAGTGGCCGTGGACAATGTGTTCCCTGGAGTAGAGCATAGGGAATGCATGCGTCACCTTGCTACAAATTTTGTGAAGAAATACAAAGGAAAGGTGTATACCGACAATTTATGGCCAGCATCTTTGACTTGCAGTGTGAAAAAGCACAACTACCACTTGAGGCAGTTATACACGAATCCCAAAGTGAAGGAATACTTGGAAACACACCACTCCAAGTTATGGGCCAGAAGACAATTCAGTGAACTAAGCAAAGTTGACTATGTGCACAATAATCTTGCAGAGTCTTTCAACTCAACGATCCGGAAACTAAAGGGTTTTTAAGTGGTGGATTTGCTTGACAGGATAAGGATAGAATACATGCAGAAGTTTCATTATCATGCAGGAATAGCCGCGGCAAAATTCATGGGCCACATTATCATCCCTGCCGTGATGAATGAACTGAAGCAGAAAACAACAGGCTTAGAAATGAACATGACTCTTTGCTCGGGTACCACAGCAGAGATATCATTTTTGGATAAAGAGAAGAGGGAATGGAGATATCCAGTGGATTTAGAAGCTAGAACTTGCAGTTGTAGGCAATGGCAGATAACTGGGTTGCCATGCATTCATGCCTTGTTTTTCATCACTTCTCTCTCAGGTCCAGCAGGGAACATACATCAGTATGTGCATGATTACTACTCTGTTGCAAGGTTCAAAGCAACATATGCATATGCCTTACCTGCTTTGGAGGGAAAACAACAATGGGACATAGTGGACCCTGGATTCAAGCTTTGTGCTCCAGTTCTGAAGAGAGCAGCAGGTAGACCAAGGAAGAGTCGAATCAGACCTCGCAGCGAAGGAGCTGGACTTGGAGCTAGGATGCGTAAGTGCACAAGGTGTGGTGGGTCTGGTCATTTCGGTAAGTATTGTGATAACACAGTAGATCCAGCGTTCGGAGAGTGTTTCGATGAAGGCTTCGATGAAAATGTTGGTCAGCAGCCGGTTGCAACAGATGATGAAAATGATGGTCAACAGCCGGTTGCAACAGATGATGAAAATGATGGTCAACAGCCGGTTGCAACAGATGAGGATTTTGACGAGGTTCCAAATGATGATGGTCAACAGCCGCATGATTTTGACGATGATCCAAAATATCCTCCAACTGACGATCCAAGTGAGGCTCCAAATGGTGATCCAAGTGAGGCTTCAAATGGTGACCGACCTTCCGTCGTTGTGAGTTCTGCTAGGTATGTAAATCTTGACAATACTACTGTACATTTATCACTTGACATGATCTCATTACCATTTATGTTTTGTACAGCTCTGCGGTGGTGGCAAGAAGCTCGAAGATCAAACAGAAGCTTAAGGTACCGACAACCAAGAGGAGAAGAGAAGAAGCAATGAGCACAATGAGCACAAGGAGCACAAGGAGCAAAGTGGTGGGAAGAAGCTCAAGGATCAAACAGAAGCCCCAACGCTATTTATGAAAATTTATGAAACATTATGAATAATGTTGTATTTCTGTTGAATGATGTTGGACCTATGTTAGAACTATGTTTGAATGATGTTGGAATGATGATGGTACATGTTTTGAGCAAGTCATGTCAAAAATTTGTACCAAAAATGTGCTTAAAAAGAGCTCCAAAGGTAGATTAAACGGCCTCATTTCTAAGCAAGGTTTTTTTCGACCTTGTCTAAATCAGCCAAATAACTTTCCTACACATCTATTCTATATATACAGACTATGTGAGCAGGTTTTTGATTTTTTTGATTTTTTTGAATTTGTTATGCTCATTTGAATTCTGGTCAAACCTAACTTTGACCAACATTTAAACAAGTTTAAAACATGAAAATGAAAAACTAAGCCTGGATCCTTCTTAGTCACTCCAAAATGGAGCGTTGGTGATGATTTTGAAAATTTCATGTTTCAAACCCCAAACCACTTCTCTTCACTTCATACAATAGAGTTTGAGATACCCTTGATATTACATGAGATACATGATTTTTTCGTTTGAATATATGTACACATTGTTTATCAACTTAAATCGTTAGTATATGACATAAGAAGACTATGTGCGCATGTTTTTCATTTTTTTGATTTTTTTTGAATTTGCTATGCCCATTTGAATTCTGGCCAAACCTAACTTTGACCAACATTTAAACAAGTTTAAAACATGAAAATGAAAAACTAAGCCTGGATCCTTCTTAGTCACTCCAAAATGGAGCTTTGGTGATGTTTTTGAAAATTTCATGTTCCAAACCCCAAACCACTTCTCTTCACTTCATACAATAGAGTTTGAGATACCCTTGATATCACATGAGATACATGATTTTTTCGTTTGAATGTATGTACACATTGTTTATCAACTTAAAACGTTAGTATATGACATAAGAAGACTATGTGCGCAGGTTTTTCATTTTTCTGATTTTTTTTGAATTTGCTATGCCCATTTGAATTCTGGTCAAACCTAACTTTGACTGACTCCAAACCCAGCCCAAACCCAACCGAACAGTGACCGTCGATCTAACCCTAGGGCTGAACAAGGACCGTCGATCTAACCCTTCCAGAAGGAATCTGCGGGGAGGAGGAGGGCGATCCGCGAGATGCGATCTGATTGGCTGGCGCGGCTACTGTCGAAAAATTCAGTTATCTACTATCGAAAAGTTCAGTTAGTGTCTATGCCGACGGCAGCCGTCGGCATAGGTTTATTCTTAGCGTTCAGTCATGAGAGTTTGGCTCTCTGCTAATCTCTAGACCAACACTTTTGTTTTTCTCAGTTTTAGGATCAGTCTATAGGCTTTTCAGCTTAAAAAAACTTGTCATAGTTTACAAGAATTCTCAATAAAATGGAGTTAGCATATATGCATAAAGTTGGTAAATATTTAGACCCCTATATATTTTTTTCCTTCAATCATTGTTCTCTCTTTGTTCAGTACCTTAGTTATCTTCAGTCCTTCGTCTTCTCTTCTTCATTTGTTGCTCATTTTCCACCCTTCTCATTTTTTAGACAAATTCTTTTTTTTCGAACACACAAGAGATCTGAGTATCGACAAGTTGATCCGATTATTGAAAAGTTTCTGAATTTCCCATTTCTTCTCCCTTTTTCATACAATTTCAAGCTTACAAATTCCTCCCAAAATCATGTCTTTCCATACAATTTCAACATTACGCCCAGTGCGATTACCATACCTACAAATGACCAAATGTAATTTCAAATGGGTATTTGTGCTTAATCTTCGAGCTTCCTAATCTTCTGGTTCAACCTCCTAAGCTCAACATCTACCTCTCTGTCATTGCGTGCTCCGCCCTTCGTCTCTTTTTCCGGAGCTCGTGCTGCGGCCGCTGCCGTTCGTGGCAGGATGGGCAACCAATCTTCGTGCTCTTTTAGCAGTTCATTCATCAGAGTATTGGCCAGAGCATCGACCCAAAGAAAGAAACATTTCACCTGCATGAACGCCAAACAAATCAACCGTATTGCTCAAGGATCCCGACCACGAAAATGGTGCAATTGCCCCGATTCTTACCCTATTCTCGCTGCACACGTAGAACGGACGATTATGGTTCTTTGGTGTGCGCGAAACCCTCCGATCAACCTCCGCCTGGCACCGCGGACAGAGGAAGATCAGCATCTCCACGTGCGCCGGACTCTGGATCCGCGAGGTGGCGCGGGAGCTAGAAGAAGACATTGAGCTCGGAGCCGAAGGGGATCTCAACGCCGCCGCGCCCTCCACGCCGCCGCCACCGCGCCCTACACCGCCCAGAGATGAAGGGGATCTCGACGCCGCCCTCTCGGTCGCCCGCGCCCGGCTCCTAGCTACCAACAGTGGTCGCCGCCCACCTCTGCGCGTGTTCGCCTCCAA
The DNA here is from genome assembly GCA_039707655.1 of Elymus sibiricus. Classification (NCBI taxonomy): domain Eukaryota; kingdom Viridiplantae; phylum Streptophyta; class Magnoliopsida; order Poales; family Poaceae; genus Elymus; species Elymus sibiricus. The sequence goes on from CM077671.1 coordinate 493,506,356, forward strand.
CCCCGTCCCCCGCTCGGCTAATTCGTTGCTCACCACTGCGAGCGCCCGGGGCGCGCGCCGCCGCTTTTATCGCACACCCGCGGCCAGCAACGGCTCTCTGCTGGGTCCCACAAGCCACGAGAGCAACGGCCAGCAACGGTCTGATCGTGCAGCGCGTCTCCGCCTGCCGCCTGGTCCTATCCGTAAGGGCCGAGTCAAACACGTTGACCTGACGGAGACGGCAATACTCACGGAACGAGTAGCTGCGCACAGACTAGGGGCAAAACTGAGCACGATTCGCAACTAAGGGCAAAACTGAGCTCATGGACACCACTGAGGGCAAAAGGATAATTAGCCCTTTTATTAATTATTCACAAAGACCTTACAAAGTAGTACATCAGAAAGCCTGAAGTCACCCTTAGCAACAACTGTCGCTACTCATATCCACTTGATGAAGGGGTGCCGATAGTCCGAGCCTAATACCAAACAGACATCGCACAAATGCCTAACATCTAAAGCCGGATGTCCCAACCAAGCCAAATACTGGGTTTGGGACGCAAACCGGTCTGACGCACTCATAGGTCGTCGTCGCCATCTTCCACTGATCCATCTTCAAAGCAGATGCTGACGCATCAACCTTGCCAGGCCTGTCGTTGACGCCCCCACGGCGCAAGCCAACGCCTCCTCCCCGCGCGTACATCATCACACATCCGTCGCCGAGTCCATGCCGCACCATGCCGCCGAGACTCCACATCGTCGATGCATCACATGGAAAGCCGCTCCACCGTTGGAACCGTCCACTGGTCCCTCAAGCCAGCGCACACCTCCAAGAATGACGCCCCCAAGGAGGGAACGACACAAGTACGCCGTCGTCATCCGATCGACTGATATTGGGTTTCCCCCGGAGGTAGTGGAAGGAGTTGGGAGCTTCACCTCGATGATGCCTTCAAGAAGAAAACGACACCTAGGGCGTCACCATCACCGGCTCCGGCCACCGGTCGGAGATCAGGTTTTCACCCGGATATGTCCCATAAGCATCCAACCGACAACATGTGTACCGTCCAGACCGCCTTCAAAGCCCCAGATCTGGCCACCCAGATCCGACGACCATCCACAGCCGCACTGCCACCATGGGAGCCCTGACACACCGGCCACCGCCTGCGTGTGCCACCATTGGAGCCTGGGAGGAGGCCGCCACCCCACCTCGCCAAACCGCAAGAGCTGCTGAGAGGAATCCCGCGCGCTCGACGCCGTCACTGATCCAATCTAATCCGGAGCCCAAGTCACCAGATCGCCGGCATAGATCCGCCTTGAACAGGGACATCGCCACGCCATGCCGCCGTGAGAGGCCTGAGCTTCACCTGCCATCACCATCCAGGGCCGCCGCCCCGGGTCGCCACCGCCAAGGAATCCTCCGCGCCGCCGCATCACCCACGTAGGTAACCCACGCCAACGAGCCGCGGCGCCCTGTGCCGCGCCCATGCCCAAAACCTGCACTGGCAGTACTGATTGTAATCGTGTACTCACTCAAACATGTACTCATAGTAGTCTGTCTGAAGCTTCATGGATGTTTCAGTACTAGTAGCAGGTTCTCCTGCAGATTGGAGCTTCAAAAGGGCAAGATTCCATACCGAACCTGGTCACATCGGTTGTGATCGTGTTCACGATGATTAGTTGATATAACTGTAGATGTATATATCTCTTTCCCGCCAAAAAAAGGAAGATAAATTCCAGATCAGTTGTCCTGATCTATGTGTATCTGGTGAATATCATCAGGCTGGTTATAATTGATGATAAAGAAAAGAAACACTGTTGAACAGCAAGCATGCATGCAGCCTCTCTAATTGCGATGGCACCTCAAGTGCACAACAAGAATATATAGCCCTCCGTAGCTAGCAAAAACGTCTTGGGACGGAGGAACTATTAATTCTCCAGTAATTGGATACTTGATCAGTTGCACTGATGAAACGCCAACAATAGGCACTTGACATAGACCCATCACAATCAGAGAAACATACCAACTAATGCAAAGCGGCTACATCTAGTGAGTGACTTGGTGTCATGGAGACAATTCAGTTCGGTCAGCGGGGAGTGTCCTCCCAGGTGGGACGTGCGAGGATAAGCTCCACGCAGGCCAAGGGTGGGCTAAAAGCCCAATATCCTCAAGCGGAGGCCCCAGAAGCAAACTATCGGATCCTTTTTGGAGCTTTGAATATGTTTTTATTTTTTTTGTTCTCAAAATAAAATTGGAACTTTGAATACGTGGAACATAATTTTAGGCTAGATGATTGTCGGGACATATAGCAGTCAATATATATGTGCACAGGGAAGGAGGAAACCACACTTGATTGGAAGGGAGAAAGTAGCGCTAGCTTTTTAGGGCTGCATGCAGTTCTTTTCTCTTCTATAGTGCGCCATTTCCCTTCTCTTTCTTTCGCCTTCCTTCTCTTCCTCCCTTCTCTCTTTTCCCTGATGGGATTTTGCTGTTCTGAAATGGCTTATAGCATGCTGACTAGAACCTATTGTACTTGCTCTAATGTCTACCAGTATTATCTCTAATTTACTGGTCCGGAGAGTACTCAATGTCAATATATGTTGTGGAACTTTAAATTTTGAGAAGTCAAATATTAATATATTTTCGTTGCGTAGAATAGGAGAAATTGAGTACATACAAGATTGCCGCTTTATTGAACCTAGCCTATTCATCTTGCGCAATCATAAATTTTCATGTGAGTAAAGCTACATCCCCGGGCCGATTTGCAACGGACTATACGGGCGGGATGATGTGGAGGGATTTGGATGCAAAAGGAAATGGGAGGCTCACCCAGTGAAATTCACTAGGGGGGAGGGGGGGGGGGGATTTTTTATTTTTGAAAGGATCAGTATAATATTTGTAAATGTCCGTGGATGTAGCATTTTTTTTTTGAGCCGGGCTAATCCCCTTTCCATTATCAAGATAACGGAAATACAACCGAGTTCCAAAGTCTGGTCCAAGATAAAGAAGGGAAAAGGGAAAAGCGAGCTCAGGCACTACAGGGAAACCCACGGCAAGTGCTCGCAATCGTAACACTCACCATGGGGCGAAAACCCTGCAGCACCAAAACTACGCAAGAACATTCAACATATTACAGTCCAAACAAGGGACAGAACAGCCTACACAGAGGCATCAGAGAACGAGATAACACTACTCAAAATACGCATAAAGTTCCTGACGTTGCATCATCGATAAAACGAGCCGCTCCAGCAACCAGTCTTAGGTCACCAGCGAAAGTGAAGATCGGTAGCTTCAAGCAAGAACGAAGAGCATGGCTTACTTCTCATCAGCGTCGACCGCAGCACAGATCCTCATCATGTTCTTGGCATTCTCCTTCAGTAGATCCGCGCCCTTCTGTAGTCTCTCCCGATCTTCGCCCTTCAGCAAACCTGCCCAGTATCGTAGATGAACACAAGCTGTAAAAATAACCTCAAAAGGAGATGCAGGCTTTTTGAACTCAAAAGTCGCCTGATTTCAGCAGTTTCAAATTGCCCAGCAGATCGCTGCTAGCCCCATCGTAAAAAACGTTCTCCTTCAGGGAGGAAAGCATAACACCATGAATAGAATTGGCATAGGTTGTTGGGACATAAATCAGTCCCAAGCATAGAGCCTACTGTCCACCAAGTGATCCTAGCCACCGGGCAAAGGAAAAAGAGATGTAGATAAGTTTCTCTGCTACTGCAGAAAGAGCAACAAGGATTACCCGACCAGTTTCTAGGTTTCATCACATCCCTGGTTAAAACAACATCTTGGAAGAGCTGCCAAAGAAAAATCTGGATCTTAAGAGGCAGATTAGCCCTCCAGATCCAATCATAGCCACATCCCACAATGTTTCTTTCTAGGTAAGAGTACATTGCCTTAGTAGTATATTTCTTCTTTGGAACAAAGGCCCATTCAACTTTATCCCCACCAGCTGTTGGTTTTGCCTGCCCAACCACGTTATGCACCGCATCAAGCTGAAGGGCAAGGTCCCCAACAATCCTACGCCTGAAGATCAAAGTTTTGTCTCTAGCACAGAATTAAGCAACAATGTCATCATGATAATTTGAGATACTAAATAGGTCAGGGAAGGTTACGCATAGGGGTGGATTTTCTCCAATGGGATCATGCCAGACTCTGGCAATGTTTCCCGAGTTAACAACTATTTCTCTCCTAGCCATGTAGTGCTGTTTAACCTTGAGCATGGCTTTCCAAACAGGGGAATCATTGAATTTCCCGCTAACAGTGGCAATTGAACATTTTTTCAGATATTTTGCTGTCACCACATCCTGCCACAGTCCATGTCCCGTCTCCAGTTTCCACCACCACTTAGCAAGCAGTGAAACATTCTGCCTGTGTAAATTTTAACTCCCATGCCCCCTTTTCTCTTCGACCGACAGACCCGCGCCCACTTAACTAAGTGGTAACTTTTTTTGGCCTCTACCACCGCACCAAAAAAATTGGCGACGATATTTATCAAGCCTCTCAATAAAGGTTTTGGATAGGAGGAACATCGACATATAATAGTATGCGATACTTGATAGAGAGGAGTTCAAAAGGGTGAGCATACCCCCTGATGAAGCAGAATCACCTATGCAAGAATCACATCTTTGGAGATATCGTATAGCAACAAATTCCCAATCAATATTCCTAAGAGATGAATAGCTAACAGGGACCTCAAGATATTTCATAGGAAAATGGCCAATCTGGCAGCCAAACAGCTCAGCATACTTTTGAAGGATGGAACCATCCCCTCCAATACATAAAACCTCACTCTTCAAAAAATTAATTTTGAGGCCAGACATGAGTTCAAATACATATAATAGGATCTTAAGATTTTTAGCTTTATCAAAGTCATCTTCTATGCACAGAACAGTATCATCTGCATACTGCAGGATCGCAACCCCATTCGGAATCAGGTCAGCTGCTAGACCTGTGATCAAGTTGTTTTTCTGTGCATTCATAACCATCTTGGTTAGACACTCAGCAACTAGGTTAAACAGAAAAGGTGACATGGGATCCCCTTGGCGGACCCCTTTGTGGCTTTGGAAGTAGGCACCAGTGGTATTGTTAATCTTAACACTAACCGTGCCCCTATGGAAGATTTTCTCAACCCACCTACACCATTTGGGATTGAACCCATGATAGTTTATGGCACTCCAACAGGAAGTCCCAGTTCACTTTATCGTAGGCCTTTTCGAAGTCGATCTTCAACACACTCCTCGTTTTCTCTTGACATGAGTATGATGCAGAATTTCATGCAACGTAAGTACTCCGTCCATAATGTTGCGCTTCTTAATGAAAGCATTTTGGTGCCGACTGATAAGTTTGTCAGCAAAGATCGCAACCCTGTTATCCAACACCTTGGTAATAAGTTTGTACGGACATCTTAGGAGACAGATGGGGCGGAATTCCTGGATTCTTTTCGCACCATCAAGCTTGGGTATAAGGGTGATTATACCATAATTAAGCCTCTCCACATCTAAGGTACCCTCATGGAATGCCTAAAAGAGATTCATAATCTCAGGTTTGACAATGTCCCAACAGCAGCGGTAGAATTCTGTTGGAATGTTGTCAGGTCCGGGGGCCCGGTTATTATCCATAGAAAACAACACATTTTTCACTTCAGCTTCGCTAAAAGGCCTAATTAAAAAGTCATTATCTTCGGCTGACAACTTCTCCTCAGGGGACCAAGTGTCAGGATCTAGATGGAAAATATTACCCGAAGCTGGGCCAAAGAGGTTTTTATAAAAGGATGTAGCATGCTGAAGAAGATTATCAGTGCCTTCGATAGTGTTCTCCCCATCAGAGAAAGAATGGATGGTATTTTCCCTCTTATTTCCATTGGCAATCCTACGGAAATAGGCGGTATTCTGGTCCCCTTTCAGCAGCCATGTCTGATGGGATTTATGTAACCAGAATATTTCTTCATTGGTTTGGATCTCTTGGAGTTCTCCACGCTGACTGGCTCTCCTGTCCAAAAGCTCAGGACTAAGAGGGCCATTTTCTTCCACTTTCTCAATGTCCGCTAGCTCTGCTTTAATATCAACCTTCCTTTTTTTCTCATGACCAAATTTATTGGACACCCACCCTTTGAAAAAGTTCTTAAAGCGCTTAAGTTTGATGTTAAGAACATCTATTGGGTCAGAGGATTTATCAGGGTTTTCCCAGATTTTCTCAACCAGAGGGATAAAGTCCTCATTGGACATCCAGCTCATCTCGAATCTGAATTCCCTAGATCTGGGGGCTCGGGGGCCGCCACAGTTCGTAGACATAAGAAGAGGGCTGTGGTCGGAAACATCCCTGACCAGTTTCCGGACTGTGACAAGTGGGAACAAGCGTTCCTAGTCGCTACTCATAAGGACCCTATCTAGCTTTTCTAAAGTAGGGTGCGGATGGTTGTTGGACCAGGTGTACAATCCCCCTCAATGTGAATTTCTCTAAGGCACATCGCATTGATCACAGAATTAAACTTGTCCACGAAATGGAAAGATTGTATCTTCTTGTTCTTCTATCCACTATGTCTCAGGATGTTAAAGTCGCCGCCGACAATAAAAGGGACCGAGAGATGGCTACAAAAGTTAGCCAACTCCAAAAGGAACTCATCTTTGTGTTCATCGTGCGCAGCACCATAAACATTCAAAATGGCCCACACATTTTGTGTTTTCACCTCGCGGACAGTGACTTGAAGGATGAACTTGCTATCCATCCAAGACAGTATCTCTAAATTCTCCTTCCTCACCCCACAAATAAGACCTCCTGCTTTCCCAATAGAGGGAATCCAATTCCACTCATAAAGATTGTATCGATCAATTTTCCTAAGGAAGCTAGGAGAAAAGTTTTTCTTCATGGTTTCTTGGACACACAAAAAATCAAGGGAATGATCTTTGATAAGATCAGAGAAGCAGGTAGTCATTCCTCTCTTACCTCCCCCCCTACAATTCCAAAAAAGGCCATTCATGATAAAGGGTTTTTCTTCCTTCTCCCCCTGGCCACTCTGCTAGGAGGCTCAGCAGCATTACCAGATTTAGTAGCGGGCTCCGCTACTTTTTTTTGGCTTCTAGTGATTGATACGTCCATTTTGCATCATGATTTCCTATTGTTATTTACTTTGTTTTATTGAATAATAATGCTTTGGGGAGTGATTCTAATGCCATTTCTCTCATAATATGCAAGGTTAACACAAAGAGGGAGAATACCGGCAGCTGGAATTCTGGACCCAAGAAAAGCACGTCCGAAATACCTATTCTGCACAACTCCAATGAAGCTGAAACTTTACGGAGATTATTTTTGGAATTAATAAAAAATACTGGAGCAAGAATCTACCGGAGGGGGGCCACCTGGTGAGGAGCACCCACCAGGGCGCGCCAGGCACCCCCTGGCGCGGCCTGGTGGGTGGTGCTCACCCAGGCCCACCTCCGGAGCCCATCTTCTGGTATATATTTCCAAAAAACCTAAAAACACCGAGAGGAGGACTTTTGGGACGAAGCACCGCCGCCTCGAGGCGGAACTTGGGCAGGAGCACTTTTGCCCTCCGGCGGAGCGATTCCGCCGGGGGAACTTCCCTCCCGGAGGGGGAAATCGAAGTTATCGTCATCACCAACACCCCTCTCATCTTTGGGAGGCCAATCTTCATCAACATCTTCAACAACACCATCTCCTCTCAAACCCTAGTTCATCTCTTGTGTTCAATCTTTGTACCGGAACCTCAGATTGGTACCTGTGCGTGACTAGTAGTGTTGATTACCTTGCGTAGTTGATTACTATATGGTTTATTTGGTGGAAGATTATATGTTCAGATCCATTATGCTATTCATTACTCCTCTGATCTTGAGCATGATTATTATTTGTGAGTAGTTACCTTTGTTCTTGAGGCCACGGGAGAAGTCAAGTTGCGAGTAATCATGTGAATTTGATATGTGTTCGATATTTTGATGATATGTACACTAGTAGAAAACAGGGCTTTCGTCCCAGCTCGATCTACACATTAGTCCCGGTTGCATTACGAACCCGGACTAATGTGAGCATTAGTCCCAGTTCAAGCGGCTAGGGCGCTAGTCGGGCATCAGTCCCGGTTCAAATGGGACCTTTAGTCCCGGTTGGAGACACCAACCGGGACTAAAGGGGCCGATACCCTTTAGTCCCGGTTGGTGTCTCCAACCGGGACTAAAGGTGAACCGGGACTAAAGGGGTTGAGGCTTTAGTCCCGGTTGGTGTCTCCAACCGGGACTAAAGGTTAAGGTTACCTTTAGTCCCGGTTGGAGACACCAACCGGGACTAAAGGGGTTCTGAAAGTTTTTTTTCTTCTGTTTTTACATTTGTTTTCTGTTTTTAGTTTCTGTTTTAAATTGCTTATATCTTTTAGGATATTTGATTTTTTTTGAGTGATTCTTTTTGCGTTAGATTCAAAATTTTGTCTAGTTTCTGTTTGTGCCATTAGTTTTCAAATTTTAATGGTTTAAATTTGAATTTGTTCAAATTTGCTTCAAACCTTAGATTGTGAATAACTTGAGTTTACAAATAGTTTTTAATTTAATTCTTTTTTCTCCTAGTCACGTGTTAGATTGTTGTCACAGTAAGATTTATTTGGTTATTTTTAGAATAATTTAAATTTGGATTTTAATTAAAACAATATTGTTTTGCTTATATAGTTGTTTTAGTCATTTAATTGTTGTTTTTTATTATTTTTAGTTAGTTCTTTCTGTAGATTTTAACATGTGGTAGTATGGTGCATATTGAATGCACAAAAAGTCTGGAGTTGAAATAAGTTAAAAAAAATGAAATGCCTTTTTAACAGACGAATTTTCGTCCGAAACCTTGATACTTCCAAGGAGATGGTCCAGTTTGTACACGAAGTGCATCCAGTTTTTGCCGTAACCCTCTCAACTTTGTAGCACATTCTATGTGGGTGAAATGATGATACCATGCCAAGTTTCAACCTTTTCAGAGTTCATTTGTAGGGCTTTTCAATTTCAGGGTCATTTAGCTAAAAAAAATCATTAAATGCATGAAAAATAGCAAATGAAGTTAGAAAGGGTTGAAATTTGAGGATGTGGCTTTGAATGGTGCATATTGAATGCACAAAAAGTCTGGAGTTGAAATAAGTTTAAAAAAATGAAATGCCTTTGTAACAGACGAGTTTTCGTCCGAAACCTTGATACTTCGAAGGAGATGGTCTAGTTTGTACACGAAGTGCATCCAGTTTTTGCCGTAACCCTCTCAACTTTGTAGCACATGCTATGTGGGTGAAATGATGATACCATGCCAAGTTTCAACCTTTTCAGAGTTCATTTGTAGGGCTTTTCAATTTCAGGGTCATTTAGCTCAAAAAAATCATTAAATGCATGAAAAATAGCAAATGAAGTTAGAAAGGGTTGACTCTGGCTTGGTTAACCTTAGTTGTGACTCTGGCTGGGACGGTGCTAGCAGATGTAGTCGACGGTATGATTGGATGGACACCAACCCGGACTAAAGGGGTTCTGAAATTTTCAAACTCTAACCGCCCCCCCTCGGTGGACCGCCTTTTTTAGTTTTGTAGAAAATAAACAAAAATGATAAAATCTTCAAAAAATAAAATCCTTTGAGATGTAGTTAGGTTTTAGTGTCTAGTTGATATAGAAATTTTGAAATATGAATTTTGACCGTTTTTGCAAAAAAACGGAAAAAAAATGTAAAACGGCCATAACTTTTGCATACGACGTCGAAAAAAAAGTTTAATATATCAAAAAAAAAACTACAGAAAAATTGGGACTCGATTTCACCCGGGTTTACCTGGTGAAGTTTTCTCAGATTCTCAAAATTCCAAATGTAAAAAAAGTTATTTCAAAAAGAAGATTTTTTCCTACAAAATCAAAAAAAATAATGTTAGTAATTTTAAAAATTAATTTGATTTAAAAATAAATAAATGATGTCATATTTGGATTCCTCACATTTTTCTGATAATAATGGATATATTATTTGTCGAATTTCGATTTACAGATTTAAAGATATTAATTATGCCATATTAAATGAATAAATGGCAAAAAAATGAATACAATATTATTATTACTTATTTTATTTTCATTGAAATTCAATATTATTATTACTTATTTTGTTTATTTTAATAATTGTTTGGAATTCAAAAAATTAAATCATGTGACATCAAGACCTAAGGGTTAATAGGATTGATAGCTTACTATTGTCAGGAAAACAACAAGTGCAGACTTTGAAACTAGGGGCGATAGAACCAGGAAGTTAAGCGTGCTGGGGCTGGAGCAGTGAGAGGATGGGTGACCGGCCGAGAAGTTAGACGATTTGGAATGAGCGCTCCACGCTGGAACAGTGAGGACCGGTGATTAGAGATTAAATTGTCAAATAATTCAAAGATTTGAAAATCGGAATAAAACTTAAAAACAAATCAAAAAAATTTAAAAAAAATTCAAAAAAAAATTAATTTTTTCTTCTTCTAAAAATTCCACCAACCGGGACTAAAGGTGGAGCCTTTAGTCCCGGTTGGTAACACCAACCGGGACTAAAGGTCCTCCCTCCCCCGCCCCAGACAGCGCCACGTGGAGCCCCTTTGGTCCCGGTTCGTAAGAAAACTGGGACTAAAGGTTTTGGGCATTAGTCCCGATCGGTTTGTCCCGGTTCCAGAACCGGGACTAAAGGCCCTCTGGAACCGGGACTAGTGCCCTGTTTTCTACTAGTGGTATGTTGTGATTCCCTTAGTGGTGTCATGTGAACGTTGACTACATGACACTTCACCATTCATGGGCCTAAGGGAATGCATTGTGGAGTAGTTATTAGATGATGGGTTGCTAGAGTGACAGAAGCTTAAACCCTAGTTTATGCACTACTTCGTAAGGGGCTGATTTGGGTCTACATGTTTAATGCTATGGTTAGACTTTGTCTTAATAATTTTCTCGTAGTTGCGGATGCTTGCGAGGGGGTTAATCATAAGTAGGTTGTTTGTTCAAGTAAGAACAGCACCTTAGCACCGGTCCACCCACATATCAAATTATCAAAGTAGCGAACACGAATCAAACCAACATGATAAAAGTGACTAGACGAAATTCCCGTGTACCCTCAAGAACACTTTGCCTATTACTAGTGATTGTTCTGGCTTGTCCTTTGCCTCAAAAGGATTGGGCTACCTTGCTGCACCTTGTTTACCGTTACCGTTACTTGCTCGTTACAAATTACCTTGCTATCAAACTATCTGTTACCTACAATTTCAGTGCTTGCAAAGATTACCTTGCTGAAAACCGCTTGTCATTTCCTTCTGCTCCTCGTTGGGTTCGACACACTTACTTATCGAAAGGACTATGATTGAGCCCCTATACTTGTGGGTCATCAATACTCTTTTCTAGCGCTGTTGCCGGGGAGTGAAGCGCTCTTGGTAACTGGAAATCGGTAAGGAAAAACTTATACTACGTGCTGAAATTTATTGCTACTTGCTGTTATGGAGAACAATCCTTTGAGGGGTTTTTTCGGGGTATCTTCACCTCGAACGGAACCACAATTAGTTACCCCTCAACCTACAACACCTACTGAAAATGTTGCTTATGAAATTCCTTCGGGTATGCTAGAACACTTGCTTGCTAAACCTTATGCAGGAGATGGAACTGAACATCCTGATATGCATCTCTTATATGTGAACGAAATATGTGGATTATTTAAGCTTGCAGGTTTACCCGGAGATGAAGTTAAGAAGAAGGTTTTCCCTTTATCTTTGGAGGGAAAAGCATTCACATGGTATAGGCTATGTGATGATCTTGGATCGTGGAACTGGAATCGTTTGCAATTGGAATTCCATCAAAAGTTTTATCCTATGCATCTAGTTCATCGTGATCGGAATTATATATATAATTTTTGGCCTCGTGAAGGAGAAAGTATCGCTCTAGCTTGGGGGAGGCTTAAGTCAATGTTATATTCATGCCCCAATCATGACATTCCGAGGGAAGTTATCATTCAGAATTTTTATGCTCGTCTTTCTCATAATGATCAATCCATGCTCGATACTTCTTGTGCTGGTTCTTATATGAAGAAGACTATTGATTTTAAGTGGGATCTCTTGGAAAGAATTAAACTTAACTCTGAAGATTGGGAACTCGACGAAGGTAATGAGTCAGGTATAAAGCTTGAATTTGATTGTGTTAAATCTTTTATGAATACCGATACTTTTCACAAGTTTAGCACTAAATATGAACTTGACTTTGAGATAGTACACTAGTAGAAAACAGGGCTTTGAAACGGGCCAGAATATTGCATTAGTCCCGGTCATGTTACGAACGGGGACTAATGGGTGCATCAGTCCCGTTCGTGAGGCCAGGGCGCCGGCCGGGCCTCGGCGGGAACCAGTCCCGGTTCGTATGACCCCTTTAGTCTCGGTTCCAGACACGAACCGGGACTAAAGGGCCTCGCTCCTGGCCGAGCCCCTTTAGTCCCGGTTGGTGGCTGGAACCGGGACTAAAGAGGCACCTTAGTCCCGGTGCTAGCCACCAACCGGGACTTATACAACGCCTATATAAATGCTCGCCCCTGCCCGCTCACTCCTCTGTTTTTTGGCCGGCCGGCGTTTGGGAGGTGTGTTGCTCTCTGTTCTCACCTCCTATGCACATGAGGTGTTCGATGAAATGCCGGAGCCACACTTAAGTTTTCTCCTCTCCAAGCTCGACCTCGAAGCTACATTTTCCCTAAGATTTGTTTAGGTTTGGCGGTGCACCAACTACACAAGTGTTCTAAAAGGTTAACGACTTCATCGTTTTAGTGGAGGAGTGTATGCGGGAGTTCTTTTGATTTAGACGCACAATTAGAGCTCAAATTAACTTCTTAGAATCTGCACATGTGTAGGGTGCCGTCCCCGTCCCCGTCTGCACCGCCGTCGATCGCCCGCGCCGATCTCGTCGTCGTCACCACCGTGGTGAGCCTCTTGTTCTTATCTTCTTTCTAGAAGAAAAAAAATTCTTACTTGTATGATTTAGATAGATACTTGTACAATTTTCTTACTTTTATTATTGTTTCTTATTATATAGTGCCATGGTTTTGGTATCCGCCCCCGTCGGCCCTCGTCCTGTCTATGATTCGGATGTGGTATATTATCTTTGATAACTATTTGTTTCATTTAGTGTTTATGACAATTATGCCGACCAACGTGACATAGATGTTTTTATCTAGGAGGTATGTGAACTGGAAATTCGAACCGACCCTCTTGTCGAGAGGTTAAATTTAGTTGAAAAATAAAACAATTACTTGAAGAAAAAATTAAAAAGAATTAAGGAGGAGAAGATGGAATTGGAGTTGCATGTTGCCGATGTCGTCAAAGATCACAAGATCAAGATGGATGCAATGCGCTTGAAGATTAGAAAGATTAGAAAATATGCCATTCATACTGAGGCTTGGTATCATTATGCCATTGGATCAATTGGTACCTTAGTTGTGGTTATGATCGTATTTGTTGTTGCATTTAAATGATTTACATAGTTTCAATGTATGTTTTAATTAGATGCTCTAGAGAGCTATATGTTGTTCAATGAGAACTATGTATGAACTTTATGTATTTATTTTGGTCACTATTGTACTTTGGTTTTAATGTGATGATGAACTTCTATTAATTTGGTCACTTCTCTATTCATGATGTTTTGTAATGGTTTTTGATACCCTTAATTATATAATGCATGCAGATGAACCGGCAATGGATGTACGGTGACCGACGCACCTTCGAGTACATTAAGGGCTTGCATAATTTTCTCGAAGTGGCTGAGGCAACCAAGCAGAATGGTTTTATGTATTGTCCATGTACTATCTGTGGGAATATGAAGGATTACTCTAACTCAAAAACCCTACACGTCCACCTGCTTGAGAAGGGTTTCATGCCACACTATAATGTTTGGACCAAGCACGGAGAAAGAGGGGTTATGATGGAAGACAACGAAGAAGAAGAGGATGATGACAACTATCCGCCCCGTGAATACGGTGATGCTGCAATGGGGGAAGCTAAAGATTAAGAGGAAGAACCAGACGATGTGCCCGATGATGATCTTCGCCGGGTCATTGTTGATGCAAAGAGACAATGCCAAAGTGAATGGGAGAAGTTGAAGTTCGATCGCATGTTAGAGGATCACAAAAAAGGGTTGTACCCAAATTGCGAAGATGACAACACAAAGCTCGGTACCACACTGGAATTGCTGCAATGGAAGGCAGAGAATGGTGTATCTGACAAGGCATTTGAAAAGGTGCTGAAAATAATGAAGAATAAGCTTCCAAAGGACAACGAATTGCCCGACAGTACATACGAAGCAAAGAAGGTTGTCTGGCCTCTAGAATTGGAGGTGCAGAAGATACATGCATGCCCTAATGACTGCATCCTCTACCGCGGTGCGTACGAGGATTTTAACGCATGCCCGGTATGCCGTGCATTGCGGTATAAGATCAGACGAGATGACCCTGGTGATGTTGAGGGCCAACGCACCGGGAAGAGGGTTCCTGCGAAGGTGATGTGGTATGCTCCTATAATACCACGGTTGAAATGTTTGTTCAGAAACAAAGAGCATGCCAAGTTGATGCGATGGCACAAGGAAGACCGTAAGAAAGACAGGAAGTTGAGAGCACCCGGTGATGGTTCGCAGTGGAGAAAGATCGAGAGAAAGTGGGGGGACTTTACAGATGACCCAAGGAATGTATGGTTTGGTTTAAGTGCAGATGGCGTTAATGCTTTTGGGGAGCAGAGTAGCAAGCATAGCACATGGCCTGTGACTCTATGTATGTATAACCTTCCTCCTTGGTTGTGCATGAAGCGGAAGTTCATTATGATGCCAGTGCTCATCCAAGGCCCTAAGCAACCCGGCAATGACATTGATGTGTACCTAAGGCCATTAGTTGATGAACTTTTACAACTGTGGAATGGAAAAGGTGTACGTGTGTGGGATGAGAACGAACAGGAGGAATTTGACCTACGAGCGTTGCTGTTTGTAACCATCAATGATTGGCCTGCTCTCAGTAACCTTTCAGGACAGACAAACAAGGGATACCACGCATGCACGCACTGTTTAGATGACACCGATAGTATATATTTGGACAAATGCAGGAAGAATGTGTACCTGGGGCATCGTCGATTTCTTCCGACCAACCATCAATGTCGAAAGAAAGGAAAGCATTTCAAAGGTGAGGCAGATCACCGGAAGAAGCCCGCCCTCCGTACTGGTGATCACATACTTGATATGTTCAATGATTTACATGTAATCTTTGGAAAGGGTCCTGGCGGACTATCTGTTCCGAATGACGCTGAGGGACGCGCACCCATGTGGAAGAAGAAATCTATATTTTAGGACCTACCCTATTGGAAAGACCTAGAGGTCCGCTCTGCAATCGACGTGATGCACGTGACGAAGAATCTTTGCGTGAACCTGCTAGGCTTCTTGGGAGTGTATGGGAAGACAAAAGGTACACCGGAGGCACGGGAGGACCAGCAACGTGTGCACGAAAAAGATGGCATGCATCCAAAGCAGTATGAAGGTCCTGCCAGCTACGCTCTTACCAAAGAAGAGAAGAAAATCTGCTTTGAATGCCTGCTCAGTATGAAGGTCCCGTCTGGCTTCTCGTCGAATATAAAGGTAATAATAAATATGGCAGAGAAAAAGTTCCAGAACCTAAAGTCTCATGACTGCCACGTGATTATGACGCAACTGCTTCCGGTTGCATTGAGGGGGCTTCTACCGGAAAACGTTCGATTAGCCATTGTGAAGCTATGTGCATTACTCAATGCAATCTCTCAGAAGGTAATCGATCCAGAAATCCTACCAAGGTTAAAGAGTGATTTGCTGCAATGTCTTGTCAGTTTCGAGCTGGTGTTCCCACCATCCTTCTTCAATATGATGACGCACGTCCTAGTTCATCTAGTCGACGAGATTGGCATTCTGGGCCCTGTATTTCTACACAACATGTTCCCCTTTGAGAGGTTCATGGCAGTCTTAAAGAAATATGTTCATAACCGTGCTAGGCTAGAAGGAAGCATCTCCATGGGCCATCAAACAGAGGAAAGCATTGGGTTTTGTGTTGACTTTATTCCTGACCTTAAGCCGATTGGTCTCCCTCAATCGCGGTATGAGGGGAGACTGACTGGAAAAGGTACGCTAGGAGAGAATTCAATAATATGTAGGGACGGGCATTCTTGGTCTCAAGCACACTACACTGTTCTACAGAATTCTACCTTGGTGACCCCGTATGTCAATGAACACAAGAATATTCTGCGCTCCAAACACCCGGAGTAGTGTGATGACTGTATTACATGTGAACACATCAGGACTTTCAGCAGTTGGTTGCAAACACATCTCATGGGTAACACCACTGTTGCAGATGAGCTGTACTCGTTGGCCAGGGGACCATCTTCGACTATATTGACTTACAAAGGGTACGAGATAAATGGGAATACATTTTACACGATCGCCCAAGATCAAAAGAGCACCAACCAAAACAGTGGTGTCCGCTTTGATGCAGCAACCAACAGGGGAAATCACACATATTATGGTTACATAGTGGACATATGGGAACTTGACTATGGACATGATTTTAAGGTCCCTTTGTTTCGGTGCAAATGGGTCAATCTGTCCGGAGGCGAGGTACAGGTAGACCCGCAGTACGGAATGACAACAGTGGATCTGAGCAATCTTGGGTACACAGACGAACAATTCGTCCTAGCCAATGATGTGGCGCAGGTTTTCTATGTGAAGGACATGTCTACCAAACCGAGAAAAAGAAAAGATAAGGAAGCGAATACATAATACGATGAGCCAAAGCGCCACATAGTTCTTCAGGGAAAAGAGACATCGTGGGAGTGGAGGGCAAGACAGACATGTCTGAAGATTATGAAAAGTTTCATGAAATTCCTCCCTTCAAAGTGAAGGCTGACCCAAGCACCCTGTTAAACAATGAAGATTATCCATGGTTACGGCGCAATAAGCAAGGGACACACGCGAAGAAAAAGTGAAGACTTTCTCTCCACAACTATTCTGATGATGGCTTTGATCTAGAATATCACTGCAGTTACATGTCAAGAAATGAAATGCCTTTTGTAACTGATGAGTTTTCGTCTGAAACCCTGATACTTCGAAAGAGATTGTTCATTTTGTACACGAAGTGCATCTAGTTTTTTCCGTAACCCTCTCAACTTTTTAGCACATTCTATGTGGGTGAAATGATGATACCATGCCAACTTTTAACCATTTCAGAGTTCATTTGCAGTGCTTTTCAATTCAGGGTCATCTTAGCTCAAAATAAATCATGAAATGAATGAAAAATAGCAAATGAAGTCAGAAAAGGTTTGAAAAGTGATGATGTGGCTTTGAATGGTGCATATTGAATGCATAAAAAGTCTTGAGTTCAAATATGTTTAAAAAATTGAAATCCTTTTGTAACAGATGAGTTTTCGTATGAAACCCTGACACTTCGAAAGAGATTGTTCATTTTGTACACGAAGTGCATCCAGTTTTTGCCGTAACCCTCTCAACTTTTTAGCACATGCTATGTGGGTGAAATGATGATACCATGCCAACTTTCAACCATTTCAGAGTTCATTTGCAGTGCTTTTCAATTCAGGGTCATCTTAGCTCATAATAAATCATGAAATGCATGAAAAATAGCAAATGAAGTCAGAAAAGGTTTGAAAAATGATGATGTGGCTTTGAATGGTGCATATTGAATACATAAAAAGTCTTGAGTTCAAATATGTTTAAAAAATTGAAATCCTTTTGTAAGAGATGAGTTTTCGTCTGAAACCCTGATACTTCGAAAGAGATTGTTCATTTTGTACACGAAGTGCATCCAGTTTTTGCTGTAACCCTCTCATCTTTTTACCACATGCTATGTGGGTGAAATGATGATACCATGCCAACTTTCAACCATTTCAGAGTTCGTTTGCAGTGCTTTTCAATTCAGGGTCATCTTAGCTCAAAATAAATCATGAAATGCATGAAAAATAGCAAATGAAGTCAAAAAAGGTTTGAAAAGTGATGATGTGGCTTTGAATGGTGCATATTGAATGCATAAAAAGTCCTGAGTTCAAATATGTTTAAAAAATTGAAATCCTTTTGTAACAGATGAGTTTTCGTCTGAAACCCCGACACTTCGAAAGAGATTGTTCATTTTGTACACGAAGTGCATCCAGTTTTTGCCGTAACCCTCTCAACTTTTTAGCACATGCTATGTGGGTGAAATGATGATACCATGCCAACTTGCAACCATTTCAGAGTTCATTTGCAGTGCTTTTCAATTCAGGGTCATTTTTGCTCAAAATAAATCATTAAATGCATGAAAAATAGTAAATGAAGTGAGAAAAGGGTTGAAAAGTGATGATGTGGCTTTGAATGATGCATATTGAATGCAGAAAAAGTCTTGAGTTAAAATATGTTTAAAAAATCGAAATCCCTTTGTAATAGACGTGTTTTCGTCCGATCAAAGTTATTTAACTTAATATTATATAAAATTTATGCAACTAAAATTATCAAAGTTATTTTTGTTAAAAACTTTAATAGCAAAAAGAATATTCATAAAGTATTTTTTGTTAAGAACTTTTAATATGC
Organism: Elymus sibiricus; assembly: GCA_039707655.1. Classification (NCBI taxonomy): domain Eukaryota; kingdom Viridiplantae; phylum Streptophyta; class Magnoliopsida; order Poales; family Poaceae; genus Elymus; species Elymus sibiricus. The sequence goes on from CM077671.1 coordinate 493,524,902, forward strand.
AAAAAAATAACATAAAAAATAGCAAAAGTGAACATAGATGCGCTTATAGGGAAAATCTGACCTGAAATCAAAGTGCATATAAGGGCATCTATTTTCACTTTGAGAGGAACTCAACAAGGCAGAGAGGGGCGGGCTTATAAACCGGTGCGAGCGCCTCTCGCTTGGCGAGGTGGGCCTAAACTCCCACCACAGCCAGGACCAACCCTTTAATCCCGGTTGGTGGCTCCAACCGGGACCAATTCCAACCTTTCGTCCCGGTTGGTGCCACCAACCGGGACTAATGCCACCCTTTAGTCCCGGTTGGAGTCACCAACCAGGACCAAAGGTCTCTACTTCCCGCCCTGTGGGCTGTTGAAATTGACCTTTAGTCCCGGTTGGTGGCTCCAACCGGGACGAAAGGGTGGCATTGGTCCCGGTTGGAGCCACCAACCAGGACTAAAGTTCTCTTTATATAAGCGGGAGTTGGGAAAATTTCCAATCCCATCTGCAGTTTCTTCTCTCCCCCGATGGCGCCGACGAGCACCTCGACGCCGCCAGGCTACCGGATTTTGCCGTCCCCCGCTCCCCTGCCCTGACGTCGCCGTCGCCGTCGCCGTCGCCGCGCCCTGCCCCGCCGCCTTTGCCCTTGGCACCGTCGGCCTTCTCCGGTCAATTCGCAGCAACGAGGACCTCCCCGGCCGCGCCGTCGACGCCTTCGCAGCCGCGGTGAGGCCCCGGTTCTTTTACCCCTAGCCCCGTCGCCGATCTCCTCTCCTAACCCCGCTAGCCGCCTTGCCCGTGAGCTCCTCGCCGCCGGTCGTCTCGCCGCCGTGGCTAGAGCTCCCGTGACCCCCTTTAGATGCGGCCGAGCACGGGCTATGCCCTAGTAGCCTCAGGCGCCGCTCCTGTGGTACCTAGCGTGGGCACCGCCGCGTCTAGAGGTCGCCGGCGATGAGCATCGCCGCCTGTGTCACCTGCAGGTGGGCCCCGACCGTCAGGTGATTAGCTTAATGCTAATCACCCTGTTAATTAACCCCTGGGTCACTGACATATGGGCCCGACCCTGTTAATTTGATAGTTAGGTTAATTTTAAAACCCCTGGGTCACTGACATATGGGCCTGATCACTAATACATCACTGCCGCTCGCCCCCGCCCACCGCGTGCAGCACCGCCACCGGCCCCGCCTCCGCCCACCGCAGCACCGCCGCTGGCCCCGCGCGCGTCTCCGGCGAGCCCGCAGGGCCGCCCGCGCCCGACGATTTTAGTTGATTTAGTTGATTTAGTTCATTTAGTTGTTTAGTTAATTTATTTAATTTTAGTTGTTTTAGTTGATTTAGTTAATTTAGTTGTTTAGTTAATTTAGTTGTTTTAGTTGTTTTTATTGTTTAGTTGTTTTTAGTTGTTTTTATTGTTTAGATGTTTAGTTCTTTTATCGTCGGTCGTCGGTGACGCAATATCGAGGAGTCCCCGACGATCGTCGGTGAGGGAGAGTACCCCTCGACGATCGTCGGTGAGGGAGAGTCCCCGACGATCGTCGGTGAGGGAGAGTACCCCCCGACGATCGTCGGTGAGGGAGAGTCCCCGACGATATCGAGGAGTGCCCGACGATCGTCGGTGACGCGATATGATGTTTAATTAGATGTTTAAATGTTTAGCTGCATAGCGTAGCCGTTGAGTCGACGATGCCCGGCCCGCATTCTCGTCGTTGACTCGGCGCCGGCGACCACCTGCTTGAGAGGCGCCATGTCCGAGACTGGGCTCCCCCGGGCTGGCACTGGGAGGTGCTGCCTTCCGGGGCTCCCATCTTGGTGAGGAATCAGGGTCCCGTCGTCGACCCGGAGGTTCTTTGGTGGCGGTCGCGTGGACCACTGTCGGTGCAGAGGGAGCCGGCCCCCGCGGAGGTGGTACGTCGTCGTGTCAGGGAGGAGGACGAGCACGTCCGACGCTACATGGCTGCGTTGGACGCCAGGTTCTCCAATACCTGGCAGGTTCTTCAGGGATCTCACCCGAGCTATGATCCTGTCATAATTCCTTCTCTTTGGGTGTCCACCGCCTGCGCCGCGAGACGTCAACTATATCTGTATTAGTGATATTGTATAATAATATTCGAGATGTATTAATGATAATATTCGATGATGTATTAGCGATACTATTCGATGATGTATTAGTGATATTATATGATCGTATTGTTGCATTGCCTTGTATTGATTTGCATATCTCATGTTTGTATATTGCCATGTTGTAATATTTGCAGAAACTATGGATCACAGAGACTTAGAAAAAGAACAGTTGTTGGGGGATATAATCCGAGCCGGAGGTGATCCCTTGTCGTATCTCAATGACACCGATGGTCAGGAAGGAGAGGATGACGGCTCCGGTGATCCAACAATGGAGGAGGAAGGAGATCATGACGGCTCCGGTGACCGAATGGCGGAGGAAGGAGATCATGATCACGGCTCCGGTGACCGAACGGAGGAGGGAGCCTCAACTGTTGCAAAGTCCGACGAGGTAAGGAGACGAGGCCCGAAGAAAAGGTTGCACCAGGATGAAAGGTTCACGATCACAGAAGTCGCGAAAGATGGCCAACCGATTGCTCCAAAGCGGACCAAGGACGCATTTGAACATCAGTGTGGAGTTGTTGTTAGGGACTATGTCTCGATCAACACCCAGCAATGGAATAAGAATAATAAGGACCCTGAAGTTTCTTATGTCCATGATAGACTGAAAGATGATCTTTGGACCGAGCTGATGACAAATTTTAGCCTACCGCAAGAGGAGGATCCGAATAACCCAGTTATAGAGCAAAAGGTCAAGGCGTTTGCTCTTAAGAAGATGGCAGAACTATTCAGGAACTGGAAGAAAGAGTTGAACACAAAGTTTGTCGAGAAAGAGGAGACTCCGAAATTCATCGGTCGATATGAGAAGATAAGATATCAATGGCCCGAATTTGTGGCCTACAAGAAATCGGAGAAGGGTAAGAAATGGTCACTGACAAGCAAGAAAAATGCTGCAAAGAAGAAGTATCACCATCACACGGGGTCAGGTGGCTACTACAAAGCCCGGCAGTTGTGGGACAAAGCTGAGCAAGACCTGCTTGCTAAGAATGTCCAACCAGTGACATTGCACTGGCCAGATCGTTCAAGGACTTGGTTCTTCGGGGTTGGGGGAAGTTTGGACCCAGAAACAGGGGAGTGTGTTTGGATGGACGAGCAACTTGCAATACCCTTCCGGAAGCTTCAGGCATCAATCAAGGCAGCGCATGAAGGGACGTTCATTCCCGACAGAGAGAAGGACGAGCTGACAGAGGCCCTCGGGAATCCTGAATACCCTGGACGAACACGAGGCACCCCAGGCTCCGTTCCGTGGAAGCATGGGTTTCCCGACAACGGTGTTTATAGAAGCCGAGAGAGAAAGAAGAAACAGGAAGCAAGTGAAATGCAGAAGCTCAGTGCAAGATTAGCAAAACTAGAGGAACTTGAGAGCCAGCGAGCTATCGGCCAACCATCTGAGCGGCACGAAGATCCCTCCTTCGATGCTGCCCCAGAAGCTACCCCACCATCTCAGCGGAGAAGCAGCGTGGCTTCCACGGAGCACGTTCAGCCTGATTTCACGGCTCCTCGCTACCCCGTGGATAGTATCACGCAGGCTGAACATTGCGAGCTAATGACGAAATGCCAGAACCTGACCTTCAAGGCGGCGGTTGGCTCTGTTGTACCTCCTCGAGCTGAGGGAACTTTCCATTGCCATCCGATTCCACATGGCTATACTGTTGTGACGGTGGATGAAATAATGGATGGAATTGAGGGGCTGGAGCTTGACAACCCTACAGGTGAAGAGGATATTATTCTTCTGGAAAATGCTTTGAGGAGTACCTGTCTATGGAGAAAGTAGTACATCAAGCTTGCAAACTGGACGCCTCAGCAGACTCAGCCTCCTCCGGTGCGTCAGGGCACTCCGCCTCCTCCTCCTCCTCCGGCGCGTCAGGGCACTCTGCCTCCTCCTTCTCCTCCTCCGGCGCGTCAGGGCACTCCGCCTCCTCCTTCGCCTCCTCCGGCGCGTCAGGGCACTCCGCCTCCTCCTCCTCCTCCTCCGGCGCGTCAGGGCACTACGCCTCCTCTGGCGCGTCAACAACAACAGAAGAGAGTCGCCGCTGCCGCTCCGGCGGCGAGCAGTACAATAGGCGGGAAGAAATTCAAATTTGGTCGAAGCCTCAAGCCTCTTCCAAAGTTACCATATGAGAGGACTGACGAGGAACGCGCTGAAATCAGTGCAGCCGAAGTGAAGGCCCATTTTGCATGGAAAGATCCACCTCCGATGGAAACGGTAGATCCGGTGAAAGCAAAGCGCACTCTGCATGCCCTGAAGCGACCACCACCGCCTCGGCTATCCAACTATGACCGCATAATTACAAAGACACATGATGAAGCGTTGCGGTCGGGAAGTACTTCCAGTGCTGCAAGAGACAAAAAAACGAAGAAGTGGGAAAACAATTCCCCAGCTCGGCGAACAGGAGAAGCAATCGTGCCCCCCGCTCAAGGTGTCTAGCGATATCGCTAATCATCCGGTGCTACTGCCCGGTACCACTCTTGGTGATTACGTGGGTGATGATGTATAGTTTGAAATGGCTGAGGTAGTAGCACCAGAGGACGTCTTTAGATACGAGCACGGGAAGCCTCTCGTCAAACCTGATCATCCTCATATAACAACGATGATGCAAAAATTGCATGAGTGGTACATGGAAACCTGCAGGAAGTCTGGGAAAGACAGTTTGATGATCAGAATTAAAAAAGAGCACGACTTCCCTGGAGTCGACCTGCTGCCTGTTGAATTTGTGGAGTTATTTTAGTTATACAATCAAGAGGCCCTCGACAAACAACTCATGACTTGCTACTGTCTGTAAGTATTACTTCTATAATTAAGTCTCTAGCTCATCTCGTTCATTGCATGTATATATAATTATCCTCACTATATTATGCAGATTGAAGATGGTCGAATGCAAAAAAGAACAAATCTATGACATTGGGTTCATTAGCCCAAATACCGTAAATGAATGGTCGGTACAAAACGAGGCCAAAGATACCGAGGACAACTTGCTAGAAGCGTTCCTTAGACATCAAAACTAAAGGGAAATACTCTTTCCTTACAACTTCAAGTGAGTGTTACTGTCTTGTGCATATTCAGTTTCACTTACTCGAGGTTAAGTAATGTAATTGATGAGTTATGCGTGCGCAGCTTCCACTATATTCTGCTATCCATTAACCTTGACTGGGCATTAGTAACTGTCTTAGACTCGCTCCGTAAAGATCCCAAGTATTATGCGGACATGACTGCAATGCTCCAGAAGTAAGTTCAATCAATACTGGGACCATATCGGCAACTTTCGTTCATTTCCTGATTTCAAGTAATCATTTTCTTTGCTTGCCAGGGTTTGGAAAAAGTTCACCACTATGGTTCCAGGTCTGAAGAAGGAGCTGCGATTTACACACCCCAAACTAAGTAGTACTAGCTTGTTCCGCGCATCTCTCATTGATTCTAGTTTCATCAATACCATTATCATGCTTGCTTATCAGTTTGATTGAACTCTATTCTCGTAAAGTGCTTGTACCAGGCACCCGGGACTCATTTATGTGGATACTACGTATGCGAGTTCATTCGCCACTATACCTCCGAGCGGGGCTTCTCTGAGAAACAATTTGAAGTACGTAAACAATATTCACAATTTTATTTTACATATTACCATCAATTGTGTTGAGTTTCATTCATATATATGTATTGGCCCCCTTCTTTAAATTAGATTTGGCAGATGCGGGATGAACTCCTACCACATGATCGCATACGAGCAATTCAAGAGGAATTGGCAGGATTCTTTCTTGACCACGTCATACCTGAACACGGAGAATTCCATGTGGAATTGCAATGGTTGTAAGGGATGTTATATTGTACATATGTAGTAGCGTCGGATAGATATACGAAAACTTGTTGTTCTGCCAAGCACGGAGAAAGAGATGTCACTTCTCTCTATATATGTTCATGACAATCTTGTGTAATTAATGGTTTCCTTCATTTGCTTACTAGCTAGCGTCGAGTTCTCTCTATATGTATAGTAGCTAGCGTCGACCAAGCACGGAGAAAGAGAGGTCACTTCTCTCTATTAGCTAGCTAACACAATATGAAACCCCTAAATTAACCCTCGAAAACCCCTAAAGCCCCCTTCCAAAAAAAAACCCCAGCCCCTGTGAGCTGCTGACGCGTGGCTGCTTTTTGGTCCCGATTGGTGTTACCAACTGGGACTAAAGGTCCTCCTGCCTGGGCGCCCCGCAGCGGCCACGTGGAGCCCCTTTGGTCCCGGTTCGTAAGCAAACCGGGACTAAAGGTTTTGGGTATTAGTCCCGCTTGTTTTGTCCCGGTTCCAGTACCGGGACTAAAGGCCCTCTGGAACCGGGACTAGTACCCTGTTTTCTACTAGTGGTAGCCTCTTTCTGCGAAGCATTTGCTACTCACGTTTATCTCCCTAAGGAGAAGTAGTTTAAATATCATCCCGCTATTAAAGAAGAAATTAAAGAACCGGTTATAGCTAAAGAAAAAACAATCTTTTACAATGTTGATCCAGTTATGCCTACTGCTTATATTGAAAAGCCACCTTTTCCTCTTAGGATAAAGGAACAAGCTAAGGTATCAACCGTGGTTTGTAAGGGTAATATAAGAGCACCTAAACCACCTTAGCAAATTAAAGTAGCACCTAGTGTTGCTATGGTTAAAGATCTCTTGGAAGAAAATATTGATGGGCATGTCATTTACCTTTGTGATGAAGCTGTTAGAATCGCTAAGCCTAATAAGAAAGATAAACATAGATGTCAGTGTCAAAACCGGCGGATCTCGGGTAGGGGTTCCCGAGCTGTGAGTCTAGGATCGATGGTAACAGGAGACGAAGGAGACGGTGTTTACCCAGGTTCGGGCCCTCCTATGGAGGTAAAACCCTACGTCCTGCTCGATTATATTGATGTGTATGAAGGTTACAGAGTTGATCTACCACGAGATCGACTAGCTAAAACCCTAGATGAGTTTCTCTGCCTTACAATCTAAAACCCTCTGGTTTATATAGACGCCAGGGGTCCCTAGGGTTACACATGGTCGGTTGCCCACCGAAGGAAAAAACGTGCCTATTCTACTATCTTAAACTTGAAAGACATGCCACGGCTCCCGAGGTCTCCTCCCTAGCGACGGGGCCTTCGATCAGTCCAATCCTCAGCGAGCGGCCCATGAGTCCGGCCTATAAGAAATAGGTCGGCAGTCCGAGGACCCCTTAATCCCGGACTCCCTCAGTAGCCCCCGGACTAGCCTCCAATGCCGAGGCATACTATCCGGACAATCTTGCGTGTCAAAGTCTTCGGCTTGCGAGGCGAGTCCCTCTATCCCTTCTTGTTCGGCAACCATTCCGTCATCGATGAACTCTCAATCGTTGAGAACTTGCAGGACCCATTGTAGTAACTTCAACACCCCTCGATCCCTGTGCTGAGGGGAGACGGGTGGCCCAACTGCTTTCTACAAGACTGCCCTTCCCACAAGGGAGGCACCACCCATTTAAACAGGCTGAATCGTGGTCTGAGCCACCCCTTCCTCTTCTTCACCATCAGAAAAAGCTTCAAACGAGAGATCACCAAAAAAACATGGCGAGCGTCCCTGGCTCTTCCTCACGTCCTTACGGCACCCTTCCCGGGGATTGGGCAAGTTGCTCTGTATCCCTCCTTCGGCTGTGCGACCTCGAGACCCAAGGTTATCTTCCTTCCTCGGATCTGGCAGCTACCCGCGCCGGATTAACTTCTTATGGCAATGAGGCCTTCGCAGAGAACTTCCCTAATCCTCACAATGGAGAGCGGGTATGCTTCGTGCCTTTCCTCTTGCGGGGCCTAGGGTTCCCCATTCATCCCTTCTTGAGGGGATTACTGGAATTCTACGGGATCCAGCTCCATCATCTTACCCCCGGATCTATTCTGCACATCTCGGGCTTTGTTGCTCTTTGCGAGATGTTTCTGGGCTACGAGGCCCACTTTGGATTATGGAGGAAGTACTTCTGTCTCATCCCCCACACTCGGAGTGAGACAATTCGGGAAGTCGAAGGAGCCGAAGTATGTCGTATAGCCGGGACGGGGTATCCAGTGGGGACTACGAAGAATGGTCCTCGGAGTGGTTCTATATTGAGGACGCCCACCCCCCCTGTTCGATCCAGCTCGGAGGGGTTTGCCCGAATACTCCGATGCCCCTTTGAAGAAAAGGTATAACTGGCGACCGAAGAGTTCATCCCAAGAGGAAGATGCCGAAGTGCAATGCCTGGCTACCCAAGTAAGGCTGCTAGCTCATAACAAGCTGACCATTATTGATGTGATGGCCGCCGCCATCGCTCGATGCGTTCAAACCCTTCAGCAAAGGATACACCCTTTGTGGCGTTACAACGGAACAAGCGACACCACTCGTTCCCGACGGCTAGGACCTGCCAATTAAGTGGCGATGGCGGCCGTACTAGCAGACCTGTTCAAAGGGGAAGAAAAAGACTTTGTTCGGCTACCGGTTAAGGAGGGCTACTCGGGTTATAACCCCATCGAATGGGTAAGCCTTTCGACTTTGTGACCCGAGTTCGGGTTTTTCACTTGCCCCCTTTTGACTGAAGCTTTCAATCTGTGCGAACAGAGCTGGAGGTGCTTTGTCGAGACAATCAACTGTCCGGCGCCTCAACCAGAGAACTACTCTCGTGATGACGATCCAGGATTCCACGACGATCCGGAACTGTCGATCGAGCACGAAGATGGGGTCTTTTACCAAGAGAGCCTTGATGGTTCAAAGGTGACTATTATAGCCGATCACCCCGGATTACTCCCTTCTTCTACTGCAGGCAAAAAGGAAAATTCTTCCCGTAAAAGGCAAGCGACCTCCGTCGACCCGAATGTGCTGGTTTCGGCTCCCAAGCATCGTTGGTCCACGCGACGAACATCGACTACGGCAACAATGCCCAGACCGAACAGCAACAGGAATCCCTCGTGCGAACCAACCGTGGGGACGACCCCGACCATTCGTTCAACCAAAAGGTACCTCGTTCGGCCGCTTAATCTGTTGTTATCATGATCGATAGGATTTTACAGAAGATCTCATGTCGAAATACTCAGGAAACGAGTACAACCATCTTCTGCCGGGAATGTTGCCGGGGTGCCTGGCAACACTCAAGAATCAAGGCCTTCTGCTCATGCTGAACCTGCTGCGGAGGCCCCTGTTGCCAGTCAGGCCCCTGAAGATTCCGGGGACGCAGTGTCAGTCACTAACTCTGAGGTAGAGAGTGCGATGAACCACCGGCGGCGACAAGAAGCCCTGCGCCACCAGGCGTTTTCCGGACAAGAGTTCAATGCTCTATGTTCGGTAGATGCGTATATCGAAGCTGCCCGAGCTAGGCTTGGGGAAGCCGTGAAACTGATATCTTCCAGCCTGGAGGTGAGTGATCGGTTTTAATAACCCGGACACACGTATTAACCCAGTAGCCCACGAGCCTTGAATTGGTCGGGACGACCGAGTTAAGGATCCGCATATTGTTTTATTTATGATGTAGGCTTCAAGGCAGCAGAATGAGCAATTGGCCAATGACCCGAAGGCGAGCCGAACGCAGGTGCAAGCCGTGAAGGCCGAACTTGAACAAGTGAAGAATTTTACCCGGGAGGCGCATGGTGAGTATGTCCATTTTGCCGATGTGAGTATATAGTCCCGTGCTGACGCGAGGGTACCTTGTAGAAGCTGACTCTATAGGGCAGTTGCAAAAAGATTTAGATGCGGACCGAGAATCCCAGAGGTACGCCGAGTCCCAGTATGAGGCCGGCTGCCTTTCGTTGCAACGAAATCTTGAGGAGAAGAAACATCTCCAGGCGGAAAATCGGCAGCAGGCCGAAGAAATTGAGAGTTTAAAAACTCAATTGTCTCCAACCCAAGAAGAGAACCAGAAATTACAGAGGGGCATGCTCGGTAAGTGCGATTATAATGTCGAAGGGTACCTCTAATACATGAATTGTAATGGACATGCCTCGTCTTATGTATAGGTCTCCTGACCGGGCGGCCTGAAGAAGAGATCGGATCCTACCGGGGGAACCTTCTGAAGGAGCTATCCGCCGTACATGAGCGGGCTCGGAAGGCTATGAGGAGCATGATGAAAGCGCTATGGCCTACCGAGAAGCCTCCGGAGGGGATGGCCGAACTGGCTGATCGGATCAAGGGAGCCCGGTGTCGGTTCGAGCTATGGAAGACATCGGCCTGCCGAGAGGGAGCACGAGAGGCGTGGGCGATGATCAAGACCCGTTATACCGGTCTTAACCCCGAGCATATGGCTCGGGTTGGGCCGGCAGGGCCGGATGGGCAAGAAGTGCCGCTTCATTTGGTGTACGACCAAGTGATGCCCGCCGCTCGTCTCTCGCAAGAAGATTGCACCCTGGATGCCTGAATAGACAATCTTGACCAGCAGCCAGATGAATGATTTTATGTAACTATGTACTGTAAATCAAAAATTGCTCCGTCTGCGCTGTAAACTTTGTCTTAACCAGCCATCGGCTTCGACCTCCCTTGCTAAGAACTTGGGAGTGTTCCTTATCAAATATCCTTCAATAAGAGGGAATTCTTTTGTGGAACCAGGCAATCTGGCCATTTGGTGCGAACAGACAAAAAATGCACAGGGAAATATGTTATAATACTGCTTAGCGTAAGAAACATCTTCCAAAGAAAATAGTACCTCTATCGGTACCTTCTTTCGGGCTGCTACGTAAATCGTAGATAGTAAGGCCGTATACTGCTAGTATGCAACTAATGGCTTTTTTTTAGAAAAGAAGCCCAAGTAATGGTGATAACAACCATAATTTTTATTTGTTGCTTCCGTCTTAGCCGACCAATTGTCTGCTAAAGATAGCTAGCTTTTGGCTTCACCCATCTGAGGTACGTATCCGGGTGATCCGGTCGTAACAATCGCAAAGGTGCTCCCTTGACCCTCTAGCCGAACGATCGGGAACGTAGAGGGTAAACACAGGAGCGAGGCAACCCAGCTTGGCAAAAATCTTAGTTCTAATTGATGCATATAATGGCTTAAAAATCGACAAGGGAAACATGCATACACAATAGATGCTTAAAAAATATATAATCCTCGGCTTCGGGAAGAAGCCCCCAGGTGTTATGTTCGGATTTAACATTTGAGGATGTATGCCGAAAAACATAACACGAGCTCGGTTTAGCCGAACATTGACTTTGGAAAAGAAATCCGATCCTGCAAAATCAAGGTGGAAGGGAAAAAATATGAAAGGAAAGAAAAAAAGGAAAAGGAAGGTATAAAGAATGACGACACCGGTCTAGCCGTAAAAGCGCCGAAGGCGAGTTGCGTTCCATGCGTTTGGTTCGAGGCGGTTATCCGCCGGGTTGCGAAGACGATAAGCCCCTCCTGTGAGTACTTCGTCAATGATGAAGGGGCCCTCCCACTTGGGATTGAGTTTATGCTTCTGCTTCTCTGGGAGTCGTAAGACGAGTTCGCCCACATTGTAAGCCTTTGCCCTGACCTCCCTGCTCTGGTAACGCCGGGCTTGCTGTTGATAAAAAGTAGAGCGAGCCCGAGCTATGTCGCGCTCTCCTTCTAAGGCGTCCAAGTCGTCCTGCCGATCTAACTCGGCCTCTTTTTCTTCATACATGCGCACCCTTGGTGCGTCGTGAATAATATCACAGGGAAGGACTGCTTCTGTCCCGTAGACCATAAAGAACGGTGTGTATCCCGTTGATCAATTCGGGGTGGTACGCAGACCCCACAGAACGGAGTCAAGCTCCTCTACCCAATGGCAGTCGGATTCATGAAGAGACCAGACCAGATGTGGTTTAATACCACTCATGATGAGGTCGTTGGCCCGTTCGACTTGTCCATTGGTCTGCGGGTGATACACCGATGCGTAATCGAGCTTGATGCCCATGTTTGCGCACCAGTCCTTTACCTCTTGGGCGGTGAAATTGGATCCATTGTCCATTATTATACTGTGCGGGATACCGTAACGGTGTACCACGCCGGATATAAAATCGACTACTGGTCCGGACTTGGCTGATTTGACAGGTTTTGCTTCGATCCATTTGGTGAACTTGTCAACTATGACTAGTAGATATTTATTCCTCTTGGTCCCCCCTTTAAGTGGTCCGACCATATCCAGCCCCCAGACCGCAAAAGGCCAGGTAATCGGAATAGTCCGAAGAGCTGTTGGGGGCATGTGGCTTTGATTTGCAAATAGTTGACATCCCATGCAATGCTGGACAAGTGTCTGGGCGTCCGCTCAAGCGGTGGGCCAGAAGAAACCAGCTCAAAAGGCCTTGCTTACTAAGGCCCTTGCTGCGGCGTGGTGGCCGCCCATTCCTGCGTGGACTTCGGCCAAAAGCTGCCTTCCTTCTTCCTCAGATATGCACCGCTGGAGTATTCCGGTGGTGCTTTTCTTGTATAACTAACCCTCGTGGACTTTATAGGCCTTGGATCGCCGAATTATGTGTCTCGCCTCTGTCTGATCGTCGGGGAGTTCTTGGCGAAGAAGGTAAGCGAGAAAGGGCTCGGTCCATGGTGCGATTACTGCCATGACCTCGTGAGCCGAAGCCGTTTCGTCCATTACGGAGCCGCCGATGATTTGGTCGTCTGGCTCATTTATAGAGGGAACAACCTCTTCCGCGACGATGGATCCGGCACCCTTATTGTCATCCTGCCACACCACCGACGGCTTGAATAGCCGTTCAAGGAAGGTGTTTTTCGGGACAGGGTCGCGTTTGCCCCCCTGGCGGGCCAGTATGTCAGCGGCTTGGTTGTTGTCTCTAGCGACATGATGGAATTCCAGCCCCTCGAACCGTGCTGATATTTTAAGGACGGCATTTCTATATGCCGCCATCTTCGGGTTTTTGGCGTCGAATTCACCGTTGATTTGAGAGACGGCCAGTTTGGAGTCTCCCCGTACCTCCAGCCGTTGTATGCCCATTGATGCTGCCATCCGAAGACCGTGCAAAAGTGCTTCCTATTCGGCTGCGTTGTTGGAATCGGCATACATGATTTGTAACACGTATCGGACGTTGTCACTTGTGGGAGATGTGAGAATAACTCCAGCCCCCAGTCCGGCCAATGTTTTGGATCCGTCGAAGTACATCGTCCAATGGGAGTATGTACTATATTCCCTGGGGAGCTCGGCCTCTGTCCATTCAGCGAGGAAATCTACCAACACCTGAGATTTAATAGCTCGTCGTGGCTTATAGGCGATTTCGAAAGGAAGGAGTTCAATGACCCATTTGGCTATGCGGTCGGTGGCGTACCTGTTATTGATTATATCGTTTAGGGGTACTTCGGATGCCACCGTGACCGAATACTCTTGAAAGTAGTGTCGGAGCTTCCGTGATGCCATAAACACTGTATAGGCTATCTTCTGGTAATGCGGGTATCTGGACTTGCATTGCGTTAGCACTTCTGACACATAGTAGACCGGCTTCTGTATTCGGAATTTGCGACCCTCCTCTTCTCGTTCGACGACGAGCACTGCGCTAACCACTTGATTGGTGGCCGATATATACAATAACATTATTTCACCGGCGCCTGGTGCTGTGAGTATGGGGTTACTTGCCAACAGTGTTTTGATTTCCTCTAACGCAGCCGCTGCTTCATCGGTCCACTCGAAATTGTTGGTCCGTTTCAGCAACCTGTAGAGCGGTAAAGCCTTTTCACCGAGCTGGGAAATAAAGCGACTTAATGCCGCCACGCAATCCGCCAACTTTTGGACATGCCTTAGCTCTGTAGGAATCGCAAGTTCCGATAGGGCGCGGATCTTAGCCAGATTTGCTTCTATTTTTCTATGGGAAACAATGAATCCGAGTAGTTTACCAGCGGGAACTCCGAAGACACATTTCTCCGGATTGAGTCGTATATCATACTCACGTAGGTTAGCAAAGGTTTGCCTTAGGTCGTCAATCAACTGGCTGACGTTTTTGGTTTTAATGACCACGTCGTCCACGTATGCCTCGACTATTTTACTGATAACCCACAAGTATAGGGGATCGCAACAGTTTTCGAGGGTAGAGTATTCAACCCAAATTTATTGATTCGACACAAGGGGAGCTAAAGAATATTCTCGAGTATTAGTAGCTGAGTTGTCAATTCAACCACACCTGAAAGACTTCATATCTGCAGCAAAGTATTCAGTAGCAAAGTAGTATGGATGTAACGGTAACGATGGCAAAAGTGACAGTAGCAGTGCTGTAGTGATTGTAACAGTAGCAACGGAAAAGTAACTTAGCAAAGATCAATATGTGAAAAGCTCGTAGGTAATGGATCAGTGATGCATAATTATGTCGGATGGCATTCATCATGCAACGGTTATAACATAGGGTGCACAGAAGTAGCTCCAATTCATCAATGTAATGTAGGCATGTATTCCATATATAGTCATACGTGCTTATGGAAAAGAACTTGCATGACATCTTTTGTCCTACCCTCCCGTGGCAGCGGCGTCCTAATGGAAACTAAGGGAGATTAAGGCCTCCTTTTAATAGAGAACCGGACCAAAGCATTAGCACTTAGTGAATACATGAACTCCTCAAACTACGGTAATCACCGGAAAGAATCCCAGTTATTGTCACCCTGGGGGGGGGGATGCGGATCATAACTCGTAATAGGTGTCTACAACTTGCAAGATAGGATCAAGAACACATATATATTCATGAAAACATAATAGGTTCAGATCTGAAATCATGGCACTCGGGCCCTAGTGACAAGCATTAAGCATAGCAAAGTCATAGCAACATCAATCTCATAACATAGTGGATACTAGGGATCAAACCCTAACAAAACTAACTCGATTACATGGTAGATCTCATCCAACCCATCACCGTCTAGCAAGCCTACGATGGAATTACTCACGAACGGCGGAGAGCATCATGAAATTGGTGATGAAGGATGGTTGGTGATGACGATGGCGTCGATTTCCCCTCTCCGGAGCCCAAATCAGACACCAGATCTGCCCTCCCGAGGAAGAACAGGAGGTGGCGGCGGCTCCGTATCGTAAAACGCGATGAACTCTTCTCTTTGATTTTTTTCTCCACGAATAGGAATATATAGAGTTGGAATTGAGGTCGGAGGATCTCCAAGGGGCCCACAAGACAGGGGGGCGCGCCCTAGGGGGGGGCGCGCCCCCCTGGCTTGTGGCCAGGTGGTGGACCCCCTCCGGTTGATTCTTTCGCCGGTATTTTTTATTAATTCCAAAAATATTCTCCGTAAATTTTCAGGTCAATCCGAGAACTTTTATTCCTGCACAAAAATAACACCAAGGCAATTCTGCTGAAAACAGCGTCAGTCCGGGTTAGTTCCATTCAAATCATGCAAATTAGAGTCCAAAACAAGGGCAAAAGAGTTTGGAAAAGTAGATACGATGGAGACGTGTCATTTACCGACCTGTTTCTCGAGACATGTCTGAATCATGCGCTGGTATGTAGCCCCTGCGTTTTTTAGCCCGAAAGGCATTGTATTAAAGCAGAATGGGCCGTAGGGGGTGATGAATGCGGTTGCAGCTTGATCAGATTCCTTCATTTTGATCTGATGGTATCCGGAATAAGCGTCTAGGAAGCACAAAGAGTCGTGTACGGCTGTGGCGTCAATAATCTGGTCTATGCGTGGTAAGGGGAAAGGGTCCTTAGGGCGGGCTTTATTAAGGTCTTTAAAGTCGACAGACAACCGCCAGTATTTATCTTTCTTTGGTACCATCACCAGGTTTGCCAACCATTCGGGGTGCTTGATTTCCCGTATGAATCCGGCCTCTAGCAATTTGGCTAGTTCTTCGCCCATAGCTTGTCGTTTGGGCTCGGAAAAGCGGCGTAGAGTCTGTTTGACGGGCTTGAAGCCTGCGATAATGTTCAGACTATGTTCTGCTAGCCGCCGTGGGATTCCTGGCATATCAGAAGGATGCCAGGCGAAGATGTCCCAGTTTTCTCGTAAGAATGCTCGAAGTGCCTCATCCACCATGGGGTCCAGCTGAGCTCCGATGGATGCTGTTTTATTGGGGTCCGTTGGGTGTACCTAAAATTTAACAATTTCTTCTGCAGGTTTAAAGGACGTCGGTTTGGGCCTTTTACTAAGGATCATATCGTCCTTGTCCATTGTTAACCGGAGTGCGGTCAATTCCTCTGCAGCAAATATCTCGGCTAGTGCCTCGAGGGCGAGCGCTGCTGTTTTGTTCTCTGCTCGAAGGGCTATATTCGGGTCACTGGTGATTGTGATTACCCCGTTTGGGTCTGGCATCTTGAGCTTCATATACCCGTAATGTGGTATAGCCTGGAATTTTGTGAAGGCGTCACGCCCCAACAGGGCATGGTAGCCACTGGGGAAGGGCACGATATGGAAGAGAAGTTCTTTGGATCGGTAGTTTTCGGGCGTGCCGAACACCACGTCCAGGGTGATGCGTCCGGAACAACGCGCCTCTTTCCCAGGGATGATCCCCCGAAAGGTTGTGTTGCTATGTTCGAATCGAGATCGGTCGAACTGCATTTTTTCTAGGTTGTCCTCGTAGATGAGGTTTAAACCACTACCGCCATCCATTAGCACCTTTTGTAACCTAAAACCATCGACGATGGGGTTTAGGACCAGAGCGGCCGGTGTTCGGCCGGGGCGGGTGGTTGATTGGTCAGTTTCTCCGACGGTGATGGGTATGTCTGCCCATGAACTTGTAGCCGCCACATGGTAGACCTGTTCGAGGTCTCTAAGAGCTCTTTTCCTCTTGTTCCTAGAGGGAAACGTTTCGTAGATCATCAGGACTTCAGTGTCGTAATCTGGTGGCGTTGTTGAACGTCTGTTCGGAGGTAGTGCCTCGAGGATGGCCTCTCCGCTTTTTGCGACCTGCCTAACGACCCAGCAAGCTCTGAGGCTGTGAGTCGGGCTTGTGTTCAGCAAGACAGAATGTATAGGGCATGTCTTGTCCAATAGTCCGTCGAGGACAGTTCTGACTCCCGTAGGGGGTCTATTTCTTTTCTCGGCGGGTTCATGTTCAGCCAGCTGCTTCGGAGGTATCCGCTTTTTCCGATCTCCTCTAGGGTATTCGACAAAGACTGGTTCCGAAAGTAATTGTTCGGCTTGCCAGGTGCTCTCCATGGCACAATATTTTTGTACCAGGTCTGATAGCTCAGTGAAGTCGTAAATGTGTCGATGGGCTAGAGCATTGAGGATCCCTTCAACACGACAATTGCGGTTGAAGGTTGCCATTATCTCTTGGTCACTAGAGCCTGGTACTCTGTCTCTAACAAGGAGGAGTCTAGCTAAAAAATGATGAACCGACTCCCCTGGCAATTGTTTAACATCCCGTAAGTCCGAAGACTTGGACTCTCCTGCGATGCTAGAATGCTCGACTTGGGTGGTGGGTGGGAAATTTTTTGGTTCCGCGCCATGATGCGAGTTCGGAATCACGGGGTTCGGCGTGGGGGATTTGGAGTCCGTATTGACTATAGGACCCTTCCGCGCGGGGTTCGAGTTGCGCGCTAGATCGGGGATCAACCCCGAACTATTTCCGGAGCGAACTCCGGAGTCCGGGTTACAGGAGAGATCTTCATGATCGGAAACCGGGATATAAATCGATGGTGGCGACTAAGTGAGTGATCGAGGGGGTGCGAATCTCCCTATCATCGGGTTTAAGCCCAATCCGGTCATAGACCGGGGTCGGGTCATTGGACATGAGCATGGTTTGAATCCGATCAAGTAGCTCGTTTAGGGGCGAGACGTCGATGGGGTACGTGTCGCCGAAGCGCACGGGGTCGATCCGCAATGCCATGGTTCCAGGGTCGCTCGACGGCGAATCCCGGTTATGCTCGGCCGCGGCGGATCCGGGCACATCTACTGGGTTGGGCGTTCTAGACAGCCCGAGGGTAGAGGCCACCTCAGAGGTGGGGCCTGATGCTCCCGGCGCCAAGGCGTCGGGATCTGCGGGCTCCTCCATGAGAGCTGAGGGCTTCATCAAAAAAAGTTCTCCCCGTGAATCAGCGACGAACTCTAGGTTTCCGAATCTGATTTCTTGATCGGGGAGGAAACTTCTGATCTGGCCAAGATGGCCAGTCGGATCGGCACGTGACAGGATGTTGCCGCCTGCGGAGATCTGACCAGGGACAGAGACATCCTTGCTGCAGATTTCATTGCTCATGATAAGGCGAGCCATCGATTCCTTTGGCGATCACAGCGGAATTCTCAATGAAAGCACCAATGTCGGTGTCAAAACCGGCGGATCTCGGGTAGGGGGTCCCGAGCTGTGAGTCTAGGATCGATGGTAATAGGAGACGACATTTACCCAGGTTCGGGCCCTGCTATGGAGGTAAAACCCAACGTCCTGCTCGATTATATTGATGTGTATGAAGGTTACAGAGTTGATCTACCACGAGATCGACTAGCTAAAACCCTAGATGAGTTTCTCTACCTTACAATCTAAAACCCTCTGGCTTATATAGACGCCAGGGGTCCCTAGGGTTACACATGGTCGGTTGCCCACCGAAGGAAAAAACGTGCCTATTCTACTATCTTAAACTTGAAAGATACGCCACGGCTCCTGAGGTCTCCTCCCTAGCGACGGGGCCTTCGATCAGTCCAATCCTCAGCGAGCGGCCCATGAGTCCGGCCTATAAGAAATAGGTCGGCAGTCCGAGGACCCCTTAATCCTAGACTCCCTCAATAGACCTATAGAAGGCTTGCCCGTTGTCTCTGTTAAAATAGGATATCATTGCTACCATGGTTTATGTGATTTAGGTGCTAGTGTGAGTGCTATTCCCTTTACCTTATACCAAGAAATTATGAATGAAATAGCACCTGCTGAGATGGAAGATATTGATGTTACTATTAAACTTGCTAATATAGATACTATCACACCACTTGGGATTGTTAGAGATGTTGAAGTCTTGTGTGGGAAAGTAAAATACCCTACTGATTTTCTAGTTCTTGGTTCCCCACAAGATGACTTTTGTCCCATTATCTTTGGTAGACCTTTCTTGAGCACCGTCAATGCTATGATAGATTTTGAAAAACAAACTGTCGGTGTCAGTTTTGGTAATGTGTCTCATGAGTTTAATTTTTCCAAGTTTAGTAGACAACCTCGTGATAAAGTGTTACCTAGTGAAGATGAGATAATTGGTCTTGCTTCTATTGCTGTGCCTCCTACTAATCCTTTAGAACAATATTTGCTCGACCATGAAAATGATATGCACATGCATGAAAGAAATGAAATAGATCAAATTTTCTTCGAACAACAACTTCTCTTGAAACACAATTTGCCTATTGAAACTCTTGGAGGACCTCATCCACCTAAAGGTGATCCCGTGTTTGAGTTGAAACAATTGCCTGACACTTTGAAGTATGCTTATCTTGATGAGAAAAAGATATATCATGTTATTATTGGTGCTAACCTTTCAGAACATGAAGAAGAGAGATTATTGAAAGTTCTAAGGAAGCACCGGGCTGCTATTGGATATACTCTTGATGATCTTAAGGGCATTAGTCCCACTCTATGTCACCACAAGATCAATATGGAACCTGATGCTAAACCCGTTGTTGATCACCAACGGCGGTTGAATCCTACGATGAAAGAAGTGGTAAGAACTGAAATATTAAAGCTTCTGGAAGTAGGTATAATCTATCCCATAGCTGATAGTAGATGGGTAAGGCCCGTTCATTGTGTCCCTAAGAAAGGAGGTATTACTGTTGTTCCTAATGATAAGAATGAACTCATTCCACAAAGAGTTGTCACTGGCTATAGAATGGTAATTAATTTTAGAAAATTAAATAAAGCTACTAGAAAAGATCATTACCCTTTGCCTTTCATCGATCAAATGCTAGAGAGACTATCTAAACACACACACTTTTGTTTCTTAGATGGATATTCTGGTTTCTCTCAAATACCTGTGTCACAATCCGATCAAGAGAAAACCACCTTTACTTGCCCTTTTGGAACCTATGCTTATAGACGTATGCCTTTTGGTTTATGCAATGCACCTGCTACCTTTCAAAGATGTATGACTGCTATATTCTCTGATTTTTGTGAAAAGATTGTAGAGGTTTTCATGGATGATTTTTCTGTTTACGAAACTTCATTTGATGATTGCTTAAGCAACCTCAATCGAGTTTTGCAGAGAAGTGAACAAACTAATATTGTCTTGAATTGGGAGAAGTGCCACTTTATGGTAAATGAAGGTATTGTCTTGGGGCATAAAATATCTGAGCGAGGTATTGAGGTGGATAAAGCTAAGGTTGATGCAATTGAGAAAATGCCATGTCCAAAAGATATTAAAGGTATTCGAAGTTTCCTTGGTCATGCTGGTTTTTATAGGAGGTTCATTAAAGACTTCTCTAAAATTTCTAGGCCTCTTACTAATCTTTGGCAAAAGGATATTCCTTTTGTTTTTGATGATGATTGTGTAGAAGCCTTTCAAATACTCAAGAAAGCCTTAACCTCTGCACCTATCGTTCAACCACCTGATTGGAACTTGCCTTTTGAAATTATGTGTGATGCTAGTGATTATGCTGTTGGTGCTGTCCTAGGACAAAGAGTTGATAAGAAATTGAATGTTATCCATTATGCTAGTAAAACTCTAGATAGTGCCCAACGAAATTATGCCACTACTGAAAAAGAATTTTTAGCAGTTGTGTTTGCTTGTGATAAATTTAGATCCTATATTGTTGACTCCAAAGTTATTGTTCACACCGATCATGCTGCTATAAAATATCTTATGAAAAGGAAAGATGCTAAACCTAGACTCATTAGGTGGGTTCTCTTGCTTCAAGAATTTGACTTGCATATCGTTGATAGGAAAGGAGCTGAGAACCCCGTAGCTGATAACTTGTCTAGGTTAGAAAATATTCTGGATGACCCACTACCTATTGATGATAGTTTCCCTGACGAACAACTAGCTGCAATAAGTGTCTCGCACAACACACCTTGGTATGCTGACTACGCTAATTACATTGTTGCTAAATATATGCCACCTAGTTTCACATACCAACAAAAGAAAAAAATCTTCTATGACTTGAGACATTACTTTTGCGATGACCCACATCTTTATAAAGAAGGAGTAGATGGTATTATTAGACGTTGTGTACCTGAGCATGAACAGGAACAGATCCTACGGAAGTGTCATTCCAAAGCTTATGGAGGACATCATGTGGGAGATAGAACTGCTCATAAGGTATTGCAATCCGGATTTTATTGGCCTACTCTTTTCAAAGATGCTCGTAATTTTGTCTTGTCTTGTGATGAATGTCAAAGAATTGGTAATATCGGTAAGCGTTAGGAAATGCCTATGAATTATTCACTTGTTGTTGAGCCATTTGATGTTTGGGGTTTTGATTACATGGGACCTTTTCCTTCCGCTAACGGGTACACACATATTTTAGTTGCGGTTAGTAGAAGCTATTCCAACTAGTAGTGCTGATCACCACACTTCCATTAAAATGCTTAAAGAGGTTATCTTCCCGAGGTTTGGAGTCCCTAGATATTTAATGACCGATGGTGGTTCACACTTTATTCATGGTGCTTTCCGTAAGATGCTTGCTAAATATGATGTTAACCATAGAATTGCATCACTCTATCATCCTCAATCTAGTGGTCAAGTAGAACTTAGCAATAGAGAAATAAAATTAATATTACAAAAAACAGTCAATAGGTCTCGTAAGAATTGGACTAAGAAATTAGATGATGCACTTTGGGCCTATAGAACAGCTTATAAAAATCCTATGGGTATGTCTCAATATAAAATGGTGTATGAGAAAGCTTGTCATTTGCCTCTAGAACTAGAACACAAAGCATTTTGGGCAATTAAAGAACTCAATTATGATTTCAAACTTGCCGGTGAGAAGAGGCTATTTGATATTAGCTCACTAGATGAATGGAGAACCCAAGCGTATGAAAATGCCAAGCTATTCAAAGAAAAAGTCAAAAGATGGCATGACAAAAGAATCCAAAAGCGGGAATTCAAAATAGGAGATTATGTTCTTTTATTCAACTCTCGTTTAAGATTCTTTGCAGGAAAGCTTCCCTCCAAATGGGAAGGACCGTATATTATTGAAGAGGTTTATCGTTCTGGAGCTATCAAGATTAATAACGCCGAAGGTACTAACCCGAAGGTGGTCAATGGCCAAAGAATTAAGCATTATATCTCAGGTACGCCTATTAACGTTGAAAGCAATGTTATCCAAACCATGACACCGGAGGAACACATAAAAGAAACCTTCCGGAACACTCCATAATACTTTAAAATAGGAGGTACGTGATACGGTAAGTAAACGGACTCCGAAAAATCCGCAAAAATATTTTATGTTAGTTTTGGAATATTTTAGAATTTTAGGAATAAAAAAATAAAACGGAAGGTGATCGAGGTGAGCACGATACACCAGGGCGTGCCAGGCACCCCTGGCGCGCCCTGGTGGGTGCTGCCCACCTCGAATGACTTCCTGACTCCGTTTTCCTTCCAAATACTTGTTTCCCAAGAATAAAATTTCTCTATATATACCCCCGACTGTTTTGATGACCGCATTGCAGAAAAATCCTCTGTTCTTGCTTCTTGCTGTTTTCCTATCAGATTTGTCAAGTAAGGCATCATGTCTTCTCCCTCTCTTAACAATGCGGAAGAAGATGCCTGGCTAATGAAGATAGAGTTGAAGAGGGAGGAACCGGAAGAAGCCTACAAGGAGGAAAAGTATAATGAAGCTAAGGTGGATTATCTCCCAGAAGGAGATCAATTCACGCCAGCAAAGGAGGGAGAGGAAGAAGATATCCTTCAACCTTATTACAGTCATCTCACCCCTATTGAAATCGAAGCCTTTAGAGCCTTCGAAGCGGTTCGTGTTCAGAATAAATTTCTCATCCGTGAAAATATCTTGTTGCAAGAACACATCGACAATCTTAGGAGAGTCATCCGCAAATTGGAGAATCTTCTAAAGCTAAAGTGTGACATGACATCACCACCACCTGCATCAACACCTCCACCTTCTTCATCACCACCACCAAAGGAGACTTGAGTACATGCGTATGGGCACTCCCCTTGGCTTGAGCCAAGCTTGGGGGAGGTGCCCCGGTATCGTATCACCATCACTTTTATTCACCTTTACCTATTTTAGTTCTATCTTTAGTTTCCCTTTGCTTTAGTCGAATAAAAGTTTTGCGAGATCTATTTTCATGTGTTAGTTTTGTGGCTTACCTATCTATGTAATCGTGTGAAAGGTATATAATAAAGTTTAGTTTGAGTTTTTGCTTCTCTACTTTCTTGTTGCAATCAAATAAAAGAAAGACAAATAAATGAAAAGAATCATATGCTAATCTTATGGTGAGTAATGACATCCCATAAGGAAAAGTATAAGTAGTAAAATTTATTGGAGATTGACAAACATAGCATTGGTCAACGATGCAATTCATGAAAGAATTAATTAGGGAAGACAAGATTCACATGCAAATACACTATCTTGGACATCTTTTATGATTGTGAGCCCCCATCAAATATTATGTGTCAAAATTGTTGACGTTGGACAAGGAAGACAACGTAATGATTTATGTTTGTTCATATCCACATAGAAGTTATATTGTCATAGATCCTTTAACATGTGGTGCTTGCTCAATATCTTTGCTAGCCAAAAATTCCGCACCAAGTAGAGATACTACTTGTGCATCCAAAAACCCAAACCCAAACTCTTTCCTTGAGTGTCCACCATACCTACCTATGGATCGAGAAAGATCCTTCAAGTAAGTTGTCATCGGTGCAATAAGGCAATAAAAATTGCTTCTAAAAGTGTTTTGATCAATTAGTGTAAGAGAAAATTGAGCGTTATACGAACTTATGATGGCAAAGTAATAAAAGCGACGGACTGCATAATAAAGGTTGCTATCATAGGGGGCAATATAGCGTGACGTTCTTTTACATTGAGGGATTGGGCATGCAAACCAATAAGCGCGTGACAACCTCTGCTTCCCTCTGTGAAGGGCCTATCTTTTATTTTTATGCACTTATTTTTATGCAAGAGTCAAAGTATTCTTCTCTATTCCCTTTTACTTTTTTTCCTTTGCAAGCATCATGTGGTGAGGAAAGATCTAGGCACATATATCCAGTTGGATATGGGTGGGCATGAGATATTATTGTTGACATCACCCTTGAGGTGAATACGTTGGGAGGCAAAACTATAAGCCCCTATCTTCCTATGTGTCCGGTTGAAACTTTTTGTTCATGGGTATGCCGTGAGCGTTAGCAATCATAAAAGACTAAATGATGGTTGAGTATGTGGACTTGCCAAAAAGCTCCGACATGAGACCCTTCCTGAAAATATGATGAATTGTAGTTGCAAAGTTGACTGAGAACACAGTTTGTTGGTTTCCAATAAGGTTTATGCTTCATACTTCTATGTTGTGATGAATTGTTACTTGTTCATGAGAATCTTTATGATAAAATTTTATGGAAATGAGTTCTTATGTTAGAGTTTGTTGCTGTTATGTTAATAAGCATGATGCTTCTATGTCCGTATTTTGTTTTTATCGACACCTCTCTTTCAAACCATGTGGACATGCTTTTCAATATCGGCTTTCGCTTGAGGACAAGCGAGGTCTAAGCTTAGGGGAGTTGATACGTCCATTTTGCATCATGATTTCCTACTGTTATTTACTTTGTTTTGTTGAATAATAATGCTTTGGGGAATGATTCTAATGCCTTTTCTCTCATAATATGCAAGGTTTACACAAAGAGGGAGAATACCAGCAGCTGGAATTCTGGACCCAAGAAAAGCACGTCCGAGATACCTATTCTGCACAACTCCAGTGAAGCTGAAACTTAACGGAGATTAATTTTGGAATTAATAAAAAAATACTAGAGCAAGAATCTACCGGAGGGGGGCCACCTGGTGAGGAGCACCCACCAGGGCGCGTCAGGCACCCCCTGGCGCGGCCTGATTGGTGGTGCTCACCCAGGCCCACCTCCGGAGCCCATCTTCTTTTATATATTCCCAAACAACCTAAAAACACCGAGAGGAGGACTTTCGGGACAAAGCGCCACCGCCTCGAGGCGGAACATGGGCAGGAGCACTTTTGCCCTCCGGCGGAGCGATTCTGCCGGGGGAACTTCCCTCCCGGAGGTGGAAATCGAAGCTATCGTCATCACCAACACCCCTCTCATATTTGGGAGGCCAATCTTCATCAACATCTTCAACAGCACCATCTCCTCTCAAACCCTAGTTCATCTGTTGTGTTCAATCTTTGTACCGGAACCTCAGATTGGTACCTGTGGGTGACTAGTAGTGTTGATTACCTTGCGTAGTTGATTACTATATGGTTTATTTGGCGGAAGATTATATGTTCAGATCCATTATGCTATTCATTACTCCTCTGATCTTGAGCATGATTATTATTTCTGAGTAGTTACCTTTGTTCTTGAGGCCACGGGAGAAGTCATGTTGCGAGTAATCATGTGAATTTGATATGTGTTCGATATTTTGATGATATGTATGTTGTGATTCCCTTAGTGGTGTCATGTTAACGTCAACTACATGACACTTCACCATTCATGGGCCTAAGGAAATGCATTGTGGAGTAGTTATTAGATGATGGGTTGCTAGAGTGATAGAAGCTTAAACCCTAGTTTATGCGCTACTTCGTAAGGGGCTGATTTGGGTCCACATGTTTAATGCTATGGTTAGACTTTGTCTTAATACTTTTCTCGTAGTTGCGGATGCTTGCGAGGGGGTTAATCATAAGTAGGTTGTTAGTTCAAGTAAGAACAACACCTTAGCACCGGTCCACCCACATATCAAATTATCAAAGTAGCGAACACGAATCAAACCAACATGATAAAAGTGACTAGACGAAATTCCCGTGTACCCTCAAGAACACTTTGCCTATTACTAGTGATTGTTCTGGCCTGTCCTTTGCCTCAAAAGGATTGGGCTACCTTGCTGCACCTTGTTTACCGTTACCGTTACTTGCTCGTTACAAATTACCTTGCTAGCAAACTATCTGTTACCTACAATTTCAATGCTTGCAGAGATTACCTTGCTGAAAACCGCTTGTCATTTCCTTCTGCTCCTCGTTGGGTTCGACACTCTTACTTATCGAAAGGACTACGATTGATCCCCTATACTTGTGGGTCATCAGTGATAGGTCTAGATAAGTTCACCTGAACTTTCCTGTTGCTCTTCTTTTTCCTAGAACCAACCAGGGTGAAATCATTGATGCATTCATCGTGATCATCGTTCCACTGCATATTAACAGGGGTGTCTACTCCAGTACCATTGGTAATGAAAAGAGTAGCATCTCCACTACACTTATCCTCCTGCATATTCTCCCTAGCTATTTCAAGCTCCCTAAGGATATCAACTTTAGAAAACTCCATATCAGGAATTACCACTCCCATTTTACTAATCCTAAGCAACAGATCAGGATCAGACAAGACAGAGAATGAATTGGAAGAGGTGATAGTACCTTCCAGATCCCTCTTCCTCCCTGCAGCCTTGGCCTTGTCCACCACCTTCTCCAGGTTTGTGTGAAGAGTTCTTGCGCTGAATCTAAGATTCTCAGATAAAAGAGGAGGGGTCGGAATCACACCATCATAGCATTCCACATTAGAGTCAGGGGATTGAACACTATACTCAACTGTAGGAGTTTCAAAGGCACTAAAAGGTCCCTCCAGCTCCGTCACATGAAAGTTCTTCACCACCTCAGCATAAGAAACAGCTTTATCAACAGCTGATTTGACTAGGTGTCCACCATCAGACTTTTTCCCATATTCTTCCCCATATCACGAACCACGTCCGTTTCAGGATGAGAAGTAGTAACAGCCTCCAACTCCATGTTGTGGATCAGCAGAGTGTCATGGTTAGAACTGTCAGTATTCGCCGATGTGGGAGATACAGGCGGGTCAAGCATGCAATGCTTGCCCCCAAAGAATCTTCCTCCTAGCTCACGCCCTCCATCGGCGGAGCTGTCCAAGGTATTCTCATTAGCGCCCATCTTCTTTTGTTTCTTAGGCGATGGCTCCCCACGAGCAGTAGGAGCACTGTTTTTAATTTTCTCTCTATCAGGATCCCTCACCTGATCAACCGAAAAGGAGAAGTTGTAGAAATAATCTCCCAGGACTGACTCAGCCAATGGGGGTATTTCATCGATGTCTCTGCATCCCAGTTTCACACAGACAGAATCAGGGCGATGTAGAGTTGACATATCAATCTCTAGTGGGACTCCAACTAGAGAGGCCACAAAGGCTACATTTCTCTCACATCTTTTGTCAGCTGGAATCTTACCAACATTCACCCAGGCTTTCTCTAACATCCCAACTGCTCCATCATCTTGTACCCACTGCGTGACTCGGACCACAGTAATTCTATCACTATAACAGGCCTTGTCAACCTCCCTAGTATTGGGAAACCTCATCATAAACACTCCTGGTTCAATCAACTTAGCAGAGCATCTCCAGGTTTTGCCAAGGTAAAGGAAAAAAGCCTCATTCATTGTTGGGGAACGTTGCATGGGAAACAAAAAATTTCCTACGCACACGCAAGATCTATCCATGGTGATGAGCATCTACGAGAGGGAGAGTGGATCTACATACCCTTGTAGATCGCTAAGCGGAAGCGTTAAGAAACGCGGTTGATGTAGTCGAACGTCTTCGCGATCCAAATCGCCGAGCGTCCCGCGATGCCATCACGATCCGTCTCGCGATCCAATCACGATCCGTCCCGCGATCCCATCATGATCCGTCCCGCGATCAAATCACGAACCGTCTCGCGATCCTGATCACGGTCCTTCCGATCTAGCGCCGAACGGATGGCACCTCCGCGTTCAGCACACGTACAGCTCGATGACGATCTCCGCCTTCTTAATCCAGCAAGAGGGAGCGGAGAGGTAGATGAGTTCTCCGGCAGCGCGACGGCGCGGCGGCGGCGGTGGTGGAACTATTCCAGCAGGGCTTCGCCTAAACACTGCCGAAACTAGACTAGAGGAGAAAACGATCTAGAGGTAGTAGAGGGAGCATGTGGCAATTAGGGTTAGCTCTCCCCTCTAAATCCTCTAGTATATATAGGAGGGAGGGAGGGGAGGAGGCAGCCTCAAACCCTCAAGGGCTGGCCGAAATTGGAGGTGGAGGAGTCCTACTCCAATCCTATTAGGAGTAGGATTCCTCCTCTCCACTTGGAAACCCTTTCCACCTTTCCCCCTTTGGGTTTTTCCCACCCCTAGCCACATGGGCCTTAGTGGGGGGCTCGGCCAGCCCACTAAGAGCTGGCTTGACTCCTCCCACAGCCCATGAGGCCCTTTGGGTCGAGACACCCCTCCCGATGGTCCCCGGTACCCCTCCCGGCACTCCCGGTACACTACCGAAATACCCGAAACTTTTCCGGTGACCAAAATGGGACTTCCTATATATCAATATTTACCTCCGGACCATTTCGGAGCTCCTCGTGACGTCCAGGATCTCATCCGGGACTCCGAACAACCTTCGGTCACCACCATACATAACTCTACTATACCGAAACGTCACCGAACCTTAAGTGTGCAGACCCTGCGGGTTCGAGAACTATGTAGACATGACCGAGACACCTCTACGGTCAATAACCAATAGCGGGACCTGGATGCCCATATTGGTTCCTACATATTCTACGAAGATCTTTATCGGTTGAACCTCTATGTCAAGGATTCAGTTAATCACGTATGCTGTTCCCTTTGTTCTTCGGTATGTTACTTGCCCGAGATTCGATCGTCGATATCTCTATACCTAGTTCAATCTCGTTACCGGCAAGTCTCTTTACTCGTTCCGTAATACAAGATCCCGTGGCTAACACTTTAGTCACATTGCTTGCAAGGCTTGTTGTGATGTTGTATTACCGAGTGGGCCCTGAGATACCTCTCCGTCACACGGAATAACAAATCCCAGTCTTGATCCATGCCAGCTCAACAAACACCCTCGGAGATACCTATAGAGCATCTTTATAGTCACCCAGTTACGTTGCGACGTTTGATACACACAAGGTATTCCTCCGGTGTCAGTGAGTTTCATGATCTCATGGTCATAGGAACAGATACTTGACATGCAGAAAACAATAGCAATAAACTGACACGATCATATGCTATATTCATAGTTTGGGTCTTGTCCATCACATCATTCTCCTAATGATGTGATCCCGTTATCAAGTGAAATCTCATGTCTATGGCTAGGAAACCTTGACCATCTTTGATCAACGAGCTAGTCTATTAGAGGCATACTAGGGACACAGTGTTGTCTATGTACCCACACATGTATTTGAGTTTCCAATCAATACAATTATAGCATGGATAATAAACGATTATCATGAACAAGGAAATATGATAATAACTAAATTATTTTTGCCTCTAGGGCATATTTCCAACATTCATCTCTTTGACAGTTGGATTTCCTTTCAAAATAGTAATGGTAACATTGCATGAATGCTCTCTAGCACGACCAGAAGCACAGAAATCATGGATGTAATAGAATCCTTGCCCTCTGGCCTGGAAATCACACATGGGGGCAATGCATTCCCATGGCAGAAATTCAACGCAAACAGAAGCAAGGTGACCTAGTTTATTGCAGCGCTCGCAGAAGGCTTGAGGGCAGCGTATAGGCATGTAACCAGAGGACTTGCAGATAAGGCAGGAGTCGCCAGATTTGGAACGAAGAACCTGGCGGGTCGGAGAAGATTGTTGTGGAGGCTGTGCAGCAATCGTAGCAGATGTCGATGCAGGCAGAGCTTGTTGGGAGCTGCACCCTCCACCCGATCCAGAAGACCTCTGGTGCTTCTCCACCCAAACGCCCTCCCCACCTGAGAACTGATGCTTCGAGTTTGCAGCGGCATCCCAGCGAGAGGCGTCGGAGTTGGACGAGTGGTCAGCCTTGTGGTTGGGGTCGAATCCATCTCTCCTCCATGAGAATCGGCGGCCTCCGCGGTCCCTGTTGGCGCCGCGCTCGAAGCGCCCTCCGCCGCGGTTAAAAATTATTACAGAAGTGCATTTTTGTTTTCATGTTGTTGCTTCATCCAAAAGGAACATTCACGTATTTTGCAGATATTTTCCGAACTTCTTAGCATGAAATCTCAAAACCACTCTGCACTACAGATTTTCTCCTTACCAACTCTTATAAAAAACATCTGTAAACCAACTGGTAAGTGTTCCCTACTTTGACAAGCATGTAACATGCTCCTAGGCCAGTATACATTCCAGGGCATTTTTTACCGTATGGTTGTCAGAATAATTTGGTGGATTGGAATTCTTGGAAAAAATTACATGTCCAGTGTTTGGATCGTATAACTGCACTCTACAGAATTTCCTTCCAATATTTCTTTGGTAATAATTTATTTCAAATAATTAAATCCATTGACTTACCCTCTGAAACAATCATGCACTCGGCATACAAGCAAACTCCGATGGAGTATGTGTCGCCTGACCCCCGAACCAGCTCTTTGCTTTTCCAACCGTACGCGCACCGGTTCATTTTCTCTCGGAAAGCCATTTCTCATGCGTAGTTTATCACACTTTTTGATGGAATAATGACTTATCTTCATGAGAAATGTCTAGCAGCCAGTCAATTGTTTAACTCAGACATTTTTATGTATTTTCAACTTTTAATGGTTGCATCTTGGATTGTAAGTAACAGTATATGTTTTTCTTCATCCGTCGCATTTGGAAGAACTTTTGTACACACTTTATGAAGAAAACATTTCTTCTGAAGAGAGTTTTGGTATGAACTATCTTCATGTCCTGGGATGAAAAGGTACCATCCACCCCTACCTAAGCATAAATGTCGATGTTACGATTGATTCATGAGGTAGATAGATTTTTATATATTCACCGAGATATATCTATACTCCTATATAGTATATGAGTGTCAAGTTATATACACCAGTAGAAAACAGACCTTTCATCCGAAGCTCTAGTCCTGGCCGGGTTTGGGCCCGGGACTAATGTGAGCATTAGTCCTGGTTTCAACGGCTAGGAGCGGACGGGGGCACTGCCAGGATTAGTCCCGGTTCAAATGGGACCTCTATCCCGGTTGGTGATACCAACCGGGACTAAAGGGATTGCGGCAGGCTGGGGCCCCTGCGAGCCCCTTTATTCCTGGTTGGTATCATCCACAGGTACTAAAGATAGACCTTTAGCCCTGGTTGGTATATCCAACCGGGACTAAAGTCTTCCCTATATAAAGCTGCTTCGTTCATCCCGAGTCCAAGCTTTCTTTCCTCTTTGTTTCCTTCCCCAAGCTCGAGTTCATCCTTCATTTTTGCCAAGATTTGTCAAGATTGGCGGCACCCCATCTATCCAAGCTTGAGGTACGTAAACACTATTAACATTTTTTTATCATGATCTAATATATATACACACAGCTAATATATTCATATTGATCTCTTTCTTTAAAGATGGAAGACATGAGGGAGAAGCTCCGACCAGAGAACCGCCTACGAGCAATTCAAGAGGAAATTACCGTATTTTTGCACACGGAGGTCCTATCTGAAAGCGGAGAATACCATTGCCGCTAATGTCTGCATGTAATGATCTCCAAATTATAGGAGAAATTGTATATATATAAATATGTATGGTCGTACGAGAAATGATATTATATATGCAGTATGTCGTAGTGTAAAATATGTTTGAAATGAAAAAGAATTGAATGGAAAACACAAAATGAAAAATAAAAATAAACCATAAACCCTAAACCCTAAAACTCTAAACCACAATATTAAAAAAAACACAAAAACCTTAGTCCCGGTTGGTGTCACCAACCGGGACTAAAGGTTCTCCAGCCCCCAGCGCACGCTCGCAACCACGTGAAGGGACTTTAGTCCCGGGTTATGGCCAACCGGGACAAAAGAGTGGGGGCCTTTAGTCCTGGTTTCGTAGTCTCGGTTGGTGATCCGGGACCAAAGACCGTTGCCAACCGGGACTAAAGGCCCGTTTTCCACTAGTGATAAACCGTTGGATCTTTGTGATTGGACGGGTCACGTTCAATTGCTTTAGATAAAGGACCACGTGGCCAAATGCAGATCATTGGATAAAGTAAGCTGACGGCCCACCACGCTGGGATTCGCGGTGGGAGGCACGCTCATGTTGTGCTGCAGACTGCTATCGTCATAGTGTGGCAGGCGATTCTTCCTCTTGCCAGTGCCACTAGAAATCTCTGGCAGGCTCCCGTGCCCGTGAGAGAGGGTGCCCAACAGTAGCAGTGTAGCACTATTCATCTAGAGGAAAATGTAGTACTACTGCCTCAAGGCAACGTGGTGCTCCATGCAGCAACCCACACTCTGACGGTTCACACCCAAGTGTTTAGATAAAAGAAAAAAGGAGAGCATAATATGTGTTGTAACTAACAAACAATATTACCTTCTCTTATAAACAAATTCCAAAAAACTATGACCGAGAACCAATTTGTTGTTGGATGGTTAGGAGGATGGTTATACGCACAACTCATTTGAGATCAAACTTCAGGTTTGACATATGTTTGTCTCATTAAGGCGGATATTCTTTCAGTGGGAGGGAACATTTTTGTCGCGGTCGTTAGCAAGTTATCTGTGATGACTTCGTCAATCTCAAGATTTGATGGCTTAGTTGTCCTACTCAAAAATAAAATATTATGACCCAAATTTTCCTTTATTTCATCAATACTTTTTTTGCGTGAACTTCTTATTGATCAGACTAATCAGTGAATGATGCATGTGTACGGAATTTACATGATCTTGTTATTCGTTAAATATATTGATGATACGATTATGTACTAAATAAAAATGCCTTCAGTCGCTCCAAAGGCACGACATTTCAGAATAATAATCCTTCAACCTACACGTGCATGGCACTCGTACCATGTACTAGTAATAAGTAAAGGCCAGCTTGGATCTGCTCACGAAACGTGCTGTACATTATTTCTTCACCCACTTGTCCATCTATAGCAACATCCACACACACCTATATAATAACTTCGCTTGTTGGTCGGATAGTTTCGTAGTCTACCCTCCACACTTGTGTGTTATCATCAATATAATAGGTTGGCTTATACATCACAAAAAGCTAGATAACTAGTTCCAAGAGCGTGTCAATACTACATACATCCAATGCTTAATGTTGCCTTATGGTCGAGAACATGGCAAAGATTTGAGAATGGAAGACATCGGGAGAAATACTACAAGCGAGGATGAGACAATAGGCCGAAGAAATGACGACTCATCTAGACAGAAGTTATTAACTAGGAGCATCGACAAATTCCAGCCTTGGGTTCCCAGCGGTCGAGTAATGCTACACGTACAAAACACTACGCGCTTTTATAGGAAGGTGAGTTTTGATTGGAGATTAAGGGGGGAGGAGGAGCCCACCCTCGTGATTACAAAAGTTTACAGGCTTTTACACGCTGACTAGGATCTTCTCAACCTAATCTCCAATCAAAACTCACCTTCCTGTAAAAGCCCGTAGTGTTTTGTACGTGTAGCATTACTCCCGGGTGGTGCTCCTTGGACAAATGACCCTGTTCGTGCTGTTGCCATCACTTTAGCATAATGTTGCAATTATCTCTGTTTACATTTGTGGCTGTCTCTGAGAAATTCACAGGCCTGTCGACCATGACACCCGTTTTTTTCTTCCTGGATTCGGTTTTTTTTGGGATGGGCTGAAAAAACTGTTTTTTTTTTGTTAAATCTAGGATATTTTTTGTTCGGAATATTTTGCGTCAATATATAGAATGTTTGACCTGACAGTGACATAAACGACTCTTGGGTTCCACAGGTCGGCTCAGTTATCCACCTCTCTAGTAATTGCGGCTTTAAACCCCGCTTCACAATATTTTTGTGGCGCTTGCTTCACAATATTTTTGTGGCGCTTGAGTTAGAAAGAGCTCAAACGTTCGTGGGCAACACATCATTACATATATATTCTGTTTGATGCAGTTTTACTATATAAATTCTATTTATTTTGAAAAATCAGATGGTACCACATTTTTTCGGGCCCAAGGAAATCTCCGGCAACAAACCGGTTAGCAAATATTCCTTCCGGAATTAAAATCCTGGTTCAACCACCTTTTTGTGCTCATTAGTTGCGTCAAAATAAGTTGAACCATATGTAGGTACGGAAAAACAGACTTCCTATAGTTTCCTCCCCTAACCTAAACCCTAACCCTAGGCGGTTAGGGCAAACTTTCCCCTGCAGACTTCACTGGCGAGCCTGTGGATTAACCTCCCCTCTCCCTGCCACTCCGGTTATTAGTTTAGGTTAGGTTCTTTAGTCCTCGCAGGTGCGGCGCTCAGACGGATGGCAACGAGTTTGTCTTCCAAGCTTTGATCCTCCTTGAGTTCGTCCGTTTGGACGTAGTCAACGGAGCTCCAACGTAGATTCCTGTCGCCTACTTGGGGCGGTGAGGTTAGGCTTTCTCATCATTTGGTGAGTTTTGATGTTGGATGCTTCAAGTATATGCAAGGGTTCAACGGTGACGACGATGGCTCCAGGGTCCTGATTCTTCGGGGCACATGCACGAAGACTTTCCGGCTGTTGTCGACAAGGTCAAGCCGGCTCCTGTAGGGGAGCGGAGACAACGACGCGTTGGTGGCTCCTTCTAGCGGCGTTTGGTGCTCTCGAAATATCGACGTAATTTTTATTATATTTGAGATGATTTGTACTTCTGATGGACTTTAATAAAATATCTGATCCTTTTAGCGCAAGAAATAAGTTGAACCAAAGCCATCTGACACCAGGTGGGGTGATAGAGCTCAGCCACGAGGGGAGAGGCCAGGGAGACCCTACGGGTTCTTAGTCGTTGTCTCACTCACTAACATGATTCACCGCCATCCTCCCCCACTCCCCCAAATCCCCCCCCCCCCCCCCCCCCCCCCGATCAAGCTAACGCATCTAAACCAGAGTGCCCTTGGCGTGCCATCCCTGCTTCACCGGCGAGGTACGAGACAGTTGCCTGACATAGCTTTCGGTATACTAGCCTCCACTACACCCTCCCACCACCATCGGCCACTCTCACACTGACTCGCATATTTTGATAATGTATAGATACAAATTCCATTTGATGTTATTTTACCATTTTGAATCAAATGGTACTACGATTTTTGGGCCCAACGAAATCTGTGGTAACTGACTGTTTATCAGTACATCTACTCAGAATTAGAAACCTTGATTCAACCACCTTTTGTGCTCATTAGCTCACAGTAGATTCAAAATAAGTTAGAATTTTTTTCAAAACTATGACGTATTTTATAGCAAATTCGGAAACTATAGGGCCGAACGCAAAAAATTCAGAAATGTGACCCCGTCGGCCTCTGGCTGGCTGAAGAGTGGCCCGTCGGCCTCTGCCTGGCCGAAAAGGGACCCGTCGGCCTGCGGTGGACCGAAGAGGGACCCGTCGGCCTCCAGGCGGCCGAACAGCCCTGGTCGGCCTCCAGGCGGCCGAAGTGTCCCTGGGAGGTCCATTCTGAAGTTTTTTTCACTTAAATGCATTATAATTCCTGCACAACCATTCCTCCTCTTTCACATTCCAACTTTGTACTTTCCCGCAACCATTTCCCGACATTCTATCTCGTCATTTTCTTTCCCGCCCTACTATCCCGCCATTTTCCTTCCCGCCCTTCTTTCCCGCCATTTTCTTTCCCGCCATTTTCTTTTCCGCCTTTCTCTCCCTCCATTCTTTCCCTCCATCTTCTCTTCTGAACCTATAAAAACCCCTCCGCAGTAAGGTGGGTGAGCAGGCAAGTGTAGTTTCGTGGAGATGTCCCATTATCCTTTTGATCGTAGTTTTCACTCTGGTATGTCCGATCGTCTTCTCCGTCTAGCCGCCAATTTCAAGATCGACGATAGAGTAGTTCCATGGGAGGAACTCATCAGTAGTGACACCATAATGAATGAGTTGGCTCACTCATTAGCTAGGAGTGGGTGGCCTCCCAGGACATTTGAGGAGATATGGAAAGAACTTCTCAGGTTGCATGGGAGATGGCAGAAGCAACTGCATAAGAGTGAATCTTACCTCAGGCTTGCTGTAAATAATTCAGATTTATGGTCAGCTGACAGTGAGGACGAAGACGACCTCTTCATGCCGAGCACCAAGGTCAAGACTACGGCATCGTCGAAGGGCAAGAGCTCTACATCGACGAAGGGCAAGAGATCTGCATCGACGGAGGAGGACGAAGACGACCTCTTCATGCCGAGCACCACGGTCAAGACTACCGCATCGTCGAAGGGCAAGAGCTCTGCATCGATAAAGGTCAAGATCTCTGCATCGACAAAGGGCAAGAGCTCTGCATGCACGTAGGAGGACGATGATGCATTCATGTAGTTTTTTAGCTATAATTTGTAATTTCAGTTGTATTGTTTAATTCAGCTGTATTTTATATTATCTTTGTGTATTGTCTTGTTTTGTGGTCATTATGTTTTATGTAAAGCGCGGCGTTGGATGCATTTAGTTTGCAGTACAAGTGTTATCCCTCTAAACCAATTGACCACTGAAATAGAACATGAATATGTCTCATACATAAGTAGATAGTAATTTGTCCCATACATAAAATACACATATGTCTCATACATAATTAGATAGTCATGTCTCATACATAGATAATGACTCATACATAGATAACCATATCAGTGCTGGGGACGACGACGAATCTGGGTCTTCCTCGGACGAGGACCGGAAGGCGATAAGCGCTCAGGCGGTGGACGAGTCTGACGATGACCACGACCATAGACAACCTCGTCTGTCAGTGTCTGTGTCTCCTGCGTCCATGGTGGTGGTGGAGTGTGAAGAACTGTCTGCGAGAACTCATAGGTGTTTGCAGCTCGGTCATCGTCGTCGCCGTCGCCGTCTAAGAACAAACCAGCACCACTAAGCATCGGTGACTGGACTGAATGCATGAACGGTTGCGACTGGCTGTCGACTGCGGTAAAGTAAAACATGTAAAATTGATTTGCGAACCTACAATGTTTAAAAGAATGTACAAAGTAGTGTTACCTAGGTCCATCTGATTATGCCAGGAAGAGCTCCCTGGTTGTGAAGGAGGTGGCTGCTGGTAGAAAGAGATCCCTGGTTGTGAAGGAGGTGTCTGTTGCCAGGAAGAGCTCCCTGGTTGTGAAGGAGGTGTCTGCTGCTAGGAAGAGCTCCCTGGTTGTGAAGGAGGTGTCTGCTGCCAGGAAGAGCTCCCTGGTTGTGTAGGTCGTGGTTCTGAACGGTGCACAGAGGGTCGTGGTTCCGAACGGTGCATAGAGGGTCAAGGTTCTGAACGCTGCAGAGAGGGGCGTGGCGGACGATGTGCTGGACGAGGAATAGCAACATCCGAAGATCGTCTACATGTAACAGCTGCGTAAATCCCGCGTAGCTTCTCATCAAGACGCCTCAACCATGAGACGTTCTCTCGCGGTGGGATATTATATCCCCTCTCAAAGCGTTGCATTAAAACGGAAACCTCCTCTAGCGCCTCGCATGTCAAGTCACCCTGTACACGAAGAGTTAAGCAATTAGATCATCGTTGTATGGCAGACAACACGAATAGTGCCGATCTCTAGTGCACAATCTAGAAATCCCAACTGGACACCTGGATAATATAGCCTGATGGGAGTATGGCTCCCAGATAACTTGATCCTCGTGCAAACTATCAAACTGCCATGAAGGAGGGGTAGCAGCCCCTCACCTGGCTATGCGCAAACTGTCTCTGTGCATGACAACAAATAAGCATTAGTAATACTATTGAATGGCAAGAAATAAACATTAGTAATTCATATTGTTACTTAATATGAAAATACCTCTCTCCATGCCCAAACTGATCCCATAGTAGGCAAGTCGCCGATAGAAGGCACATAAGTCCCAGCCATGTCCTCAAAACCAAAAGGTTTATCAATGCAGACATAGGGTCGACCAATAGGGAATCTCTCGTATGACCAGAGCTGCAACAATAGTGGACATCCAACAAGAACTGATTTTCTAGACTTCAACAAGCAAGCTTTGCACAGGCCTCTGTACGTAGCCGCTAACACAGCAGAACCAAAACTCCTCTGCAGAATGTCCCCGGGCAACGTGCGTCAGCTATCTCTTGTGCAATACCGATGAGTCGTGCATCGACAGTGGTCACGTGGTTCTCCATGAACATCGTCTTGCCGAACAACCACATAATATATGCCTCTAGGGATCGGTCAATCTGTGCCTCTGACAACTGAACATCGGGATATCCTAAGGAGACATAGCCCACTTTATCACCGCATACTTCAATTTTTTCTTTGTATCAAACATAGCCCCTATCTGGACTTGGTTTAGATTATATTGCCATGGAGTCTCATGGCCATCGTTGACAGTAAGGCCGGTGGATATGTCCTGATCCCATGCAGAAGGAATTGGTACCTCCACTTCATCCTCGGAATTTCAGAATCCAGATCCTCCGCAAATCCATCCTCGTCCTCTTCCTCCATCACCCTCTGCATTTCATAGCCTTCCTCATCCCCATCAGCAACACCAGAACCAGATAATATTATCGACTGAATACTCTGCCCAGTATCATGACCACGAACATTGTGTGGCACGTAGTCTGACTCTTTCTCGGCTTGGCTAGCATCCACATCCGGTGGCTGTGACCCGGATAAATAAATCTCATTAGCCACTTGACTACCCTGGCCTGGTTCATACCCCACGTGGAGTTGTACGGTATTCTCCTCCTTCGCCACTGGTTGCACTAAGGCATATCGGTGGATTCTTCGGTCTCGGCAACGACTTAACAGGGTCACTCAATGATGGCTCCTATCTATCGGCATCAACTCCCACTTGACATTTTTACAGGATTTGGTCCACAATGCATGAATACTGACAGAACATACTTCAGGATCCAGCCCAAAACTAGTAGTCAACCAGTGCTTCAACTGTCTAATGTCCAGTCTGTCCGGGTCTGAAAGTGTCATGACGCCATTTTTAAACTCGCTAAGATCAACCCCCAACTTATTATATCGAACATTACCAGGGCCGTAGTAAACAGTCAAATTTACTGATTCAGACATTTTCACCTGTCAGACATTGCCACCTTCTCATTAATCGCAACGAACAAAATTATTACCGGCTACACTAACTATCCGCTAAAATGACTATGTACACTAAATAAACTGTACAGCTCATAGAAAATTTGTGACGACATTGGTATACCTTCGACGCGTGTGTCCCCTTCTTCTTCCTCTCCACCCCACCACCTCCTCTCCACCCCACCACCTCCTCACCAGCCACACCTCCTCCACCCCACCATGGCTCCTCCTCACGCACAAAAAACTACCCCATAGCAAAAAAAAAATACCGTAGGCCGGCGGAGAATGCTATGATCTATTGTTTCTGCGGGTTGGATAGGAAAATGGGTGGACGAGGGAAGAGATCGGCGCGGGGGTAGAGAGTACAGAGAGCAACGAGAGAGAGAGGAGGAGCTAGCGAACAGAGGAAGAAGAAAGGAGCAGCGTCGGGCTTATCCAGGAGCTCTTCGGTCTCCTGGAGGCCGACGGGCCCTCTTCGGTCTCCTGGAGGCCGACAGGCCACTTTTCGGTCGCCCGGCAGCCGATGGGCCACTCGTCGGCCCACTGGTGGCCGACCAGCCCACTTCGGCCAATTGCAGGCCGAAAAGCCCATCTTCGGCCAGCCTTCGGCCGACGGGGACATATTTCTGGTTTTTTTCGTTCACCCCTCTAGTTTTCAAATTTGCTATAAAATATGTCATAGTTTTGAAAAAATTTCAATAAGTTAAGCCAAAGCCATCTAGCACCAGGTGGTGTAAGACAGTTCAACCACGAGGGGTGAGAGGGCAGGGAGGCGCTATGGGTTCTTAGTCATTGCCTCACCCACTCACAAACATGATAAATTCTTCTTCCATCTCCCGATCAATCTCATGCACCCATACTGAAGAGCCCCTACCGTGCGACCTATACTTCATCGGCAACGTACAAGACTGCTGACTGACATGGCATCTGCGGGTTCTGCCTTTGGCCTCCACTTCGCTGCACCCTCCCACCACCCTTGTGCGCTCCTACACCGACCACTAGTAACCGCTCCCACGCTAGCTCGCATGTTGTGATAATTTATACATACATTTTCTGTTTGGTGCAATTTTACCATTTAAATTAAAAAAGAATCAAATGGTACCATGTTTTTTGGGCCAAACAAAATCTCTGGTAACCGACATGTTTATGGAACTTCCGGACGGAATTAGAAACCCTAGTTCAACCACCTATTTTGTGCTCATTAGTCCGCGATAGATTCGAAATAAGTTGAACGAAAGCCATCTCACACCAAGTTCTTAGTCCTTGCCTGACTCACTCACTAATGTGATCCATCCCCTTCCTTCTTCATCAATCTCATCCACCCATACTCGAGCGTCCCTAGCGCGCCACCTCTGTTTCACCGACGACGCACAAGACCGTTGGCTGACATGGCTTCCGTTGCACTAGTCTCCACTGCGCTGCACCCTTCCTCCACCCTCACACGCTCCCACTCTCACCACCAGCGGCAGCTCCCACATTGGATCGCATGTTGTGATGGTATATATGCACATATTCTATTTGATGCAGTTTTACCGTTTAAATTTAAATAATTAAAAATTCTAACGGTACCTCATGTTTTTGCGCCCAACGAAATCTCCGGTAACCGACTGTTTACCGAACTTCTGTCAAGAATTAAAAACCTTGGTTCAACCACTTTTTGTGCTCATTATTTCTTGGTTGATTCAAAATAAGTTGAACCAAAGCAATCTGGCACCTGGTGGCGTGAAAGGTCAGCCACGAGGGGAGAGAGGCATGGGAGGCACAATGTGTTCTTAGTCGTTTCCTCACTCACTCACTAAAATGATCCACTCCTCTTTCTCCTCCAGATGAATCACACGCATCAAAACTCGAGCGCCCCTAGCACGCGACCTGTGCTTCATAAACGACATACATGAACACTGGCTAACATAGTTTCTGCTGCACTGGCTTCCACTGCGCTGCAACCTCCCGACACCCTCGCGCACTCCCACTCCTACCACCAGCGGCCACTTCAGTGACACACCATTTTTGGCGCTGTTGCGTGCTGCTAGGCGATGGCTGCCCCCCACCGGCCTCTTGCAACCCGGGTAACACTCGCACCAACTCTTGGCCGTTCAAACCATGAGTGAGAGAGTGCATCAAAGCAAACACTTCGATCATTGTCGTCGACATGTCGTCCAGGATGGTGGCAAGGCTTGTGGCCGACGTGGTGGTGGTTGAGAGCAGCTCGGAGGACTTTATGTCGGCTTCCTAGCATGGTATGCCCATGATGTAGGGCGTGTTCGGATCTCACCTGGCTTCACAAAACTTCACAAAACCAGCTTCTCATCGACAGCTTCTACTCCATGTAGCGATCCCAGACCTGTTCTGCTGCATCAGCAGCTTCTCTAGCGCTGCAGCCCAGCTAGGAGATTGTGGCCTGTTTGAGATATATTGGGCCGGCTGGAGGCAGCCCAATTAAGCTAGCGAATGCACGGACGAGGGGGGGAAGGGGGTCAGCGAGGCAAGAGGAGGTCGCTACAGTAGCAGCACGTTATGTTTTCTAGAGGGGGAGACGCGAACCGGTATCTTTAGCGGTGGCAGGCTCCTGTAAATTAGGTGAACTCTAGCTTTTTCAATCTGTGGAGCTGGGTCGAGCTTGCTTCAGATTTTTGCACTACGGTCGGCCTTAGCTTCGAGAATCTAGCTTCTTGGAGCCCAAGCGTTCGGGTTAAAATCATCCGTGATGTTTTTGAAGCGTGGAGCTGGAGGACTTCAGAACAGGCCCGTAGTGGTGCATGAGAGCCATGCACCGTTCAAAAATCCTGCAACCACGAAGAGCTACGAAAGCAATACGTAAACTTCCTAACAACGACATCTCGCCCCATAGAATTTCGAGGTGGTGGGCCCCTCCTCCCCTTAACTCCAATCAAATTTCTCCACCTGGCACATTACGTTAATGCCATCGAACTATTTACGTGGATCTAGCATTACTCCTGGACCTCTGGGACGATGCCTCGCACTGCTTGAACATATGTTGAGGCACTCCACTTCGACCTCGTCCCCTTGCTCTTAACGAGCTTCCAGTCCAGAGCCCCCCTCACCCAGGTCATACTCGATTTTCCGGCGGCAGGCCCCCAGAACCCGGTCATCTCTCTGCAGGTTGTAGCCGTCGTGGATAATCAGACGTTGTCATGCCACGGGTCTTTTAGGTCACATCAAAATTGCGTTTTTTGTCTAGGCTTCAACCCATAGCTGGGTCTGCCGACTATGTGTTTATCGAATCTGCTATTCCTATTTATGAGCATTTTTACGATACACATGCCTAAGAGTTGTGCAATGAAATCACAATGTAGGATTAATAAAATCATGATGGTGCTGTTTCCTTGTTCCTACACTTTCAGAACCTACACATCCTCCCCACCAAAAACAGAGAACCCACGAACAAAGCTCTTACGATGTACTCCCTGTCTCCCTCCATGTACAAATATAAGATGTTTTGGATATTTCAATATGGACTTACATACAGACTGAAATGAATGACGAACCACACTAAATGTGTCTATATACATCCGAATCAGGAAAATTTAACACATATAATATTTCTGAACGGAGGGTATGTGGCACTACATGCAACTCTGCACTTCCAGAATAATTGAAGCTGACTTTAGTGCTGATTTCCATTTTTAGGCGAGCCTTTCCTCACAAGTAGTTCATCAAAGCTTTTAGTGCTAGCGGAAGTATAT
Source organism: Elymus sibiricus (assembly GCA_039707655.1). Lineage (NCBI taxonomy): Eukaryota > Viridiplantae > Streptophyta > Magnoliopsida > Poales > Poaceae > Elymus > Elymus sibiricus. The sequence continues at coordinate 493,567,615 of CM077671.1, forward strand.
TATCTTCTTGAGTAACCTTAGCTAGTTAGTTGTTAATACTAACATGTGCCTATCTTTTTCTACATGACCATGCGTCTAAGGATAAGTATTATTTGTGCTTATCTTCCTCACTCATTAGAACTGAAAGAGTTTCCACCCACAGTTTCTGAGTAAAATATATCCTCTCATGGGAGCTTTCAGCTTTCAAAAGAATTATCTTTAAATTAAATGAATTGGTAACTTTTTCATCTCCCCTTGTTTGCAATGTACACATAGCACGAGATTTATGTCTTCCAACGACTCACGAGCCAGCCAATTTTCACATCACTGCATTGTTCATGGAACATTGTGTGCATTATTTATTCACCCACTTGTTGTCCTACCATTCTCATAGCAACATCCCCTTGCCTACATATCATCTTCACTCGCTAGCTAAGGAATTATGTAGTCTACACTCCAACGAGTATGTTATATCTTAGTATATCAATATAGTAGGTTCGATTGTAGACTAGGAAATGCTCGATAACTAGCTACAAGAACATGCAAATACTAGATTTACCGAATTCTAGATATTAGTTCCTCGTCGAGAACATGTCAAAGAGATTTGAGACTGAGGGGCATTAGGGGAAATCATACAAGCGGATGAATTCCGACGAGTACCAGTTATATGGAATGAAGTGCATCCTAAGTCCTCCAACTATTCTAGAGGTGTCACCTAGGTCGTCGAACTAAAAAAAGTGTCAGCCAGGTACTCAAAGGTCCTTTGAAGTACAATAAGTGCGTACATATGTGACACCTCCCAAATAGTTCGCGGACCTAGATGAGACATATATTGCATAGGACCATATGATTATTTTGATAGTTCGAGGACCTACATGAAACCTCGGAAATAGTTCAAGTACCTAGCATGCACTTCACTCTTATATATGACTATGTGGGAATATCTGTTTATTTGTACATGGTCTGATATCACATTTCATATAGTTGTATCTCTGACCATTGTTTGACCAACCTTTGGCAAAGAGTTTGATATGAACTGGTACCGGATTAAACATTGCGCATGCTATTTATTGCGAGCAAGATGAATGTAGTATCCAGCCTTGGCGGTCCGCAAGCATATCGTCTGCATGATGCAACTAGCATGTTCGTGGAAGCCGTGGTTGGCATCAAATTAAGTACATTTCACACTTCTGGATATGAACTCTGCTCACTAAGTTTCGAGTTTGTTGGCAAAATAGCCACTTAGACAAGGAAAGACATATACAAAGTATATGTATACGACCGGCGAAGAATTTATAAAATATGATCATCATGCACTTTTTTATGAAGAGGTATGCGCTAATTTGTCCCTTCCTTTTGTTTAGTGAGGTGTACTGAAGCAGAAGTGTTGTAAAATTTGTTGTTACTAGTGATTTGGCTAGCCCTCTAGTGTAAGTCTTTTTATGATTTATGCCACTGGATATGTCTCACTACTCGGTTTTGCCACTAGGAATTTCAATTGCTTAAAGATACGATCGCTTCATTAGGCGCATGCTCAAAAATGCCACTGGACACCATTGTTGTCACCTCAAATCTCGTTTAACATGTTATAATGACAAAAATAACTATGGACCAACTTGTGAGCTCTTCTTCTATCTCACAACAATAAAGTGTGGGCCCCACTTGATCCTAACAACGTTTTTATTTTCCTCTAAAATTATTCGCTTGGTTACTCCTGACAAGTGGGACCTACTCTTATCATTGGGAGATGGAGAGAGCTGACATGTGGGTCTAGGGGTATTTTTGTCATATAACATGGTCAACGGGTTTGACCTGACAATACCATTGTCTAATGGCTTTTTTGAGCTAATGGATTGATGGCATTTTTTAGATATCTAATGGCATTTTTGAGCAAGCATCTCACAGAATGATGGCATTTGAGCAGTTCTAACTTCTAATGACAAAACTGAGTAGTGGGACACAACTAGTGGCATAAATGATAAAAACCCATTGTGTAATGGAATGCACTGTGTTCCTTTCAACAAGACTCCTTGTTACACATTTGAAGGCATTTTCTAATGCTTCCTAATCTCACGCGTGGTGTGGTGATAGAATGATGATGCGCGACGTGAAGACGGCCACTCTCATGCGTGCCCATTTCTGGTTGTGACCGACGCGGAGCACATGAGACGACTTTTAATCATCATCACAGGCGAATTTTCCTTGTGTCTCGGCCCTGTCTTGGTAGCCATCGCAACACCCGATCGCCGCCGCCACGACCTCGTAGAACACTTGCTCACCGCCCCGTCACCCAACATAGGCCTCACAACTGGCCCGTTTGCGTATGCAGCATCGCGATTCTGCCATGCAGGTTGCAACATTTGTGCACACCACTTCTACCATTAACATGTGCCGGCACGCTCTCGCCATTCCTGCCAGCATCACCACACGCCGGTTCCAAACATCACCGCACGTTGGTTGCAGCATTGCAGGTCATCAGTTGTAGCACCTGGAAATAGGCTCTCGCAGCATCCACCGGTGAGATCGTGGCTCCCTCCGCCTTCCAATGCAGCTCCAAGTCAGTACGGCCGCGAGCTACCGGGTGGTGTCTGACCCCTTGCCTCTTGAGTATACTGTTTGCCGTTCAAACAGTACACGTGTGTACCAGGAAAAGCTGATTGTTCATGCCTCTAGGAAACTTTTGTTGCAACAATGATTTATCTTGTGACCACCAAGTGTCTAACTCAGACATGTTTATGTATCTTTAACTCTTGATGGTATCCTTTCAAGAAAGTTTAGATAAGGAGTACCCTCCTTTTACATACAAGTGCAAGTGGACTACTGCAATTGATGCGTGTGACAAACCAATTTCATATCACTGACCTACACAATTAGTGCCCGACTCATGTCTGCTGCTCACGACGTACATTATTATTCACCCACTTTCCCACCCATAGCAACATCCATGAAGCCTATATAAATCCTTCACTTCTTAGAGCGCGAATTTCATAGTTTACACTTCACGCTTACACCTTAGCACGAATATGCTTAAACATCACAAAAATTAGATGATTAGTTACAAGAGTGTGTCAATGCTTGCACACTAAGGGTGTGTCAATGCTATGCCCATTTAATGATTAATAGTGGTTCCCGGTCAAGAACATGACGAAGTGCTTGCTAGACTTACGTAGACTTTCTACGAATTTTTACGTAGGTGGTGATGTGGGCTTGGTTGATTGGATTGCGCAGGGCCCCATCCTGAAAATCAGGGGGAGATTAGTGAGGGTTAGGGAAGAAAACCTCCTTTTCGTATGTAATTTATGTAAAAGTTCATAGGTGTGGCATTTTTGCTCTCAGAATGCAAGGCTTCGGGAGAAATGACACGTGGGAGGGCGAGAAAGCAGACCCAAGGAATGATGACTCGTCCAGAAGTCCCTTGGAATCTTGTATGATGTTAAGGTAGATTAGGATAATCGACGGTCTCGTGACTTGGCTTCCCGACAGTGCTCCTTGTTGCACCGATTGCTTCGGTACGGCAGCAAAAAAAAATCATCGTCGCACCTCATGTATTTTTGGTCGTATTTGTAGCTTTTCGTAGGCAAAGAGAGGTCCGTAGGTCTGCCAACTGTGGCAAACCAACCTGTGGTTGGATGGTTAGAGGGACTGTGGTATCCCCAGCCCATCAGGGTTCAAATCCCGGTGCTTGCATTTATTCCTGGATTTATTTCAGGAACTCCGGCGATGCGCATTCAGTGGGAGGAGACGTTCCTGTCGATGACGAGGTGCCTACGGTGACTTCGTAAATTTCAAGATGATATGCCGGCTCAGTCTCTTGGAGGTGCTCATAGGGGTAGGGTGTGCGTGTGTGCGTTCATAGGGGTGAGTGTATGCGCGTGTATATGAGCGCTTGCATCTGTACTGTATTCAAAAAAAAAAAAAAAAGGTCTGCCAACTGTGATTTCTATCTGTTTTTGTTTCTTACGCCTTCTGGTTAACCTTCTTTTAGAAAATAATCCATTTTGTTTGCTTTACATTCTTGTGAGCATTTTTTTCAATAAAAAGAAGTGCTCATTTATCACAGTAGAGTACGCAGTAAGTGCAAGCTTGAAGCAAGCGAACTAGCAGCAACAACAACAACACCACCATCACCATCAACTACTAGTAGCCGCCACCGCCTCTGCTCCGGTGCCGCGGAATGCTGCTAGGTGGTAGCCATCTCGTCCGGCCCCTCGTCACTCGGGCACCTCGAGCACATATCGCCATTCGCCCCACCACTCACACGAACTCTTTGTTCGCAGGCGCTCAGAATATGTGAGAGACTTAGAGCGCGTCAAGCAAGTAAGCAAGCACACATAGTTCATGGTCGTCGTTTCATTTCGTCCAGAGCGGTGGGGAGCCCGGAGGGGGACATGGTGGTGATCGGGACTCGGGAGCGGGCTCGGAGGGTCATCGCCCAGGTCACCCTCCATCGGTTCCTCTGCAAATAACATATGAAAATAACAAAAAAGCAGAACATGGATTATTTTCATCGGAGAAATTAACTGTCTGTCCTAATTGGACGCTGAGAGCGTGCGGCTGATTCAACTGGCCATGCAGGTCCTCAACGCGCTATGTGAATCGATCCCGTGTGTCTCGTATGACTCTTGGATGGTTCATGTCCCTGAAGGCCAGTTTGAGTCATGGATAGGGCCGACTGATTTCATCAAGGTTCTGTTAACTTCTGATTGATTTGCAGTCATCTGTTCTGGATTTATTGATATGATGTTATCTGATTGTCGGTAGGACACATTTATATGATGTCATACGGTTGGTTGGGTTAAAATTTAGTAGTGCTTCCCCTAAAAAAACGCGCGCGGGGGGGGGGGGGGGGGGGGGGGGGGGGGTGGGGGGGTGAGGGCTCCCCACCTGAACATATTTCAATCAAAAATAAAGGTTTAGGAAAGATGAGAGGCGAAGAAATCCCGCCACATTTTTTTTGAAAAAGGAGGTTAAACCCCCGGCCTCAGCATCAATCGATGCATACAACCATCTTTATTAATTATTCCACAAAGGTTTGACAAGCCACCCAAAACCACCACTCACACCTACAAACTTGATAATGTGAAGTGCTCTTACTCTCCATATCTAAAACCGACGTCGTCGCTGATCCATCCATATAACGTATCGCAACCAACAACCGGTGCGGCAGACCTAAAGCGTACATCACATGCACACGTTTTAGAAGCCGCCATCATCATTGAACCACTGTCCCATCTTTAGGATAGAGATCCGTATCATCCTTGCCAGTCCGACTATCCATCGACGCCACCACGGCGCCTAACGGCGCCACCGCCCTGTGCTCGTCCATCCCGACGCAGAGCCTCTGGAAGATTTGTCGTGCGTAGCACCTGCCGAACATGCATGATACGACGTACCGCCTGTCGGCCAGGCATGACTTGACATCTCCACCGAAGCTCCGTTCAAGACGAAGTCGCTCCACCTCCTACCTCTCTCTTCTAGCGTTGCTCTACAAACGATGCTCCCAAGAGAGAAACGACACCGTAATGCCGCCATTGCCCGATCTGGAAGACCAGATCCTAGGGTTTCCCTCGAAGCAGCACGAGTGGGTCGACAGTAGTTGCATGATGATGCCTTCATGACGCCACCATCGCCTGCCATCGGCTCGGTTTTCACTGTCAACTATGCCTCCCCGACTCGCAGCCGGGACTAAATGAGATCCGACCACCAAGCCTCAGGCCTACCACCTCCGACGAAGGAGATGACCACCACCACCGGCTGCACCGGCTAGAACAGATCTGACCGAAGGTGCCTCCGAGTAGTCAACCAGGCCCTCCACGTCGCTGCCGATCCGAAGCCAGATGGCGTGCCACCGTTCGGACCACATAGCATCATCGCCCGAATCGGGCCAGCTGCCGCACGCCGACGCCCTTGACCGGGCTGCCCGACACGCCAGCAGCCGCCGTCACCCGAGGCAGGGCCGGCCACCGCCGCCGTCGCCACAACCATCCCCGCCTCTCCGCTAGACCGGCCGCGCCTCCACACGCATAGCGGCCCCGCACCACCCCTGATACGGGGGAGAGAGGGGGTCCCCCGCCACCGCCATTGACCCTCGGGCGTAGCCCGGCGGCGTCCCTCGGAGGTGACGGAGGGAGGGGAGGAGGGAGTGCACGCCCCTAGCGGCTAGGGTTTGGATGCCGCCCGAGTCGCCCTAGCGGGGACGATGCGGGGGCTCAAAGAGCTTAACTAAAATAATGTCCGGCATGGATTTTTTTATCCGCCATTTTAAGGCGGTGTGACCAGAGAGTGAGGTCAGAAATAATAGCCTTAATTATATCATTTGGAGAGAGAGATAAGTTCCTAAAAGTTTTGGCGTTGCGAGCATCCCAAATTTTCCAGAGCACGGGCAACAGAAGAAAGGGCCAAACTGGTTGAGGAAGGCCGGGCTGAACCCGCGAGCTCCACAACTCTGCTAGTGGTGAGAAACAGGGCTGCAACCCCATAGCACCCCAAATGGAGGCAGCCGCCGGGCATGTGTAAAACAGGTGAGCTCGGTCCTCTGGAGCTGCATTACAACATGGACAGGACGAGGAGTCGATGATGGTCTTCTGCTGTAGATTAGTCCTCGTGTTTAACCTGTCCAACCAAATACCCGGACCCTGTTAGGGACACGAGACTCCCAGATGTAAGCAAGGTTGGCATCCGAGAGCTGGGAGGCAAGCGCATCATAAGCCCCCTTAGAGGAGAAAGATGCTCCGTTAAGCAAGGATCGCTCATCCGGGACTCCACTGAGGCGCACAACCAGCAACAGAGATCTCAAGGCAGCATGTTCATTGATAGCGATTAAGGTTAGCCGGCTACGCAACTCCATATCAATCCCATCCATCATTATCTTATTAACAAAAGCATTGGGTTTAGTATGGTGTGTAAATAAGGCGGGGAAAGCGGTGGAGAGCGATCTAGGCAGAAAAAAGTTGAGGAGCAGTGCTCTGGTCGTCATGAGACGTATATTGGTCTTTTCACCTGTAAGACACAGTGAACTGCTGAAAAGACACATATTGGCTAACAATACATCACTTTGTTGTCCATTTTAAATTGCATAATATATATCGTTATAATGTGAATTGGTGCCATGTTAACGTTATTTCTCCTTGAAACCTCTGCTAGTATTAAAAAATAATCTCAGGATGGCTCTGCCTCCACACTCTCCATCCGAGGCGATCTGGGCATCCTTTCCGCTGCGGCTTACAGATATGCACCTTCTCTGTTGCAGTCCATAAAAATGGAACCTCTGGGAGCCCTACGCCGTCCCAACTGATCGATCGTTGATTCGCTCGAGCTGAAAATTCCTTTCGTCCACCACTCGATTGACCTCCTGTGCTACGTACTCGCGGTGTCAAATCGGAGAGAGCTCTGTCTGCAGAAATGGTAAGCTGATAGATTTCTGCCTGCTCAAATATCATGTTACACCTCAGTGCTTGTCCCAACCCGAACGTTTTGCTTTATGTGGAAACCGCGCAACATCAAATGGTAAGATATGATAACTGATACAATAATGCCAATTTGCCATAACATGTCACATGTGACCAAACGAAATATATATCTTCTTGGACTGAAATAAATCCTTCACATGCATGAGAACTAAAAAGCAGAGTGTGTTGTGAGAATAAAAAAAAACGGAGTGAAGTGCATCCTAGTTCCAATATGCAATAATTTGAGGACCTGGATGACACAAATATTGCATTGTGTGGACCTAGATGATGATTTTCATAATGCGAGGATCTACGTGATATCAAGTCATGAATGGGAGTCATTACAGAGGCCTCTGCTCCATGAACAAATTCATGTACGGACATTTCGCATTGGGCCATGGGCTTTTGTAACTTGTAAGACTTATTAGCTTTTCCACATCAGATCAATCCTTAATCATCGGTGGCTCTCTTGAACACTCCCTTAAAACACGTCTACTCGCCTAGATATTTTCATGCGTACAATTCTGAAGGTTTATGTTCATCATTTGGTATAACTACAAATGTGAGGTTTACAATCTTTTAGTTGATCGGATACTAATGTCTTGTTGGTATAATGCTCCATGACAAATGGATGTCCAGATAGTTAGCATGAGATTATTACTTGTAAGACTTGGCTTTTCCACTGGTTAAGCACTTAATCGTTGATGACTCTGTTGACCTCTCACTTGAAATGCCCTAAGATATTTAAAATTAATTACAAAATATCAGGTTTACATGTTTGAAGAATGGTACAAACCAGGGTGCTCGCTCGAGTACCCTCTTGGCAGAAGTGGAGCAATAATCAACGCCCTTGTACAGGGTATCAGAAAGTTGAGTGGAAATTTTCATATCACCGACCTACACAATTGTAGTGCATTATTATCACCCACTTCTCCAACCTACACAATAATAGTGCCCGGCCTGCATCTGCTCACAGAACATGGTCCACATTATTATCAGCCACTTCTCCCTCCATAACAACATGCATTCACCTATATAACCACTACACTTGTTAGTCAGTGAATTTATATTCCACACTCCACACTTGTTTCTTAGCATCGATACAATAGGTTTCGTTATACATCACAATTGCTACATGGCTCATGACAAGACCGTGTCATTACTACATTCCTTTAGTGTTGAATATTGGTTCCTGGCCGAGAACATAGCGAAGAGCTTTGAGAATGAAAGGCATCAGGAGAAATGCTACAAGAAAACAAGTGCAACTAAGTAGAGGAAATAACGACTTCCGCGCCCAAATTCAAGCCCTTGCTGCGTCCGCATGCACTACCTCTACTTCCGCAGTAACCTCCCCGCGCGGCACCCTCCTACGCGCCACCACCCTCGTGCACTCCAACCACCAGGCGTGGCTCGAGTGCAGTGCCATGTTGGTGCCACGGCACACTACTGGGTGGTGGACACCCCCGCCCGCACTCGCCACTCACGCCAACTCTTCGTTGGCCGCCAATTCAGACTGTGTAGGAGAGAGCGGACGTGGTGGTGACTGGGGGCAGTCTTGACAGGTTCTGCTACGTGGAGCTCCTAGTGAGGTACGACCAAGACGTGGTTATCCTTGAGAGCCATAACCAGCCTAGTGGTGCCGCCCACTTGTTCGATCGTCAAGGGGTTCGACTAGCATCTAGTTAAGTACTAGTCCTAGATGAGTGCACTGACAGTCTGAAACCCTTTTATGTTTACAATGATAATAATATCATCTTTTGTAGCTCTGCTTCTCTAAGTGGTGTTTCATTACTCTTCTACAAAGAGTCTGATGTGAATAAGCACAGCCTGGAACATTGTTCATCTTATTTAGGGATGTAAATGGTACGGATAATTCCCGTTCCGAATCCGCTTCCGCATCCGTTTTTAAGGATATGGTATGCACTTACACAAATCCGACGGATATGGGTGCGGATACGGATTTTGGTCAGACGGATATGGTATTGGTAATATCCGACGGATATGATTATCCGGTATTTTTTGCGGATTATCCGAGGTTGTGAAATAGGATTATCAGATAAATTTAGCCCAATTGAGAAGCACAAATGCCCACGTGGACCAGTAATAAAAATCACCACATATAAAATAGTAATTGTACGTACATATACGCCGCTGACGCATCGGACGGAGGTCTGCGATTGCGTACATGTACGTCGGTTGTGCGTCTGGATGGTGGTCTGCTTACATATACACGTAGGAATTCTGAGTATAAACAAGTATGACCACGCAAAGTGGTTCCTTCTTCCATGCATGCAGTCACGTATAAGTATGAACACCAAGTTAATTTGAAGTAGTCGAGTAGAACAGGCTTCGTCTTAATAGACTACAAAACAATATGGATTTATAGGTACTACATATTGTTACTATATTGTGTGAGTTATTACTTTATAACACCACTTTCTAGTGTTATGCGCTTGGATGGAAACATATTTTCATATTGTTGCATAGCAGAAATAAATTGTGTCTGTTTGCACGTATCATCCGATATTTTTTGTCGGTTTTCGGTCCAAATCAGTTCCTCATCCGGTCCGAATCCGTAGTCCGATATAATCCGCATTCGAATCCGCATCCGGTTATTATCCGCTCCGCTCTGAATCCGACAAAAAAATATGATAAAGGATATGGTAAAAGCATTATCCAATCCGATCCGATCCAATTACATCCCTAATCTTATTTGACTACGGGTGTCTGCCATTTTGATATGTCCATTTCGGATAACTATTTCCTACTATAATTTATCCTACTTCATTGATATATTTCACATTATGATGTAATCGTAATGTATTTTCTCTCTTAAAATGCTAAAATGCAAAGTATACACACAAAGGGAAATTGTCGGACATTTGGAATTCTATATCAAATATGCAACAGAAGAAAAAGCATTTTTTCGGAGCTTCAAAAATAACGGATCTGCTGCCAGACGTTGCGCTGTTGCCGGAGCTCGACATGGATATAAAGTTGAGGGGACGGGAAGAAACATAGAGTAGGAGATGGAGAGTGGAGTGAGCTTTGACTGCGGTCTAGGGTTCGCCTGGAGTGGTAATATTTGTGAGGTCTGGTGGGCCTGGGTGGGCTGGTCCGACATGGCGGACCGCCCCGGGCGTGTCAAAGCCTCCCCATACCTGTCCCAGATTTGGGCTAGGTATGAGTGGTGTTGATCAGTCTGGATGTCTGCACCTCGTTTGGGAGGCTGGTTGGGTCATGCATTTGTGAGCGAGCATTGAACCGATCGTTCGCCTCGTCAGTTTGGGGATGCCAACTGTAGATGCTCTAACCGTTATCTGTGTTGGCCGGCGGCGTTCCTTGAATGCAAAGTGAGATTCAGCGCGCTGCCCATGGATGATTAAATGTTGTTTTTTTAGAATATCTTCGGTCACATTTCGTGGCCTTGTGCAGGCTTAAAAAGATTATGGCCCACCCATGGCAACAGTTTTATGCCCATTTCTCATTTTTTTCACTTTCTATACTATATAACCCGTCTTTTTTATTTTAACATGGTTGATTGGAAAATCATATAATGAGCTTGGTAGGCGAGAGAGCTCGGTCGCTTAGGTGAGGGGAGAGACCGGCAAGGTGCCACTTGTCCCCAACCGCTACCTCACTAAAGTGCTCCACTCCCCTCCTCTTCCTCATCCAAACTACAACCCTTGACGTGGCCTCGTGTACCACGTCTGCTTAATCGGTGACGAGACTGCCAGCCGAGATGGTTTCCACCACATTCACCTTCCCCGCTTTGCACCCTCGGACGCACCACCACCCTCGCACATTAAACACCACCACTCCCTAACGGTGCGGCGCCACATGCCCACAGTTGCTACCTCACATCTTTGATACTCCACCCCCTTTCCTCTTTCGACTATCTTGCCCATGTAAACTCGAACTGTTGTGTTGAAAAGCCACCCATCACCGACTAGACCATTCGCCAAGATGGCCTCCGCTCCAGAGCTCTTTTATGGTACCCTGTGATCAATGTGGGTTGTTGATTCACCGAGAGGCGAGATGAAGGGTGTTTACCCATCTGTCCTGTTGAGATCGAGTCAGCAGCGACGTTGCCAGTATCGCTAGGACTGCTCGTTCCCAGTGGTGTAGTATTCCTGATGTGATGGTATATTGGTATTTTCGGGAGATAAAATTTGTCCCGACCCGCCCCATCTGTTTTGTTCCAAATTCAGGCATAACCATCTCGTTTTTGCATGCGCCTGCCTAGGATTCTAGACGCCCCCTGTTCGTCCGCCTGTCTATCTTCCTTTTTTCGCCGTGCTCTCAGACCCACGCGGCTACGGCTGTGTGCACGGCCGTCGCGCGCGCGTTCCTTTCCTAGGCTGGTGGCGACCGCTGCGCCAATTCGACATGGTGCAGGTATTGCAGATTTGGAGTCCAAAGTGATCCTCATCTACATCATGGTCGCCAGCCCAACTGCCCAACCACTGTTTCCGGCCTCCAAAGCTGCCGCGCCATGCCGCCTCCTCTTCATCCACCTGGCTGCCTCACATTCTCAGACGTGCTAGGGGACCAACGCCTGACCTCGATAATTTTGAAAGAACTAAACTATCACCAAATTCCTGTGGCCTGGCTGCCCTCAACGTACTAATGCTATTCAGGTATTCCTTGCTCTAATCAAGAATCAGACCACATAGGTAGTGGAATAATTGTTTACACCGTTTGATTTCCTGAGGCTAGTATAGACATTTCTTGTTATTAAAAATACTAATGACATTTTTTCCCACAAGCCAGTTTTCAGCCCAGGCGATTGGTTGTCCCAGTATAGAATAGAAAATGCCTTTGTTCGTCGTCCTCAGAACAACTCCTGGTCGTCAGCTCGCGGGCGCCCTAGTCAAACATAGCCGTCCCTGACCATGGTCCTCTGGACGCGGCGTCCCTATTAACTATTGATAGTTTAGATTTGCGCTTAATGCCTCCGTTGGTTTGGAGGAATTTTCCAGGAATTCTATAGGATATGATTCTTGTAGGAGTTTTTCCTTTAGAGCCCTTTGGTTCGTAGGAATGCATTCCTATTCCTACAGAGGATTGGTTCCTATCCTTCACATTTCAAAGGAAAATAAAAAAGAGCCTATACTCAATGGAAAAATTCCTATGATGTGAACCAAATGACATCTCTTTTCCTAATCCTACTCATAGGATTTAAGATGCATGTCATCTAATTTCCTACATGTTTCCTATTCCTATGATAATCCTATCCTATGAACCAAAGGAGGCCTGAGATATTAGTGTACTGCTCCTCCCCTCTATAGCAGTATAGGGTACCATGAAAAAACTCCCCCTCCACTGCTCCCCCTCCCCCTCCATCCTTGTGCATGCCCAGTAGCCACCCCATCCTCTCTGATGTATTGTCAACTAAGTGCGGTCGCGAGCTACCGGGCGGTGGTCGACCCCTTACCACCTGAGTAAGTGTCACCCAATCACTCTCACCAACTATTTGTCGTTCGAAGAGTACACGCACAAAGGAAAGTGTTTTCTCACAAGTAGTTCATTAGTACTTTGCTTGCGCCCAGGAATAACTGCCCTCTCCGATCCATTTTCTTCTGTGACCTCCGTCTCCGACCCGTTATCTTCTATGACCTCCCTCTTCGATCTCTCTACCCTCGCCGCTGCTGGACGATGCCTCCGGCAAAGCCTGTGGGGCTGACGGCGGCGGCGGGCCCAGTTGTATCCGCCACGGCGATTCGAAGAGAGCAGCATCAACGGTAAAATTACGACAGCATGACATTGATCTCTAATCATATTGTAGCAGGTAACACAAGCAACAACAATATGAGAATGCAACGGACACAGATGTAGGACATGTGCCTCGATCATGTGCAGGCGTTGCTTGGTGTGGCATGGAGCGGCTCACTGCTCGTTTCAGGCTTGTTGGCCGTTTGAGCCACGCCGCCTCTCTGGTGCCAGTGGCGGCTGCAGGTGACCGTATCTGCTCCGCTGCTGGAGCGGCGTGCCCGGCGACTTGCTTAACGAAGGTCGCGCAACCTGGCTTGGTGGATGTCTGTGATGGCACTCGAAGGTTATAAGGTGCCACTCTAGAACAGGGCATGTTTCGTGGGCCGATGGGCCTCGACAGGGCTCTCTCCAGTCAGGTGGCAGTCAGTTGTGGTGTGCTCTACCGTGAGTGGTGGTCCATGTAGTTGGTACTCCGGCATACGACCACACCCTTGCTGTGGATTGCGGTAGCCACCCGAAAGGCCTTGTGATGGTTCCACCCTCCAGATCCAGTGACTACTATCAGTGGTTTATACTGACTACGTTGCGAGATGCAGACAAATGCTCCTTTATGGATTTTTGTGGTTCTCACTCTAGTCAGTTTGCCTTCAGCTGTGAAATGCAATCTATGGACCAAAGCTTGATGCAGAATGGTTGTGCAGCAATGACGGTGGGATTTCTAGCCCAGCGCATGTAGATGTTGGGAAATACATGTTGACTTCGATGTGATGCTCCTTGACTACCCGGTCTTGAGCTCTAGGGTGAAAATCTTAGATACGACATGTGTTGGTTATAGATAAAATGACGATGTTTCTGCATCGTTACCTTGTTGAAGGCATTGCCGAATATGGTCGGACTTGTTCTTCAGGGTGAAAACGTAGAATTTGACCTTTGATGGTCGAATCCGGTGACGGTGGCGCTTCAACGCCGTTTCCTTTCTGAAAGCATTGCTGATGAAGAAACAATGTTGCTGTTGAAGAACCTCGTGGTCCTTGTGGTGTCAAGAGATGGTTGGTGTGGATATGGTCATTGTAGTAGTTTGTCGATCGTTGTTTTGATCGCTTCAGTTTTTTTCTTTTGGTCTTGTTCTTTGCCGGCGTATTTTTTATGTGTTCATTAGTGTTGGTTGCGTGCATCCTAGCTATGTAGAGGTCAGATGTATATTCACTGTTTGTATCCACTTGATGCTTCATTTTGAGTAAATAAATTTTACCTTTTGTCAAAAGAAAAGTTCATCGGTACTTTAACTGCAATAATAATTTATCTTCTTGAGACATGTTCTAGTGGCGACTCAGTTTCTAACCCAGACATATGTTTTCGTGTCTTTCACTCTTGATATTTAAATGCACTATACGTTTTTGTTCACCCATAGCAATGGGACGAGCTGGGCACACTTAATGAACAAAAACGTACTCTCGGCAACCTACAAGCATAACTGTAAATATTATAATTGATGTGTGAAATAAATCAATTTCATATCCCTGACCTCCACAATAAATAGTGCCCGACTCGTTTGTGCTGTTAAAGGTACAATACGTCGTGTACATTGTTTCTTCACCCACTTTCCCATCCCTAGCAACATCCACTCACCAATAAATACTTCACCATGTTAGCTGGTGAATTTCATAGTCTACACTCTAGCATGAATACAACAAGTTTGCTTCTACATCGCAAAAGTTAGACCATTAGTTACAAGAATGTGTCAATGGTATGATCATCGAATGCTTAATAGTGGTTCCAGGGTAAGAACATGGCAAAAAGCTCTTAGAATGAGAGGCATGGGGAGAAATGATACGCGGGAGGATGAGAAACTGGGTCGAAGAAATGATGACTTGTCCAGAAATGCATGTTGAACATGTTTGATATTACAATACATTAGGAGCATCGATGGACTTGCCTTGCCTTTCTTCCAGTGCTTCTCGTTCCTTTGACGACACCGATACACTGCCAAAAAGATCATCATGGTGCCGTGAATATTTTCGGTCGTATTTGTGGCCTTTTTCTAGGCTTTGAGAAGTTCAAAGGTCTGTCACCTACGACTTCAGTCCTTTTCTGTTTCTGATGCCTTCTTGCACAGGAGACTTTTGTAAAAATATAACAAATCATTTCTATTTGTTTGCCTTCTTGTTGAACCGCTTTCTTTTGTGAAAATAAAATAAAATAAAATCATTTTATTTCTCTGGGTCGAAGGCTTCAAGCTAAACCAACTTCCCTGCAAAAAAAGAAGCAAAGCTAACAACTCGAGTAGCAACAGCACCAGGGGCGTGTTTGGCAACCGTAGTAGACGGGCCTGGTTGAGCAAATACAACCTCTAAGTTAACATCTGCAACCCGTTTGGTTGCCCGCATTTAGTTGTCACACATTAGAAGAGCAATTTCGGTATAGTGTTTGGTTGCTCGCATTGGCTCGGCTCACGCAACTACACGGTGTTTGGTTGCATACGCGAGATATGATTTACGGCTAACACTTACACTTAACACAGACAGTTACGCTGTTCCACGCGACTGCAGTGGATGGTAACTGCGGCACCGCGTGTCCGACGCGACAAGAACGAAGTCTCGGACGAACGGTCGACGATGACAACGACGCAAACAATTAGTTCGCCGAACCCACCTGCGACCCCTCCCTCAACCGTCTCGGCTCGAATCAAGACTGTTGCTGCTACAGGTAGATGAGCACGGCGGAACCTGAAGCGCGTTGACTTATCTCCAGGATCACCACATCCATAGAGCTAGCCGCTTCGGCTTCGGTGTCCGACTGCTCGGCGTACCTCCACCTCTCAACAACGGCTGAGGCCAATGACCACAGCAGCGGTCCTAGCTGCAGTTACGACGCCAGAGGAAAAAAGGCAGCCGGCACTGGCATCGGCGGGCTCCGGTGCCGATGCTATGCTTTTATGAAGCAGCAGAGGATGAGGCAGTACATCCTCCATCAGTGTATAGAAGGTTTGTCCCCATCACACGCGTGTCGCCGTCACAGGAGACGCCGTACCACCGGCTCTGCCTGTCCAGTTCGAGTGCAGGTCCTTGGCCAACCGCAATCCATCGCGCAGCGCCACCAGCCTGCCCATGGCGACGAATTTGATCAAATTCGTCCAAAATACCTTCCCCGGGGCGCCGTAGCCTCCAATCCATCTTTGGTAATTACATCCGACATTCCCACTTTCCATTGAGCGTCACCGCAGTTGGATCTTATGTATCCATGTCCCTTGCATGGTCCATGTTGGATGGAACTACGAACGATCCATTATAGAATTCAAAGTTGTTAGAACCATCTTCGAATCATAAAGTTCATGTCTTTGATAGCAAAACAAGAAAAAAACACAGACTGGAGTAACACCAACACGGGGAGTAACAGAATCTGTGTTACTCCTTTTGTAGTTTCAAATTAACAGTACAACTCCAATCTGTGTTCTTATTCTTGTTTTGCTATCAAAGACATGAACTTTGTGATTCGAATATGATTCTAACAACTTTGAATTCTACAATGGATCGTTCGTAGTTCCATCCAACATGGACCATGCAAGGGACATGGATACATAAGATCCAACTGCGGTGACGCTCAATGGAAAGTGGGCATGTCGGATGGAATTATGAGACCGACAAGAACACTTTCTTGGCCTCACTCATGTTGAACCGCTTCAACACATTGTCTATGTACATGCTCTGTCTTAAGCCGAGCAGCTTCCTCAATCTATCTCTATCGATCTTGATATCTAAAATGTACATTGGTCAAGAGCGCAGAGGCCGATTGAAATTTGACCTCAAGAGCGCAGAGGCCGATACAAATTTAACCTCAAAACTACTCCGCTCTGTAGTGTCACCGCTTCCCAGTGACTCACCTGGGTCGGCCTGGTATATGCATGTCATATTGCATAGGTCCTTATTCCTGATCGTGCCTCATTTGATTGCTTGGTCCTCGGATGATTGATTATGCACACATAAGATCCAACTGCGGTGACGCTCAATGGAAAGTGGGCATGTCGGATGATTGACAAGAATACTTTCTTGGCCTCACTCATATTGAACCGCTTCAACACATTGTTTATGTACATGCTATGTCTTAAGCCGAGCAGCTTCGATTGGTCTCACACACTTATTTTACCACAAAGTTTGAAATGCATTATAGATGTGGTATATTTAAAACATAAAAGTTGAGATTAAAAAATACCCCTTCGTACGAGTAGGTATGATGGAAAATTTTAAAATGATTCAAACAATAATCGACATTAATCCAATCCTATAAAAGTCACTGTAGATTCTAAAAAAAATCATTATATCACTACAAGAAATATGCTAAATTATGACCTTCTCGTAGTGACCGTGGATGAATTGGTCATAAATCCATTACCATTTTGCAAAAGATGGTCGTAAGCCGTTTGGGAGGGTCCAAACCCGAAATCATTATGACAATTTTCATCCGAAAGGTCGTAATTTTCTTATACGAAATGGTCATAACATAGACAACACTGATCTACGCCCTTAATTTTAGCCGGTTACGACCAATTTAAATGGTCATGACTAATAATTCAAAATGCTTCAAAATGACTGGTCTGACACCTCACCAATTTCGCCTACGTGGCGTGTCTATGTGTCAAGCCACCTTAACATTTCGCCTACGTGTCATGTCCATGTGTTAGTTGTATTAAGTTTGACCCTAACATGTGGGACCCGCCAAGGCGATTTACGACCAATTTAAATGGTCAGGACTACTAATTCACAATGCTTCAAAATGACTGGTCGGACACCTCACCAATTTCGCCTACATGGCATGTCCATGCGTTCGTCTACATGGCGTGTCCATGCGTCAAACTACCTCAGCAGTTTACCTACGTGTCATGTCCGTGTGTTAAATCTTAGGTGTACTAGGTTTTAGCCAGCACTGCCATATGGAACCCATGAAGCAACCTCCAGCAAATGACATCCGGGACCCACAAAGCTGACATGTGGAGATATTATGAGGGCCGAGTAGACAAATGGGATGCAAAGCGAAATAATAATGCAGCAAAAATAAGCGCAAGGTCGGAGCTCGAACCTGTGACCTCAGTTGCTCCAGGAAGAAACCTCGCCACCACACTACGAATTCGATCTTGATGCATGACCACACTCGAGGAATTTAAACACACGTCCCTTGCTGGCCTGGGCCGCGGTGAAGCACTCGCCTGAAGGGGGGGTGCCGGATAGGCCGGCCCAGGCGCGAGGCAACAGGTCCTAAAAAAAGGCGCGAGGCAACAACCTCAGTTTTTTGTCCCAAAAAAGTATGTTTTGTTTTTTTATTACGTATTTTGTTTTTGTTTTTTGCTTTCTTTTTTTACTTTTTTATACTTCCAAATATTTTTTAGTGAAGCATTTAAAAAATTATTAAATATATATAGAAAAAATGTCGACCATGTATTAAAAAATTAAACTTTCATTTGAAAAATGTTCAAGGATTTGAAAACATATGTTAGATGTGTATAGAAAAAATGTTAATCAAGCATCTAAAAAATGTTAAAAGTGTATAGATTT
Organism: Elymus sibiricus; assembly: GCA_039707655.1. NCBI lineage: Eukaryota > Viridiplantae > Streptophyta > Magnoliopsida > Poales > Poaceae > Elymus > Elymus sibiricus. Next base: position 493,586,303 of record CM077671.1, read on the forward strand.
TTTTTATCATGTCGTCAATAAATGTTAATCTTGTATTTGAAAATTATTAAACATTTTTACAAAAATTTATTGATATATACACCAAAACTTTGTATAGAAAAAACAATGAAACCCGATATAAAACAAAAGAAACCCAATGAAAAAGCGAGAAAGTAAAAAAATCAAAGAAAATGAGGAAAAAAGAAAGAAATGAAAAAGCTTGTGAAAAAGAAAAGGAAAGAGAAAAAACTACCAAAGTATGAATCTGTTCCTGTACTTAAACATCAGTTTGAATTGCTTGCTGCAGCCCTTATAATTTTGGTATATCATGCATGTCACGTTACTCAAATACATTTGCTCGGTGCTTCACATTTGGAAGATTCTATGCTTCAAGTTTTAGAAAATTGTGAACTTTGCATCTCTGTAATTTGTCATCCCAATATTGTATTCATCATTCCATGCACTACCGGTTCAATGTTGTCTATGAGAACCCGTTAGCTTCGCACTATCCAACAAAAACACATCAACATCCTTCTTCTTGTCCATGACTTGTGCCCCTCTACTACGTGAATTGCAGGATTGCTGATGAGTCCTGGGTGTGGACGTGCAACACATGGAGGTACCGAAGCATCATACCCACGGGGTGGTCCAATACAATGTGGAAAGTATGTTCTTCTACCTCATTGCTTCTAGTATCCACATAATATGTTAAACTGGGTGCATGGTAATACAAGTTTAAACTTGCTATCTTTGCAATGTATGAGCATCATGAGATTGTGTAGTACCGTGATCTAAAAGTTTATACCAACAGTAGTTTGATTGTTGTTTGTACTGGTTAATTGTTTTTTATTAATGGCAATCAATCTCCTGTCTTGAAAAAGTTTTTGTACTTGATACTTGTTTTCATGTTAGTTCATGCACTCATGTGATATAGATTTTCGATTATGTTTAGTTCTGGATACACTAGTTCAGAATGCTGGCTTGATCTGGATGTTGCTGATAAATAATAACCTTTTGTTTTAATCGTCATTTAGAATGGCGCGAAGAGTGATTGGTACGTACCAAGTTGTTGTGTTCATTTAATTCATTTTTTAGTTTGTTATGGCTCCTATTTTGTTCTCTGAAAGAAGTGTGGAGTGATGGATGTGCATCGACTTCTGTGTGCTCAATAAATATATGAAGTTGTCAAATGTTCTTATTATTTTCCTGTCCTGTCTGTTAATTAACTGGCTCTTTACCTATTCTATCCTGATCATTCTGAATGATCTTGTGAAGCACCATTTCCAGTTTTTGGTATGCGGCCATGTTTGTTCTAGAATCGTATGGATTATCTATATGTATTTCACATTATACATTTAGTAATATTGTTAGTTCAGCAGCACTTTCCCAATATCATGCGTTTTATGGCCCACTTGTCATATACATGTCCAAGGTGTGTTCTCCCACTCCATTGGTTCTAGTATCCAACATTTTGTTAAGCTGTTAGCAGGAGAAAACATGTTTAAACTTTTATCTTTGCAATGTATGAGAGTATCCTGAGATTCTGTAGGACGGTGATGATCTAAAAGTTTAAACTGTTTGATTGCTATTAGTACTAGCTGATTGATTTTCGATTATTATCAGTCACTCCCTTGTCTTGATTATGTTTTTGCTTGCTTCACTTGATGTATGTGTTTTCATGTTTATGTACTCGTCTGTAATGGATGATGGTTCATGTTCAGTTCTTACCTACTCCCTCCATCCCAAAATGTAAGACTATTTTGGCTTGTCTTAATGCCTTTGGCTCATTTATTTTGTTAAGGAGGAGCATCCATACTAGCACACCACCTATTTTTTCACAGCTCAACACTACTTAACTATGTATACTAAATTATTCAGAGCAGATCCTTACAAAGGTTTAATTAGATATATCTATGTTTTGCAGTTTAATTTGATTCTACAGTTCAAATTTGTTGGTGGTTAGAGCAGCAGAGGAAGAGCAATAGGACATCCTCGAAGGAAATACCAAAATAGTGGTGAAGCAGGTGATGAAGAGTGGTGAAGCGGGTGACGAAGAGAGTTCTATATTGATGTCAACTTGTGTGTTTTATTTTAGTGATGAAATCAATGTAACCATACTTTTTTGAGAATCATGTAACCATTTTTGTTATTAATGGTCGTTCGGGTGCCTGACTAGTTTATTCTGTAGAACTTTTAAAAATGAATGCAAAGCTAAGCGGGAAAGATAATGGAGCAAGAATAGCAAATGGTTGACATTGCATTGCAACTGGACTATAATAAACTGGACGTTTAAATGCCCATGTATGTACGTAAATAAAACTAAATCTGGCACAAAAACTATTGGGCAGAAATTAATGTATAGGCCTGAAATGTTAGGCCTGTTATAGACACCTTATATGGGTTGGGCCTGTTTAGACACCTTATATGGGCTGGGCCAGTAAAATATGTGTCAATTTAATTTTTCCTTTGATTATGCCATGTCATCACACTGTACACGTGGATGCAGCCACGTAAGCTATGCCACATCAGCTCCTACGTGGATTGAACAAATGGGTTATGACCAAAATGTCATTTTGGTCGTAGAGAATCTACGACGAAAACTTCGGAAAGGTCATGTTTACTCGTTCTTGACGGCCAACTGTTGACCTTCCGAATTTGGTGAAAAAAGGTCATAAAATGGCAACAATGACGATTTTATGACCAAAATGGTGAGTCATAATTGACAGTATTTCTTATAGTGTATAGAGATAAACCGGACCCATGTTTTTGTAGATTTAGACGTATGTATTTCTAGACTGGATCAGATCTTGGAGGTTGTATTTTTAGGTCGAGCTGCATAGTTTGTACTAACAGAAAGAAGACACTAGTACAAAACAGGGCTTTGGTCCAGGCCAGATAAGTGCATTAATCCCGGTCGTGTTACGAACCGGGACTAATGGGTGCATCAGTCCCGGTTCGTGAGGCCAGGACGCCGGCCGGGCCTCGGCGGGCACCAGTCCCGGTTCGTCTGACCCCTTTAGTCCCGGTTCTAGACACGAACCGGGACTAAAGGGCAGTCTTCTGTGCCGGTTCTAGCCACCAACCGGGACTAAAGAGATGCCTATATATATGCTTGCCCCTGCCCGCTCACTCCTCTGTTTTTTGGCCGGGCGGCATGTGGGAGGTGTGTGCTGCTCTGCTCTCACCTCCTATGCACACGAGGTGTTCGATGGAATGCCCGAGCCACGCTTAAGCTTTCTCCTCTCCAAGCTCGACCTCCAAGCTCCATTTTTCCCATGATTTGTCTAGGTTTGGCGGTCCGTCTCGTCCCGTCCCCATCCTCACCGTCGTCGATCGCCCCGCGCCGATCTCGTGGCCGGCACCACCGTGGTGAGCCTCTTGTTCTTATCTTCTTTTTAAAATAAAAAAATTCTTACTTGTATGATTTACATAGATACTTGTATAAATTTCTTACTTTTATTATTGTTTGTTATTATATAGTGCCATGGTTTTGGTATCCGCCCCCGTCGGCCCTCGTCCGGTCTATGATTCGGATGTGGTATATTATCTTTTATAACTATTTGTTTCATTTAGTGTTTATGACAATTATGCCGACCAACGTGACATAGATGTTTTTATTTAGGAGGTATGTGAACCGAAAATTCCAACCGACCCTCTTGTCGAGAGGTTAAATTTAGTTGAAAAAGAAAACGAGTATTTGAAAGAAAAATTGAAAAGAATTGAGGAGGAGAAGATGAAATTGGAGTTGCATGTTGTCGATGTCGTTGATGACCACAAGATCAAGATGGATGCAATGCGCTTGATGATTAGAAAGATAAGAAAATATGCCATTGATAATGATGCTTGGTATCATTATGCTGTTGGATCAATTGTTACCTTAGTTGCGATTATGATCGCATTTGTTGTTGCATTTAAATCTTTTACATAGTTGTATGTTAGTTTCAATTTATGTTTTAATTAGATGCCTTAGAGAGTTGTATGTTTTTCTATGAGAACTATGTATGAACTTTATGTATTTATTTTTTCAGTAATAACATTTGATCACTACTGTACTTTGGTTTTAATGTGATGATGAACTTGTATTAATTTTGTCACTTCTCTATTCATGATGTTCTGTAATGGTTTTTGATACACTTAATTATATAATGCACACAGATGAACTGGCAATGGATGTACGGTGACCGACGCACCGATGAATACATTGTGGGCCTGCATAAATTTCTCGAAGTGGCTGAGGCAAACAAGCAGAATGGTTTTATGTATTGTCCATGTACTGTCTGTGAGAATACGAAGGATTACTCTAACTCGAAAACCCTCACTAGTACAAAACAGGGCATCGGTCCACCCCTGAGAAGCCCATTAGTCCTGGTTCACTCACGAACCGGGACCCATGGGGGCATCGGTCCCGGTTCGTGAGGCCAGGGCGCCGGCCGGGCCTCGTGGGGCATTGGTCCCGGTTCGTCTGACCCCTTCTGTCCCGGTTCTAGACACGAACCGGGACCAATGCACCTCGCTCCTGGCCCACAACCATTGGTCCCGGTTTGTGGCTGGAACCGGGACTAAAGGTGACCCCTTTTGTCCCAGTTCCAGCCACGAACCGGGACCAATGCGCCTCGCTCCTGGCCCACAACCATTGGTCCCGGTTTGTGGCTGGAACCGGGACCAATGGTTGCCCTATATATAGCCCCTGCCCGCGAGCAGAGCAATGCATTGCTCTATTTTTTTGCCCGGCCGTGGGAGAGCTTTTGTGGTGCTCTAGCTCACCTCCTATGCACATGAGGTGTTCGATGAAATGCCCGAGCCACACTTAAGCTTTCTCCTCTCGAAGCTCCTTGTCCAAGCTCCATTTTCCTCAAGATTTGTCTAGGTTTGGCGGTCCGTCCTGTCCCGTCCCCGTCCTCACCGCCGTCGATCGCCCGCGCCCATCTCGGCGCCGGCAACACCGTGGTTAGCCTCTTCTTCTTATCTTCTTTCTAAAAGAAAAAAGTTCTTATTTGTGTGTTTTAATTAGATGCTCTAGAGAGTTATAAGTTGGTCAATAATAAGAACTATATAACGCACGCAGATGACCGGCAATGGATGTACGGTGACCGACGCACCTCTGAGTATATTAAGGGCCTGCATAATTTTCTCGAAGCGGCTGAGGCAAACAAGCAGAATGGTTTTATGCATTGTCCATGTACTGTCTGTGAGAATACGAAGGCTTTCTCCAACTCTAAAACCCTTCACTTCCACCTGCTTGAGAAGGGTTTTATGCCACACTATAATGTTTGGACCAAGCACGGAGAAAGAGGGGTTATGATGGAAGACAACGAAGAAGAAGAGGATGATGACAACTACCCGCCCCCTGAATACGGTGATGCTGCAATGGGGGAAGCTGAAGATCAAGAGGAACCAGACGATGTGCCCGATGATGATCTTCGCCGGGTCATTGTTGATGCACAGAGAGAATGCGAAATTGAAAGGGAGAAGTTGAAGTTCGATCGCATGTTAGAGGATCACAAAAAAGGGTTGTACCCAAATTGCGAAGATGACAACAGAAAGCTCGGTACCACACTGGAATTGCTGCAATGGAAGGCAGACAATGGTGTATCTGACAAGGGATTTAGTTCGCTGCTGAAAATAATGAAGAAGAAGCTTCCAAAGGATAACGAATTGCCCGGCAGTACGTACGAAGCAAAGAAGGTTCTATGCCCTCTAGGATTGGAGGTGCAGAACATACATGCATGCCCTAATGACTGCATCCTCTACCGCGGTGAGTACGAGGATTTGAACGCATGCCCGGTATGCGGTGCATTGCGGTATAAGATCAGACGAGATGACCCTAGTGATGTTGAGGGCGAGCGCCCCAGGAAGAGGGTTCCTGCCAAGGTGATGTGGTATGCTCCTATAATACCACGGCTGAAACGTCTGTTCAGAAACAAAGAGCATGCCAAGTTGATGCGATGGCACAAAGAAGACCGTAAGAAAGACGGGAAGTTGAGAGCACCCGCTGACGGGTCGCAGTGGAGAAAAATCGAGAGAAGGTAGGGGGACTTTGCAGGTGACGCAAGGAACGTATGGTTTGGTTTAAGTGCAGATGGCATTAATCCTTTTGGGGAGCAGAGCAGCAATCATAGCACCTGGCCCGTGACTCTATGTATCTATAACCTTCCTCCTTGGTTGTGCATGAAGCGGAAGTTCATTATGATGCCAGTGCTCATCCAAGGCCCTAAGCAACCCGGCAATGACATTGATGTGTACCTAAGGCCATTAGTTGAAGAACTTTTACAGCTGTGGAATGGAGAAGGTGTACGTGTGTGGGATGAGCACAAACAGGAGGAATTTGACCTACATGCGTTGCTGTTCGTAACCATCAACGATTGGCCTGCTCTCAGTAACCTTTCAGGACAGACAAACAAGGGATACCACGCATGCACACACTGTTTAGATGACACCAACAGTATATATTTGGACAAATGCAGGAAGAATGTGTACCTGGGGCATCGTCGATTTCTTCCGACCAACCATCAATGTCGAAAGAAAGGAAAGCATTTCAAAGGTGAGGCAGATCACCGGAAGAAGCCCGCCCTCCGTACTGGTGATCACATACTTGATATGGTCAATGATTTACAAGTAATCTTTGGAAAGGGTCCTGGCGGACTATCTGTTCCGACTGACGATGCGGGACGCGCACCCATGTGGAAGAAGAAATCTATATTTTGGGACCTACCCTATTGGAAAGACCTAGAGGTCCGCTCTACAATCGACGTGATGCACGTGACGAAGAATCTTTGCGTGAACCTGCTAGGCTTCTTGGGAGTGTATGGGAAGACAAAAGATACACCGGAGGCACGGGAGGAACAGCAACGTGTGCATGAAAAAGACGGCATGCATCCAAAGCAGTATGAAGGTCCTGCCAGCTACGCTCTTACCAAAGAAGAGAAGGAAATCTTCTTTGAATGCCTGCTCAGTATGAAGGTCCCGTCTGGCTTCTCGTCGAATATAAAGGGAATAATAAACATGGCAGAGAAAAAGTTCCAGAACCTAAAGTCTCATGACTGCCACGTGATTATGACGCAACTGCTTCCGGTTGCATTGAGGGGGCTTCTACCGGAAAACGTTCGATTAGCCATTGTGAAGCTATGTGCATTCCTCAATGCAATCTCTCAGAAGGTGATCGATCCAGAAATCCTGTCAAGGTTAAGGAGTGATTTGGTGCAATGTCTTGTTAGTTTCGAGCTGGTGTTCCCACCATCTTTCTTCAATATCATGACGCACGTCCTAGTTCATCTAGTCGACGAGATTGTCGTTCTGGGCCCTGTATTTCTACACAATATGTTCCCCTTTGAGAGGTTCATGGGAGTCTTAAAGAAATATGTTCGTAACCACGCTAGGCCAGAAGCAAGCATCTCCATGGGCCATCAAACAGAGGATGTCATTGGGTTTTGTGTTGACTTCATTCCTGACCATAAGAAGATTGGTCTCCCTCAATCGCGGTATGAGAGGAGACTGACTGGAAAAGGCACGCTAGGAGCGGACTCAATAATATGTAGGGACGGGCATTCTTGGTCTCAAGCACACTACACAGTTCTACAGAATTCTACCTTGGTGACCCCGTATGTCGATGAACACAAGAATATTCTGCGCTCCAAACACCCGGAGCAGTGTGACGACTGGATTACATATGAACACATCAGGACTTTCGGCAGTTGGTTGCAAACACGTCTCATGGGTGACAACACTGTTTCTGATGAGCTGTACTCATTGGCCAGGGGACCATCTTCGACTGTATTGACTTACAAAGGGTACGAGATAAATGGGAATACATTTTACACGATCGCCCAAGATCAAAAGAGCACCAACCAAAACAGCGGTGTCCGCTTTGATGCAGCAACCAAGAGGGGAAAGGACACATATTATGGTTACATAGTGGACATATGGGAACTTGACTATGGACATGATTTCAAGGTCCCTTTGTTTCAGTGCAAATGGGTCAATCTGTCAGGAGGCGGGGTACAGGTAGACCCACAGTACGGAATGACAACAGTGGATCTCAACAATCTTGGGTACACAGACGAACCATTCGTCCTAGCCAATGATGTGGCGCAGGTTTTCTATGTGAAGGACATGTCTACCAAACCGAGAAAAAGAAAAGATAAGGAAGCGAATACATCATACGATGAGCCAAAGCGCCACATAGTTCTTTCAGGAAAAAGAGACATCGTGGGATTGGAGGGCAAGACAGACATGTCTGAAGATTATGAAAAGTTTCATGAAATTCCTCCCTTCAAAGTCAAGGCTGACCCAAGCACCCTGTTAAACGATGAAGATTATCCATGGTTACGGCGCAATAAGCAAAGGACACAAGCGAAGAAAAAGTGAAGAATTTTTATAAACCTCTAGTATTTATGAAACTAAAATTATATAAAATTTATGCAACTAAAGTTATCAAAGTATTTTTGGTTCAAAACATTAATAGCAAAAAGAATTTTCGTAAAGAATTTTTTTAGAAACTTTAATAGCAAACTAAAATAACAAAATCTGTTTTTGGTTAAAACAGACATTTAAAATTACCTAAAAATTACCAAATTGAATATAATGATAAAACACAGTAATATTAAATAGCAGGAAAAAGAATCACTCAAAAATCTATTTTTATAGTAAAGTTATTCACAAACTAGTGATTCACACCAATTTAAAAGAATTCAAATTTAAACTATTCAAATTTGGAAACTAATGGCACTAACAGAAAGTTTATAATTTTTGTGACCTAAAAGAAAAAAGAATCACTGAAAAACTGTAAGTACAAACAAAAGAAAATAAATAAAGCAAAAAAGAAAACAAAAAAAGTAGAAAAAAATTAAAAAAATGCCGCCTAGTGGGCCACCACGGCCTGAATATGACTAGAAACCCAACCATCTAGTTGGGCCAGGATTCAGGCCCGCAGAAGGCCCACAAGGTCCACAGGCAGAGGTGTGTGCGATTAGGTCCGTAAGCCTGCTGTTGAGAGGAGCTCGAGAGGGCTGGCGCAACAGCGCTTATAAACCACTCTCGAGCCCTCTCAGCTAGCGAGGTGGGACTAAAATTTTGGCCCCGGGCAGCACCACCCTTTAGTCCCGGTTGGTGGCACCAACCGGGACCAATGCTCACCTTTGGTCCCGGTTGGTGGCACCAACCGGGACCAATGCCACCCTTTAGTCCCGGTTGGTGCCACCAACCTGGAAGGGCGGGAAGCAGAGACCTTTGGTCCAGGTTGGTGGCACCAACCGGGACTAAAGGGTGGCATTGGTCCCGGTTGGTGCCACCAACCGGGACCAATGCTGAGTGTATATAACCAGCACTTGTGAAATTTTACAGTTTTGATCGCCACTTCGCCCGACGACGCCGACCTCCTCGACGCCGCCAGGCTGCCCCGACGCCGTCCACCGCCCACGCCGTCGCCATCGCCAGGCCCCTGCTCCGTCGTCGCCGTCGCCGTCGTCGTCCCCGAGCCCATGGTCCTGCCCCGCCCCGGAGCCCACGCCCCTGCCCCGTCGTCGCCGTCGCCGTCGCCGTCGTCGTCCCTGAGCCCGCGGCCCTGCCCCGCCCCCGAGCCCACGCCCCTGCCCCGTCGAAGCCGTCGCCGTCGCCGTCGTCGTCCCCGAGCCCGCGGCCCTGCCCCGCCCCCGAGCCCACGCCCCTGCCCCGCCCCCGAGCGCGCCCGGCCGCGCCCCTGCCCCGGCCCGCCCCCGCCGTCGCCGTCGCCGGCGCCCTCGCCGGCCGCCCCCGCTGTGAGCCGCCGCCGCCCCTGCTCTGTGCAAATTTTTTTATATATATATGTTGATTTTTTTGATATGATAAATGTTTTTGTTCATATATAATGTATATATGTATGTGGCTATATGTATGTATGGATGGATGTATATATGATGTTTTTTTGTTCATATATGTATTTTTTTCATATATGTGGCTATATGTATTTTTTTGTTCATAGCATTTTTTTCCATGTATGTATGTGGCTATATGTATGTATGTCGCCGTCGCCCTCGATCTCTCGAGAGGAGATCGACATGAGGGGGGACGTCGGACATATCGGGCGACCAACTCTCGAGGCCATGCAAACCCTATAAAAAAAGCGTTGTCGATCTCCTACCCCCCCCCCTCCCCTACCTGACAAACTCTCGAGGTCAGCCAAACCCCTAGAAGAAAACTCTGGTAACTTCGACATGAGGGGGGACGTCGATCAACCCCCTCTCGCCCGACCAAACACTCGAGTCCACCCAAACCGGGACTGAGATGTGATAGGTAGTATTTTTTTTGTTCATAGAAAACTCCGGTAACTCTCCAACATGAGGGGGGACGTCGATCGATCAACCCCCTCTCGCCAAACCGGGACTGAAAAAGCGTTGTCGAGGCCACCCCAAACCCTAGAAGTGTTGTCGAGGCCACCCCAAACCCTAGAAGCGTTGTCGAGGCCAACCAAATTTACCAAGTTAAATGAGTTAAATGAGTTAAAAGAGCGTTGTTGAGGCCACCCCAAACCCTAGAAGAGTTGTCGAGGCCACCCAAATTTACCAAGTTAAAAGAGCGTTGTCGAGGTCACCTCCCCGATAACTTCGACATGAGGGGGACGTCCGACATGACATGAGGGGGGACGTCGGACGTCGGACATGAGGGGTGAGCGTCGTTGTCATCTACCCCCTCCCCGATAACTTCGACATGAGGGGGGACGTCGGACATGACATGAGGGGTGAGCGTCGTTGTCGTCTACCCCCTCCGGTAACATAGATAACTCCGGTAACATAGATTTATCAAGAATGCCCCCATTATGGATGTGCACAAGTTGATCCAATTTTTTTTTGATCTCATCTATATATATTCTTTTATATGTCACGTTGTCTGTCAAAGTATTGAAGAAATCCATGGCTTCATCATTAGCCGGAAGTAACATGCGTATGATGCTATGAAGCTCTTCAAAGTTGTTTTGGAACGGAGTTCCGGATAGAATAATTTGCTTTTTGGTACGAATTTCAGCAAAGGCCTTCCAAATAGCGATATTCGGAAGGCTCTTGCTGAACTTCGTACTAAAAAGCTAATTAATTATCCTATCCGGGACTCCGTTCCAAAACAATTTTGGAGAGCTTCGTACCATTATGCGCCTGTTACTTCCGGCTAATGATGAAGCCTTGGTTTTCTTGAATCCTTTGACACTAGACAACGTGACATATAGAAGGGTAGATGAGATCAGGAAAAATATGGACCATTTTCTGCACATTCAGAATGGCGCCATTTTGTTAAATCCCTTAAAGGTTAAGAGAATCCCTTGTTTGACATTCATGAGAGAGGCGGTCCGGACGTCGGACATTCATGAGAGAGGCAGTCCGGACGTCGGACATTCATGTGTGTATATTAATTGCCATGTTGTAATATTTGCAGAAACTATGGATCAAAGAGACTTGGAACAAGAACAGTTGTTGGGGGAGATAATCCTCGCCGGAGGTGATGCTGTCTTGTCGTTTCTCAACGACACTGATGGAACAATGGAGGAGGAAGGACATGATCATGATGGCTCCGGTGACATGATCATGATGGCTCCGGAGGTGCTGACTAGCTAATTGATGCATTAATTGTTTTGGTATGTACATATATATATTAACTCTTCTTTCTTCTTTGATAGCCCTCCGGATCGAGCCAAACTTCGGTAACGAGACGAGGCCCGAAGAAGAGGTTGCGCAAGGATGAAAGGTTCACGATCACAGCACTCGCGGACGATGGCCTACCGATTGAACCCAAGCGGACTAAGGACGCACTTTCTGCTCAGTGCGGAGCTATTGTTAGGGACAACATCCCGATCAGCATCAAGCAATGGAATAAGCCTAAGGACGACGCCCCTGAAGGTGATTATGTCACCGATAGACAGAAAGATGATCTTTGGACCTTGCTGAAGGCTAATTTCACCCTACCGCCAGAGGAGGATCCGAATAAGCCCGTTATAGAGCCACTGGTCAAGGCGTGTGCTCTTAAGAAGATGGCAGATCTATTCAGGAGGTGGAAGAAGGAGTTGAAATCAAAGTTTGTCGACAAAGGTGAGACTCCAGAATTCATCGGCCGATTTGAGAAGATAAGAGATCACTGGCCCGCATTTGTGGCCTACAAGACATCAGACAAGAGTAAGAAAATGTCAGAGACAAACAAGAACAACGCTGCAAAGAAGCAGTATCACCATCACACGGGGTCAGGTGGCTACCTCAAAGCCCGGCCGTTGTGGGACAAAGCTGAGAATGACCTGATTGCTAAAGGGGTCGAACCAGAGACATTGAACTGGCCAGACCGTTCAAGGACTTGGTTCTTCGGGGTTGGGGGAACTTTGGACCCTGAAACAGGGAAGTGCCGTTGGACGGACGAGCAACTTGCAATTCCCGTCACGAAGCTTCAGAAGTATATCACCGCAGCGCAGGAAGGGACGTTCATTCCCGACAGAGAGAAGGACGAGCTGACCGAGGCCCTAGGGAATGCTGAGCACCCTAGACGAACACGAGGCACACCAGGCTCCGTTCCGTGGAAGTTCGGGTTTCCCGACGCAGGCGGTTACAGAAGCCGGGAGAGAAAGAGGAAAGCGGAGCTGAGCGACATGCAGAAGATGAGTGCAAGACTACAAAAGCTAGAGGAAGCTGAGAGCCAGCGAGCTGCCGGCCAACTATCTCAGCGGCACGAAGCTACCCCAGAAGCTACCCCGCCATCTCAGCGGAGAAGTAGCGTGGCTTCCACGGAGCCCGTTCAGACTGACTTCACGGAGCCTATCTACCCCGTGGATACTGTCACGGAGGCTCAAAATTGCGAGCTTATGACGAAATGCCATAACCTCACTTTCAAGGGGGCTCTCGGCTCTGTTGCACCTCCTCAACCCAACGGAACTTTTCACTGCCTTCCGATTCCACATGGCTATGCTGTTGTGATGGTGGATGAAGTAATGGAGGGATTTGAGGAGCTCGAGCTTTACCACTCTACAGGTGAAGGGGAGAATCATCTGGTTCGTGCTCTGAGGAGTACATGTCTATGGCAGAAGGAGTACATCAAGCTTCCAAACTGGACGCCTCCGCCTCCTCCTCCTCCTCCTCCTCCGGTGAGTGATCAGGGCACTCCGCCTCCTTCTCCGGCTCCTCCGACGCGTGAGGGCACTCCGCCTCCTCCTTCGCCTACTCCGGCGCGTCGGAGCACTCCGCCTCCTTCTCCGCCTCGTCAGCAACGACGGAAGAGAGACGCTGCCGCTCCGGCGGCTAGCAGTACAAGCAAAGGCGGGAGGCAATTCAGATACGGTCCATCTCTCAAGCCTGTGGAAAAGTTACCATATGAGAGGACCGAGCAGGAAAACGAGGACATATGTCGTGCCCAAGTGAGGGACCATTTTGCAAAGAAAACTCCACCTCCGAAGGAGAAGCTAGATCCGGTGAAAGTGAAGCGCACTATCGATGCCCTGAAGCGACCACCACCGCCTCCGCCGGATTCCAACTATGACCGCATAATTACTAAGACACATGCTAAAGCGCAGCAGTCGGGAAGTACTTCCAGTGCTGCAAGAGCGAAAAAACGAAGAAGTGGGATAACAATTCCCCAGCTCGGCGAACAGAAGAAGCAATCGTGCCCCCCGGTCAAGGTGTCTAGCGATATCGCAAATCATCCGGTGCTACTGCCCGGTACCACTCTTGATGATTACCTGCCCGATGATGTATAGTTTGAAACGGCTGAGGTAGTAGACGTCTTTAGATACGAGCACGGGAAGCCTCTCGTCAAACCTGATCATCCTCATCTAACAACGATGATGCAAAAATTGCATGACTGGTACATGGAAACCTGCAGGAAGTCTGGGAAAGACAGTTTGTTAGTCGGAATTAAAAAAGAGCATGACTTCCCTGGAGTCGACCTGCTACCTGTTGAATTTGTGGAGTTATTTCAATTATACAATCAAAAGGCCCTCGACAAACAACTCATGACTTGCTACTGTCTGTAAGTATTACTTCTATAATTAAGTCTCTAGCTCAGCTCGTTCATTGCATGTATATATAATTATCCTCACTATATTATGCAGATTGAAGATGGTCGAATGCCAAAAAATAGGAATCTTCGACGTTGGGTTCATTAGCCCAAATACCGTAAATGAATGGTCGGTACGAAAGGCGGCTGAAGATACCGAGAACAACTTACTACAAACGTTCCTTAAACATCAAAACAAAAGGGAAATACTCTTTCCTTACAACTTCAAGTGAGTGTTACTGTCTTCTGCATATTCGGTTCCGCTTACTCGTGGTTAAGTAATGTAATTGATGAGTTATGCGTGCGCAGCTTCCACTATATTCTGCTATCCATTAACCTTGACGGGGAATTAGTAACTGTCTTAGACTCGCTCCGTAAAGATCCCAAGTATTATGCGGACATGACTGCAATGCTCCAGAAGTAAGTTCAATCAATACCGGGACCATATCGACAACTTTCGTTCATTTCCTGATATCAAGTAATCATTTTCTTTGCCTGCCAGGGTTTGGAAAACGTTCACCGCTAAGGTTCCGGGTCTGAAGAAGGAGCTGCGATTTACACACCCCAAAGTAAGTAGTACTAGCTAGTTCCGCGCATCTCTCATTGATTCTAGTTTCATGAATACCATTATCATGCTTGCTTATCAGTTTGATTGAACTCTATTCTCGTAAAGTGCTTGTTGCAGGCACCCAACACTCATTTATGAGGATACTACGTATGCGAGTTCATTCGCTACTATACCTCTGAACGGGCCTCCTCTGAGAAACAATTTGAAGTACGTAAACAATATTCACAATTTTATTTTATATATTACCATCAATTGTGTTGAGTTTCATTCATATATATGTATTGACCCCTTCTTTAAATTAGATCTGGCAGATGCGGGATGAACTCCTACCACATGATCGCATACGAGCAATTCAAGAGGAATTGGCGGGATTCTTTCTTGACCACGTCATACCTGAACAAGGAGAATACCATGTGAAATTGAAATTGTTGTAAGGGATGTTATATATTGTACATATGTAGCAGCGTCAGATAGATATACGAAAACTTGTTGTTCGACCAAGCACGAAGAAAGAGATGTCATTTCTCTCTATATATGTTCATGACGATCTTGTGTAATTAATGGTTTCCTTTATTTGCTTACTAGCTAGCGTCGAGTTCTCTCTATATGTGTAGTAGCTAGCGTTGACCAAGCACGGAAAAAGAGAGGTCACTTCTCTCTATTAGCTCGCTAACACAATATGAAACCCCTAAATTAACCCTCCAAAACCCCAAACCCCCCCCCCTTCCAAAAAAAAAAAAAATCCAGCGACTGCGAGCTGCTGACGCGTGGCCGCCTTTTGGTCCCGGTTGGTGTTACCAACCGGGACCAAAGGTGGAGCCTTTAGTCCCGGTTGGTAACACCAACCGGGGCTAAAGGTCCTCCCTCCCCCGCCCCAGGCAGCGCCACGTGGAGGGCCTTTGGTCCCGGTTTGTAAGCAAACCGGGACTAAAGGTTTTGGGTATTAGTCCCGACCCTTTAGTCCCGGTTCCAGAACCGGGACTAAAGGCCCTTACGAACCGGGACAAATGGCCCTTTTTCTACTAGTGCCTTCACTCCCACCTGCTTGAGAAGGGTTTCATCCCACACTATAATGTTTGGACCAAGCACGGAGAAAGAGGGGTTATGATGGAAGACAACGAAGAAGAAGAGGATGATGAAAGCTATCCTGTATTCCCTGAATACGGTGATACTGCAACGGGGGAAGCTGAAGATCAAGAGGCACTAGACGATGTGCCCGATGATGATCTTCGCCGGGTCATTGTTGATGCACAGAGAGAATGCGAAAGTGAAAGGGAGAAGTTGAAGTTCGATCGCATGTTAGAGGATCACAAAAAAGGGTTGTACCCAAAGTGCGAAGATGGCAACAGAAAGCTCGGTACCACACTGGAATTGCTGCAATGGAAGGCAGACAATGGTGTATCTGACAAGGGATTTGGTTCGCTACTGAAAATAATGAAGAAGAAGCTTCCAAAAATTCTGGAGTTAAAATAAGTTAAAAAAATGAAATCCCTTTGTAGTAGATGAGTTTTCGTCCGAAACCCTGATACTTCGAAAGAGATTGTCAACTTTGTACACGAAGTGCATCCAGTTTTTCCCGTAACCCTCTCAACTTTTTAGCACATGCTATGTGGGTGAAAATATGACACCATGCCAAGTTTCAACCTTTTTAGAGTTCATTTGTAGTGCTTGTCAATTTAGGGGTCATTTAGCTCAAAATAAATCATTAAATGCATGAAAAATAGCAAATGAAGTCAGAAAAGGGTTGAAAATTGATGATGTGGCTTTGAATGGTGCATTTTAAACACACAAAAATTCTGGAGTTAAAATAAGTTAAAAAAATGAAATCCCTTTGTAATAGATGAGTTTTCGTCCGAAACCCTGATACTTCAAAAGAGATTGTCCAGTTTGTACATGAAGTGCATCCAGTTTTTCCCGTAACCCTCGCAACTTTTTAGCACATGCTATGTGGGTGAAAATATGACACCATGCCAAGTTTCAACCTTTTCAGAGTTCATTTGTAGTGCTTGTCAATTTCAGGGTCATTTAGCTAAAAATAAATCATTAAATGCATGAAAAATAGCAAATGAAGTCAGAAAAGGGTTGAAAATTGATGATGTGGCTTTGAATGGTGCATTTTGAACACACAAAAATTCTGGAGTTAAAATAAGTAAAAAAATGAAATCCCTTTGTAGTAGATGAGTTTTCGTCCAAAACCCTGATACTTCGAAAGAGATTGTCCAGTTTGTACACGAAGTGCATCCAGTTTTTCCCATAACCCTCTCAACTTTTTAGCACATGCTATGTAGGTGAAAATATGACACCATGCCAAGTTTCAACCTTTTCAGAGTTCATTTGTAGTGCTTGTCAATTTCAGGGTCATTTAGCTCAAAGAATGAACTAATAGCAAAAAGAATGAACTAAAAAAGCTTTTATAAAACTCTAATAGCAAAAAGAATGAACTAAAAAGTATCAATTAAAATATTTTTTTATGATCAACTAAAATAAAACTATAATATTCTTCAATAGCAAAAAGAATCAACTAAAAAGCTTTTCTAAACCTATAGTTATTATCAAAATAATATTAACTTAAAATTATATAAAATTTATGCAACGAAAATTATCAAAGTGTTTTTTGTTAAAAACTTTAATAGCAAAAAGAATTTTTATAAAGTATTTTTTGTTAAAAACTTTAATAGCAAACTAAAATAACATAAAAAAATTAAAAAAAATGCTGCCTACTAGGCCACCACGGCCTGCATACGACTAGAAACCCATCTGTACATGGGCCAGTATACAGGCCCGCGGGCCCAGCAGGCCCAACATGGCAGAGACAAAGGTTAGGCATGTACTGCCTGCAATAGAGAGGAGCTCGGCAGCTCAGGCGCAGCGCGGCTTATAAACCAGTGTGGGCGCCTCTCAACTAGCGTGGTGGGACTAAACTTTTGGCTACGGCAGCACTAGCCCTTTAGTCCCGGTTGGTGGCTCCAACCGGGACTAAAGGCCCCCCTTTAGTCCTGGTTGGAGCCACCAACCGGGTCTAAAGGCTGGGCTTCCCGTCCTTTGGGCTGCTGAAATTCACCTTTAGTCCCGGTTGGTGGCTCCAACCGGGACTAAAGGGGGGCCTTTAGTCCCGGTTGGAACCACCAACCGGCACAAAAGGGGGGCCTTTAGTCCCGGTTGGAACCACCAACCGGGACTAAAGGTCTCTGTATATAAGCAGCACTTAGGAAAATTTCGAAAAGCCATCTGCAGTTCCCCCGACGACGCCGAAGACCACCTCGACGCCGCCAGGCTGCCCGAGCTCGCCGTCGCCTCCGAGCCATCCCCGAGCCCGCTCCTCGTCGCCGGACCTCCCCGCCGTCCTCATCGCCGTACCTCCTCGCCCTCCTCCCCGAGCCCGCTCCTCGTCGCCGCCCACTACAAGGATACCCCTTATAAAGCAACAAACATTCTACAACGGTTTGACTATATGTTGTAAAATTTCAAATAGATACGCATATAAGGGTTGTAGAATATGTGTTGCGGATTTGCAACTCATAACCCTATCATGATTATTTAATTTATTAAACAGAGGAAATGAGAGAGAGAAAGACGCGCGAGCAACAGAGCGCACGATTCCCCTCATCTCTCCCAAATCGCGGCCACCAATGGATCGTCTCCCTCCTCCGACCCGCCTCGTCTCCCTTGCCTCCGTCCCTTCCCCTCCCCTCTTCCCACCTCGCAGCTCCGGAGGCTGCCAGATCCGCCACATCCCCACCCAACTGTCCCTCTCGCGTTCCATCCCGCTCTCTTCACGCGGCTCCTCGCCGAGCTGCCTGAGGTGGCTGATCCAGGCGATGTCCGGCGAACCCGCCCCCACGAAGGACGGCCAGAGGTCCCCCCCCCCCACTCTCCGGCGCCCTCCCATCCGGCTAGATCCAGCGCTCATGGCCACCAAAGCCCACCCGCGACCTACCCCTATGGTTAGGGTTTCGGGCGTCAGTTCCAGCGCCGGTGGCCATGTCGTCCTCGTCTCATCCAGTGAGTGCATCCCTTCCCCTGGCTTCATCCTCTCTCTCTCCCTTCCCTAACCTCTGCTCTTCACTTCTCATGTAGACGTGCGAGGAGGAATGGCCATTGGACAACCTTGCTGTTTCTCGGGATGAAGCATCCATGAGCTTGCTCCTCTTGCTTCAGGTTAGTTGGTTCACTCCTCCCCTCTGCTATGGTTCGTGCCACATAAGGCGACATTTTTGTTTTGGTGGTGTTAGGATTTTCTACTGTTTGAGATTAAGTGCCTACTGGTTGAGGTCAAATTGATTTTGTTGTGCTGCTAAAATGTCAAAGCAGAGGACGATCACATGCTGGACTGAGTCCCGATGCGTTGAGGCTGGGAAGGTTGGCGTGGCCTGCAACCATGGCAAAACACCCACTATGTTGCTGCCTTGCAAGCAGTAGTGGCTAGAAATCAACCCCTAGCTTCATATTCTTTATAGGGTAACAATATTGTAGGGAACGGTTCTCTTTCCAGTAAGAGATTCTGAAGCCCATATACATCTTAGAGCAGCAACCAGTGTGTTTCAGGCAATTAGTACAAAAAAAACCTAGGTATAGTTAAAAATCAGGTTAGGGTCTAATTAATACAGTATATATCTCCAAGGCCTCAATCGTTTTCTTTTCCAATCTTTAATATTCTTATGTTTCAGGTTTTGACCATGGCTAACATATATTCTTTTAGGCTAATTACTAAATCAATCTAATGATGGTTCATGTGGCAGCGGAGGTGTAGCGACGGCAGTTTGAAGGTGCCGCATACGTTTTGGCAGCAGGGCTGTCGACTGAAGGAAATGGTGGCGTGGCGATTTGTGTTCTATTCTCCATCCTTTAAGCTCATAACAAAAGAAAGAACTATGCAATCGACTTGATCACTGTTGTTTTATCAAGAAACAAATTTGTCTTGTACGTATGTATTGATGAGTACTCCTCTTGACTCGATTGTGTTGTAGGGAGTGAAAGCATCCAGTTTGGGTGGTCTGCAACTTTGATCGCCTCCAGCAGCACCACATAATCAAGGTTCCAAACAGTACTGCTGCAGTGATGCCTCCAGCCAACCATTTCACCTTGATGTTTATAGGTGGCTTAACATAATCATTGGATGTGTTTATTATGTAGAAGATTTGAGTGATGTACGTGTTTATTTCAGAAAACATTTCTTAATGAAGGTTTGTAGAAGACATATATTCATGTACATTAGCTTTAGTGTTTTTTGTTAACTGGAAAGTGTGGTTTCCTTTTTTTAACCGAACTCACTAAAGCATGGGATCCATTTGGGGTTCCTAGAGACCTAAACAACTAATTTTAGGAGCACACAAGATTTAGAATCCTGCTATGTAATTAAAGGAAATCACAATATTGACTAATATCCTCTGTATATTTACTAACCCCGGATCCCAGACTTTTACATATAAATTATAATTTGGAAAATTTATTTATAGGATTGATAAATAGTATGTATAAATGCCTTTATTAAAATAAATTTATTTCACCCACATGGAAGCTAACACAGTATCACATGTAATATTTCTCAATTAGTTAAAAGTATGCTTCTTTTAAAATTTATGGTTCTAATTTTTTCTTACATACATATTCTAGTTATACAGGGCAAACTAAAATAGTCTAGCCCGTGCAGGCGGGTTGATGACTAGTCTAACTAACTCGGGGATAAATTCATTGAGCCAGATGTAAAGTTGCCAAGATAGTAACTAGGACACATAGAACGGGAGGAATATATCTTGCTCTTCTTTCATTAAGTAGGAATGGAACTTGGTGAAGCTTTACTTGTGTTGCGATGTTATAGAGATGCATGAGACACCTGTAACCTTTTTCGCTTGGCTTTGCAGCTGCGCGCACCAACTTGATGTAGGGGGACGCCATGGAGCAAGTCATGGACGATGCCATGGAAGGTATACACTCTCCCTCTCCCTACTGTACTGCTGCTCGTTGTGTCCACTACCATTGAGCCATGCTAGGTTTTATGCTATTGTCGATGCAAATTTATAGGATTTGGGGCTGTAGGCTTAAATCTACCAGTGCACACAAAACAGTTTGATTGTAGGTGTATAGAATTAGAAATGGATCTCTAGGCTGGTGATGACCATTTAAATTCGTTTCATTGTATTTGGGGCTGTAGGTTTTGTCCAAAGCGTGGTGAGCACCTGTGGGGTTTGTCTGTTTCCTGTTGGATGACTGAAACTAGTTTGCTAATTAAATGGAGAAGAGAAGATAAGTAGTACTGTCACTCACATTGCCCTTGAATGCACAACAACGCTTAGGCTACTGTCCATATAATGTTATTGAGCCATGTTGTTCTGCAGGCTATGTCGCATATTGTGGCGTCTGGATTATTCATCAATGAAAACTAACACCCATGTGAGTATCTTTACATAATCATAACAGTGACATAGCTCTTGCTACTGTTCTAAGTTATGATCCTCAATTTAAATTTTGATAGTGCTGAAATTACAAATGCATTTTGGGCAGTGTAATATAGGACTTGCGAAACTGAAGATTTGGCACAAAGTCGCAAAAACGGCAATACTATTGGATATGCAGAAAATAGAAAGATTGTCTGGTCTTCAACCTTTATACGTGTCTAATATACTTCCTTTATCACTACTTGCATCATGTCAATGCATTGTGTGTTAACAATTCATTTTGTTCTTTTCTTTGTAGATTGAAAAGATATATGGATGATTATATGGGTGCGTAACAAGTATATTGCAATGATGACGATGATGATGATGATATTCTGGCTCATGACGATGATGATGATATTCTGGTTCATGATGATGATGATGGATGCTTTCAGTTTTAGCTAAGTTGTGGGATGTTCCTGTTGGATGATGTTCCTCAGTTAGTTTTAGTTAAGTTGTAGCGATGTTGATGGATACTTTCTGTTTAGGTTTTGCTGTCAAGAAAATATTAGATTATGCATCACATTTGGGTGATGTTCCTCCTGTAATATCCATTATTGTAATCCAACAGTTTTATCCAATATATGATTCCTTCCTCTTGTGAGTATATTCTTATTTTTTTCCTCACTTGATATACTAATTATCAGTATTATGTGGAGCATTAATTTCATTCCTGGCAATATATAATATTATTCACATTATATATGCACCAACACATGAAGCCTTACAAATTCTTTGTTTCTAGCAATCAGACTAGCAATCAGATGCAATCAGATTTGGATTCCTGTACATTAAGCCCCAACGTATAAAACTGTTGTAAAAAGTCAGTCTATGTGTTGTACTCTTGCAACGGTCCCTTTTACCAACGGCAGTATAAGCATTGCACTATGCGCTAGCAACGCTGGATAAGGCTACGCATCCCAATTCGTTGGTAAACACCTTAGCAACGCATATATGGACTTTTAGATATGGAAAAAAGCGTTGCTATATGGGGGGTCATGTTGTAGTGCCCCCCGACTCCGTCCCCGAGCCCTGCCCGACGCCGTCGCCTCCGAGCCGTCCCCGAGCCCGCTCCTCGTCGCCGGACCTCCCCGTCGTCCTCATCGCCGGACCTCCTCACCCTCCTCCCCGAGCCCGCTC
Organism: Elymus sibiricus; assembly: GCA_039707655.1. Lineage (NCBI taxonomy): Eukaryota > Viridiplantae > Streptophyta > Magnoliopsida > Poales > Poaceae > Elymus > Elymus sibiricus. Next base: position 493,608,416 of record CM077671.1, read on the forward strand.
CTCGTCGCCGCCCCCCGACGCCATCCCTGAGCCCTCCCCTGACAGTGGTAAACAGTGCACATCAAGTGTATGATGAAATGCTAGAGGGCTCTAGGAATTTTAAGAATTTTTGAGAACTTTTGTGGTGAGGTGTTGATGTACAAAAGAGAGTCTGGCAAAGTTTCAGAATTTTTGGAGCAATTTAAATTGGGCTTTGACCATGGAGTTCGAATCTGGTCCAAATTTGAACTGAATGAAATTTGAAAATTTTGAACTATGGAACCAAATGTTTTTGGTGGAATGGGTTGTGGGTACTGTCAAATAGATGCGGTAATTTTTGTGGGTACAAAAGAATTGGGGAGAATAGAGCTCCTTTGCAAATCAAAGAACAATTTTTTTGCATTAGAGTTCATTTTGTCTTTGCTATGTTTCTGCCATGCCATGCTATGTTTGTTGCATCAAATATGTATGAGATGTTAGATGGATAGATAGATATGTTTAGATGGATGGATGATCATTTTGTCTTTAGAGTTTTAGTTCATTTTGATCTTCATTGAAGAAATTTTTGTTGTGGCAAAGTTATGAAATTTAGAGCTTTTGACCTTAATTATATGGCAAAGTTGTGGCAAACTTTAGGAATGTTGTGGCATATACTCTACTCTGCTCAAGATCGATGGATGGATGGATGTTTATGTATAGAAAATGTTGATATGATGATTTTTTTGTTCATATAATTTTTTGTCCATGTATGTATGTATGTATAGATGGATGGATTGATGTATATAGAAAATGTTCATATGTAGAGTAAAACACTTATATGAAGTGTCTCCATTAGAACTATATTAGTGATAATATTCTATGCTCCATTAACTGGGTTATTCGAGATGTATTAGTGATATTATATGATAATATTATATGAAGAGTCCTCGACGATCGCCGATGATATTATATGTATTTGTGATATTATATGATGATCTTGCTAAAAAAATTGCCGTCGACTTTTAATCTTATAATCCTGAACACAGGAAATGTCGACGTCGTCTGACGACGATAGGATCCCTTAGTGCCCTTTGTGCTGGGATGACAGGGGTATATGCGACCTTGGTCCTCACCTAGAAAAGGGTATATCCTTCACCGTCATGCTAACGGAAGAATTTAGTATTATTACAGTATGTCTAGACAGCATGTATTTTTTTGTTAATGTAGTATGACGTGTGTGTTTTGCTCTAATTAACCTTTAATCTACTTTTGTATAATTCGACTAGTGCGTTCCCTGCCATGCAAGATTCGCTGTGTTGGACAAGTTCCATTTCCAAGAGAAGGGTAGTACAGAGCCTAAGATAGCTCACCTAAAAACAGAGCATTACACTTTTGTTGTCAAGGTCCAAAATAACGAAGATCACACATATTTTGGTTGTTCTAATTGGATAGCATTTTGCAAGGCGTATGGGTTGGATGAGGACATGAACATTACCTTCGATCTTGGTAATGACGATGTTCGTGATAATAATATAGATATTTGGGTGCATGCGGAGGATGACTTGATTCCAGTTCTACCTCCAGGTGCGTTTGTCAACATATTTGTTAGGTAATTTATATCAATTATTGAAAAGTATTTGGTACTCATCCCGACTAATTTTTTTTATTAGCTTATTTCCATGCTACAAGAACTACCCGACAGATAATAGATCGCACCTACTACAGTTATGACTCCGAGCTTACTTGGTTGGAGAAAAATCATCTGATATCATTCAACCGTGATGTTGAGTATCATGCTAAATATTACAAGATTGGCAACATTTATCATGGATATGTGCCACTAGTGCACAAGTTGAACCGTTATAACATCACTTCAGACAACTTTGTAAGATTTTTTTTACCATTGCGTCACTAGTCCATCTTTTTCATACATTGTTCTTAAGAAAAACTAGTTTGCTAACTATGTTATTATGTCTAATGTTCTTCAAGAGGTACTTCCCCCAGAGACCGTGCCTAAATGGATGTTTCAAAATGGTTATTTGCAAATGGTTAGCTTACGGCCACTCCCGATTAATTACAATTGTAAATACATGATATCTTCAAGTGAAGAAACCCTGAAAATCAAAGAATGGAGAAATACAATACAAGCTTCCACGCTACCACTTGGAGAGGAATACTTGCGCATCCCACAAGTTGGAGATAGGTTGATCTGTGTTCTTCAATGGGGAGATGTCGGAGTTCGCCTTTATTATGCTATTTTAGCTAAGAGAGGAGAGCAGTAGTTAGTACGTTTCAACCTTGTGAGATAACTACAATGATGAGGATCGGAGTTGATTAAGATGATGATAAATTGTTGAATGTTGAATGATGATGAGTTGATTAAGAAGATAATGATGAGTTGTTATATGACATATACCAGTACAAATTAGATGGATGCAGTAGACCAAGTTGAATTAGAGGAAAATACGATGTTGCGAATCCTCTAATTAATTCAACTTGGTCTATTGCATCCATCTAATTTGTACTGATGTTGGATTTTGTTCTTACATAATTTGTACTGATGTTGTATATTAATATGTGTAACCGCGTGAAAATACAATATAAATATAAAAGAAAATGAAAACACAAAATGAAACACGGTCCTTTCCAAAAAAAAAACAACGCTTACTGGTGCTGACACGTGGCTGCCTTTTAGTCCCGGTTGGTGTTACCAACCGGGACTAAATGTCCTCCTGCCTGGACGTCCGACAGCGGACACGTGCAGCCCCTTTAGGCCCGGTTCGTAACCCAACCAGGACTAAAAGTGAGGGCCTTGGCCCTTCAAAACCAGGACTAATGGCCCATTTTTTTACTAGTGAGAACATATACGCACTAACACTCTGTTCGGTATTTCCTGTGTGTGAAATCTTACTTTACAATCCTGAACTAGAGATGCTTTTGACATGCGACCTTTAGTTCCTTGTATTGGTAGTTGAGGTTCTAATTGATCTTTACCTATGTCAGCGTTCCAATGAGCGGAGACAGCTACGCTAGCTGAGAGAGAGGTGTATCCTCCTTCTTTCGCAACTACGATTGCCAGG